>CM066317.1:16275369-16950369 GCA_033807775.1 Saussurea involucrata | reverse complement strand
GGCTACTGCTACCTGCTTTAACTGTGAGAAAGTAGGACACTTTGCTAGTGAATGCAGGTCAAAGAAAGTCTATAAACCCTCAGCTTTCTCCAAGAAATCCTCTAACCCCAGGGCTAGAGATGACAAATACAAAAAGCTGAAAGAAAAATATTCAAAGCTGAAAAGCTTTAAGAAGAAAGGCAAAGGCTTGGTCGTTGTCTTCGACTGGGCTGCCTCTGACACTGAAGAATCATCTGACTCAGAAGATGATGATGAGGCCAATCTCTGCCTCATGGCCAAAATCGAAGAAGAGGAAGAACAAACTGAAATTCCCTCTGCTTCATCCTCTACCTCTAAGGTATCACCTTCTTTCTTTACACATATTTCAGATATTGATGAAGCTGATAGTCTTCGAAAGATCGATCTCCTGACTATGAGTTTATATGATGCCATGAACGACAAAACTGTTATTGAAAATCAAAACCTTAATCTCGATGAATAGCTTAAAAACTGTCACCTTCAAATAGAAAAACTTTCTAAAATTGAAGAAGATTTAAAAGATCAGGTTCATATAAATCAACTAGTCAAAATCGAACGTGAAGAAGCTATCGCTGCATTGAAAGCTGAAAAATCTACTGTTGAAGGATGGTGTAAATACTCAACAACGATCACTGAGATAATAAAGTCTCAGATTCCCCTGAGTGACAAACGTGGTCTTGGTTACAAAGCTGACGCTGAAGAACCAACCACTGATCATTCCATGCTTAAGTTTGGAATGTTTGTGTCCTCTATCCCTGACACTTCATCATCTCAGTGTTCCTCTTCAAAATCTCCCATCCCTGAAGAAATCTATACCTTAACTTCTAAAGGTAAAGAGAAAATTGTTTATCCAAAACCTCAGAAGAGTACCTTTGTACCTAAGCTGAACGCTTCTAAAGCTTCAATGACTTATCCCTCTACTAAGAACAAGATCCCTGGATTTATTCAGCGATCTACTCCTAGAATCAGAGTGGATGTTATTGGTAAGAAATCTGAAGAACTGATTGTTCCTCCTATTTCCAATGCCAAAGGTATACTTGGTGCTGGCCCTGCTCATTTAAAATTAACGGGTAAGCATGCAAATGGTCCTAAAGCATCTTTTAGTTATAGGAAATGTTATCACTGTGGACTTACAAATCATATTGCTAGTAAGTGCCCCACAACCACCAAAGCTGGAAAATTAGCTAAGGTGAAGATTACTGCCCCCAAGGCAAAGAAGACCTATCCTGGTGCAAATCAGGTTAAGGTAAAACCTACCACTGAGGTTAAGAAATTAACCAAAGTGAAGAATAATTCTGAAGCTGAATCTTCAAATGCTATGAAGATTGCTGAACCTTCCACTTCCTCTACCACCACTGACAAGTGTAGGGCCATAGTAAAATGGGTGCCCAAGTCAAACTAATCTTCCTTTGTTTGCAGGTTAAAAAGGGTATTTGGTATCTTGATAGCAGATGCTCTAGACACATGACTAGAAAGAAAAGCCTGCTCACTGAATACAATGAAGAGAAGGGTCCCTCAGTGACCTTCGGTGGAAACGGAAAAGGCCATACCCAAGGGTTTGGTGTACCCTCAAATGGTACAACAACCTTCAGAAGAGTCTCATATGTTGAAGGACTGAAGCATAATCTTCTAAGCATTAGTCAGCTGTGTGACAAGGATAACAAAGTGATTTTCACTAAGGAATCCTGCTTTCTCAAAGATAGCTCTCAGCGGTTACCGTATGGAAAATGTTTACGTTATAAACATGGACTCTACAACCACTGAGAACTCCTGTTTCTTCTCAAAAGCCTCATTAGATGCCAACTGGCTATGGCATAAGAGGCTCTCACATCTCAACTTCAAGACACTGAATACTCTTTCTTCAAAAGAGTTGGTCATTGGTCTACCTCAACAATCATACGCTAAGGAATCTCTATGTTCAGCGTGTGAAAAAGGGAAACAAACAAAAGCTAGTTTCAAATCTAAGCAAGTTTCCTCAGTGTCATCTCCTCTACAACTTCTCCATATGGATCTGTTTGGCCCTGTTAACAAACAATCCATCACTGGAAAGAGATATACATTGGTCATAGTTGATGAATTCTCTCGCTATACCTGGGTAATGTTTCTCCGTTCTAAGAGTGACACCCCTGAAGAACTCATCACTTTTGTCAGGAAAATGGAAGTCCTGAACAACATGACCGTTCGCTCAATAAGAAGTGATCATGGGACTGAATTCAAAAACAGTTCTCTTGATTCCTTCTTTGAAAGTAAGGGTATCTCTCACAACTTTTCCTCAGTGAGAACACCGCAACAAAATGGAGTCGCTGAAAGAAGAAATCGAACTATCATCGAAGTTGCACGTTCAATGCTCAGCGATTCTCATCTATCTACTCAGTTTTGGGCAGAAGCTGTCAACACTGCTTGTTTTACGCAAAACAGGTCGCTGATTGTCATAAGATTCAAGAAGGCAGCCTATGAACTTTTCCATGGGAGAAAGCCTTCAATTAGCTTCCTTCACATCTTTGGATGTCAGTGTTTCATACTGAACAACAGAGATGTCATTGGAAAGTTTGATCCTAAGGCGGATGATGGAATTTTTCTTGGATATTCTTCAGTTTCCAAAACCATCAGAGTCTTCAATCGTGGAAGACAAACTGTAGAAGAAACAATTCACGTCACTTTTGACGAATCCCGTTCAGCGAACTCTAGACCTTCTGCTGATACTGAAGAACTGAATCAATGGATGTTTTCTCATCTTGGTGATTTAGAAGATGTTCCCACTCCTCCATCTCATACTCATCCCGCTGAAGATGATGATCCTACTATCATCCAAGCATGAAGAATAGTGAAGCTGAAACATCATGGGTCTCCGTTGTTCCTCTAAACACTATGCCTGCCTCTGAACCTTCTATCTCAAATATACCATATACTTCTCAGCAATCAGTGAATGAAATGACATTTGAACCTCTTCCTCTCTTGGCCGATATACCAGAAGTTGCTGAAGCCTCATCTTCAGCTCCTCCAGAAGTTCAGGTTGAGTCAGCGACTTATGCTCTGGCTCAGCGATGGACTATAAATCACCCTATTGAACAAATTCTTGGTGATCCAAACGCTGGTGTTCAGACTCGACGAAGTGCAGGTAATATTTGTTTATTTGTTAACTTTATTTCTCTGATTGAATCAAAGAAAACATATTATGCCCTCAGAGATCCAAACTGGGTCATCGCTATGCAAGAAGAGCTGACAGAATTCGAAAGAAACAACGTTTGGAAGCTCGTTCCAAGACCATCTGACAAGTCAGTGATAGGCACTAAATGGGTCTATTGAAACAAGTTAGATGAACATGGAACTGTAAACTGCAACAAGGCTCGTCTTATTGCTCAGGGATACAGACAAGAGGAAGGTATAGATTACGACGAAACCTTTGCTCCAGTGGCAAGACTAGAAGCCATTCGTCTATTCTTAGCTTACGCAGTACACAGAGACTTCAAAGTTTATCAGATGGATGTTAAGTCAGCGTTCCTTAATGGAAAGCTGAATGAAGAAGTCTATGTGGAACAACCTCCAGGATTCTCAGATCCTAAGCATCCAGGTTATGTTTATAAACTGGATAAGGCACTTTATGGCTTAAAGCAAGCTCCTTGTGCATGGTATGACACTCTCTCCTCTTATCTCCAAATCGAAAAATTTGAGCAAGGTAAAATCGATAAAACTCTATTTTTCAGGAAAGTAAAAGGTCATATTATTCTTGTTCAAATATATGTCGATGATATTATATTTGGTTCCACTAACCCTGACTTATGTACTCGTTTTGCTGAAAGAATGAAAGCTGTATATAAAATGAGTATGATGGGTGAGCTAACATATTTCCTTGGTCTTCAAATCAAACAGAGTGAAAAAGGAACTTGCATTCACCAAGGTAAGTATGTTAAAGATATGCTGAAGAAATTTGATTTAACTCAGAGTTCAGCTATGAAAACCCCTATGGCACCACCGTTGACACTAAAAAGGGATCCCTCTGGAAACCCTGTTAATGTCACGATGTACCGTGGGATGATCGGCTCTCTTCTGTATCTTACAGCTAGCCGACCTGATATTATGTATGCAACCTGTTTGTGTGCACGATATCAAGCTGAACCTAAGGAATCTCATTTGATCGCTGTAAAGCGAATCTTTCTTTACCTTAAGGGTACTCCTAACCTAGGTCTTTGGTATCCCAAAGACTCAGGATTTGATCTAATCGCCTATTCAGATAGTGATTTTGCAGGTTGCAAATTGGATAGGAAAAGCACCACAGGAGGCTGTCAGCTCCTGGGTGGAAAGCTGGTGAGTTGGACAAGTAAAAAACAAAACTTTGTGTCCACCTCAACCGCTGAAGCTGAATACGTAGCCGCTGGAAGCTGTTGTTCTCAGGTCTTGTGGATGAGAAATCAACTACTGGACTATGACCTTCAGCTCTCAAAAATTCCAATCTATTGCGACAACACTAGTGCCATCGCTATAGCCAACAATCCAGTGCTACATTCAAAGACCAAACACATCGAAATCAGGTATCATTTTATCAGAGATCAAGTGATGAATGGTGATATAGAACTTCATTTTATACCAACTGACTTTCAGTTAGCTGATCTGTTCACCAAACCTCTTGATGAGACAAGATTCAACATTCTCATCAGCGAGCTTGGAATGCTGAACTTAGAAGAGTAAAATCTTCAGCGGTTTACATTTGATCAGGGATAAAACAAACTTCTATAACCCTATCTATCACCTTCTCTCTGAACAAAATTGATTCGCTGATATCAAGGTATGTTCTTTCTTACTCGCTGACGTTCGCTTATGAATGCAAGATTTCAAAACAAATTGCATCGCTGAATATCTCTTCCTTTCAGCGATACTTTGAAATTTCTAAAACTAACACTGATACTTCTATTCAGTGCTTCTATTTTTCAAAATGTCCTTGAGTTTTTCAAAAACCTCAGAGACACTTTAAAATATGAAAAGACGTTTGTGACATCATCAAACGGATAAACCATGGCACATTTTCTCTGACATGTTCGCCCGTTTCGACTTCCTTGTCTAATCAAATTCAAGGGACGTGTCCGTGTCATCATGAAAAACTTTCCCGCTCATAGTTTTTTTTCTCTCTCTACTCTCACTATATAAACCCTTTGCGTTTATATTTTTATCCTTTACGCGAACATCATCTTCTTCAAGCAAGAATTCTCTGTTGCATTCAAACTTGTTTTCTTCAAGAACTGTTCATCTTCTTCAACACTCGAAAGGTTAATACTCTTATTATTTTCCTTGCATAAAACTTGTTTTCGATCTTATTTTTGTTTTCAAAAGATCAAACAAAAGAACCCTCTTAAAATAAAATCATCTTCTCTTCATGATTTTATGAACACAATCTGGAAACAGATTGTTCTTCAAAGTTTAAACTAATAATCTTAAACTTTGACATCTTAATATGTTTTTCCAGAATCCCTTCTTAAAAAGGAAAATGGAAAACATGAATTTTCCACTAGATTTTGTATCTTTGTTCAAAACTAGAAAACCCCTAATTTCTATTTCTTTCTCTAAATAGAAATTACAAAACCCTAAAAACCCTTATTTTGGACATTTTATCCATTTTAAGTTCTTCTGTTCATAATCTTCATGTTTAAACAAAAATGGCATCACCTACTGAAGCTCAGACTACTACTGCTTCTTCAAAGACTACACTCACCCCGACTCCTTAAGTTCGGTTCAAATACGAGCAGATCAACTTTCAGGGCAACAACCATTTTGCTCTCTTCAACTTCCATCAGAGAAAGCACATCACTCACCTAGACGATGTTGTGAATTTTCTCAAGACATGCCTGACACGGGGTTTTGACACCCCGCGAATCTTACCGCAAGTGTACGGGTCGAAGTCAAGTAATAGTACTGGAGAAGTACGAGTATCGAATCACGGGGAACTAGGAACTAAATATCACAATTACTATAGATTCTATTAACTGGACTGTCGAAATTAGAGATTGGTTTATAGACTAATTAAATTGCAATAAATGAGATCAAATCAACACAAGACAAAACAGAACAGCTTTGAAAACTTTGATAGAGAGAAAAGCTGAGGGTTGGAACTCCTATGGTTCTTACACACAAACGTCTGACTCAATTCAATTACCAGTTATTCCTATTAATGAATGCCCAATCTTCGTTGTTCTCTCTCAAGTAACACCGATTTCATTTATAAAGCACGATTCCTTTTTCAAGCAACCGTAATTTCTATTTCGAAAACAATAGTTTTATCTTTCGATCTCAACATACAGGTTTCAAAATGCATTAAGATTAAGATTCAAACGGGACTAAGATTTACTCAGTATCTCTCGATCCTTTCTTACCTTAGCTATGCAATTCCTAATTCTGTTTCTCAATTACTTCTCTCGAACATTAATTGAAAACAATAAAACAGTTGCAAGGTAGCTAATCTCACAAAAGCATTAAACACCAAATTGCATTCATTCATTCAATAAGAAAACTGATAAAAGTTTCAAGTCATCTGTTTATAAGTTCAAACCACATTCATTCCAACCCCCAACATGAACCGGTTAGTTCATATCGGTGGTGGATTCAAACACAATAGAAAAAGATGAAAATAAGTATGTGAACATGATAATCGTGATCACGGTGAATGTAATGGTTACTCCCTTCTATCGTGGTCGTCTCTACGTCGCGCGATGAATGTGTATCTGATCCTCTCTCTATCTCCGCTCCAACGGGTGTCACTTGGCTTCGAAAATCGCCCCCGGGACTGCTCTGGCCGTAACGTGAAAACTCGATACCGAAAACAATGACCTAAAATCGGATTTAAAGCTGAAAGTCGCGAAACAGAGGGTTAAATGTTGCTTGGGTCGATTTCTGGTTCGCGGGTCGGGTCTTGGTTCGGTCGCGGGTCTTGGGCTTGACTTTTGGGCTTTCGTTAGGCTTCGTTTTGACTTGTTTTGGGCTCTTTTTAGCGTCTTTTCTCGAGGAATGCTGCCTTTTAGATACCCTGTGTAAATCACTAGATAAACCGTAAAATACACGCCTTTTTACTTGAATACAAGCCAATCTCATTGGTTTGAGAACCGGAAATAACACCAAAAAGTGGCGTTATCAACAACCCCAAACCGAGCGTTGCTTGTCCCCAAGCAAATTAGCGATAAAACTGAATTGAAGTACATATCAGTGAAAATTTAATAACTACACACTTCCCAATCGGTACCAAGTGATGCATCGGTGATTTCCTATACCCGTGAATATCTATCTCACTCTCGCCTCATTTTTATTTTGTCTGATCTATGACCTTCCATTGGGAGTTGAACTCGTGATCGTTCCGATTACGCTAAGGTTAGACTAGGTCCAAACATGCTAGGGAAAACATTTCGCCTCGACCCTACCTCTCAGGATACTCTCTTTTCGCTCGAACCTAGGTTATCGCTCGTGTTGTCATGTGTATGGAGGTTATGTACAATAATACGCAATAATTACATGACAACTCTAAAGGAAGACGCACAATTGTCCAAAATGTTGATCTCCGAAGGAATTAAGTAACAAGACAGGGAATCTCGGTAAAGGTGGTCATAGACTCTAATCACATTTTCCAGAAGATCATCCAGGTCTTTACAAGGGTTGTAATGGGGCTAAGGTTAAGGCTATGAAACGAAGGGTAAAATGGTTCAAAAATCCTTGGCGTGTCAATCATTTGCAGTTCCAAACTCTATAGCTTTTCGCTCTATTATTTGGCCCTCTTCGTCACTATTGGAGTCGCTTTGACTCTCTTATTTACTGCTATAGATGAAATCTAAATTAACTCGAATTTTTTTTTTTGAGTTTGGGACTTCATTGGTCCTCTTTTCCATTTCCTGGGTTACATTGACCCATTTTATTCTCCTGACTGGCCTGTTCTATTCTTTTATGCTTTGTCTTTTGTAAGTTCATTACTTCTTCCGATTGACACACTTTCGGATTGGGTTGGCTAAGGCTTATGGCTAAGGGTTTAATGATGGGTTTAGAAACGAGAAGGTGAGTGTTTGGCTGCAAAGGGGCTAAGGGTACACGTAGAAGGGTAAAAGGTACGATAGCTAAAAACAGGTTAAATAAAACACACAATGCCTGGAATCATATCTTAAGGTCCACACGATATGGTCTACTATACCTTGACCTAATCCCGATGTTCGTCTTTGCTACTCAATGCAATAATGTAGCGAGATCATTCTACATTCACGACAAGGAATTCAAAAAAGTGTGTATGAATTTGGTGTATGAATCCCTCGAAATGAAAAAAAACGTCTTTTAGGCTCAAAACTCACTATCGGGTGGTCTCCACTAATGTCCCTAGTCATGTCCTTTCCCGGTCCTTCCCTAACGGTCACGTCACTATCACAAGATTCTTCCCACAATGGTCGGTCTCAATCATTCAAAACAAAAATTTTAGCTACTTTGATCTAGACACTCAGAAGTGCAGGAAATCTACGTGCATAACTTGGGCCCGATTGGGCAACCCCAAACCTTACCCACACATTGTCCCCAATGTGCAAGTAAAGTCGTGGGTGATGCGACTCATTGTGCAGTTATTAAAAGAACAGGCAAGGCATTACCTATATAGCATAAAAATACTACCCAAATTTTCTAAAACTAGGCACCCCAAACCTAGGCCGTGGCCTAGGTTTGCCAAATAAAAGCCAAAAAGAAGCCAACCCCAAACCTCGGTAAAACCGAGGTTTGCACAGGATCTAAGGTGAGTGTGTAGATGGTTCAAAAATGAGGCACCCCAAACCTAAGTGAAACTTAGGTTTGTTGCATCTCGTGCAATTAAAATAGAACAACACATCAAACACCACTCTTTTAGCAGAGAAATGATTAGAACATACCTGTTTTGCCCGGCCAGAGGAGATTCTTGAAAGACTGAGCATTTGGAGACGGAGGGGAGACGGAGAGAACAAGCAAAACAAGGGAAAGACACAAAACAAAAACAAGAAGCACACAAAGCAAGAAAGGAAACAAAAACTGCACGAAAAAAATGAACATGGGACACCCGCGGCTTGCAAGCCGCGTAACATCCCGCGTAACTCACTGTTTCAGAAAACCAAACAGAGGGTCCTGTGGCTTACCACGCGGTATGCAAACCGCGTGGAAAGTCGCGTATGTCCCTGTTCCAGCTATTTTTGGTTTTTTTTCAATTTTTCGATTTTTATGGTTTTTCTGGAATTAAAACACACACAAGAAGAAAAATAATAAACGGCAACTAACCTTGGTGGGTTGCCTCCCACCCAGCGCCGTATTTAAAGTCGTGGCACGACTATGTGGGTTCAGTTCGGCTCAGTATCCGCAGACTCGAATCGCCCACACTTGCGATTCCCCGCGGACTCTTTCACAATTGGTCTTCCATGACCAGCTCCGCCTTCTTCTTCTCTCTGACCTCCTCTTCTTTCTAGCAACTTGAATCTTACGTTCTCACCGCCGACTCTGAACGTGATCTCTCCCTCTTCCATATCAATTAACGCTCTCCTGGTGGCTAGGAATGATCGTCCCAAGATCATCGGGACCTCCTCATCCTCATCTATATCTATCACCACAAAGTCTACCGGGAAGTAGAACTTACCGACTTTGACGAGCACATCTTCTATCACTCCGTAAGGATACCTTATCGATCGATCAGCCAGCTTAAGCGTCATGAATGTGGGGCTCACCTCGCCTAATCCAAGTTTCCTGAAAATAGAAAGGGGCATCAAGTTAATACTCGCCCCTAAATCACATAACACTTTATTAAATGAAAACTTCCCAATTTGGATAGGGATAGAAAAACTCCCTGGATCGTTGAGCTTTTGGGGAAGCTTATTCTGGAAGATGGCGCTGCACTCTTCAGTGAGTGCAACGGTGGCCTGATGGTCGATTGCCCTCTTCTTGGAAAGGATCTCTTTCATGAATTTCATGTAAGAGGGCATTTGGGTGAGAGCATCTACAAACGGAATATTAATGGTTAGTTTTTTAAAGACATCAAGAAATTTAGCAAAATGAACATCATCCTTGTTTGCTTTTAGCCTGTTTGGGTAAGGCACTCGTGGAGTTTCCGGCTTGACCGGTGGTATCACTTCTTTCTTTTTCTCTTCGCTCCTCTTACGCTCTTCATCAGCCTCTAACGCATCCATGTCAATGATCTCCACATCATTCTCGGTTTCCTTTGCTGGCTCCTCATTCAGCTCCTTGCCATCTCTCAGATAGATGGCGTTGCAATTTTCTTGATTCCTCTTTTCGGCCATACTTGGAAATGCTCCGGGAGGTCGGGTTTGTAGGGCTTCAGAGATCTGCCCTACTTGCCTCTCGAGAATCTTGATTGCAGCCGTATTCTGCTCAGTTGCGGCCTTTACTGTATTCACCGTGTTCGCCAATCCCTCGACCGTGCTGTCCATTTTTGACATGAACTTCATCATCATATCTTCTAATCCCGGCTTCTTCTCCCCGGATGGTCTCTCGTTCCTTTGCTGAAAACCTGGAGGGCGGTACACACTGTTAGTATTAAATGAATTGGAAGAGTTAGAAAAATTACCTGGTTGTGGTTGACCGGGCTGATTCCACGAAAGATTGGGATGCTTTTTCTACCCCTCGTTGTAAGTGTTCGAGAAAGGATCGTTTCTCGGTTGGTTCCGGTTCGCCACAAAATGGACTTGATCAGGTTCTTGAATACTGCTTGCTTGCAAATGGCTCGTAATCGCTGCTAATTGGGTTTTAATCTCCTTAAGCTCATCCGATTCCCGAACATTTGCCACTCGTGCAATGGATGATCGTGGAGTGGAGTAGCTATGTTCGGCAAGGTTCTCGATCAGCTCGACTGCTTCTTCATAGGTTTTGTTCATGAGAGCTCCCCCTGCTGCAGCCGTAATATCGTTCTTGAATTGTGGGTGAAGGCCTCCAAAGAACGTTTGGATTATGACCCACCCATGAAGACCGTGATGTGGACACTTCTTCAACATGTCCTTATACCTCTCCCAAGCTTCGTATAACGTCTCTTGGTCCCATTGCGCGAAGTGCGTGATATCGGCCATTAACTGCGCAGTTCTTCCCGGTGGGAAGAATTTCTGGAGGAACGCTGCCTTCAGTTGTGCCCAAGTGGTGATAAGGTCCGATGGAAGGCCCTCTATCCAAATTTCTGCTCTTCCTTTTAGAGAGAAGCTGAAAAGTCTTAGCTTGATCGCATTCTCTTCCATCCCGTTGATTTTGAAGGTGCTGCAAATCCTCTCGAATGCACAGAGATGTGCATGAGGATCTTCGGTCGGTGCTCCTCCAAACTGATTCTGTTGTACCATTACGATGGTACTCGGCTTGATTTCGAAATAATTAGCCGCGGTGGTGGGTGGTTGAATACCTATGCGGGCCGCTGCCACATTCGGGTCGGCAAACGACCGCATAGGCACCCTTTCTGGAGGTGGTCTCTCATCACCCATCTTTAATTGTCGCTTAGCTTTGGTCTCTTGGCGTAGGCGACGAGCAGTTCTTTCGATCTCTGGGTCGATAGGCTCGAGTTCTTTTCCTCGGGTTTTCCTTGGCATAAACCAAGCAGCACCTGAAATAGCAATTACACGAACTTAGCAATCCAGAAATTCAAAGTGATGAAATAGAATACGAAAATAAAAAAATGTCCAATCTAATAGCGCGTATAGCTGGTAGTGCTATTAGCTACAACTAGTTTCCCGGCAACGGCGCCAAAAACTTGACAGGCGGGTTTACACCCCCCTAAATCTAACCGCAAGTGTACGGGTCGAAGTCAAGTAATAGTACTGGAGAAGTACGAGTATCGAATCACGGGGAACTAGGAACTAAATATCACAATTACTATAGATTCTATTAACTGGATTGTCGAAATTAGAGATTGGTTTATAGACTAATTAAATTGCAATAAATGAGATCAAATCAACACAAGACAAAACAGAACAGCTTTGAAAACTTTGATAGAGAGAAAAGCTGAGGGTTGGAACTCCTATGGTTCTTACACACAAACGTCTGACTCAATTCAATTACCAGTTATTCCTATCAATGAATGCCCAATCTTTATCTAATCGTTGTTCTCTCTCAAGTAACACCGATTTCATTTATAAAGCACGATTCCTTTTTCAAGCAACCGTAATTTCTATTTCGAAAACAATAGTTTTATCTTTCGATCTCAACATACAGGTTTCAAAATGCATTAAGATTTAAGATTCAAACGGGACTAAGATTTACTCTGTATCTCTCGATCCTTTCTTACCTTAGCTATGCAATTCCTAATTCTGTTTCTCAATTACTTCTCTCGAACATTAATTGAAAACAATAAAACAGTTGCAAGGTAGCTAATCTCACAAAAGCATTAAACACCAAATTGCATTCATTCATTCAATAAGAAAACTGATAAAAGTTTCAAGTCATCTGTTTATAAGTTCAAACCACATTCATTCCAACCCCCAACATGAACCGGTTAGTTCATATCGGTGGTGGATTCAAACACAATAGAAAAAGATGAAAATAAGTATGTGAACATGATAATCGTGATCACGGTGAATGTAATGGTTACTCCCTTCTATCGTGGTCGTCTCTACGTCGCACGATGAATGTGTATCTGATCCTCTCTCTATCTCCGCTCCAACGGGTGTCACTTGGCTTCGAAAATCACCCCCGGGACTGCTCTGGCCGTAACGTGAAAACTCGATACCGAAAACAATGACCTAAAATCGGATTTAAAGTTGAAAGTCGCGAAACAGAGGGTTACGCGACCTGCCACGCGACTTGCAAGTCGCGTGGTAAGTCGCGCGTGTCTTAAATGCTGCTTGGGTCGATTTCTGGTTCGCGGGTCGGGTCCTGGTTCGGTCGCGGGTCTTGGGCTTGACTTTTGGGCTTTCGTTAGGCTTCGTTTTGACTTGTTTTGGGCTCTTTTTAGCGTCTTTTCTCGAGGAATGCTGCCTTTTAGATACCCTGTGTAAATCACTAGATAAACCGTAAAATACACGCCTTTTTACTTGAATACAAGCCAATCTCATTGGTTTGAGAACCGGAAATAACGCCAAAAAGTGGCGTTATCAATGCCCTCTCTCCACATCTCTGACTGTTACTCCTCCAGCAAATAGACACCTCCTTGCTCAGTTCTGGTGGACTGCAAGACGTGTTATGATCACCTCCACCAAAGACCCCAAAAAGAAGATCGAAGTCATCCTTTTTGACACTGACCATGGAACCTCCAAGATCACACCTGGTAACATCAGATGTGCCCAAAACCTCCCTGCCGCCACAAAAGAGAAATGTTTTATCCCTCTGCCAAATCCCAAGAACCCCACTGACAGAGACGCCATCATTACATTCTTTGATGCAATAAAGTATGTATGGGATACAGGGAGAGATGAACTCCCTGAGAAGAAGCTGACTTACATCAAGAAGTCCAAGATGCCAAGCGAGATGAACTTCATCTTCTCTCACCTGATAAGCTGCATGACAGCTAAAGTTGGTTCTTCTGACCAAGCTTCTCAACCCCAGCAGGCTATGGGATTTTCTCTGCTGAAAGGCCTGCACATCGACTGGGCGAAAATCGTCTTTGACGACATGATTCAGAGAGTCGAGGAATACAAAAGACAGAAGACGGTTCCTTATTCTCGATTTCTCAGCGCTCTCTTCCTACAGGGACTCGGGGATAAATACCCGAAGGCGGGCGACCTGAAGCTCTCCCAGGTTGGCACCAAGATACTCGAGTTCACCCCCATGCCGAACGAGGTACGTCTTTCTACTATCTTATCTATTCTTAATCCCCCAACTTCTTCTACTTCTGCGGCTACCTCAGCGGTAATCCCAATTGCTGATACCCAGGCTGCAACCTCCACTCCTTCTAAGAAAAGGAAACACTCTACTACCTCACTTGATTCTCAAAAGATCAAGAAAACCAAGGAGCAACCCTCCAACCCTTCACGGGCTGAAGACTCCGCGGCTCACTCTTCTCTAGAGCCGTTGGAAAGTTCAGTGGTATGCTCTGCCACAGTTGATCAAGCCACCCCTTCTATACCAACTTCAGTGTCTCTAAACGCTGAGGTTATAAACTTGGAACAGAACCCCCCCCCCTCCTTCAGACCCTCTAAGGACTGAAGAAATAATTCTCAGCGGATCTAACGCCGAACCTCTCACCAAATCCCTCTTCTCAACCGTTGTTCCTCCCACTCAATCTTTGGACACTCCACCTGTTCCCCCCCCCCCCCATTCTCTGCAATGACCGTCATCTTCCATGATACAGCTGCTGAAACTCTACATAGGATGATGGATACAAATATAGGATCTGCAGGCACTTCTATACGCCAAGGTACTCTGGAAGGCGACATAGAACACTTATCGGGTTATCGAAGTTTCGAGGACTTCACCAACCCGCCTGCAGGTATACACAAAACCACACACACTCTTCTCTCAAAATCCCCAACTTCTGAGCTTTCCTTTGTTCATAAGTTAGTAACTGTTGCAGGTCCTAATTTGGGAGATATCAACAACTCCTTGAAAGACTTGGTGACAAAGGTGGACTCTCTCACTACTACACTCTCTGCTAACTCTTCAGTGGTTACAAACGCTGGAGATGCTCTAAAGACGCTGACCACTGAGGTCGAAAAGAAAGCCTCCAGTGCTGATCTGGAGAAGGTGGAAGGTAGCATTGGAAACTTTGCTACTACTCTCGCTAAAAACTCCACCTCCGTCAAAAATCTCAACTTCACCAACAGCACCCTCTCCACAAACTTCACCTCCCTGTCTAATGAAGTCACATCACTGAAGACAGAGGTTGATACTCTTAAGGGAGAGGTGTCTACGGTCAAGACTGAGGTCGGCACTATCAAAGACCTCCTTCAGCAAATCCTCGACCGCCTGAATGCTGCTACTTGTGTTCCCTCGCGTTTTACTCAGGTGGATCGAGAGGATCTTCAAAGAATCACTCCTGCTATATCTGGCCTAGAAGGCAGATTAGGTAGGATTGAAACCTGTGTTGGGATCTCTGGCCTGGAAGACAGGGACCCAATGCACACTGATGCCGCTGCTGTTGATATTCCAGTTACCTCCCCCACTCATCATGTGGAAGAGGGGGAGAAGAATGAAGAAGGTCTTCCACATAATGTTGAGGGGGAGACAACTGAAACAACTGCTGCTACAACCGAGAAACCTCAGGGAGTTGAAAACCCTGAGGGAAACGAGAAACCTCCCTCTGAATTTGAGGGAGAGCAACTCGATGAACAATCTGAAGCTGCTGCTGATGTCACCGAACCCTATGCGGATGAGGTTGAATCTGAAGAAGAAGTTGAAGATGATGAAGACGTCGACATCGCTGACGACGAACCATCATCATCCCCTAAAAATAATGATGATGATGATTTCGACTTCTTCGTCCAGCCTAAGAAAGCCCCAGCTCAAAAGGGGTTATGATAAATGAACCATCAAGGGAGGGGACAAAGACAAAACCTGCAGCAACTGAAGCTGACAAAGGCAAAAACAAAGGCCTCGTTGCAGAAGGCAATCTGACTATCCTACAAAGAAAGCCAGTTTGTCAGGTACAATATTTCTTCTTCCCTTACACTGCATCCCTCCTCTATCCCTTCTCAACCTCAGTTCTCCTCTCCATAAAACCTCTATACACTTAAACCCCATTCTT
Source organism: Saussurea involucrata (assembly GCA_033807775.1). NCBI lineage: Eukaryota > Viridiplantae > Streptophyta > Magnoliopsida > Asterales > Asteraceae > Saussurea > Saussurea involucrata. The sequence goes on along the minus strand of CM066317.1, from coordinate 16,934,714 downwards.
TTCTCTATCTCTTTCTTTCCCAAATGATCTTACTTAAACGGTCGATGTGTTTCAGCTAGTCCTCTCCCCTGCTTGAGGATCCAGCTGAAATTCCTCCGGCTGCAACTACAACAATAAATCCAGCTCCTATCGCTGAAGAAATAATCCCAGTCTTGGATTTCACTGAGACTGGTGAACCTGAAGAACAGCTGCCCTCTCACAAAAACAGACCTTCCTTGGCTCCTCAAACGCTAAGTGAAGAAGATCAGAAAAAGAGAGATGCAATGATCAAACAGCTTGAAGATCAGCGAATCATCCTTCCGCGATACGAAACCAATGCTCATAAGTTCAGACTATCAAGAAAGGAATATGTTGAACATCTCAAGGCTGAAAAACAACTCGCCGATCGAAGGAAAGCTGAAGAACAAGATAAAGCCTAAGCCATCCAGCTTGTTCAGCAATCGATGAAGGATCCTGATCTGAAGAAGACTCCCATTGATGTCCAACGTCAATTGTGGAAAGACGCCAAGAAGATCATCGAAGAAAAGACCAAGGTATCTGACTCTACCTTGGAATGGTGCAAAGAAATACTGCACTATCGATATCGGGCAGCCAGAATCAACAAAGTGTACATCAAGGGAAGAACGCCAATAAACGTTCCAGTCGTTGAGGTCGAGATGTTCAGAGAAAATGGTACCAAGGAAACCATCTACGCCTCTTCAATCAAGAAGTACGGTTTCTCTGAGTGGTTGGAGATGCGAATAGCCATTCAGTGATCTCGCTCACAGTTCAAAAGCCATGTCGAGAAAATGATAAATCAACAGATCGACTTGGTTTCTTCTGCTGTGGATATTCCTCCTCCTCCTCCTAATCCAGATCAACGAAGAAGGGCCTCTGCAAAGAAAAAGATAATACCTTCAGACTCAGGCCCTCTTATCAGAAACAAAACCGGTATTGGCTTCTCACGTGCTGAAGTACTTGGTCCTGAACCTGACCTCTCAGCACTCGACACCTCCCTGCCTCCTGGTGAACGCTTCATCCCTGGAAAAGTCTTAAGCGAACCTTATGGTATCTTCTTTTACGACTATGATGGACGAGAACGCTTTCAACGCGTCTCTGAGCTTCCCATCACTCCTATCGAACAGCTCAGGGATCTCATCTATTGGTGTGAATTCAGAAACGATCTCCTCGGACACTTCATGAAGCCCCTGATCTTCACAGAAGCAAAGAATAGATGGGGTCTTGGAGAAAAAGTCCCTGACTGGATGATCCCTACACAAGAACCCTTGATGAACTTCTCATTAAGGAAGAACCTGAATAGCTAATAGGATTCCTTGTAATTCTTATATCTTTTGTACTTGTAATTTAATTTGTTGTACTTGTAATTTTTCCACTTCCCTTTGTAACCTTATACGAAGTTAAAAGAAAATTTTCAGCGAATGTACTTTACTCCATCAGTACTTAAAAGATCCCAGAAAACAGTAAAAGGGACAAATATTTTATGAGTTCTTTTTATCCTTATGTTTTCATACTTAGCAATTTTCTTTTATTTCTATGTCATAATCAAATAGGGGGAGATTGTTGATCCAAACCCTCAGTGATTTGATAATGACTCTTTAAAAAACACTTAGTGAAAATTGTAAGTAGACAATATGTATTAGAGTTTCACTATCGCTGATAAGTACTATGTCTCTACAGTACCGCTGATAGGAAACTCATGTTCTTTAAATTACATTCAGCGATATTGTTCATCAATAAAGCTCTGAGCCTGTTCAGTCTTGTTGATGATCGCTGATAGTTTAGTTGTTTACTTATGATCCCTGAAGACAAGTTTCACATCAACAAATGTTCAACACTGAAGTCGAAGATCGAGCCAAAGAACCAGCGACAAGTCTACTAATGAACTGATGCGGATATCAGCAAAGCCAAGACCTGTCCACTCAACGTGAAGTTTCAAGTAGAAAACTTCAGCGATCGCTGAGCTTTGTCACTCGCTGATAAAGTACTCTTCAACGAACGCTGATCATGAAGTTTCCTCTACAAGTTACTTTTGTCTTCTCCCTTTGCACGTCTCCGTACGAATTGTCAGAACGGACATCCCTTTTGTCCATAATCGTACAACCAACTCTGATTCTACACTGTTCATCATGCGGCTACTAGGTTGTCTACCAAGGTCAAAACATGCAACCAATCAGCTGCTGCCACGTGTAAAGTTGTACTGATATGCATTTAATGCATGCAGTATATAAGAAGAACCCTACTTTAGAAATGTAGTGCTCGGCCATCTTCTTCTCTCTACTATCTTTGTGTTAGAATATTATTAGTAATATTCTTATCTCATTTCTAGCTTAATTCTAGTGCAAGAAAATCTTAGTGTTCTCTTAACTTGTTTAGATTAGGTTAATCCTTAATCTTGTTCCGCAACAAGTTGTAAATTATTTGATAAATATCAATAAACAATTTAGAAAAGTAAAATTTGTGTGTTTGTATTCAACCCCCCCTTCTACAAACTTGTATAACCCTCCGGGACCAACAAAGAGAAAGAAAAGAAAGGAAATGAAAGGGGAGGAAATAAATATTTGTATTTGTGTTCTTGAGATTGAAGGAAAAGAAAAGAAGGAGAGGGAAAGAAAATTAATTTTCATTTTCTTGAGTAGGAGAGAAAGGAAAGAAAAGATGTTACTTTTACTAATATACCCTCATTTATTTCATAATGAAATGTAATTAATGGGTATATGTGTAATTTTATAAATATTTTTAATTCTTTTTATTTCATTTTTTTTCCTTTCCTTCCGTTTCCTCCCACATTTGGGCGGAAAGTTTTGGGAGGAAAATCAGCAATATTTTCTCTCCCCTTCCCTTCCTTTCCATCTTTAAAAAAACTCGAGAACACAACATTTTTTATTTTCCTCCTACTTTCCGTTCTTTTTCTTCATAAAACAAACTCGAGAACACAACGCAACTCTTTAAGAAAACACGAGAACAACCGCTCATGTACAATATCATACATGATTCACGTACAAAATCATATAGGATTCACGCGACTTGCCCCGCGATTTTTAAGTCGTGGCTAAAGTCGCTCACGTCCAGTTTTTTGTTGTTAGTGTAAAACCACATATGATTTTGTACATGGGCGACTGTTCTTGTGTTTCCTTAAATAGTTAGCGTTCTCGTTTGAACCTCTCTCTCTCTCTCTCTCTCTCTCTCTATATATATATATATATATATATATATATATATATAGGGGAGGAATCATTTGAAAACCTTATATATATGTACTATTGTGTGTTTATTAATACCTAATTGATAAATAATGGTTAGGTTTACATGATTTTTTTTTCTTTTGGGTAACCGTGGGTTTCCGGGCTAGCTTACGCGCACCGACTAATCTCTGGGCGACCACGAATGGCCTGGAGTCATCGCAGGTGAACCTCCATGGCCACAAGGGCTTTGGCGGTGCCTGGATTTGAACCCTGGGTAAATGAGTTTCCACTACATCCCCCAAAGGCTTTACCAGTACACCACAACCTAAGTGTTTTTTCATGAATTTTCATTTGGGGTGAAAGTGTTTTTTCATCATCACTTTCAGAAAGATCCGAAAAATCATATGTTAAATGACTTACGGTGAAATATAACCTTTCTATTGAATCTTGGCTTGGTCTAGAGAATAGCTTTAGAACCTTGTCATTACAATAAAATCGGGTTTATAGGACCTCACAAATATCTAAGTGTCTTAACCGAGTACTTTATAAAACTTACGTTTATAGTACCAAACATATATATGTCATATGTAACTATGTAAGAGTGTTGCAATAGATTTATAGGACGCTTTTGGACGTCTTAATAGTTTTTCAGGACACTGTTAAAATAAAACATCATATTAAGGTTTTTATTTGACATTATTTTGTAAAAATATGTATGTAACGTCCCAAAAACATAACAAGACAACCAAAGCATTAAATCATACTCAGTAATAAAACTGGGTCCCAAAATTCAGTTACATCATTCCCAAACTAAGGTTGGCGGAAACAACCTATACACAACTGAGAACAACTACTACTACTACAAGTGGCAACGGCACAGTCTCTAGCTGCATCTGTACTCAATCATGCTCTTGCTCACTTACTTGAGCCTCTTACTACTTGCTTACCTGAAAATGGTTTAATTTTGAAAAGCGAGGGTTAGACCAAAAGGTCTAGTGAATTCCCTCCGAAAACAACATATATAAGCATTGGGAAAATCGTTTATAAAATTCATCATCAAACTTCACATAACGTCAAACATGGTACTGCACCGTGATGAGGACCGCATAAACTAACCACGATCGGGGCCCAAGCAGACTCCCCTTTCGCCGCGATCGGGGCCCAAGCAGACTCCCCTCAACCCGAATAGGAGGGAAACAGATTCCAACCTATCGGCTCATCACCCATGTCCAAGGGATCATCGGATCCCAGAGCATACCGATCCCACGGTGCAGACCGACTCCACATAGCATACATCACATGTCATACTTCATACAACTTGGAATCTCGTAAACCATATAATCATTTCATCATGCTAAATATTCTTTGAATAAAGTATGAGCTTTCATGTAAAAACATGCATATCGATTTGGTAAACATTTCGTGCTCAAAGTGAACCATTATCAGTTAAAAGAACAATTAACTCATTGCGTCGTAAATAGGTTTAGGGAACTCACCTTGATGACGCTGAACGCACTTCTTGAAATCACCAAGCTAATCCAACCGAACACCTAAAGGCATTGAATTCGAATCAGATAAAATATCTCAGCCCTACTGTCCGGATACCTCTTCCCGGACACAGCACTTATCCGGACACAGCACTTATCCGGACACTACACTTATCCGGACACACCACTTATCCGGACACTACACTTATCCGGACACACCAGTTATCCGGACAAAACAACCTGGACACCTTCACGAGACACTTACCCGGACACATGCAACATATCCGGACACCACCAAACCCTGGTGTCCGGAAAACGCTGCTGTTCGAGCTTAGAAATTCTAAAACCGCTTTAAACTCCGATTTAAGCCATTAGTTTGATTAGACAACTATAAGGGTTCATTCACTAACCCCAAACACCCACTTAAACCATTTATAACCTCTAAAATCGTTTCATTAAGACCAAAACCCATAAAACCCACTTTTTAGGGAAAATGGGGAAAGCTTAAGAAATCACTAGTTTCAATCATAGAATCCAAGCTAAAGAAGAAGGGAATGCTAAATCACACAGAATACGAACTTAAGAAGGATTACCTGATTGATTTCTCTTCTCTATTGCCTCCTCCTTCTTCTTCTTCTTCTTCTTCTTCCTTCTTTCCTTGCTTCACGTCACCACACCCACACAAGACCAAAATACTGATTTACAAATGGGGGCTGCCCTAAAAGTTTGTGCATATAAATACCTTCAACAAAATACAGAAATGGTCCCTCAACTTAACTTTCATTTATTTCACTTTGGCCACCAAACTCTAAAACCTACTAGAATTTGGGTTGTTACAACACTCCCCCCTTAAAAGAATTCCGTCCCCGGAATTCCTCATTGGAAAAGATGCGGGTATCTTGCCCACATCAAAACCGACACTTCCCAAAGCAAAGCTATAACTGACTCAGTCAACCATCTCATCAGACTCGAAACATGGAACCTTGGGTGCATTTCCTTCCGTTCTTACGGTACTCTAACTCGTAGGCTACTGTTCTTACTCCGTCGATCTTGACTACAGAAGATTTACTAAGGCTTCTCATGCACCAACACTTCCTTTAAGGAGGAACTTGGCTAAATCCTCTGCCATAACACGAGATTCATTTACCAAGAGACGGACACACACTTGACTGCTTGACACAAGTCCAAACCTGAACGTCCTGACAACTCACAACCTAGAGTTCCTTCATCGAAAAACAAGCAATCCTAGATTACTTCTCCTAATCAACAATCGACTAAGCGGATAACGTTTCCCTTTCTCGGACCACCACGACCACAGCTCGTCAACCATTTCTTACATCCTCACCACTTCATCACTCCATCCTGGTACGTAACCCAGGGTAGGAACCTTCAAACCTAACGTTGAAGTGTTCACCTACTAGAAATAAACTTATCCTGAAACACATCAAATCCTCGTTGATTACCACGTTCGTTCGGTCATAAAACATAACTCCGGTTACCCTCACCCAACTGGGAGGAATAACCATAGTCACACCATGCTATTCTCACTAGCTTAAACACTATACGACCAAATCGTTTACACATTTCTCATAAGGTCACTAACTTAACTCATTTAGTTGTCTCATCCACTTCTTCCCTGCACAAAAACTTACACAATTTCCTTCCTCAATATTCTTTCCAACGGCTCGCACACTATCGAAGACAATCTACACAATACTGTCAAGTGTACTACTTCCAATTTACTCACTTGATCCGTCATACTATCTACACCTTCCCCACATTAGCGTGGAGCACTGCTCACCACACAGTACTTGCCCCTCTCTCCCGACCTTTCCACATGTTGCTATCGCTTTCTCATTACTTACATAACTAAACAGTTGCACCAAGATCTTATCTTAAGGCATTCAACCAAGCCGTCTTGAAACAAGACCAGTGTTCGACGTCACTACACATTCTTTAATCTCCAACTTTTACCTTCTCAGACATTTCTCTCACCCATAAGCAACAATTCACAATCTTTCAGGATTTCGCATCAATCTCACCACCTCTTGACTAACACAACCCTCATCCTCTTTAAACTTCCAATGACCCCAAAGTGTTTTTCTTAGTAACGTCTCCTATTCACTCTAATAATCCACCCCCCTTGGAATCCCTATTACCAACGGATCTATTAACTCAGGAACACCCCGAACTCGGGTTCCACAATTCTTTCGATTAACCACCATGATCATAAAATCAGACAGATATAAATACCGTCATCCCGGCTTTCTTACTTAGATTTACCTTAAATAATTCTTTAACAATGTCTCCTCTACTATACTACAGCTTGACTAATCTATTCATCATCTTCTTTAAACGTACTTCTGCCTTCAAGAATATACTTAACAACATACGTAACCACAAAGCTTGGTCTCACAGATGGGCAATCACCCAATTCTACCCCGACATTCCATTCCGATAACAGTCAAAATACACACCTACTTACAACCCCCGTACTTCAACAACTGGGATTGCAAAACGTACACTTTATCCGAAATCCCAAAAGGACTTCCTTCTAATCCTTCATCTTTCTAACATCGCCTTACTACATCACCGGCTGACACAGCTATCTTGGCAATTGACGCTACTATTCATTCGTACATTCACCACTCCTATTATCACACTACCAACCAAGTCTCTCATGGTCATTCGTACACAATTCACACTTTCCTTCATATTTTCTCGCATACACAATCGAGTCTATCTCGCTACTTTGTCCTTTCTCACTCTAGCTGAACTATAACTTCCTAGTTCCCAATTAGCTCAAATGCAAGCGTTCTTGCTCGCTCTTTAAGATCCGAGGCCTTACATAAGCTGGACACAGTCCCTCACTGGACGATAGAATCTACACACTTGCTCCGCTCGTGTTATATACCTCATCATTCTACGAACCCTCCATACTTCGTAAATAGAACGCTTAATCCCAACAATAACTTCTCATCCTCTTAGCACCTCTACAAGGTGTTCTATCAACTTTCAACCTTCTGGTTCAAGTCTTCGGCCTCAACCATCTTACACAACAGTAGACTTCTACATCAACTGACAACCTGTAACTACCTTCTTAACTTATTCTATAACAGGGGTTCCTTACGGAACCTAATCCTTCCACATATCATAATCAACTTCATGATCTGCCTCCCTCTTTTCGAAACCTACTTATGTAACATCAACATTATGAGCTCACCTCAAAACTTATACTCCCACGCTATAGACATTTCATTCTTCCTCATCACACTACTCAAAACGAGTTGCAAAAAAAACAATCACCTAGAAGGCTTCGAGTCCTTCCTCCGGACACAACCGTCCCTTGACAAACATACATTCAGATACCGAACAAGGGTGCAAACCCTCATACAACCGACACTATAATCCACTTCCGACTCTACCCCTGTTCACCTTTCCTCTTGAACACAAATACTAAGGCTACAACATTCTTTCCTGATTTGTCCGACACTTCTTCACTCTTGAAGTTCTTCCTTAGCCTAACATGTAACATCCTACGACCTAGTGAGTTCATAGCCTTCATGCATGACAACGCAAAAGACAAATCATTTCGTACATTTTATCATTTTAAATAAACAACATTTAGAAACAACTCGGGTACTCGTGACCCCATCGCTCTTACAACTTCAAAACTCTGTACAACGATTCGAGAATCATTGGCATGCATCTTCCCGTGAACCCCAATCTTGCTCAATCCGAACAATGTTATTACGAGGGTAATAATTTGCATGAAAATCTTTTCATATGAGACAATTCTAAAAGAGTTACCGACACCAAGTAAACCAGTCGGTTCTCACACTCAATTGTATGATATCAAAAAGGTCAATAAGCATTTTGGTTATAAGTGAATTGCAGGTAACCATTTCCTTGGCCATTTTGTAACAATTTAACTTATCATTAAAAGTGTGGAATACTTTGCAAATCGTTTACCTCAAATTTTCAATGTGCGACGTACTGAAATCGCTTTTTCTTTAAACGTGCACTCGTACAAGCTGACTCATTTTGTTCAAAGTTGACATTTACATTCTTATTTTAAATCGTGAAAATTTCATGTTACATAAAAGAACGCCATGCATGAGACTCTATTTGAAATTGAAGGCTACTCACTCTAACAAGGTCAACCGCTTAAATTACGCAACTTATCTTTGACACTCCACCTACGACCAATGGTCGTCCTTTCGGTCACGCAACAACCTGCTGAACACACTTTCCACCTCTCACTTACTCAACCCTTTCATACTATTTCGCTTTGAACAACTATCTCACTTTCCACTCCTATATGCTTTCATTTCACTATAGGTATCTTATTTCATTTACCCTGTCCTTGAAAAGCTCGAATAAGAATTCAAAGCTCCATTGGCACTTTCAAGGCTTCGGTATCGCCCTTTCTTACCATCCCGACCGATCTATCCCAAGATTTCTAGAACTGGGGCTCTCCCAAAATAGGAGTCTTACTCAAACTCAACATCCATCTTCTTCGAATCTACGAAGAGTTACCTCTATCCGACTCATAACGTTCTATACAACATTCTTTCTCTACGATGTATACATACATCACATCATAAGTGACCTCTCAAGAAACTTCCCTAACAAGGGGTCTCAGTCTACCCCTCAGGGATCTTGTTGACAATCTAACGTACTGGAACACGACATGAGCACTAGGTAGGTTAATAAAGTAGGTTAAACACATACATGTACCTGTAAGTTCGCAATTACACTGGCCAGGTGCAATCTCAAACTTACCTTACATGACAGTCCTCGGTACCTTATTAGTCCTATCTCCATAATAGTGTCCTCCTAACGCATTTCCTGTGTCTACATTAGTGCCCTCTTAACGCGTTTCCTGATTCTCAGTTGTGATCTTCTACTCCCAAGTTTAAGTTTAGGCCCGTCCGGTCACCTAAATCCCTTAAACTATGGCTCTGATACCATTTGTAACGTCCCAAAAACATAACAAGACAACCAAAGCATTAAATCATACTCTGTAATAAAACTGGGTCCCAAAATTCAGTTACATCATTCCCAAACTAAGGTTGGCGGAAACAACCTATACACAACTGAGAACAACTACTACTACAAGTGGCAACGGCACAGTCTCTAGTTGCATCTGTACTCATTCAAGCTCTTGCTCACTTACTTGAGCCTCTTACTACTTGCTTACCTGAAAATGGTTTAATTTTGAAAAGCGAGGGTTAGACCAAAAGGTCTAGTGAATTCCCTCCGAAAACAACATATATAAGCATTGGGAAAATCGTTTATAAAATTCATCATCAAACTTCACATAACGTCAAACATGGTACTGCACTGTGATGAGGACCGCATAAACTAACCACGATCGGGGCCCAAGCAGACTCCCCTTTCGCCACGATCGGGGCCCAAGCAGACTCCCCTCTCGCCTCGTATCGGGGCCCAAGCAGACTCCCCTCAACCCGAATAGAAGGGAAACAGATTCCAACCTATCGGCTCATCACCCATGTCCAAGGGATCATCGGATCCCAGAGCATACCGATCCCACAGTGCAAACCGACTCCACATAGCATACATCACATGTCATACTTCATACAACTTGGAATCTCGTAAACCATATAATCATTTCATCATGCTATATATTCTTTGAATAAAGTATGAGCTTTCATGTAAAAACATGCATATCGATTTGGTAAACATTTCGTGCTCAAAGTAAACCATTATCAGTTAAAAGAACAATTAACACATTGCGTCGTAAATAGGTTTAGGGAACCCACCTTGATGATGCTGAACGCACTTCTTGAAATCACCAAGCTAATCCAACCGAACACCTAAGGGCATTGAATTCGAATCAGATAAAATATCTCAGCCCTACTGTCCGGATACCTCTTATCCGGACACAGCACTTATCCGGACACAGCACTTATCCGGACACTACACTTATCCGGACACTACACTTATCCGGACACAACACTTATCCGGACACATCACTTATCCGGACACACCACTTATCCGGACACTACACTTATCCGGACACACCACTTATCCGGACACTACACTTATCCGGACACACCAGTTATCCGGACAAAACTACCCGGACACCTTCACGAGACACTTACCCGGACACATGCAACATATCCGGACACCACCAAACCCTGGTGTCCGAAAAACGCTGCTGTTCGAGCTTAGAAATTCTAAAACCGCTTTAAACTCCGATTTAAGCCATTAGTTTGATTAGACAACTATAAGGGTTCATTCACTAACCCCAAACACCCACTTAAACCATTTATAACCTCTAAAATCATTTCATTAAGACCAAAACCCATAAAACCCACTTTTTAGGGAAAATGGGGAAAGCTTAAGAAATCACTAGTTTCAATCATAGAATCCAAGCTAAAGAAGAAGGGAATGCTAAATCACACAGAATACGAACTTAAGAAGGATTACCTGATTGATTTCTCTTCTCTATTGCCTCCTTCTTCTTCTTCTTCTTCTTCCTTCTTTCCTTGCTTCACGTCACCACACCCACACAAGACCAAAATACTGATTTACAAATGGGGGCTGCCCTAAAAGTTTGTGCATATAAATACCTTCAACAAAATACAGAAATGGTCCCTCAACTTAACTTTCATTTATTTCACTTTGGCCACCAAACTCTAAAACCTACTAGAATTTGGGTTGTTACAATGTTCTATAAACACAATTGCCCTATAAAACCGTGTGTTTATAGGACACTTTTCAAAAGTGTTCTTATAAAAATGCTAAGAGGGCACTATATAAAAAATGTCATAAAACTATTTAATACATTCAAAAGTGGCCTATAAACCTATTGCAACGCACTTACATATAATACGTATATTTTTGGTCCTATAAACATAAGTCTTGTAAAACGGTTTATTATAAAACTTAGAGATTTGTGGCGTCCTATTAACCCGATTTGGTTGTATTGTGTTGTAACATCTCGATTTTTATAATGGATGATGTTTGGGTTTATTAAATAATTTGAGTATAATTATTTGATAAGTTATGATTTATTATGTGATGCATCGTAACAGTTGGTTGCGATGAGGCATGTATCGCAATAGTTAGTTGCGATAGGAAGAAGATGTCGCAACAGTGGGTTGCGACAAGTACTGTGTATTGCGACAATGGTTATCGCAATTAATGGGTTGCGATAAGTGGTTGGAAATTTGGTTATTTTAGGATTCTTAGTCTTTAAGGGTCCTGTACAGTAGATTAATACTAGTACATTATGTATTTGAGTATTTCAGATCTCTGTGGAGTTGGTGACGGAAGTTCATACGATTTTGAGGAAGAAAAGTAAGAGTGATATTACTGCTATCAGGAGAGTTCATTCTTACCTTACCTCTTTACAATGTTTTAAATTATGGTAAGGTGCATTTTATAAAATGAACTGTTTTGGATGGATTTTGGAATAATGATTTTATAAAGTAAAATCTACTATCTTAAATTGATGGTTGGGCTTAAATTCATTAATGATATTGGAAAATGATTTATAGCAATAACCTGTACAAGTTGTAACTATTGGATTTATTGGGCAAGTGAGTTACAATAATATTTATATCAAGGACCGTGAGTGATAATATTGATGGTTAGATTTATGTTATAAGAAATTGACATATTAAATGTGATTTGCTTATACTGAATAATATGAGGGATTTATAAAGGAGATTTGCTCATACTGATTGCTATGAGGAATCTATGTGGTATAAATGCGATTTGCTCATACCGATTGTTATGAGGAATCTATATTAAGTGTAATGGATCCATAGGCACTAGTGGTTATGAACACGTGGAATAGATGAGGATTATTCGTTATTCTGATGTGTGTGAGAAATCGTGGAATAACGTAGATTTATTCGGAATTCCCGATTTCTAAGGAAGAAAAAGGGATTGACATAAATGATTGTAATCTCTGCTTCCTTTCCAAGAAATGGGCATGTGTATATTGCGATTTCTTGAATATGAGCATTAATCTAGAATCCGTGGAGATTCGTAGTGCGGCTCTAGAACATGAGAAATGACTGACTTAGTGTCTGGTCGTAGTCATGGAATCGGGTTTAACCCCGTTATCGAAAGATGGTTACGCATGAAGTAAGAAAAAGGGTAAACCAGGTTTGTTATGCCTTGTTTACATTGAATTGTATAAATATTATTTTGAAACTGAATGTTCTAACTAGGCATTAGCCTAATCGTTTCAAATGATGTTTTCTTACTAGGTACTAGCTTGGGAAAAATAAAGGAATGTGGGACGAGAGCTTTTGGATTAGCAGAGAAGTTATTGAATATTGAGGTTTTGAATAGATTGCTTAGATAATCTAGTTAATCTGATTTTAGTGACATGATCTGATTAATAGATTATTTGAAGAATTCTATATATGTAAATATGATCCTCAAGGTTAAATCTCTGCTTATGTATAAAGTTTAGAAAGTTTATGTTTAAAACTGGTTATAAATTGAAGTTTAAATTAGCCCTGATTTTAGGGTGTTACAATATGGTATCAGAGCATTAGTTTAAGCGAACTAGGTATGCTAAGTGAGATACCTACACTTAAGCTGAGATGAATTAAGTGATGATCCGTGAGATATGGGTAGAAGTACTAAGACGGGAGAGTCTTAGAGTCGACGGAAATACGTGAAATTAGTAATGTAACGATGGTGACGAGGATTCTTATGTGTAATATGTTCAAAATCTCAATTAGCTACTGTTATTATGAATATATTACTACACGAGTATACTTGTTTATAAATTGTTACAATGACTAATGATCGGTAAAGTGTGTTTCGTATGTTTAAGATATGTGTAACCATTTCTTATGGTTATCCCTTTGTGTTATAGCAGAACGATGGTGAATACGCCACCAAGGTCCTCTAATTCTTTGGAGGACAGATCAGTAAATGATTGGGGGTTGGAAGGACAACCTGGAACTCGCGGGACCCATGAAAGTCCGTCGAGGCAACCTTTAATAGGTGGATTGGAAAGTCAAACGCATAGAACGAGTACTGGTACTTCTAATTCGGTAATGACGGAATCTACTATGGAGTCACGTATAATAGAGAACGTGAGGCGATTTATGAATGTTGCACTGACTCAACAAACAGATATGTTCATGAAAGTGTTAAATGATCATATCGTTAAGTTGCATAGTCCAGAGGTGAGTACCGGTGTTATAACTTCACCAGTTAATCCAGTACTTAAAACTGATGATAGAATAGGAGAAGTTTATGCTGGAAATAGAGTTGAAATAACTCGAGTGGGAGAGAAAAGAAAGTGGAAGGATAGATCATTACCTTGCCATAAGTCGGAAACTTTTGCTAAGAGTCATTGTATTGAATCCCGTCAAGAAACCAAATTGTATGTGAAATGCTTTAAGTGCGGAGAAGTTGGCCACAAGATCGAAAACTGCCATATTCAAGGGTCAACTTGCTATGAATGCAAGAAACCTGGTCATTATAGGAGGGATTGTCCAAAGTTGAAAAATAGCGGAAATCAAAAGAAGAAATCCAACATTTCAAGATCAACAGGATAAACGTTTTGTAGAACGGTTGAAAATGTTAAGGAATGAGTGGGTGTGGTTTATGATACATTCCTAGTTATTAATATATATGTGTATATGCTATGTATTGGTAGTACTAACTCGTCTTTTGTACTACAATCTTTTGTTAGAAAGTTAGTTATACTAGTTACTAGTTTTGGAGGATATTTTGTAAGTCGAGCTAACAAATGAAAGTTTACAACCTTTGGAGATTTCTGAGAAAAAGTAGGATAACTTAACCATTATCCACTTATTTCGTTTAGTTAGTTGAACGTGTACAATTGGTAAGACTATTTTTTTTTGCAATATTGGTTTCTTGAACCTAAGAGCCAAAAGACAATAGGTGATTGGAAAGTATACAAGAAAGGGGGAAGATTGAGTTCCATAGCAATTGAAGAAGGAAAATCATCATTGATCATTATTTGGAAAGGGAAGTGGGATTATAATATGATTTTACATTAAAAATTATCAGGTAATTTCCTAATTCCAATTCTAGTCTATAAATTTGTTACAAAACGTAATTTTTGGGTATTCGTGCTCAATAAGAAAGGTGGGCAATAGAAGAGTTAGAAGTGGACTTTAGTGCCGGTTGTACGAGGATCGGTACTTTTGTTCGATGACGGAAATACGGTTGTCAAAGGATGGTTGTATCCGGAGGAAAGATTAGAAGTTATCAATGCGTTGGTATAGTGTGGTGAAGTAAGAATGAAATATCCTTGATGTCAAATAAGAGTTTTAAGGTGATCTTGTGATATTAACGTTGCACGAGTAAGTTTGAGATGAAGACGATGGGATGTTAATTGGATTATGATATGTTGGAAGGATTAGGTTCAGTTAGGGACCCTTGTTGAAGAATAGGTTAAG
The DNA here is from genome assembly GCA_033807775.1 of Saussurea involucrata. NCBI lineage: Eukaryota > Viridiplantae > Streptophyta > Magnoliopsida > Asterales > Asteraceae > Saussurea > Saussurea involucrata. Next base: position 16,919,615 of record CM066317.1, on the reverse strand, counting down.
GAAGTATTGACAAGTCGACTATTGACATTGAAGTCGTCAGCTGTGTGAGGTATATGAAGTCGAAGTCTTGAATCAGAAGGTTGAAAGTTGAAGGATCACCTTGTAGGGGTGTTAGGATAGTGAAAGAATGTTGTTTTAAATAAGCATTTTACTTACGAGGTGGTTAGTTTGTAGGGGATGAAGTATTAGGCACGAACGAAGTGATTGTATAGAATATGTCGATCTGTGAGGGAATGTGCCCTGTTTATGTAATGGTTTGGAATCACAAAGAGCTAGCAAGAAACGAATAAGTTGGAGTTAATTAGAAACTCGTGAGTGGTGGTTCAACTAAAGTTGGGGAGGGATAAAGTAGTGAAATAGACTCGGTTAATTATACGGGAGAACATGAAGGTAAGTTTGAATGGTGTACGAATAACCATGAAAGATCTGGTCTGCTATGAGATGTAACGGGTGGAGAATGTACGGACGAGTAGTGGCATCGATTGCCAAAATAAATGTGTCAAACAGTATGTAATATGATGTTAGAAAGAGGAAGCATCAGATGGAAGTCTTTTCGGGATGTCGGATGAAGTGTACTATTTGTCAATAAAGTTGTTGGAGCATATGGTTTGTAAGATGGCGTGGTAATATGGCTAATATCGGAATAGAATGTCGGAGCGGTAGTGGGTGTTTATCCAAAGTGTCTTTTTTTGTTGTGTAAATCGCTAAGTAAGTATATTTTTGGAATTATTGGAAGTTTAAAGAAGATAATGGGTGTGTTAGTCAAAATGTGATGTAGTAGATGCAAAATCCTTAAGGAGTGTGAGTTGTTTCCTATGTGTAAAAGAATTGTCCGAGAAAGTATTAGTTGAAGATCAAAGAATGTGTAGTAATTTCGAACGGTGGTGTCGTTTCAAAATGACTTGGTTGAATGCCTTAAGTTAGAATTTGATGCAACTGTTTGGTTATGATAATAACTGAAGTGAATAGGCAAAATATAGTTGCTATTCAAGTTGGATATGTGGAAATATGAATTAGACAAAGAGTAAGTATTGTTTTCCTGTGTTTTCGGCGGATTAAAAATAGACAATATATAAGTACTATTTCTAAATACATTTCAAGAAGAAGGTATGATGTGTGAATATAGGTAGTGTTAACTTACCTTTTGTATCTTGGTTATATCAAAAGTTAACTATATCAGTTGTTATTATTGAAAGATGCTTAAGGATTGAAATAATTAAAGAAGATCAAGAAAAGTCGGATAAAGATTTGATGATAACAGTTACTCTTAGGAGGCTTGCAAATCTAAGTTGGGGAGCGGTTAGATGATGAAAGATATAAGGTTCAGAAAATATGAAAAGATGAGTTATTGTTTTCCTAAACCTTTTATTTGTGATTAAGTATGTAAAACTAGAAGATTGAAAGGATACATGATATATTTTTCATATGGTATGATGTGATTTCCCTTAATGAAGTGAAAGTGGAGGTATCAGAGTAGTTGTTTGGAGGAACTGTAAGGGATTATAGAAAGATCAGTTAAGAAGTTGCGACATAAGGAGGTGGTATTATATCATTGAGGTGTTATTGTGACTTTAAAGTCGGAAGAGGATATGAAGGTTAGATATCCTCATTTGTTTACCTAGCTTTGATTTCGAGGACGAAATCATTTTCAAGTTGGGGAGTATTGTAACATCTCGATTTTTATAATGGATGATGTTTGGGTTTATTAAATAATTTGAGTATAATTATTTGATAAGTTATGATTTATTATGTGATGGATTAATTTTAGAGTTTAACCCCGAATAAGTTAAGTTAATTGTTTTGTGGAATAATAAGTTAAGGGGTAAACTTTAAAATTAATTTATAAGTTAAAGGGTAGTTATTGCCAAGTATTGATAGTTGAGGGGGTTGTTTGGTTAAGTAATAAAACCTACACCAAACACCACCGCCTCTTTCATAAGATAAGAAACAAAAAAATGAAACACTTTTCATTTTCATCTTGTTTTATGTGTGTGTGTGTGTTTGACAGTACAAGAGAGAAAGAGAGAAAGAATTAGAGAACGAGAAAAGGAAAGAAGGAGAAGAAGAAAATCTGCTGGAATTAAGGAGTCAAGTTGAGGAAACAAAAAGGTATTCATCTTACATAAATTCCTTATTTTATGTAGATAAAGTTTTATATGAGGTTTAGAAATGGGTTTTGATGTTTTGAAGAGAATGAGAAATCTGGACTAATAATCATGTTCTGTTAATAGTCTTAAGTATATCTGCATGTTTATAGAATCCTGCATGGCTTAAAACTATAGATTTCTGGGTTAAGTATGAATTCAGTTGATTGAGACAGTTATGAATGTCGCAGTAGTTATTTGCGACGGTTTTGAGTATTGCGATAGTTATGAATGTCGCAACCTTGGGTTGCGACAAGCTCAATGGTGTCGCAACAGTTAGTTGCGACAAAGGTGTGCATCGTAACAGTTGGTTGCGATGAGGCATGTATCGCAATAGTTAGTTGCGATAGGAAGAAGATGTCGCAACAGTGGGTTGCGACAAGTACTGTGTATTGCGACAATGGTTATCGCAATTAATGGGTTGCGATAAGTGGTTGGAAATTTGGTTATTTTAGGATTCTTAGTCTTTAAGGGTCCTGTACAGTAGATTAATACTAGTACATTATGTATTTGAGTATTTCAGATCTCTGTGGAGTTGGTGACGGAAGTTCATACGATTTTGAGAAAGAAAAGTAAGAGTGATACTACTGCTATCAGGAAAGTTCATTCTTACCTTACCTCTTTACAATGTTTTAAATTATGGTAAGGTGCATTTTATAAAATGAACTGTTTTGGATGGATTTTGGAATAATGATTTTATAAAGTAAAATCTACTATCTTAAATTGATGGTTGGGCTTAAATTCATTAATGATATTGGAAAATGATTTATAGCAATAACCTGTACGAGTTGTAACTATTGGATTTATTGGGCAAGTGAGTTACAATAATATTTATATCAAGGACCGTGAGTGATAATATTGATGGTTAGATTTATGTTATAAGAAATTGACATATTAAATGTGATTTGCTTATACTGAATAATATGAGGGATTTATAAAGGAGATTTGCTCATACTGATTGCTATGAGGAATCTATGTGGTATAAATGCGATTTGCTCATACCGATTGTTATGAGGAATCTATATTAAGTGTAATGGATCCATAGGCACTAGTGGTTATGAACACGTGGAATAGATGAGGATTATTCGTTATATGTGTGTGAGAAATCGTGGAATAGACGTAGATTTATTCGGAATTCCCGATTTCTAAGGAAGAAAAAGGGATTGACATAAGTGATTGTAATCTCTGCTTCCTTTCCAAGAAATGGGCATGTGTATATTGCGATTTCTTGAATATGAGCATTAATCTAGAATCCGTGGAGATTCGTAATGCGGCTCTGGAACATGAGAAATGACTGACTTAGTGCAGGTCGTAGTCATGGAATCGGGTTTAACCCCGTTATCGAAAGATGGTTACGCATGAAGTAAGAAAAAGGGTAAACCAGGTTTGTTATACCTTGTTTACATTGAATTGTATAAATATTATTTTGAAACTGAATGTTCTCACTAGGCATTAGCCTAATCGTTTCAAATGATGTTTTCTTACCAGGTACTAGCTTGGAAAAAAAAGGATGTGGGACGAGAGCTTTTGGATTAGCAGAGAAGTTATTGAATATTGAGGTTTTGAATAGATTGCTTAGATAATCTAGTTAATCTGATTTTAGTGACATGATTTGATTAATAGATTATTTGAAGAATTCTATATATGTAAATATGATCCTCAAGGTTAAATCTCTGCTTATGTATAAAGTTTAGAAAGTTTATGTTTAAAACTGGTTATAAATTAAAGTTTAAATTAGCCATGATTTTAGGGTGTTACATGTGTCCCACATAGTGATATAGATGGTAAATGAAAATAAAACTCATTTAATAATGATCAACCCTTGGTTTTAAGAGTTTTGTATGTGAAGGTGTGAATGACCATGGTGGGCTTTCCCCTCCCCTCCCCTTTTCAAAAGTGTTCACATAAATAAATATATGTTAAATAATACATTAAAAACCACTCTTATATGAAAAAAAATTATGTGAAATAAAAACTGTAAAATAGAAGTCTCACGGATCTCACAAATATTAAAGTCAAATGATTAAATCCCAAATATTTATAACCATTATAATTTATATCACAAAAAATTCCATTAGAGTAAGATGCAAAGCTTAGAAGAAAAAGTTTACCTTAAAGATGATACTCTTTTCATCCTGAAATCTTTAATTTCTTCACCAAATTTTTTGGGAAACACCTTCTCTTCAAGACCATTTTCCCTCTATTTCTCCCACAACTGCTGACTACAAGAGGAAGGAAAGATGGTTTACCCCACCCCCACCCCCACCCCCATCCACTCCTAAACCTCTTATATACCAGCTGGTCCTTGAAAATAAAGAAGTTTACATCCAAACCCCTGGACTTCTATAATTTACCAAATAAAAGGTTAGGGACTTGGGGTTATTACAACAAGAGCCCTTTGTAGATATTCAAAACAAAAACGACACGTTTGTTTTCTTCCGTAAGGCAACAAACGATATAAAATTTACCTTTTCGGATATTGAAATTGAAGCATAAATCAAACTCTTTATTATTATATGTTTCTCTTAACTGATATATTTATGAAAACTTCTAGTTAAAGTAATTGATTTATTTATTATCGATACTATGTATCTCCGATAAAATTAAACTTTTTAATAAACATATAAAATTAATATTAGTGTAAATTTTTCCAGTGTTATCATTGGTATCCAATGAAACTACTCAAGATACGATTAAATAATTGTAAGGATTTTGTGCGAAAAATGCTTTTAGGGGCTGTTTGCTTACCTCATAATAGTTCTATTCAGAGGCAACCTCTGAATCGTTCATAGGTGAATCTTGTTTGGCAAAAAAAAGTGTGCGTCTTAATAGTTCTAAAACCCTCTGAATGATTTAGCATCTTAGCATTTTGGGTCTCCCTTAACCCTTCAGCACCCTGATTTCATTCTAAACAAATATCAAACAACTATATTTCATTTTGCACTATATTATAAAAGCCTCTTAATCATTCTGACAACTTAATCATTCTGCATCAAACCATTCCGCAACTGTCAAACATCCGTTAGGGTGTGTTTGTTTACCTCTTAATGATGCCATACAGAGGTAGGCATCTGAATCGGTCAAACGTTATGTTGTTTGGCAAGTTTTTTTTACAGATCTGAATCACTCAACATGGTCTGATTCGCTCAATCCTCTATCCATCCCCCATGTCATTCAGACACCCTCTTTTCCCTGATTTTCCCTCTTTCTCCCTCACCATTCTCGTCTTCCATTTTCCTTCCCGTCCCAAACCTATCGATTCACTCCACGATTCTCTCCCTCACTCATGATTTCTTTTTTCTCTTCACATGGAGGCAGCAACGATTGCCGCACCAGTCACGCCACGATTCTGTCCCTCACCAATTTCGTCGATTTAAACAGGTACCACACCCTTTTCCTTGAAAAATCTATGTTTGGTATTTAATAATTTGGGTTTGGTATTCCTGAAGAATCTTCATCGATTCAAACATGTTTGATGTTTCTCTAATTTTGGGTCTATTATTTCACGCTCGTGTTGAAATATATCCTTTTTCTTCTCTGTTTACATTTGTTTGCTGCAATATGTTCTCATGTTTTTTCATGGTTTGATTCAATATGCTATTGGACTTTGTATATGGATCACAATGTGAAGTTTAGGACGAAGTTCAGATGCCCATCACTCTATCGCATACCAAATGTTTGATATAATGTCTGAAAGAACTTCAACAATGGCAGAGTAGTTTTAATTTTCATTCAATACAAAACTGGGGGTAAAATGGTAATTTTATGTCATTCAGACGGTTGATTCAGAGCAGTTTTCAAACAATCATTTTCCATTTGACACTAAATCATACAGAGTCTCTGCCAAACAGTCCCTTAGACCATGAGTACCGCCTACCCAATGAACCCACTGAACCCAATTGTCATCTCAGCGCCACATCAGCTTTTCTCTTTCCTACCCTCCTTACCCTAAAGTGGAGTACCGCCTACCCGCTGAACCCGCTAAATACATTCAATTTCAATTAAAAAAAATCTTCATCGGGTTCATGAACCCGCTCCCCTTACCCGCTCCCTACCCCCTTACCCGCTAACCCGATTGCCACCTCGGTCGAACCCGCCTGCGTACCCGAGGGCGCTACGGGTGGCCTTAGTCTTGTTAATAATAACGTGGTCATTTGCTTTGAAATTGGGTCAAATAACTAACACAAATGTTGACCAAATTGGGTCAAATTACCCACACAAATTTGACCGGACTCCAATATCAAATATAATCCACCGTTCTTTAATTGCAACAAAAATCGCCCAACAACGTTCTTATAATTGTAATAAATATTGTCCAACAACAATCTTTCCGATTCTATTTTCCTTGTAAATTTATTGTTTTTTTCTAAAGTTTATAATATTTATTTTTGACGGAATTTTTTGTTAAAAGATTTTTGAACTTTAAAATAAATACAAAAATTATTGTTAATTGATTAAAGGTTTTTCTAATTCTATGATCATTGTGATCTAAAATTGGTTCAAATAACTAAAATCAAGCTAAGTGATCGAGTTTATGATTTTAGTTAAAAACAAACCTCTCTGAGCATCTCCAACAGCTTCTTTAAAATAGGAAAATGGAAAAAATAAGAATTTTTTGCTAATATTTTGCTCCAACAGCTTCCCTAAAATAGAGAAAGTTGGAGAGAGAAGATTTTTTTTTTCAAATATGGAGATCACTCCAAAAATGATTAACAAGTAAGAGGACCAATAGAAAACTTTGAAAATAAATATGTAGAGAGATAAATAATATTTTAACAGATGAATGAAATATTTTAATATTTTAATTAATGTTTGATTCTTCAAAATGAAGAAGCTGTAGAAGATGAATGTATTTTTTTAGAGATTTTGGTTTTTGATTATCTATTTTAGAGAAATTATAAAGAATCTGTTGGAGATGCTCTTAAGCTTTCTAATATAACCAAGATCAATGACATAACATTATTATAAAAGCATGAAAGACCGAAAAATGACATTATAAAAATCTTTTATATGAACCTACTACATTCGGTTTAATTATCTTCTGACTTGTCATATTTTCATAAAATATTTGCAAATGAGAAAAACAATATAAACTTCTAAAAACGACAAAACATAATAATAAAAATTAGATAATTAAATGGGCAAGTCTAGAACTAGAGGCGGGGCTTAGGAAAAAATATTTTTCAACAAAATCTATTAAGAAAATTACATTATGTCTTTGATAACTTTTTCTATTTTGAATATTACAATATTAAGTATATTACTATAATATTTAAGGGCTTAATCACTCGACAAAGATCCATCGAATCAATTTTAATCCGCTCATTTGAATTGATTAATTTGATTTATAATTTTGTAAACAAAGTATTAAAATTCAAAATCTCTAAAAAATTGCATCTAACTTCTTCTGCTACTATATTTTAGCAATCCTAAGACTAACTATATTATTAAAATATTCTATAAATTTAATAAAATATTATTTGTTCCTCCTAATCATTTATTTTCAATACATCTTATTGGTGGAAAAAAATAAAATACTATTTCACTCTCTAATATAGAGTTTTTACAAAGGTAAAAGTCTAAATAAACCCAATAAACTATCCAGTTTTGCATGGTTAAGTCCTTAAACTATTTTTTTGAATGAAAAAACCATTAAACTTTCTCATTTTGAATGATTAAGTGCCTAAACTATTTTTTGAATGAAAAAACCATTAAACTTTCTCATTTTGAATAATCAAGTCCCTGAACATTTTTCTTAAAAATACAAATCACCGAACTTTTAAAAAATTTATATAACCGACTAAAAATGTTTTAAAGTTTAAAAAAACTAAATCAAATTTACCGTTCCCAAACCTTACGTCATTCAGACCCCACGCAATAACTGAGGTCAACAGTTTGATAGATGATATGTAGAACAAACAATGACGAGAAGTGACGAGGGGGAGCGGTACCGTTGTTTGCTAGAAGTTTGAATGGCGTACGGATTGAAAACGGTAAAACCGATTTAGATTTTATTTTACTTTTAAAAAAAATTAGTCAGTTACATGTAGTTTTTTTTTTGTTAAAACGATGCACGTAACCAACTTTGAAAGTTCGATGATTTATTTATTAAAAACAATTTAAGGACTTAATAATCCAAAATTAGAAAGTTTAATGGTTTTTTCATTCAAGGTCAGAAGTTTTAATGGTTTTTTCATTCAAAAAAATTGTTTAGGGACTTAATCATTCAAAATGGGAAAGTTTAATGGTTTTTTTATTCAAAAAAATAGTTTTGAGACTTAACCATTTAAAATGAGATAGTTTGTTGAGTTTTTTTGAACTTTTCCCTTTTACATATTTCTCTAAATTTAAAGATTTTTACATTCTTCCTCTTTTATTTCCTATTTTACAATATCATATAGCATAACAGCTCCAGCATAATATTTTTCCCAAATGATCAAAATTTCTATTATAGCATAACTGTTGGATTGGCCAAAACTTCTATTAAAAAAGCTTTCTCTCTCAATCTGACACACACACACACACTTTGTGTGTGTATATGTGCGTCTCTTTCTAATTAACTAATAATTTCCCATTCTTTTTCTCGCCTCCCCCACCCCTCTCGTCTTCATCCAAATGGGAGAAAGTATCATTTTAACTACCAAACTAGTGGTCTATATCGTGCGTTGCGCGATATTCGAAAAACATGTTATTTTTAATAATAGAATAGGTTAATATATAAATTAAAATGATCAATATGGAAAAAAGTTATAGTTTTTGAGTATTAAAAGATTATTGATCAACAATGCAATTATCCACCCCTTCAACAGACATATATATAAATCTATTCATAAATCATGCAAATTTAATACAAATATGCATTTCAATTCTATTTTCTTGACTATTGTTAAAAGAGTACACAATTTTTTTATTTGAATTAACAACCATATATTTCAAGAATTTGCAACCACCTAGAAAATTTTCACGGTATGCACCAAACCTTCCTTCAACAGATGCTTAAACTTCGACACCAAATTCTTCCAGACTCCTGTAGCTATTAGGTTCCCTGAAATAAGATAAAAATAAAGTAAGTTGGTATAAATCCTTATATTGAATATTGTAATTTTAAACTTGTAGATACACATTGATCCGTATTACAAAGTGGACATACCATTTCAATAAGGACTATATCCAAATTAATTAGTTCTTTGTCTTTTTTAGTTCAAAGACTCTAGAATCGGCAAATTCTTACCTTAATCATTCAATATTCATTAGCTCCCAAAAATTTCAACTTTATGAACGACAAAACCTACATTTTCCACAAATGTTAAAGAAATTTTATTTTATGCATATAAATAAGAATGTATTAATGTTACAAACCTTGAAATTTTGCAAAACACATATATACCATTTCCTTCTTGTAATAAAACAGTTAAACTTAGTGACCAAGTTTGTCAGAGTCGTCATTAGTGACCCTAAACAACAAAAACAACAAAACCAATTGATAAGCATAACAAAATTTGTTAATAACTGGTATTAACATAAGAATAAAGTAATATAAAAACACACAATTTCATGAATTAAAACCATATCAAAACTAATCAAATCTTCATTGATGATAAAGAATAGTTTTAATCTCATAAAAAAGATAGATAGATTATCAACATAATGTTTTATTGAATTAATGATATGTTTCTTCAATTGCTAAGAAGAAATAGTCTCAAATGTGCTTTATGTCAATATTAATAGTTTTTTATCATATATTGGTATCAAAATAAAGGATGATAAGAAGAAAAGGAAATAAAGGATGATAAAATTGATTTTTTTTCATATTGATTGTTATGTAATAAAAAATAAAAATAAAAGGTTTATAAATTAATGTAATGAATTTAGATTAAAAATAAATCAAAATGACAAAACAAATATATAGATATGATTGAACATTCTTATTAATTTTTTCATGATGAAATGTATTAAATTATCATAAGTATTTGATATATGTATATATATATTCTTAATATTTAAAGAAGAATATGAAAAGTTAGGTCAGTTAATTAGGTATATTGATTATAATAATTACAAAAATATAAGAAATATTTAATCAATTAATGCGATATAAATATACAATTTAAAAAAAACAATAATTCAAGCATTCACAAAATTACAATAGGCATTTCTTTTGCCTTTCTTTTATAATAATATATTGATATTAATGTATTGATTATTGTGTAAATAAAAAAATAAATAGTAAATATTATATTGAAATGTATTAAAATGTCATAAGTATGTCTTTTGTATTTATTGATTTATGGTAATTAAGAAAAGAATATAAAATGTTATATCAATAATGAGGTGTATTGATATATATATATAATAAATACAAAAATACATTAATATTTGATCAATTAGTTATATGTATATATCTTTACATTTAAAACACTAAAAACTCGATAAATAATCATAACAATAATTCAATCATTCTTAAAATGCCAACATACATTACTTTAACCTTTTTTTTCATAATAGCATATTGATATTAATGTATGGATTGTTATACAAATAGAAAATGAATAGTAAATAAAGTTAAATTTTTTTAATTAAATTAATTGTTAAACTAATACTATAAAATGTAAATAAATAGACTCACTACAAAATAGAAAAAATTACACGTAAACAGAAAAAATTAATCATATTATATTGATTGTTTTGTAAAGAAAAAATAATGGTAAATAAATATTAAAGTTAAACTAATGGAATAAAAGAGAATAAAAAAAATTATTCATATTGATTGTTATGTAAATAAAAAATGGAAATCTAAAATAAAATAATTTCTTTTAACTTGTTACAAACCAAAGTTATGAAACTTTTCAACAAAAAAACATTTCAACCTTTAATCCATAAAACTTTTCAACAAAAAAACATTTCAGCCTTTAATCCTTAACCCATAAAACTTTTCAACAAAAAAAATATTTCAACCTTTGATCATGAAAGGATTTTTCCACTAAAATTTGAGAATAATTTTTGGGGATGAAGTAGTAGACACCATAAATTCTTACAAAAATAACAATTTTAATGTCATTAGAAAAAATCTTGATAATAAGTTAACGCAATTATCTATCACATACACACGACTAATGTCAATAACGCTTAATTTGATTTTTTCTTTTATCAGATCTTGTAATCACAAAATATAAAAAATTTATTCAAATATATATATAATTTAATAGTAAACACAATTGCTATGATAACAACAAATCCACCAATATGAAAATGAAAAATATGTAATAACAACTCAATATAATTTTACATACTTGTTTACATTCTTCCATATCTTCTTCAACTCTCATATTATTCATCCTCCACCAAAGAAACAACTATGTAATATTAAAACACATTTTTTCAATAATATAACTTCGACATACCTGTTTATAGTCTTCCATATCTTTTTCAGCTCTCATCGATTGTCTTCATTCTTCACCAAAGGAATAAATATGTAATAACAAACTTACATTTTTTCAAGAATATAACTTCTAAATACTTGTTTATAGTCTTTTATATCTTCTTCAACTCTCATCTTATGCATTCTACACCAAAAGGAAGTTCTAGAGTTTAACATTCTTTATTGTTGCAACATAAAAAACCAAACCTTATTAAGAATTTTTTGATAATAAATAAAGAAGCAAATCAAAAGTTGGAAGTTAAACTTAAGCATGTAAAATTACCAAGAAACCCATCTTAATAATGAATTACATATTTTCCATATAGGGGTGAAAATGTCTTTTACATATTCAACATTTAAAAAATCAAAAAATTGAGAAAAAAGATAGAAGAGATTTTAAGCTTTAGAGGGTGCCACCTCATTCTTCTTGGTTTTTGTTTTTATATATATAAATATAATTTTACATACTTGTTTACATTCTTCCATATCTTCTTCAACTCTCATATTATTCATCCTCCACCAAAGAAACAACTATGTAATAATAAAACACATTTTTTCAATAATATAACTTCGACATACCTGTTTATAGTCTTCCATATCTTTTTCAGCTCTCATCGATTGTCTTCATTCTTCACCAAAGGAATAAATATGTAATAACAAACTTACATTTTTTCAAGAATATAACTTCTAAATACTTGTTTATAGTCTTCTATATCTTCTTCAACTCTCATCTTATGCATTCTACACCAAAAGGAAGTTCTAGAGTTTAACATTCTTTATTGTTGCAACATAAAAAACCAAACCTTATTAAGAAATTTTTGATAATAAATAAAGAAGCAAATCAAAAGTTGGAAGTTAAACTAAAGCATGTAAAATTACCAAGAAACTCATCTTAATAATGAATTACATATTTTCCATATAGGGGTGAAAATGTCTTTTACATATTCAACATTTAAAAAATCAAAAAATTGAGAAAAAAGATAGAAGAGATTTTAAGCTTTAGAGGGTGCCACCTCATTCTTCTTGGTTTTTGTTTTTATATATATATAGATATAGATATAGATTATGAGCACACAATATGAACACATTAAAATAATCAGTGGCAGATCCAAGATTTTAGGTGAGCGGTTGCACAAGCAGGGTCGTGCTAGGGGGTAGACATGGCCATATGGGCGGGGCGGTCCAGGCTTTTTTTGGGACCGGGCCTAATTGCTATTCAAAAGACCGGGCTTTTTTCGGACCGGGTCGGGTCGGGTCGGGTCGGGCTTGGCTTGGGGGTTGAAGGTCCGACCCGTTTAGGCTTTTCAAAGACCGGGCTTTTGGAATCGGGTCGGGACCCAAAATTTTTAAGTATATACTATATAGTAGTAGTAGTTCAAAAAATTAGTCAATAAAAGAGCACAATTTTTTAGTATCTAATAACACTCAAAAATAATTTAACATTATATTAACGGCCCACAAAAAGTAAGGACCCAATTTTTTTTAGTATATACTATATATAGTACATAGTACTAGTTAAAAAAATAATCAATAAAAGAAACAAATTTTTAGTATCTAATAACACCCAAAAAAATTAACATTATATTAAGGACCCACAAAAAGTAGGGGCCCAAACTATTTTAGTATATAGTAGTAGTTCAAAAAAATTAGTCAATTAAGAATTTATATTAGAATATAGTAGATTTCTTGTTATTAACTAAGAAAGCTCATTCATTTTGAAAAATTTACCAGCCATATGGGACTATCCACCGTATATCTATATTTAGGATTTCAAAACTAACCTTGTTTTTCCATACATTATGGACTTCCTTATTACATAATATTGAATGCATAATTTAAGTATTCTCCTATATCTACAACAAGAATAAGATCTCAAGTTATAACCAACATGGACTTTTGATTTTAAGATTGATGGTTCGTAAAAGTGTGTATTAACCCTAAAAGTTTAAAATGGTGAAAACATTAATATGAGGTGATATGGAAACTGTAACAACCCAGTCTAAATTAAGCATAACTAGCATTAATATTAAACAATTACAAAACTGGATCCATAAAATTTCTTTACATCTGACTAAATAACTTAGGTTGGCGGAAACAACCTATACACAACTGAGAATAACTACTACTAGAATATGAGTGACGATATCTCTATCTGCATCTGTGCTCTATCCTGCTCTTGCTCGACTACCTGAGCCTCATGCAATCTACTTGCCTGAAAAAGGTTTAGTTTGGAAAATGCGAGGGTTAGACCATGAGGTCTAGTGAGTCCCTCCTGACAGTCCTCAAAACATTTAAAAACAGTTTCTAACTTTCAAATATCTTTACATAAAACTTTCTCATAACTTTCAAATGTATATAAGACTTCAATAATAAACTTTCACATAACAGAATAGTAAAAATCTTTCACGGATAAATCCGCTCCCGTAAATGGCACCCTGAAGTCACCCGAGGGTGACAACGAGTCAGTATCACGCTGCCTTACTGGGACTCATTCCCATGGCATAAACGGAACCTCCCCCCGACGTGAGTACTGGCGGAACCTCCCCCCGACTTAGCCAATTTACGTCTACACAATGTATGCATACATCTCACATAAAACTTTCACATAAAAGCATTCACGGAATAGGTCTGCCCCATAAATCATACACGGGATAGGCCCGCCCCATAAATCATACACAAATCTCATTTAAAACTGTAAACAATTTTCATGCAATATAAAGCATAAGAATAAAACATGACATTTCTCATCATGTACTTGCTTTAGAAAACATGTTAGAATCCACACGTTTTAGTTTAGAAAACTCACCTGGTACGTTTGCTTGCTTTTCCCTACTCTGCTCTTTACTTCCAAAATGTCTACCTGAACGAGGGGACAGATTTATAAGCTGACTAGGACTATCCGGACACTTCTCACCTGACACACAACTTTTCCGGACAGGCTACCGGGTAAACCACACTTTCCGGACATCACCACTTTTCCGGACAACAACGCTTTTCCGGATGACTCTCCTATCCGGACACATTGAGACTACCGAACAACTTCTATTTTCCGGACAATATACCTATCCGGATGGCTCACTTATCCGGACGACTAAACTTATCCGGACAACACAATATCCGGACACCTGCTACAACCCGACCAAGAAGTTTCCCGGACACTCACCCGGACACCTTCATACTTGAAGGTTTCCGGACGAACGCTGGAAGGGTTTTATGGTCCGAAATCTTACTGAACACTTCGAAAACAGTGGGATAATGCAACAAATCACTTACTTAAACATCTTTAAACAATTCCCATTAACTTTACTGAATAACCTCGATTTAAAAGGGTGTTTAAATCTCCTTTAAGGGTCTTAAAATGACTTTATCAATAAACTCTTAAACCATCCAATACTCATCCAATAGATCTTAAATGGGTTATAGATTAAGAAGTTACCTGTGGATTCCTTGCAGGAAACGAATCCTAACACACACTTCTTGTTGATTTCAAAGGATGATGATGGTTCTTCCCTTCTCCATGCTCCAAAGCTCCAAAACTCTTCTATCCCTCTTTCTCTCAATTCAGCCGCCAACACAAGGATGAAGGCACTCCTAGGGCATTGTGCCCTAATGATTGGGTCATAAACCACATTTTCCTTATTTACACTAAGGCCCCCTCAACTTTCAGCATTAATGAAACCTTCTCAAATACCCTAACTCTCTTTACCAACTAGCCCCTCAACTTCTGCTTTTACTAAAACTCCACACCAAACGCAAAACACTTCGAAAAAAGGTCTGGGTCGTTACAACACTCCCCCCTCAAAAGAATTCCGTCCCCGGAATTCCGTTTTCGAAAAGGGTGTGGGTATCTGGACATCATATCTGTTTCTACTTCCCACGTTGTCTCTCGTCCCTTATGATATCTCCACTGAACATTTACTAGTCAAACTTCTATGCTCCTCGTTTAGCAAACCTTACCGTTCACGATTTCTATTGGTTCTTCTACGTAAGTCAACCTCTCATCTATATTGACGTCCCCTCAAAGGAACAGCCACAACGACCTCTGACAAACACTTCTTTAAGTCTGAGACATGAAATGTCGGATGAACACTCTTTAATTCTTTTGACTAGTCTAACTTGTATGCTACTGCTCTAACTCGCTCCTTAATGACAAGGTCAACTTCTTATCGCCTGCATCTCTTGCAAAGTCGCCATCATCTCACTTCTCACACCGGCTCTCCACAAAAGAGACGTGCATCACCCTATGAACTTCTTCTCAAATTCACATCGAGTACCTCAAGATCGCGCACTATCTATTCAACTTTCATGCTTCGACGAATCCGCAGACTTAGTCCACCTTACCCTTCTCTCAAACTTCAAGGCTCGAAGCCTTATGTTTTTCAATCCAACCACTCAGTTCTACTCGGTTGCCTCAGACCGTTCAGATGGGAGACATAACCGCACCCCTTACTTTGAAACCGCCCTTGGCGAGACACTACTTGCTAAATCGTGCCATCTTGCACTACTTACTTGTACCCTCTTCGATCGCTATACTCGCTTAAAACTACCTGATAAGACCAAGGCCAACCGCACCTCCATTTGCTCGCCTCCGTCCACACATCGGGACTCACGGTTTTAACCACGTCTAAATAAGGTCTCTCATACATTTATACTTCCTTAAGAGAAAGAACTTGGCGGGAATTCCCGCCACAACAACGAGAACCTTCCACCAGGAAAACTCCCTCACCGACAACTTGGCATAAGGCCAACCTTGTTTATCCTGACGAGCTCACCCCCAGGAGTCCCCTCCTCGGTATACTTGAAATTTCTAGGTTACTTCCTCAAACCGACATTCGACTAAGCATATCATACTCCTTTCCCGAATCACATCGGCTACAACTCGACAACTAATTCGTACGTTCTCACCACTTCATCACTTCACACTTAACGTGTCTAATAGTAGGGAACCTCTATAATTTGTTATTGGAGTACTCACCTATCCGAATTGCACTTATCCTGAAGGCTCATCAATCTCTCGCTGCTTAGCCACAAGCGTTCAGTCATATAACATAACTTCAGTTACTCCCACTCAACTAGGAGGGGTAACCACGATCACACTCTACTATTCTCAATAGCTTACACTGAACGATCAGTTCGTTTGAACGTTTCTCACAAAGTCACTAACTTAACTCATTCAGTTGTCTTATCCACTTCTTTTCTGCACCAAATCATACACAATTTCCTTCCTCAATACTCTTTCCAAAAGTTCGCACACTTATCAAGGACAATCTACACAACACTGCGCCTATCGGTATTACTGTCAAGTTTACTACTTCCGATTTACTTACTTATTCCGACATACTGCCTTCACCTCCCCACGTTAGCGTGGAGCACTGTCCACCAACATTACTCGCCCCTCTCTTCCGACAATTCTCAAGCTGCAAATGCTGTCTCATTATTATACATAACCCATCGGTTGCACTAAAATTCTAACTTAAGGCTTTCGACCAAATCACCTCGAACTGACACCAGAGTTCGACGTCACCATACATTCTTTAAACTCCAACTTTCAATTTCTCAGACAATTCGTTCACACATAAGCAACAGCTCACATTCTTTAAGGATTTCACATCTATTCCACCACATTTTGACTAATACATCCATCATCTTCTTTACACTTCCAATGATCCCAAAATATGCTTACTTAGCGACTCTTACAACTAAAAACACTTGGTTTCTCCTTTGGGTAACTACCCACCACCACTCCGTGATGCTATCCCGAACATATTCATATCACCACGTCAACTTACACCCTACGTGCTCCAACAACCTGGTTAACACTCGAACACCTCATCCGAAACCCCCAAAAGGCTTCTATCTGATGCTTCCTCTTTCTCTAACACCACATCACTACGACGCTAGCTGGCACATTTAACTTGGAAATTATTTCCACTGCATAACTGTACATTCCTCACTCATAACATCACACTGCAGACCAAAACTCTCTTGGCCATTCAAACACAACTCAAACTTATCTTCAAGACCTCACGCATACATAACCGAGTCTATCTCACTACATTGCCTCTCCCCAGCCCTAGTTGAACCACAACACCCGAGTTTCTGATTAATTCTAACATACTCGCTTCTTGCTAGCTCTTTGCAATACCAAACCATTCCCACCGATCGACATAATCTATACCCTCACTTCGTTTGTGCTAAATACTTCATTCTTTACGAACCATCCATCTCGTAAGTAAAACGCTTATCTAAAACAGCAGTCTTTCACTATCTTAACACCCCTACCAAGTGGTCCTTCACTTTCAACCTTCTGATTCAAGTCTTCGGTCTCAAACACCTTACACAACTGCCGACTTTAACGTCCATAGCTGACCTGTTGATACTTCCTTAACCTATTCTTCAACAAGGGCCCCTTACTGAACCTAATCCTTCTAACATATCATAATCAAATTCGTAACCCGTCGTCCTCATTTCAAACTCACTCGTGAAACATCAATATTACAAGATCACTTTAAAACTCTTATTCGGCGTCGAGGATATTTCATTCCTACTTCACCACACTACTCATAACGAGTTGCTAATACCAACACCTTGATGACTTCTAGTCCTTCCTCTGAACACAACCGTCCCTCGGCAACTGTATTTCCAGTCACCGCACGAGGGTACAGACCCTCATACAACCGACATTAAAGTCCACTTCCGACTCTTCCACTGCTCACCTCTCCTCTAGAACGCAATTACCAAAGCTACAAACATTCTCCCCTGATATGTCCAACACCTCTCCACTCTAGGAGTTCTTCCTTAGCTTAAAATGTAATACTCTACGACCTATTGAGTTCATAGCCTTCATGCTTGACAACGCGATAAATGAATCATTTCACCCTTTTGATCGTTTTAAAGAAACAACACTTGAAAACAACTCGGGTACATACGACCCCAACATTCTCATAACTCCAATGCCCTGCACAACGATCTTGAGGATCGTTTGCATGCAATCTTTCCGTAAAACTTAATCTTACTCAACCAAAAATATGTTGTTACGACATAAATAAATATTGGATGAAAATCTTCCCATACGACAAAAATTTGAAAGAAATTTACCGACACGAAGTAAACTAGTCGGTCCTCACACTCATTTATATAACTTCGACATGTCAATACTCATTTTGGTTATAAAAGTTGTGCATTCAAACGTTTTCTTGGCTTATCATAAAAAGAGTGGAATATTTTGCAAATCGTAAACCTCAAGACTTCATTGTACGATGTAAATGGATTTGTATTTTTCTTTAAACATACACTTGCACACGCCGATTCATATCCGATCAAATTTGATATTTACACGATTATGAAAAAAATCTCATGTACACGTATACGAACTCAATGCATGAAACTCTACTTGCAATTGAAGGCTACTCGCTCAAACAAGGTAAATCGCTTTACTCAAGCAACTTATCATTGACACTCTACTTCGACCAGTGGTAGCCCTCTCGGCCTTGCAACGATTTGCTATACATACATTCAACGGTCCACTTACTCAACCATTTCATACTATTTCGTTTTGACCAACTATCTCACTTTCCATTTCTACATGGTTTCATTTCACTATAGGTATCTTATTTCATTTATCCAGCTAATGGAAAGCTCGACCAAGAAGCCAGGGCTCCATTGATAACCTTCAAGGTTTTGACACTGACTTTCCTTACCATCCTGACTGATCTATCCCAAGATCTCTAGAATTGGGACTCTCCCGAAACAGGAGTCTTACTCAAACTCAAGCATTCTTCCTCTCCGAATCCACGAAAAGCTACCTTTAGACGGCTCGTAATACTCTATACAACATTTCTTCTCTACGATGTATACGTACATTACATCACCACGACTTCTCATGAAACTTCCCCAACAAGGGGGTCTCAGTCTACCCCTCAGGGATCTTGCTGACATTCTAAAGTACTGGAACACGACATAAACACTAGCTTCTGACTACCACTTCGGGATAATAAGGCAGGTTAAGCACCTACATGTACCTGTAAGTTCGCAATTACACTGGCCAGGTGGAATCTCAAACTTACCTTACATGACAGTTCTCAGTACCCTATTAGTCCTATCTCTATAATAGTGTCCTCCTAACGCATTTCATGTATTTACAATAGTGCCCTCCTAACGCATTTCCTGATTCTCAGTTGTGATTTCTACTCCCAAGTTTAAGTTTAGGCTCGTCCGGTCACCTAAATCCCTTAAACTATGGCTCTGATACCAATTGTAACAACCCAGTCTAAATTAAGCATAACTAGCATTAATATTAAACAATTACAAAACTGGATCCATAAAATTTCTTTACATCTGACTAAATAACTTAGGTTGGCGGAAACAACCTATACACAACTGAGAATAACTACTACTAGAATATGAGTGACGATATCTCTATCTGCATCTGTGCTCTATCCTGCTCTTGCTCGACTACCTGAGCCTCATGCAATCTGCTTGCCTGAAAAATGTTTAGTTTGGAAAATGCGAGGGTTAGACCATGAGGTCTAGTGAGTCCCTCCTGACAGTCCTCAAAACATTTAAAAACAGTTTCTAACTTTCAAATATCTTTACATAAAACTTTCTCATAACTTTCAAATGTATATAAGACTTCAATAATAAACTTTCACATAACAGAATAGTAAAAATCTTTCACGGATAAATCCGCTCCCGTAAATGGCACCCTGAAGTCACCCGAGGGTGACAACGAGTCAGTATCACGCTGCCTTACTGGGACTCATTCCCATGGCATAAACGGAACCTCCCCCCGACGTGAGTACTGGCGGAACCTCCCCCCGACGTAGCCAATTTACGTCTACACAATGTATGCATACATCTCACATAAAACTTTCACATAAAACTTTCACATAAAAGCATTCACGGAATAGGTCCGCCCCATAAATCATACACGGGATAGGCCCGCCCCATAAATCATACACAAATCTCATTTAAAACTGTAAACAATTTTCATGCAATATAAAGCATAAGAATAAAACATGACATTTCTCATCATGTACTTGCTTTAGAAAACATGTTAGAATCCACATGTTTTAGTTTAGAAAACTCACCTGGTACGTTTGCTTGCTTTTCCCTACTCTGCTCTTTACTTCCAAAATGTCTACCTGAACGAGGGGACAGATTTATAAGCTGACTAGGACTATCCGGACACTTCTCACCTGACACACAACTTTTCCGGACAGGCTACCGGGTAAACCACACTTTCCGGACATCACCACTTTTCCGGACAACAACGCTTTTCCGGATGACTCTCCTATCCGGACACATTGAGACTACCGGACAACTTCTATTTTCCGGACAATATACCTATCCGGATGGCTCACTTATCCGGACGACTAAACTTATCCGGACAACACAATATCCGGACACCTGCTACAACCCGACCAAGAAGTTTCCCGGACACTCACCCGGACACCTTCATACTTGAAGGTTTCCGGACGAACGCTGGAAGGGTTTTATGGTCCGAAATCTTACTGAACACTTCGAAAACAGTGGGATAATGCAACAAATCACTTACTTAAACATCTTTAAACAATTCCCATTAACTTTACTGAATAACCTCGATTTAAAAGGGTGTTTAAATCTCCTTTAAGGGTCTTAAAATGACTTTATCAATAAACTCTTAAACCATCCAATACTCATCCAACAGATCTTAAATGGGTTATAGATTAAGAAGTTACCTGTGGATTCCTTGCAGGAAACGAATCCTAACACACACTTCTTGTTGATTTCAAAGGATGATGATGGTTCTTCCCTTCTCCATGCTCCAAAGCTCCAAAACTCTTCTATCCCTCTTTCTCTCAATTCAGCCGCCAACACAAGGATGAAGGCACTCCTAGGGCATTGTGCCCTAATGATTGGGTCATAAACCACATTTTCCTTATTTACACTAAGGCCCCCTCAACTTTCAGCATTAATGAAACCTTCTCAAATACCCTAACTCTCTTTACCAACTAGCCCCTCAACTTCTGCTTTTACTAAAACTCCACACCAAACGCAAAACACTTCGAAAAAAGGTCTGGGTCGTTACAGAAACCCAACCAATTTATATTAATTTGCATATAGTGTTACTCTGAATTAGGGGTGCTCAAATTTCCGACCAACCCAACCCGAGGCAAAAATACTTAAACCGAGTCAATCCGATGTATAATCGATACTATTTTTGACCAACCCGCATATATTGGGTTGATAACGGGTTAGGCCCAAAACAAACCGACCCAACCCGACAACCCGTGAAAAATATTTAAATCTAATTTTGAATTCTTGTTAATGTCATTTTTGAAACTGTCAAAGTAATCTTTTTACTATTGAACATTTATAAACAGACAATTGTTGGCCACTTGTTACTTTTGTAATCTTGTTATTGATTCTTGATGCCAAATTTATAAACTGTTCATTTATGGACAATCTTTTATTATACGATTTAGTAATCTCTTGAACATTTAAATATTTAGAAACATTTAGCAATTTGTTTGGACACGATAACTTAGTTAAATGTTCAAATGTTCAAATGATCAATAAAAGTTTCAACCTGACTAACCCGACCAACCCAACCCAACCCGAACGGTTTGGGTTGGGTTGGGTTGCACTTTTGATTGGGTTGGGTTGGGTTGAGATTTTTCAAACCGCAATGATTGGGTTGGGTTGTTAAAGTGTCTTCAACCTGGCCAACCTAACTCGTGAGCACCCCTACTCTTAATAGTCAATATTGTGTCATAAAATGATGTTGGCCTATATATTAAAGGTGTATCATATGATGTGTTTGACGGTGAAACGAATTTATGATGCTAGGTAAAAATGATATGATAGATAATATTAATTAGAAATAATTATTGATTGATTTGGTGTCTAGGAATTCTCGGAGAAACAGTTTTATATGAATTATTAATATTTCTTGAACTTAATGTTATTTATGATGATAAAAGACAACATATTAAAAAACAATCGTACTTATCGAGGGCCCATTTTTTCATCTCGCCCAGGGCCTACAATATGTCAGGAACGACCCTGTGCACAAACGAAAAGCTCAATAAATTATTGTCGATGTGTTTTTAGCCGAATTCTAGGGGACCTTTTAAGCTTTTAGTTGATTAAGATATATTTTACCCGTCTTTTGGTTGATTTTGTGGGATTTTTAAGTTTTTTTGTTGGTTTTCGATGGATTTTTTGGTTTTTTTGTGTTGATTGGAGAGAACTTTTAGGGTTTTTTTATTGATTTCAAGAGAACTTTTTGTTTTGTTTTGTTGATTTCAAGAGTATATTTTGGATGGTTTGCAAATCAATAACTAAAAACAAATTAGAAATACAAAGATGAAAATTTATAATTTTGGAGAAAGTTAATGATCAAATAACATCATATTAAATTAATATAGTATTCAATGTAAATTATGAAGATGAATTATTGGGTTTCTTAGTTGTTAGACTAAAAATTAAATGCATAAGTACTAAGTGTGGGAATCAAACCCCAAACCTCCTAAAATTGGGAGCGCTAACTAGGTGATAACAATCCATCTCGCCAAACCTCGTTTTTGTTACAAGTTCAATTTAAAATTACTTAAGAGCACTCTCAAAAATCAAACGGGTGCAACTTACATCTCGAAAAATTAGTCGCCCTTTATGAAACGAGGTTGAACGGGTGCACGCCCCCCCCCCCTCCCCAACACGGTGTGTGTAGGCCCGCTCCTGAAAATAATAATGTTTCAAATAATGAACATGTTAAAATCACATTCTAAACACACTAAATAAGATTTCAAATGATGAACATACAAAATCACATTGTGAATACACTAAGGTGGCGTTTGGTTCACTGGAAAGTAATGGAATCTGGTGGAATTGGAATGTGACATTCCATTGACCAGATTCCATTCTAGTGTTTGGTTCAATCTTTTGTAGTATGGAATGTTAAAATTTTCCATTGAATTCCAATTTTTATGTTTTTAACATTCCATCACATATAGCTGGGATTTCAAAGGAATGGAATGTTTGATTTTTTTTTATTCCAAAAATACCCCTTGAACAACCCAGCAAGAAATCGATCTCAGTGACAACAACCACCCATCCAAATCGATTTCACCCCCACAGCGCCGATCTGCACCCCTCACAATCACTTTCAGACCACAGGCAGAACTCCATCCCCATCGTCGGCGACGACTCCGGCCACCATCATCCCCACCGTCGAATTCCTGCAACCAACCATTCACCATCTCTCATTCTCGATTCTTCACGGCAGTAAAACCAACCACCATCACCACAGCGGCCTCTCTCTCTCTCTGTCGTCTCTCTCCACAGACCACACCGCCGACCACATCAGCCCCATCGCACCTGCAAGTCTCTCCATCTACTTTCGATTTCTCAATCGAATCCCACCTCTTCCTATCAATTTCTTTCACGGCAACAGTTTAAACATTGATTTCCACAGTCGCACAAACTGCCATCTCCCTCTCAACCTTACGATGTTAAGGTTTTCTTGCTATCGATTTTCCTGTTCAATTTTACCATACGACTCATTGTGTGGATGAGGTTGGTTTCCAGATTTATTTTTCATGTGGGTCTATATATTCATTTGTAATTTAGTGACTATTTTATTAAAACGTTTTTTGAAAAAAACAATTAAAATTATCAAAAGGGTATTTTGGTCATTTACCAAAATTTCATTCCAATTCTAAAGCTACATTCTGTGAACCAAACAGACAGATTCCAATTCCTTTAACAGATTTCATTCCAATTATGTCAACCAAACAGCTGGTCAAACCTGACAACATTCCATTCCATTCCAATTCCTTCAAAGTCAAATTCCTTTAACAGATTCCATTACATCCAAAAACATTCTGCGAACCAAACGCCCCTAAGACAATAACATGTATGTTGTTATCTATATGTGCACATTCTAATAATATCCCAATGTGAACCACACATGTTGCAATTTACATACCAAGTGTATACATAGTGTGAATGTTATTTATCACATCATGTTATCACATTGTGCACATAACATACCCTGTTAGACCATCTCTAATGAACTATCTATTTTACTCTCTATTTCTATTTTACTCTCTATATCCTCTCCAATGAACTCTCTATTTTACTCTTTAAAATAGTGATTTGAATAGTAACTCTCTATATATAGAGAGTTAGTATTCACTACTCTCTATTTTTTTCTAACTTTTGATAATTACAAAATGACCCTTCTATTTTTTAAATTCTTGTATTTTTATTTTATTTGTTGTCTAATACCAATTTTAATAAACTAGAATTATATTTATCTTTAAGTTTTAAATTAATTTAAATTTATCCAACTAATAAATATAAGGGTGTTGTGAAAATAAAAAATATAAGGATGCAATTTATAAAGTTAATAAATATATACGAGTATTATTAAAAATATATGTAATCAAAATAAAAGAGAATATACTTAGAATATTCTCTTTTAGAGAATAAAATAGAGTATTACATTGGAGAAGATTTGACTCACTCTTTATTTTACTTTCTAAATAGAGAAATACGTTGAAGATGGGGAAATTAACACAAATAGCCAAATCCAAATGAGATAGTGAGAAAATAGTCATTTTCTCTCCCACTTTACCAAAATAGCCATGGGTTTGCACTTCGACCCGACCCGGTCCAGTGCGGACCGCAATGACCAGCTTAAAGACCAAAAAACCAACGAAACCGGACTCTAGAACCGCAAATGCGAAGCTGGCTCCGCAATTGCGGACCTGGATTTTTTTTTCAAATTTAAAAAACGAGCATTCTTCACGAACCCTTCCAAAAAATTAAAACTGGGTCAAAACGAAAATTAGCAAAACCAAGCTGCACGAGCTCGAGAAGCTGCATTTCGTGTCCGCAGGTCGCGCCCACACACAAGTTCGACGATTTTAGCTTACGAAATCCTCAATCGGCACCCCCCCCCCCCCTGTGCGCGGGTAGGTGTTGGAGTAAAAGCATTCAAAGTAGCTTGTAAACCCCTCACACTTTCATGGTTATAAACCATTAAGGTTTTACTCTTTCTTCCCATGTGGGATACATTCCCACACCCACTTGGTTTTTGCTAATTTCATTCAAGTACTCAACTTTGAGTATCGATATCTCATTCACACATACTCCGTTTTGGACACATTATGCATCGCTTCGAAGCTCTCATATAGGAGAATACAAACCCACTAAGAGTTAATTATATATAATACATATATATGTATTTAAATGTGTCCAAAGTTAGTAAAAACATATATTTTTTTACTAAATTTTCCAACATATATATATATAATTCTAAAAAAATAGGTTTTTTTGTCTTTTACCTAGTCCGCAATTGCGGAGCCAGCTTCGCAATTGCTCAGCCATGGCTATTTTGGTAAGGTATGAGAGAAAATGGCTATTTTCTCACTATCTCATTTGGATTTGGCTATTTGTGTCATTTTCCGTTGAAGATGCCCTTATTATGCACGTTTTATTGAGATTGTTTATTATTTGACGGAAAGAGACAAATGAGAGAAGACAAAAGTGAGAGGTGACAGAGAGATTTACAAAACACCCACTATGCCCTTTACATAAATTATTTAGTGAAGATTATCAAAATTACAGTATTTCTAAATTAAACTTTAATTAAATATGATTTATAAATTAAAATAGGTCTCGTGAATCTCACAAATTAAAAAAAAATCTCAAATAAATATACATACAATTTGATAAAATATAATGTTTTTCCTTTTCAAGAATTAATTTAAAAAATTCTTATTGGAAAGAGTTAAATACAAATTTGGTCCATGTGGTTTACATAAATTAACGAATAAGGTCCCTGAAAAGAATATTTAACGAATGACGTCCCTATAGTTTCAATTTTTATAACGGATAAGGTCCCTCTCCTAGTCACCTTAACACCGTCAATAATTTTCTGTTAGTGACCCTTCTCTCCCTCAACTTTCATTTTTATTAACAAATTTAGTTCCTCCAACTACTATTCAGTTTATAACAGATTTGGTCCCTCAACGTACTTTTTATTTTTATAACAAATCTAGTCTATAACAACCCAACAATTTTTAAACATGCAATTCATATAATTAAAACATCCCAAAATCGCGTCTCAAAATTTCTTACATAACATCCAAAATTTGGTTGGCGGAACAACCTACACAACTGAGAAATAAACTAAACCGAACTATAGTGTCACTATGCTATCAGGCCTCCTTGCTAACGCCTTGCTCACTTGCCCGAGCCTTTCATTACCTGCTTTCCTGAAAAAGGTTTTAATTTGAAAATGTGAGGGTTAGACCATGAGGTCTAGTGAGTCCCTCTTAACAGTTATCAAAACATTTAAAACAATTTATCATTTCCAGAATACATCATTCATGAATCTATCCATATAAAATCGTTCACGGATAAAGGTCCGCCCCTTGTAAATTGGCACCCTGAAGTCACCCTAAGGTGACAACGAGTCAGTCTCATGCTGTCATACAGGGTCACACCTCCCTTGGCATAAACGGGACACACCCCCCGGCACGAGATGGCGGAACACCCCCCCCCCCCCCCCGACTTAGCCAATTTACATCAAAACCAATGTATGCATACATCCCACATATAAAACTTTAAACAACTTTCATGCAGATAAAACATTTATAAAATAAACATGGCATTACTCATCATGTCTTGCTTTAGAAAACGCATTTAAAAGCCACACATTTTAGTTAGAAAACTCACCTGGTACGTTACTTGTTTTTCCCTACTCTGTCCTTTACTTCCAAACTGTCTACCTGAACAAGGGATAAAAATGTATAAGCTGACTAGACAACTGTCCGGGTACTTCTCACCGGATACACCCTTTTTTGGACAACCAGCTTTTCCGGACAACCCACTTTTCCGGACAACCCACTTTTCCGGGCAACTATCCGGGAACTAACACGTCCGGACACTACCGAAATATTTACCGGACACTCACCCGGTAACCTTCATCCTGTGCTGTTTTCCGGATACAGCGCTGGTCGATATTTGGGGCTGAAAATCCTATTACATACCTCTTAATCCTCAAGATACACCAATAAATTATCACTAAAAGTTCTGTACTCAAATTCCCAACAGTTTTAACAACAAAACACAATAAAGGATGCCAAAATCTTCCTATATGGTCTCAAAAGACTTAAAACAAGAGAAACCCTCAAAACCCAACAATCATCAAACAAACTTAAATGAAGTTATGGATTAAGGATTACCTGATAGATTACTTACAAGAAACGAAATCCACTCCTAATCCTTCTTCTGATTTCGAGGCTTGATGAATCTCTTCTCCAATTGCACAAAACCCCCACCAAGACCCCTTTTCTCTTCTTCTTCAAGAATTCAGCCGTCAAACACATACACAATCAGGAAAATTAGAATGTTGTCTAGGGTTTTGTGCCCTTTTATACCCCATCTCATATTTACCAACCAGCCCCTCAACTTCCACTTATCATTAAATCTTAACATAAAACATAAACTCCTTTCAAAAATGGTCTGGGTCGTTACATAGTCCCTCCCTCAAATTTCATTTTTAGAATTTGGTCCCTCTATTTAATCAATAAAATTTGGGGCACAAACATATATCTTCTAAATCAATTGAGCAAAATAACTAGATAAAATTTAAGCTTAGATTTTGTCATAATTTTTTTTTATTTATCATAACTTTATTTTCATGAAGTTTTTAAGCTCAAATAAAATATAATTTGATAACCTTTTGTTTTAATTTGTCAAACATAAAAATAAAATAAAAAACTGTTGGTCCCGAAGGCCTATACAAGTTTGTAGAAGGGGGGGGGGGGGGGTTGAATACAAACACACAGATTTTACTTTTCTAAATTGTTTATTGATAAATCATTAACAATTTACAGCTTGTTGCGGAGACAAGATTAAGGATAAACCTAAATCTAAACAAGTTGGAACACTAAGGTTTCTTGCACTAAGAAAGATAAGGAAATTACTAATAATAACCTATCTTGAGATAAGAGATATGAACTTGTCCAGAGTTAGCAAGTTACTTCAAAATGAAGTGAGTTCATCTCTTTATATACTGCATGCATTTAATGCAAGTCAGTATATACTTTACACGTGTCATCAGCTGGTTGGTTGCATGTCATTGACCTTTGTTGACAACCTTAGTAGCTGTAAGGATGAATAGTGTAGTATCAGAGTGGTTGTACGATTTCAGATATTCGGAGGTTCTTTTCTGACAATTTGTACGGAGTCGTGCAAGGGTGGTTGAGACAAAAGTACTTTGTACGGAGGACTTCATGATCAGCTTTCGTTGATTCAGCGATTATCATTTACTATTCAGCAGATGATAAAGTTCAGCGATAGCTGAAGTCTTGTACTTGATACTTCACGTTGAGTGGACAAATCTGAGTCTTCGCTGATCCGCATCAGTTCATTAGGAGACTTGTCGCTGGTTCTTGAGCTTGATCTTCGACTTCAGCGTAGAACCTTTGTTGACGTGAAACTTGTCTTCAGGGATCATAAGTAAACAACTAACTTATCAGCGATCATCATAATGACTGAACAGACTCAGAGCATTAATGATGAACAGTGTTCGCTGAATGTTTAACTTAAAAGAGCGAGAGTTCCTATCAGCGGTACTGGAAGATCTTAGTACTTATCAGCGATAGTGAAACTCTGATACATATTGTTTACTTACAATTTTCACTAAGTATTTAAGAGAGGGTCATTATCAAATCACTGAGGGTTTGGATCAACAATCTCCCCCTATTTGATTATGACATAGCAACAAAGAAAATTGCTATTTAATGAAAACATAAGGATAGAAAGAACTCATAAAATATTTGTCCCTTTTACTATTTTCTGGGATCTTTTCAGTACTGATGGAGTAAAGTACGTTCGCTGAAATCTTTCTTTAAAATATTGAATCAGGTTACAATGAAGAACAGAAAGATTATAAGTACAAGCGAAATAATTTACAAGTACAGAAGGATAACTGATACAATAGAGAAAAAGGAGATTATATCAGTTTTCAAAAGGTTCTTCCTTAATGAGAAGTTCATCAAGGGTCGTCTTTTCAGTTGGGATCATCCAGTCAGGAACCGTTACGCCTTGTTTTCTTTTGTTCAGCGCTTCTTTAAAGATCAAGGGTTTTAGGTGTCGTGCCTGAATGTCTTTTCTGAAGTCACACCAGTAGATGAGATCTCTGAGCTGTTCGATTGGAGTGATTGAAAGCTCAGCGATCCGTTGAAAACATTTACGTCCGTCGTAGTCGAGAAAGAATATTCCATAAGGATTACTGATGACTTTACCAGGGACGAAAAGTTCACATGGTGGCAAAGAAATGTCAAGGGCAGATAGATCAGGGTCAGGACCAAGCACTTCAGCGCGAGAGAAACCAATTCCAGTTTCATTTCGTATGACAGGACCTGAGTTTGAATCTTGACGTTTCTTCTTTGGAGAGGCCCTTTTTCTTTTCGGCTTAAGATCAGGAAGAGGAGGAATGTCCACACAAGAAGATATCAAGTCGATCTGTCTGTTTATCAGCTTTTCGAAATGATCCTTGTACTTAGATTGTGACGATTGGATAGCTAACCTCATCTCCAACCATTCAGGGAGACCATACCTTTTTACAGTGTCAGCGCGAAAGGCTTCGGATTGGCCATCTTCTCTGAAAAGTTTGATGTCAACAATAGGTACTCCGATAGATGTTCTTCCAGAGATGAATACCTTGTTGATCTTCGCTGGACGATATCTGAAGTGGATTTTCTCTTTACACCAGATCAGGGTGGTCTGAGAAACTTCAGTTTTCTTTTCCACGATCTTCTGGGCTTCTTCCCAAAGCTTTCGTTGGATTTGAATGGGAACACGTTTCAGCTTGGGGTCTTTGACAGATTCTTGAGTAAGCTTGATGGCGTATTCTCTGTCTTTCTCTTCAGCTTCCTTTCTTTCAGCGATGAGACGTTCAGCTCTGAGGTGTTCCTTGTATTCAGCTTTTGAAATTCTGAACTTAGGAGGAACTGAAGGCAGTTGATCACGCCTTAGAATGATTCGCTGATCCTCGAATCGCTTTATTATTTCCTCTTTTCTCTTTTGATCCTCTTCACTCAGCTTTTGAGGAGACGAGGAAGGTCTGTTTCTGTGCGAGAGAGGTTGTTCTTCTGGTTCATCAGTCTCAGAGATCAAATCTAAGATTGGGATAATTTCATCAGCAGCAGCTGGCTTTATTTGTGAAGTCGCAGTAGTAGAACCTTCAGCGACATCCTCAAACAGGGGAGAGGACTAGCTGAAACGCAGCGATCTTACAAATAAGAACTGGGTAGAAGAACTTGGGTAGAAAAGATAGAAAAAGAATGTGGATGTGTAGAGAGGTTGTGGAGTAGAGAACTGATTGTGTATAGAGATGTTCAGGGAAGGAATATAAGTAAAGTTTAGTGTACCTGACAAACCGGCTTTTCAAGCAAGATCACCAGATTTTCATCTTCAGCGAGGCCTTTGCCTTTCTCAGCGCCAGAGGCTGAGGGCTTTGTCTTTGTCTTCTCCCCTGAAGATTCTTTTATTGAAATACCTTTATGAGCTTTGGTTCGAGGAGCAGGTTTGACAACAAAGAAATCATCGTCATCTTCATCATCATCATCATCATCCTTCCTTGGAGAGGAGGATGGTTCATCTTCAGGGATGTCGATGTCTTCATCTTCTGCTTCGGATTCTTCAGCATCTTCTTCGAGTTGCTCCCCCTCAAATACAGAGGCGAGCTTCTCGGTTCCCTCAGGGTTTTCATCTCCCTGAGGTTTTTCAGCGATCAGATCTTCATTCCTCTCTCCCCTGATAGATTCATCATGGGAAAGGTCTTCAGCGCTCTTGTTCAGATCTTCAGCGCTTTTGTTTAGATCTTCAGCGCTCTTCTCATCGGAATGTTCAGCGCTCTTCTCCCCCTCTTTCTCATGATTGGGGGAGGAATGAAAAGACTCAGCGTTGGTGTTATCTCTGTCTTCTGGGCCAGAGATTTTCACACAACCTTCAAGCTTTGCTATTCTGTCTTCTAGGCCAGAAATAGCAAGCGTGATTTTCTTCAGCTCTGTGCGATCCGCCGCTGTGAAAGATTCCAAAATAGGGGTAGGGGCAGGAGCAGGAGCTGGATTATTTGCCTTGTAGACCAGCGTCTCGATCATCGTCTTCATAGAACCAACGTCGGTCTTTACAGAGCCCAAGTCGGTCTTGACCGTTGACATATCACCCTCTAGTTTTCCAACCGATGTCTTTAGCGTTGTTACTTCGCTGGACACGGTCGAAACTGAGTTTTTGAGGCTGGTGTAGTCAGTGTAGATGTCAGAGAGCACCTTGGCAAAATCGCTGAGCGTCTTATCAAGGCCCTTAATGTCATCTGTGGAAGCCTTCTTCTCCACCACCGTAGTCAGCTTCGTCAGATTCTCTCCAGCGTTTGTTACAACTGTAGAGTTGTTGGAGAGTGTGGTGGTGAGATCAGTCAGCTTAGTTTCCACGGACTTCAGAGACTCGTTGATGTCTCCCAAATTAGGACCTGTAACACATAAGTACTTGTGAACAAAGGAAAGCTCAGAAGTTTCAGGTTTAGTTACAGTGTATATGGGTTGATTTGTACCTGCAGGAGGATTTACGAAATCGTCAAAGTTGCGGATTCCTGAGAAATGTTCCATATCTTCCTCAAAAGTTCGGTGAGGAATGGTGATCTCCGCAGGTCCTGTCTTCATCATTCGTTGAGAAGCGTCAGCGGTGGCTTCTGGAATGATGGCATCTCCAGTGTTAGCTGGAGGAGTGTCCAAAGAAGTGGAGGGAGGAGCGAAGGATAAGAATGGGGTTCCGGTTGCGAGTTCAGCGTTGGATTCGCTGAGAACTACTTCATCAGTCTTTTGAGAGACTGAAGAAGGTTGGGTAGATTCCAAGTTTCTAACCTCAGCGTTTGGAGACGCTGAAGTCTGGATTGGAGGGATGGCTTGAACGGGTGTGGCAGAGCGTACCACGGAACTTTCCTTCAGCTCGTCAGAATGAGCTGAGGAGTCTTCAACATGGGATTGATGGGGTTGCTCCTTGGTTTTCTTGATCCTTTTGGAATCAAGTTGGGTTGAAGAGTGTTTCCTTTTCTTACAAGGAGAGGATTGTGTGGCCGGGGTATCAGCGATGGGTATTGTCGCTGAAGGAGCCACAGAAAGCGGAGAATTTAGAAGAGTGAGAAGAGTAGAGAGACGTACCTCGTTGGCGACAGGTTTGAAATCGAGCACCTTAGGGCCAACCTGAGAAAGTTTCAGGTCACCCTCTTCAGGATAGCTGTCCTTCAGGCCATATTGGAAGATGGCGCTGATGAATCTTGGGTAAGGAACCCATGCTGGTCGGTCAGCGGCAGAATCCACGCGTTGTACTAGGTCATCATATATAATAGAGGCCCAGTCAATGTTTAGACATTTCAGCAGTGCGTATCCCATAGCTTGCGTAGGTTGTGCGGCTTGATCAGAAGAGTCGGACTTCGCTGTCATGCAGCTGATCAGGTGAGCGAAAATGAAATTCATCTCGCTGGGCATTTTGGACTTCTTTATCAGCGTCAGCTTCTTCTCGGGCTTCTTGTCCCTTCCAATGTCCCAGATGTAACCCATTGTGTCGAGAAAAGCAATGATGGCATCTTTATCAGCTTGCTTCTTATGGTCAGGGAATGGAACGAAGGGTTTTTCTTTGGTGGCATTGGGAAAGTTCAGGGCTTTTCGTATGATAGCGGGGGTTATCTTAGTTGTACCATACTCAGTATCGCTGAGTATGCAATCGATGGTTTTGGATGCATCTTTGGCGGAGGGTAGCTGAGTGTGTCTGGCAGAGTACCAGAACTGGGATAGTAGTAGCTGACTTGCGGGAGGAGTGATGGTCAGGGCTGTTGAAATGCAGCAGTGTTTCAGGAAATTCACAGCATCATCCAGATGTGTGACTTGCTTTCGAGGAGGAAACTCGAGAAGCGCAGAGAGGTTGTTGACCTTAGTCCAATCTAGTTGATCCAACTTGAACTTAACCTGAGGGGCTTTGATGATGTCCACTTCCTCAGAGTCAGCGGAGATGGACTCAGCGGTAACATTGATCTTTGAAGATGCCATTTCTCTGTATTATCAGTTCAACCAAAGATGTTAACAAATAACAATTGTCTTAGTATGGAAAGAATTTCCATTAAGATTGTTCGAATTTTGTCCATTTCATTCAGACAAAAATGTCTTAATGAAGATTAGGGTTTTTCATGATTTTGAAACGAAATGTAAAACCCATAAATTCTTGTATTCCAGTTTAAAAAAAAACTGGATACGAATGAAGAACAAGTTTAAGATTTAGATTTAAAACTTGAAGAACAACCATGAAATGGTTGTGTTCATAAAACCATGAAAGAAAATGATTTCATTTTTAAGTTCTTTTGTTTGATCTTGTTTAAAACAAAGATAAGATCAGAAACAAGTTATCTGCATTTGAAAAATAAGAACATATTATGTAATAACCCAAATTCTAGTGGGTTTTAGAGTTTGGTGGTCAAAGTAAAATAAATGAAAGTTTGGTGCCTAAGATGGAAGAAGTGAAAGGTAAGTTAAGGGGTTATTTGTGTCATTTGAGAAAGATGTATATAGGCTCTAATTTCTAGGGCAACCCATTATTGGAAATCAGTGTTTTGGTGTGGTGTGTGTGTTTGGCGGCTCAAGGAAGAAAGAAAGAGAGAAAGAAGAAAAGAGAAGAGGTTGAGGAGAATTCAAGGAAGAAGAGAATCAAAGAAGATTAAGTAAGGTAAATCCCTCATTCCGATTTCTTCTGTTTGTTGTAGTATTCCTCTTCTTAAATGGGTATGAGTTCAGAAGATTTAAGGGGATGATTCTTTGAGTTTTCACCACTTTTCCTTTGAAATGGGTTTTTATGGGTTTTGTCTTAATGAACCGGTTTAAGAGGTTATAAGTGTATTAAATGAGTATTTGGGGTTGGTGGATGAACCCTTGTGGTTATCTAATCGAAATAGTGGCAAAAATCGAGTTGTAAATCACTTTTAAGCTTGAAAGTTCGTAACAACAGCGTTGTCCGGATGCTGGTGTTCGAAGGTGTCCGGATGGGTTGAAGGTATCCGGGTAAGTGTCCCATGAAGGTGTCCGGGTAGTTTTGTCCGGATAAGTTAGTGTCCGGAAAAGTGAAGTACCCGGACAAGCTTAGAGTCCGGATAGTCAGAGGTGTCCGGATGGTCAGTAGTGTCCGGATAGTCAGAGGTGTTCGGATAGTCAGAGGTGTCCGGATAGTCAGAGGTGTCCGGATAGTCAGTGGTGTCCGGGTAGTGTAGCGTCCGGACAAGAATGGTGTCCGGAAAAGTGTAGCGTCCGGATATGTATGGTGTCCGGATAAGTGTAGCGTCCGGACAAGAATGGTGTCCGGAAAAGTGTAGCGTCCGGATATGTATGGTGTCCGGATAAGTGTAGCGTCCGAACAAGAGTGGTGTCCGGAAAAGTGTAGCGTCCGGATATGTATGGTGTCTGGAAAAGTGTAGTGTCCGGGAAAGGGGTATCCGGACAGTAGGGCTGACCTATTTATCTGATGTGGATCTTTTGCCTTAGGTGTTATGTGGGGGTAGCTTGAAGGTGTTTAGGAAGTGCATTGTACGACAATCGAGGTGAGTTCCCTAAACCCTTTTTATAACGCAAAGTGATAAATGTTTTAACTGATTATGGTTCTTATCGAGCATGAAACGTTTACGAACTGATTTACATGTTTCCCACGAATGCACTCACTTTATTCAATGAAATGTTTAAGCATGACTATATGAAAGACATGATTTATAAAGAGCATGTTTACATGTTTGCATGAACGTATGTGTACACTATGTGGAGTCGGTCTGCACTGTGGGATCAAAGAGAGGTTCTCGGGGTCTTAGGACTCTTGGTTATGTATGATAGACCGGTGGGTTGGAATCCGTTTCCCTCCTATTCGGTAGAGGGGAGTCCGTGGGGATTCCAAAGCGGCGAGAAGGGAGTCTGCTGGGGCCCTGATCGCAATATGTTTATATGATCCACTACACAGTGCAGTACCATGTTTGATGATATTTATGGTCATTGATAAATGTTTTCCAAATGTTTTTATATGCTATTTTTGGAGGGAATTCACTAGACCTTTTGGTCTAACCCTCGCTTTCAAAACTAAACCATTTTCAGGTAAGCAGGTTAAAGGTTCTTCAAGTAAGAACCGTGTGATGGCAGGAAGGATTTGGAACTTAGAGCGACTCCAAGTCTTTTGGTTGATGTTTAGATAGAGATCTCGGTTGTGGATTAGAGACTTCCGCTGTCAATTTTGCTTAGCTTAGTGAAAAGAATGTTTATGGACAAGATAATAATGTAATCTGAATGCTATATTCTAGATAAATTATTGTTATGAAAATTGGGACGTTACATATTAACCTTGAAGTTTTGATGAAGAAGATGATGAACAGTTCTTTGAAGATTTGAGAGCACAAATGCAACAGTAATTTCTTTCTTGCGGAGGAAGAATGTTCGCGTAAAAGACAAATATAAACCAAGAGTTGTTTATATAGGGAGTTTTAGAGAGAGAAAACCTTGAGCGGGAAAAGGTTTTCATCGTGACACGGACACGTGTTTGCATTTGATTGGAAGTTTGAGCGAAACGTGCAAACGTGTGTCAGAAAGAAATCGTGCCTGGTGTTATCCGTTGCAATGACGTCACAACTGTCCTTTCACATTCTTTTAGGATGTCTCTGAGGTTTTGAAAAACTCAGGGACTCTTTTGAAAAACATGAAGCACTGAATAGAAGATATCAGTGAAGGTTTTAAGAACTTTCAAAATATCGCTGTTAAGGAAGAGATATTCAGCGATGCATTTGTTTTTGAAATCTTGCATTTTCATGCGTTTGTCAGAGAGAGAAAACATACCTGGATATCAGTTTAACCAAGTTTATTCAGAGAGAAGATGATTGAATAGGTTATACGAGTTGATTTTATCCTTTCGCTGATTAATGTGAACCGCTGAAGATTTTACCCTTCAAAGTTCAACATTCCAAGCTCGCTGATGAGAAAGTTGAATCTTGTCTCATCAAGAGGTTTGGTAAATAAATCAGCTAACTGATAATCAGTTGGGATAAAATGAAGTTCTATATCACCATTCATCACATGATCTCTGATAAAATGATATCTGATTTCTATGTGTTTTGTCTTTGAGTGTAGCACTGGATTGTTTGCTATAGCGATGGCACTTGTGCTGTCGCAATAGATTGGAATTTTGGAGAGCTGAAGATCATAGTCTAGTAGCTGATTTCTCATCCACAAGACTTGAGAACAACAGCTTCCAGCGGCTACATATTCAGCTTCAGCTGTGGAAGTGGACACTGAGTTTTGCTTCTTACTTGTCCAACTTACCAGCTTTCCACCCAGGAGCTGACATCCTCCTGTGGTGCTTTTCCTATCCATTTTGCAACCTGCAAAATCACTGTCTGAATAGGCGGTTAGATCGAATCCTGAGTCTTTGGGATACCAAAGGCCTAGATTCGCTGTACCCTTAAGATATCGAAAGATTCGCTTTACAGCTTTCATATGAGATATCTTAGGTTCAGCTTGATATCGTGCACATAAGCAAGTTGCAAACATAATATCGGGTCGGCTAGCTGTAAGATACAATAGTGAGCCGATCATCCCACGGTACAGCGTGACATTGACAGGAACACCTTTTGTGTCCTTATCAAGTGTCAGCGGAGGTGCCATAGGGGTTTTCATAGCTGAACTTTCAGTTAAGTCGAATTTCTTCAGCATATCTTTAACATATTTTCCCTGATTAATGAAAGTTCCTTTTTCAGTTTGCTTAATCTGAAGACCAAGGAAATATTTCATTCTATCAGCGAAACGAGTACAAAGCTCAGGGTTAGTAGAACCAAATATAATGTCATCAACATATATTTGAACTAAAATGATATGACCTTTCACTTTTCTAAAAAATAGAGTTTTGTCAATCTTACCTCTCTCAAAATGTTCAATATGGAGATAAGTAGAGAGAGTATCATACCATGCACGAGGAGCTTGCTTTAAGCCATAAAGTGCCTTGTCCAGTTTATAAACATAACCTGGACGCTTAGGATCTGAGAATCCTGGAGGTTGTTCCACTTACACTTCTTCATTCAGCTTTCCATTCAAAAAAGCTGACTTAACATCCATCTGATGTACAGTGAAGTTTTTGTGTACAGCATATGCTAAGAAAAGACGAATAGATTCGAGTCTTGCTACTGGAGCAAAAGTTTCGTCATAATCTATGCCTTCCTCTTGTCTGTATCCCTGAGCAACAAGACGAGCTTTGTTGCGAGTTACAGTACCATGTTCGTCCAACTTGTTTCGATAGACCCATTTAGTGCCTATCACCGTTTTGTCAGTTGGTCTACGAACGAGTTTCCAAACTTTGTTTCTTTCGAATTCAGTCAGCTCTTCTTGCATAGCGCTGACCCAGTTTGGATCTCTGAGGGCATCATCTATTTTCTTTGGTTCAGTTAGAGAAATAAAGTTAACAAATAAACAAATATTACCTGCACTTCTACGAGTCTGAATACCAGCGTTGGGATCACCAAGAATTTGATCGATTGGGTGATTTACAGTCCATCGCTGAGCCGGAGCATACGTCGCTGATTCAGTCTGAACTGGAGAAACTGAAGATGAGGCTTCAGCTACTTCTGGATTATCAGCTAAGAGAGGAATGTTTGCATTTGTCACTTCATTCACTGATTGCTGAGAAATAGACGGAATTTCTCAGACATTTGGATCAACTGCAGGTATAGTGTTTATAGGCACAGCTGAGACCCAAGATGTTTCAGCTTCACTATTCTGCATATCTGGAATGATAGGAGGACCATCATTTTCTACGGTGTGAGCATGAGGAGTGGGAACTTCTTCTGAATCACCAAGATGAGAAAACATCCATTGATTCAGTTCTTCAGTATCAGCGGACGGTTTAGAGTTCGCTGAACGGGATTCGTCAAACGTGACGTGAATAGTTTCTTCTACAGTTTGTCTTCTAAGGTTGAAGACTCTGAAGGC
Source organism: Saussurea involucrata (assembly GCA_033807775.1). Classification (NCBI taxonomy): domain Eukaryota; kingdom Viridiplantae; phylum Streptophyta; class Magnoliopsida; order Asterales; family Asteraceae; genus Saussurea; species Saussurea involucrata. The sequence continues at coordinate 16,881,000 of CM066317.1, read as the reverse complement.
TTTGGAGACTGAGGAGTATCCAAGAAAGATTCCATCATCAGCCTTAGGATCAAACTTTCCAAAGGCATCTCTGTTGTTCAGTATAAAACACTGACATCCAAAGATGTGAAGAAAGCTGATTGAAGGCTTTCTCCCATGAAGGAGTTCATAGGCTGTCTTTTTGAATCTTTTAACTATCAGCGACCTGTTTTGCGTAAAGCAAGCAGTGTTGACAGCTTCTGCCCAAAACTGAGTAGGCAGGTGAGAATCGCTGAGCATTGAACGTGCAGCTTCAATAATTGTTCTATTTCTTCTTTCAGCGACTCCATTTTGTTGCGGTGTTCTCACTGACGAAAAGTTGTGAGAAATACCCTTACTCTCAAGGAAGGAATCAAGAGAACTGTTTTTGAATTCAGTTCCATGATCACTCCTTATTGAGCGAACAGTCATATTGTTCAGAGTTTCCATCTTCCGAACAAAGGTGATGAGTTCTTCAGGGGTGTCACTCTTAGAACGGGGAAACATTACCCATGTGTAACGAGAGAATTCATCAACTATGACCAACGTATATTTCTTTCCAGCGATGGATTGTTTGTTAACGGGGCCAAACAAATCCGTATGGAGTAGTTGTAGAGGAGATGACACTGAGGAGACTTGCTTTGACTTGAAACTTGCCTTGGTCTGCTTCCCTTTTTCACACGCTGAACATAAAGACTCTTTGGCGTATGGATGCTGAGGTAGACCAGTGACTAACTCTTTGGAGGAAAGAGTATTCAGTGTCTTGAAATTTAGATGTGAGAGCCTCTTGTGCCATAGCCAGTTAACATCAGAAGATGCCTTTGAGAAGAAACAGGAGTTCTCAGTGGTTGTAGAGTCCATGTTTATTACATAAACATTTTCCAAACGATAATCGCTGAGAGCTATCTTCTCCTTTTTGTCAGAGACAAAGCAGGATTCCTTAGTGAAAATCACTTTGTTATCCATGTCGCAAAGCTGACTGATGCTCAGAAGATTATGCTTCAGCCCTTCAACATATGCGACTCTTCTGAAGGAGGTTGTACCATTTGAAAGTACACCATACCCTCGGGTGTGTCCTTTTCCATTTCCACCGAAAGTCACAGAGGGACCCTTCTCTTCCTTGTATTCAGCGAGCAGGTTTTTCTTTCCAGTCATGTGTCTAGAGCATCCGCTATCAAGATACCAGATACCCTTCTTAACCTGCAATACAAAGGAAGATTAGTTTTTCTTAGGTACCCAATTAACCATGTATACACGTTTGTCAGTGGAAGTAGTTGGAATGGAAGGTTCAGCGGTCTTCGCAGCATTTGAAGATTCAGCTTTGTCTTTCTTCACTTTGGTTAATTTCTTAACCTCAGTGGTAGGAGTCACCTTGACCTGATTTGCATCGGTGTTGGTCCTCTTTGCCTTGGGGCAATCTTCACCTTAGCTATTTTTTCAGCTTTGGTGGTTGTGGGGCACTTACTAGCAATATGATCGGTAAGTCCACAGTGATAACATTTCCTATAACTAAAAATAGTTCTAGGACCACTTGTATGCTGAGCTTTTAATTTTGAATTAGAAGTGCCAGCACCAAGTAAGCTATTTGCTTTAGAAATGGGACGAACATTCAGTTCTTCAGATTTCTTACCAAGGACATCCACTCTGAGTCTAGGAGTAGATCGCTGAATAGATCCAGAGATCAGCTTTCTAGATCCAGAGGGGTTGGTCACTGAGGCTTTAGAAGCATTCAGCTTTGGTACTAAGGTACCCTTCTGAGGATTTTGATAAATAACAATTCCTTTACCTTTGTCTTTAGATACAGAGGTAGGTTTTGAATAAACCATTTTCTCCTTACCTTTTGAGGAGGTAGGAGTTTCCTCAGGGATTGGTGTAATGGACGAGGAGCACTGAGATGATGAAGTGTCAGCGACTGAGGATACGAACGTTCCAAATTTAAGCATTGAACGTTCAGTGGTTGGTTTTGGAGTATCATATTTATAACCCAGACCACGTTTATCACTCAGAGGAATCTGAGCCTTAATTATCTCAGTGATCTTTGTTGAAGAATTACACCATCCTTCAACAGTAGCTTGTTCAGCTTTTAATGCAGCGATAGCTTCTGCTCGTTCGATTTTGACTAGCTGATTTAAATAGACTTGATCTGTAAAGCCCGTGTCCCGGTATGTTTATTTATATTTTAATTAATTGCTTTAATATCGTTCTTTTAGCGAATCTTTACTAACGGGGTTAGCAAGTTTGACCAAATGCGTAATAAATCTTTAAATAATTTAAAATGTTTACCTTTAATTGTTTTCGGTTAATGGTTGGGTGTCAAAAAGGACCAAAATGTAGCATTCGTGTCATTTTAGTGTAGATTGTGAGATAAGGTGTAGTTGAGGGGCTAAGTGTGCAAGCTTGGAACTTGTTGCATGGGTCTCGGCCCATGGCCGAGATTTCTAACTCGTTTCTTTTCCTTGTAATTCAAGCAACCAAGCAAACACCTAACCCTACAATTCACTTTTCTTTTTCCTTGGTCTCGTGTGGTGCGGCAGGGAGATAGAAGCGAGAAGAGAGTGAGATAGAGAGTGAAGAAACGAGAGAGAGAGAGAGATCGCGAGAAAGAGAGAGAGGAGAAGGAAGAACGCAGCGGCAGCCCCTTTCACCGCCGCTGCTGCCGTCGCCGGGAACCGCCGCCACCTGCTGTCGTCGGAGGAATCGAGTGAGAGAGGTTTGGTTGTGGTGGTGAGACGTCGTCGTAAGGTAAGTAACTCTCTCGTTCGTCTCGTTTCTTTTCCTTTTCCTTTCGTTTTTCCGGCGAGACCACCACCGCCGCACGCCGCCGTTGCGGTGGCTGTGGGTGGAGGGCGGTGGCAGTGGGTGACACTCGTAGCGTAAAACCCGAATCGTTAAGCTTTGAACCGTTTTTATAAATCGTGATTTTTATGAAAATTCTAAGTGTGCTGTCCATTTTTCGCGTGATCATAACTTTTCTGTCGTAACTCCGTTTGAGCCGAAACTGGCGCCCACGGTTCCAGTTCAGGGCCGGGCACGTTTACCGTGTTTTAGCGGAAAACTGGTTCGGTCTCTAGCTGGACGAAAACGTGGTCGCAAGTTCTGTGTTTCGTCATTTCATGTGAAAATTTCTGGAATCTGCCTTGATCTTGCGAAAACCATAACTTTCTGCTCGTAACTTTCTGGAATCTGCCTTGATCTTCCGAAAACCATAATTTCGGTGTCAAAAGTTCCCTTTTTGAGTCTAGAAACTTTTCTGTATTTTGTGCAAAACCCAGTTCGGGACGTAGCATGGGTCGATTTGTCGTTTTATACTGAAAGGTGCTGAATTTCGCTGTTCCGGAAACTGTTTTTGTAAAATCCGTAGTAAATTGTAGAAAAATCGATAGGAGGCGTATAATATGTCCTTGGAACCCTAACTCAGAGTACTTTCTGGTCATGAAATAATATTGGGAATTTTCTGGGTTTAAAGGGGTCGAAACAGGTCCCGAACAGACCTGTTTTGGGTGAACGGAATTTAGTTTTAGTGACGGTTTAAGCGTGTGTCGTGTCATAGGGTCCGGGTCTCGTATTGACACGTTTTAACATGCATTTAGGTGCTGGGAAGTGACCGTAATTGTGAAGCTTGAATTGTGTTATTAAGCTGGGCGCGCATTCGAGGTGAGTTCTCTCACTGTGTAGTTAGGGGTTGTATGCATGTCATAATAGTTTGTATGTACTACTGTCTTTGTGGTGTGAACTAGTTGTGTGGTGTGTAATATTTGATTGGTTTGAATGCTTAGTATAAATGTGATACATTACAATTCGGTGGGACCGAGGAAGTGGAAAGAAACGTTGTGGGAACTCGGTGTGACGAGTGTGATACATTACAATTCGGTGGGACCGAGGAAGTGGAAAGAAACGTTGTGGGAACTCGGTGTGACGAGTGTGATACATTACAATTCGGTGGGACCGAGGTGTTGGATACATAATTACTTGTAGATGTTTACTCGTTTTATGTAACTGTGATGTTGTTGCTTATGTGCGGATAGGGGTGATGTGTATATAATTCCCATCTGCGCATGTGTTGGAATTCACTAAGCTTCGTGCTTACCCTTTCCCAATAAATTGTGGTTTCAGGTGCGAGTGGCTCTAAGGCGTGACGGGTACACACTGGCGCGCGAGGAGAGCTGGCTGCTTTCTGATTTTAATAATTAGACGTTTATTCCGCTGGTTTTATTTATAAAGATATTAATTGTGAGTTTGCAAACGAAACGTTGGGATCATTTAATGAGTTGTTATAAATGAAATGTTTATTTTAAAATTTTAAATTTGCTTGTAATTTTTGGGACGTTACATGATCTTTAAAATCATCATCAATTTTAGAAAGCTTTTCTATTTGAAGGTGGCAGTTTTTAAGCTTTTCAGCGAGATCAAGATTTTGGTTTTCAACCACAGTTTTGCCGTTCATGGCTTCGTATAAACTTCTAGTCAAGAGATCGATCTTACGGAGACTATCAGCTTCATCAATATTTGCAATATTGGTAAAGAAAGAAGGTGATACCTGAATGGCAGATGTTGAAGTGGAGGGAATGTCTGAACTTTCTTCCTCTTCTTCAATCTTGGCCATGAGACATTGATTTGCTTCATCATCTTGAGAGTCAGATGATGATGCTTCTTCATCAGAAGCAGCCCAATCATAGTCAGCCATCAGGCCTTTTCCTTTCTTCTTAAAACTTTTCAGCTTTGCATACTTCTTCTTCAGCTTTGAGTATTTGTCATCTTTATTCCTTGGAACAAAGTTTTTCTTTGAGAAAGCTGAAGGTCTCATGACTTTCTTTGACCTGCACTCATTAGCGAAATGACCTGTCTTTTCGCAGTTGAAACAAGTAGCAGTAGCCTTATCAACAAAAGCTGATGATTTAGGCTTGTCAGTTATGGAAAGAGGTTTGTTCTTTCTAAACATTTTCTTCTTGGCGTATCTCCTGAACTTTTTAGTTAGGAGAGCCAAAGATTCATCATCATCTGAAGAATCAGAGTCTGATGACCTTTCAGAGTTACTTTCTAACTCAGTGATAGTGATCGAGGGTCGCTGAGTAGAAGGTTCTTCTGAGATTAAAGCAACATGAGTGTTTTTGGAATCTTTTACAAGATTCTTCTTAAGATGGCTAGATTGCTCATGATTCAGCAATGTACCATATAAGGTTGAAAGGGTCATTGATTTAAGATCCTTTGACAGCTTGAGACACATGGAATAATTGTCCCAGCTTTCAGGTAAACATTCTAGAAACTTTGTCAGCACTTCAAAGTTAGAATATTCCTTACCAACAGTTTTTAGATCTATAATTAAACAATTAAAACGTTGGTGAACTTCGGAGAGAGTTTCATTCTTACCAGAAATGAAGCTTTCGTATTGTCTTACCAGGTTGATCTTTCTTGAGTCCTGGACTTCAGACGTTCCTTCATACTGAACACATATTGTGTCCCACATGGCTTTTGATGACTTCAGGTTCATGACGGAATGGTAGACTTCGTCAGGAAGGGCCATGGATAGTATGGATCTGGCTTTTGTATCTATAGCCACTTTCTTCTTATCTTCATCGGTCCACATGTGTATTTCCTTTGGAATCAGCCTTTCTGGAATAGCAGCTCTAGTTGCAGTGGTTGGAACTAAAGGATCAATTGTTATAGGGATGTGTGGGCCGTTTTCAAGATAGTAAGTCATAGTAGGGTCTACACCTTCTAAGAAGAGTGTCATCCTATTTTTCCACAAGTTGAAGTTGTCTCTGGAAAATCTAGGGGGTTTTGCAAGAGAACCATTGTCTATATAATGTGTGTTTGTGTTGGCCATTTTCATATAATAGCAAGGAAGAGAAATATCTTAGATTAGATCTTGTTTATGAGATTAAACAAATCCGCTCTGATACCACTTGTTGGTCCCGAAGGCCTATACAAGTTTGTAGAAGGGGGGGGGGGGTTGAATACAAACACACAGATTTTACTTTTCTAAATTGTTTATTGATAAATCATTAACAATTTACAGCTTGTTGCGGAGACAAGATTAAGGATAAACCTAAATCTAAAAAAGTTGGAATACTAAGGTTTCTTGCACTAAGAAAGATAAGGAAATTACTAATAATAACCTATCTTGAGATAAGAGATATGAACTTGTCCAGAGTTAGCAAGTTACTTCAAAATGAAGTGAGTTCATCTCTTTATATACTGCATGCATTTAATGCAAGTCAGTATATACTTTACACGTGTCATCAGCTGGTTGGTTGCATGTCATTGACCTTTGTTGACAACCTTAGTAGCCGTAAGGATGGATAGTGTAGTATCAGAGTGGTTGTACGATTTCAGATATTCGGAGGTTCTTTTCTGACAATTTGTACGGAGTCGTGCAAGGGTGGTTGAGACAAAAGTACTTTGTACGGAGGACTTCATGATCAGCTTTCGTTGATTCAGCGATTATCATTTACTATTCAGCAGATGATAAAGTTCAGCGATAGCTGAAGTCTTGTACTTGATACTTCACGTTGAGTGGAAAAATCTGAGTCTTCGCTGATCCGCATCAGTTCATTAGGAGACTTGTCGCTGGTTCTTGAGCTTGATCTTCGACTTCAGCGTAGAACCTTTGTTGACGTGAAACTTGTCTTCAGGGATCATAAGTAAACAACTAACTTATCAGCGATCATCATAATGACTGAACAGACTCAGAGCATTAATGATGAACAGTGTTCGCTGAATGTTTAACTTAAAAGAGCGAGAGTTCCTATCAGCGGTACTGGAAGATCTTAGTACTTATCAGCGATAGTGAAACTCTGATACATATTGTTTACTTACAATTTTCACTAAGTATTTAAGAGAGGGTCATTATCAAATCACTGAGGGTTTGGATCAACAAAAACTCTTCTAGAACTAAATATTCGACAATATGTTAGATAATAAGATATAAAAGTAGAAGTCTAAGGCGACGTTTGTTTTTAAGAGGTCTGAAGTCTGAAATCTTATTTCGCTTCTGTTTTTTAAGAGATGGTGCTGAAATCTGAAATCTGAATCATAAGACTGTTTGTTTTTGTAAAATCTGAAGTCTGAAATCTGAATCTGAATTAATAAGACTGTTTTTTTTTGTAAATTGATAGATGTCTGAAGTCTGAAATCTGAATCTAAAACTAATTTTTTTTATAAACAGATAAAATCTGAATTCAAAAATTATTTTATACTAAAACCATTAAATATAAAATCCATTTTTTACATCTTTGTCAATTTATTAGAAATTACTATAAAATAATTATATTAAAATTTCAATCAAAAAGACATTTGCTTTTTAATTTGTTAGAGTACTTGAGTGCTTTGACTATTCATCTTCTTATTTGCTTCTTCAACACATTTCTTCCATTTCTAAGAAGATCCAAGACCCATTTCATCCGGTGGATCGGCGAAACCATCCCATTAAAGTGAAAACTGTGTTTTTTACTTTTATCTTTTCCTCCCTTTTCTCCGGCGAAACAACCCTCCCCTCCCCTTTTTCTTGTGAAACTACCCACCCTTTTTCCGGTGAAACCACCCTCTCTCTCTCTCTCTCTCTCTCTCTCTCTCTCTTTCCGGTGAAACCCCCCAATCGCTCTATCTTTCTCTCAGCAATGGAAGCAATAGGCATGGATAAGATTTCAGGAACGTCAAACACCCAAAAACCGAGGACGGCACCTGGAATACCGGCGACAAAATGGAACGTGACCGAGACTTGGAACGTGACCGAGACTGGAAGGAGAACCTGGTGGCTGGAACGTCGACGGCGGTCGCTGGAAGGAGAACGATTGAGAAGTGCGATGAAGGCGGATGGAGAAGTCAGGTTTCAGCTCAGAGGTTTTAAGAGCAAGGTTTACCTCTTGTAAAATAAGAGGCTTTCAGAGGTTTTCAGCTCTTTTTCTATAAGAAAAAACAAACGGTCTTAAAGACCGATTATCTGACCGAATCAGATTTAAGAGCTTTTCAGACCCCTTTTTAGAAAAACAAACGGGCCTAAGTAATTTACTAAAACTAATTACTATACAAAAATATATTATAATTAAATAAGATTTAACTAATTTACTTAAACTAGTTAATATACACTAGAGTTGGTTATAGTTAAGTTATAATTAATAAATATATACCATATATAAAAACGTTTTAATTTAATAAAACATTTTAGTGATAAAACCTAAGCTTAAGATTTTATTTAGTTATTATTATGCTCATTTTATTTAGAAGATATATGTTTATGCCACAAATTTTATTGATTAAATAGAGGGATCAAATCCTAAAAATGAAAGTTGAGAGAGGGGCCAAATTTGTAATAAAAACAAAAATTACTTTGAGGGACCAAATCTGTTATAAACTGAATAGTAATTGGAGGGACTAAACTTGTTAAAAAGATGAAAGTTGAGGAAGAGGAGGGTCACTAACGGAAGTTAATTGATGGTGTTAGACCATGTTTATTCACAAACCAAACCAAACCAAACCAATCTTTATTAAAAATCTAATTTCTTTCTCTTCCACCTATCCAATCTTCAATTCCAATCCAATCTAACTTTTTTTTTATACTTTATTCAAATTCCAAATCAATCTTAAAAATTATATTATAAAAATTATATATTTAATATTTTAGAATATATATATATATATATATATCTTTTAACTTTAAATAAAAAATAAATAAAAATAATTTCATATTTTAAAATACGTCAAGTTTGGTCTCTATTTGTAGAGAATTGAAAAATATGATTTTTGGTATATTTTTAATTTTTAATTTTTTTATTAAAGTTATCTTTTTAATCAGATAATTTTATCCTAATAAAATCTAAACCAACCAATTAGATTTTGCCACCTACTTATATAATTTATCTAAAAAATCTTGTTTTATTAATAAAATATTCACCAAACAAAGTTTGCACCAGCAAACGGTTTGAAGAGTTTGGTTTGCATTCAATTTCATTTTTCTTTTCTTTTAAATGGAAATTTTTGTCTTATTTAAAAAAAGTTTGGTTTGGTTTGTTGATGGGGATGGTCTTAGAGGGAGGGAGGGATTTTATCCGTTATAAATAGTGAAACCATGAGGACGTCATTCGTTAAAAATTATTTTAAAGGAACTTATTCGTTAATTTATGTAAACCACATGGACCAAATTTGCATTTAACTCTATTGGAAAAAAATACATCGTTTCAAATATATTTCCAAGATCGCAAAAAACTCAAATTAATGTTTTAGTTATGGTTTGGTTTTTTCATTCTTTTTATTTTAATTTAAATCTTTAATAGTTATGTTAAAATTGAAATTTTAAGAGATTTTTTACTTCGATTGTTATTTTTATAATGCAAAATAAAATAGAGAAAAGAAAAGAGAGAACTAAAGAACGTGAAAATCTCTAATTTTAAAGACATTTTTAAAACTCAATGTTTGAGATAGAAAATTGATATTTATTTATTTTTATCAATAAGATCACTAAAGTTAGATGTTTAAAAAAGATAAAATATTATTTTATCTAACATATTTTATTAAACATATTAAATATTTTAATGATAAAATTAATATTGAAATATCTAAAATAGAGTAGTTGGGAAATAAAAAATTTAAATTTTTTTAACATTTAACACTTTCTTTAGGGAAATTAATTAAAATGCCAAAAGTCAAACATCTTGTTACTGAAATGCCATAAATCTCTCTCATCTTACTAAAATGCCACAAAAAGCCGCGGTGGGCCCCGCGATCGCGGGCCTCAGGCCCACGTGTCACCAAACTTCGCCCAAATAGCCCGCGTTGGTCCCTCAAGAATGTCCGTGGTCCATCTTTTCCCCCTCAAGAATGCCCGTGTTGACAGTTTTAGTCCCTGCCCGCGTTGGGATCCCGCGATCGCGGGCTAACCCGCCACGCGTCGGCATGGGGTTAACCCTAAAAATCTTTGTGAGCCAAACCCTATCTCTTTCTCTTCTCTATCGCCGCACTATATAAGAGGGGTGGGGGGACCAAACCGGCCACACCCCATTTTTTTAATAACTCTCTCAATTTTTAATCAAACTCTCTCAATTTTCTTCCACTCTCTCAATTTTGTCGTGTGGAATACGCGTTCGAGTTTTGTGAAGATGTCTCGTATTACCTTTGTAGTATGTTTTCCTTATTTTTTTGTTATTTTTTGTATGTTATTTTAAGTTAAGATATATGATCTGTATGTTGTTAGAGTGTTTATAACTTTTGTTATGTTTAACATTTTTAAGATATATGATATGTATGGTTTTATGTTTGAATGTGATATTTGTATGTTATAATGTGTATGTTGTTATTGGAGTATTTTTATTAAAAAAAAATGTTAAGAGTGTGTTTTTTTATAAAAAAATTGTTAAGAGTGTTTTTTTATAAAAAAAATTATTAAGAATGTGTTTTTTTATAAAAAAACATTGTTAATAATGTTTTTTAAAAAAAAATTGTTAAGAGATTGTTTTTATAAAAATAATTCTAAAGAGTGTGTTTTTATAAAAAATGTTAAGAAGGTGTTTTTTTATAAAAAAAATTTGTTAAGAGTGTGTTTTTATAAAAAAAATTGTTAAGAACGTGTTTTTTTATAAAAAAATGTTAAGAATGACAACTTAGGTCCCTACGGTTTTAAGAATGACAACTTAGGTCCCTAAACTTTTAAGAATGACAATTTAGGTCCCTAAACTTTTAAGAATGCCAATTAGGTCCCTAAACTTTTAAGAATGACAGCTTAGGTCCCTACGGTTTTAAGAATGACAACTTAGGTCCTAAACTTTTAAGAATGACAACTAGGGTCCCTAAACCGCAACATCTATATATAACAATATTATACGTTGAAATAAAATAAACCGCAACATCTATATATAACAATATGATACGTTGAAATAAAATAAACCGCAACATCTATATATAACAATATTATACGTTGAAATAAAATAAACCGCAACATCTATATATAACAATATTATACGTTGAAATAAAATAAACCGCAACATCTATATATAACAATATGATACGTTGAAATAAAATAAACCGCAACATCTATATATAACAATATGATACGTTGAAATAAAATAAACCGCAACATCTATATATAACAATATGATACGTTTAAATAAAATAAACCGCAACATCTATATATAACAATATGATACGTTGAAATAAAATAAACCGCAACATCTATATATAACAATATTATACGTTGAAATAAAATAAACCGCACTTTATCTATTTATAACACTATTATATGTTGAAAAAAAATAAACCGCAACATATCTATTTGTATTTTGTCAAACGGGTGTAAATAGCCCTAAGGTATGTCGGGATTTAAGCAATCCTTGTGATTCCCCTGCTACCTGGAAGTCCAATAAATTGAGTGGTTTCTTTTCAAAAACTAAAACAAACGAATAATTATCAACACAATAAACCAAACAAGCTAAAGCATCTATATATAACACTAACTATAACATCTGTGAATGACTATGTAGAGAGATTTCTTTAACATCGACTTGACGCTAAAGTGCAAAGTTGCCTACATCGAGGAGTTAGGAGGGCGCTTTAGGGGATTAGGTGATCGCGCGGATACCCTGGAGGCCATATTTAGAGGGACACCGTTTGGGCCATGGATGGATGTGTCTTACTCTGCTGGCGACCCTACGCTAGTACACATGTTTCTACAGTTGGAGGTCGAGGACGACAACGCTGAGCCGGAGGAGATGCATTTTGATTTCTTCGGCGATCGATTGCATTTTGGGCGTCGTGAGTTCTGTCTAATTACAGGACTACGTTTTGGAGAGGCTCCCCCCTTCCTCCCTTAGCAGACTGTTCCTTCGTTCCTAGGGTTTGGGGCATTTCAGCATCTCGTTTGAAGCTGAAGGCAGCCCGGGACATGATGAAAAAGGGCCTTAGTGCCCTAAGTGACGCCGATGCTGTCCGTGTATGCTTGGTGGTGATCGTGGATATGGGCTTCATGGGCCGTGAGTATAGCTAGTATGCTTCCTCGACGGTCCTTAGGGCCGTCGAGGACCTTGAGCTGTTTAACAACTACCCGTGGGGTAGCCATATCTGGACACATTGCTACTCAATCTTGCACCGAGCCATAACCAGACGCGACTCCGATCGACATGGAAAGATGAACCTTTGTGGTTTTACATACGCCTTCAAGGTTAGATACGTAGTATAACAATTGTTAATAATACATACAAACTGTTTGGCTTTTCATTTTACGTACTTGCTCTTCTTCTCTAATTCCAGATATGGATCTTGGAGATGTTTCCCGCATCAATCCGATATTTCTTCAAGCGCGACGACCGAGTACTTAGGGGAACCTGTTGGGACAAGCGTGTTACCCTAAGTAGGTCGCTTTGGGTTCAGTTCTTCAATGAATCTAGACATGTAAGTTCTTTTACTATGTTTACAATTTGCATACGTTAGTCCCACTTATTAATTTTTTTTATGTTTTATCATATATTTAGCTGCCACTCTTGCCTTTCGCTCGCCTTGAGCCTACTGCCGACGAGATGGACACGGATTGGTACAGAGACAGCGTGGCCTTTATTGACGCAGAGGCGGCAAGGGCTCGACGTCCCTCTCCTTCCATATCTCACGAAGATGAGGAAGACGACGACAGGCCCCCTTCCGGTGGATATCAGCAACCCCCTTCCTCCTCCTATCCGTCGCCCCCTTCCTCCTCCTACCAGCCGCCCCCTTACGATCCATATCAGGCGGCCCCTTCCTACGGGCCACATCGTGGCTGTCATGAGTACCTGTGGGACTACGTCCACGGGCCGCTAGAGTCACGTGTAGAGTTTCTGGAGGGAGTCTACAGACAGTTTAGCGCTGTCCATGTTAGTGTTTAACTTAATTTGTTGGCCACGTTTATTTAGTTTGTATATTAATATTACGTTCTAAATTTGTTTTAGCTGTCGAGTACGACACTGATCCCTTCTCTGTTCGGACAGGGGGGCACAGACGACGTTTGCCACCACATCCTATCCGTCATTCCCTGAAAATGTAAGTGACACTGAGTAACCATTATAGTTATATGTTTGTTCCTAAGTTTGTAACTCTTATAATGACCAATGTCACACAGGCCGGGATGTCGGGGGCTGGGATGTCCCAAACGACGTTCGCCACCACATCCTATTCTACTATCCCGGAGAGTGTAAGTGACACTGAGTAACCATTATAGTTATATGTTTGTTCCTAAGTTTGTAACTCTTATAATGATCAATGTCACGCAGGCCGGGATGTCGGGGGCCGGGATGTCCCAAACGACGTTCGCCACCACATCCTATTCTACTATCCCGGAGAGTGTAAGTGACACTGAGTAACCATTATAGTTATATGTTTGTTCCTAAGTTTGTAACTCTTATAATGATTAATGTCACGCAGGCCGGGATGTCGGGGGTCGGGATGTCCCAAACGACGTTCGCCACCACATCCTATTCTACTATCCCGGAGAGTGTAAGTGACACTGAGTAACCATTATACTTATATGTTTGTTCCTAATTTTGTAACTATTTTAATGATCAATGTCACGCAGGCCGGGATGTCGGGGGCATACACCTCGCAGATGCCGCCGTTCGCCACCACAGCAATCACGGACATCTTTGGCGGTTCGGCCGGAGACTATTACAGGCCGGAAATGCATATTGTAAGTTATTTTGGTAGTTTTGGTTTAATTGTGAACATTTCCTAAATTGTACTTAAAACATCTAATAACTTAATTTTCAGACGATGGGGTCTCCTATTATCCAGGATCACTTCTCGGAGCCGGAAGATGACCCGATGGAGGTTGTAGATCCACCACCACAAGTGACCCCGCTCCCTCAAAAGCGGTCGCATAAAATTTCACAATGGTTTCGTCACCCGTTTGGTCAACAAGGATCTACGACACCACCGGCCGCTAAAAAGCAAGCAAAGAAAGCGGGGGGAAAGATGTAATAACCAGGTATTTTATCTAATTATAATTTGAGAAATTTTATAAGTATTTATTTTAGTATTTTATGGAGTTAAGAGTTAAGGGATAAGTTTTAATTTTTAATAGGAAGTTTGGGGGTAAGTCTTGCCAAATGAGTAAAGCCTAGGATCTATTTGGTCTTTTTACCAAACTTCTCCACCACCACCGACTCTAGCATATCAAATAGAAGATGAAGTCTTCACTATTAGCTAACAAAAGAATATCCAAGTGTTTGTGTGTGTGAGTGAATTCGGTTTGGAGAGAGAGAGAAAGAAATCGAAGAAAACAAAGAAGAAGAAGGAAATCAAAGTTGCTGCAGTGATTTAAGGACTAGATTGAAGTAAACAAGGTAACAAATCCATCCTTTTATGTGTATTAATCTCTTAAAAGTGTTCTTGAGTTTGTTAGTTAGTTTTATAGGTGGGTTTTGTTAAAAAAATGGATGTTTTGGGAAATCTAAGCTTAAGGATAGGTTATGTTCATAGTCTTAAACATATTTGCACCTGTACAACAACATGCATAGCTTAAAAGTACGATTTCTGGGTTTTTAGGATAATCAGTGAATTGAGACATTCAACGAAGTCGCTTTGGTTGATTGCGATTTGGCTTTGAAGTCGCAATGGTCGGTTGCGACTTAAGTTGGAATCGCAGCAGTTGATTGCGATTTGGCTTTGAAGTCGCAATGGTCGGTTGCGACTTAAGTTGGAATCGCAGCAGTTGATTGCGACTTGGTTTGGAATCGCAGTAGTTGATTGCGACTTGGGGTTGGAGTCGCAATAGTGGGTTGCGATTTGGGGTGAAGTCGCAGTAGTTGATTGCGACTTAGCACTATGCATTGCGATTCTAATTTACTTTTAGTAGGTTGCGACTTGAGTCGAGGATTTCATAAGTTTAGTTTTAAAAAGAGATATTTGGTATGTTGTGTGATTTCAGATTCTGTGAAGGATTGTCATACATGATAATTTACTTGGAAAGACTTTTGGTGAAAGGCTAAAAAGGTGAGTTTTACTTTAAAGTATTTTTACTGGAATATATTATGTGGATAACAAATATTTGTTAAATTGTATGAACGTGTCATACGTGGGTGATTATAATATATTGAGATATTATAATTACGTGAGTATTATATGAGAATATAATACGTGGCCGGGCTTTGGACCGGTGTGTTAAATTGGCTCGCAACCAATAAATTTGGCCATTGGTGGAGGGATAAGGTGGGAGGAGACAGGTATGATGCACAAATCTTGGTTGGTATTAATTTACGTGTGATATATGTGTATTTATATAAAGAGTATTTTATATAAATGAATTTTTATTGATTTCCAAATGTCAGGGATTTACTCACTAGACCCTTAGGTCTAACCCTCATTTTCTGTTTTAAAAATATGTATTCCAGGTGGTGATTCCAGTAAGACTAAGTGATTATAATACTTGGTGAATAGCTTTTTGGGGAAGATGATCGTTATGAAGTTGTGGATGCTCGCGTACTTATAACTGTGTTATTAGTTATTATGTTATCTAAATAGGATCAAGTTTGTAATGTTTTTTTATATTGATTAGTCAGACTTTGGGACCAAATGTGCAATATGAATTACTTTTGTTGAAAACATGTTATGAATTATATGTTATATGTATATTTGGATTGTGGGTTGTTACAGATGGTATCAGAGCCCTAGTTTAAGGGATTTAGGTATTAGTAACTGTACCTAGACTTAAACTGCATGTGAAGTAGGATGTCCCTATTATTTTAGAACCTGTGGATGTTAAGTATAAAAGGTAGAAGGAACATCATGTAAGGTAATTTCAGATTACACCTGGCCAGTGTAATTATGATCTTACAGGTACATGTTTGAACTGGAGTACCTTGTTATATGGGGTATGTGCTTATGTGTATATTAACTTTATTTGAATCCACAGAATGGCGAGTGGCACTAGACAAAGGAATCAGAGAGGAGGAAGGAATTCAAGTGGGGAGAATCCACCAATAGGAACAGGGGGAAGAGGAGGAGATCGTGGTAGAGGCAGAACCGGAAGGGGAACTGGGGGCCGAACTGGAGGTAGAACACAACCGCATGGTACAGAGTTTGTTACACGGGATGATCTGACTGCTGAAATGGGGAGATTACAGGATAGCATACAAGCCATGTTCGAACGTAATCGTCATAATGAAACTGAAAGATCAAATCCGGAACATGAAGTTGAGATGCCACTTACCACTACTGTTTTACCGGTAAGGAAAAGGTGTGACTATAAAATGTTTCTTAGTTGCAAGCCCCCTACATACTCAGGAGATCGGGATCCGGTAAAAGCTATGAGATGGCTGAAAGAAATAGAGGCTATCTTCAAAACGTGTAAATGTGCTGAAGAAGATAAAGTACTTTATGGAACTGCAATGCTAAAAGGTGATGCTCTGTATTGGTGGGAGGCTCATATAGAATCGAGAGGAGCGGATGTATATTCTACTTTTTCATGGGAGGAATTCGTGTTAGCTTTCACAACACACTTTTGTCCACAAGCTGCTGTCAGACAATTGGAAGAAGAATTTATGAATCTACAGCAAGGGAATTTGTCAGTCAGAGACTATACTGCACGATTTTTAGAAAAGTCTCGTTTTGCAGGATATTATGTTGCTACAGAAAAGATGAAAATGGAGAGATTTATCTATGGGTTGAATTCAGAAGTCCGAAGACTAGTGACTGCAACAAGGCCAGATAATTTTACAGCTGTAGTGGATGCTGCAGAAAATGTAGAATGAGATAACAAAAGGGATGCAGGTGATAAGAGTTTGGGGAAAAGGAAATGGGAAGGACCACCAAAGGATCCAAAGAAGTCTAGATTTCAGAGGTTCGATAACCGTTCGTCGTTCCGACCAGCGGAAAGACCATGTCCGAAATGTAATCGCTACCATCAGGGAAATTGTAAAGTGGAATCTCGGGTTTGTTTTAAGTGTGGGAGAACCGGGCATGTTGTCAAAGATTGTCGAGTAACACGGTTTTTCTTTTTGTGCAATTCTCCGGATCACCTCCAATCAGATTGTCCGCGAGGTAGAATACAACAAGGGGGTGCATCAGGGAAACCAGCCATTGCTAGACCAGTATTCCCAAGAATAGAACCGCCGAAAACGAGGGGTCGTACATTCCAAATGGCAGCTAAAGAGGCGGAGGAAACTCCGGATGTGGTCACAGGTACATTTTTTATAAACTCTACACGTGCTAAAGTGTTGTTTGACTCCGGTGCAAACCGATCTTTTGTGTCTCCCTCCTTTGCTGCTCACATGCATTTAGAGCCTAAAATGTTAAGACATGCTTTATTAGTAGATACTGCAAATGATAGCCAGGTGGCAGTTAAAGAAGTTTTTGATCATTGCATGATAAATATAGAGGGGTGTGGAGTACCGATACAACTATTTCCAATAGCTTTGATTGAATTTGATGTGGTAGTAGGAATGGATTGGTTAGCTGAGAATCAGGCTAACATAGTTTGTGATAAGAAAATAATCAATGTCGTTTTACCTGATAAGAGATCAGTAGTGATTTATGGAGATCGTAAGAATCATCAGTCCAGTCTTATATCTATGGTAAAAGCCCGTAAATGTGTTAACAAGGGTTGCTCTAGTTATTTAGCTTATGTGATAGACAGTAGGCCTGAAAAGATTAAGCTGGAGGATATTTCTATCGTTAGTGAATATCCAGAAGTTTTCCCTGAAGACTTGAATAGTCTTCCTCCTATTAGACAAGTAGAATTTGGTATTGACTTAATCCTAGGAGCCGATCCTATCGCTCGTGCGCCGTACCGATTAGCACTTCCAGAGATGAAAGAAATGATGGCACATCTTCAAGACTTGTCTAATAAGGGCTTCATCAGACCCAACTCTTCGCCGTGGGGTGCACCAGTTCTATTTGTGAAAAAGAAAGACAGTTCAATGAGAATGTGTATAGACTACCGGGAGCTGAACAAGCGCACGATCAAGAACAAGTATCCACTTCCAAGAATTGATGACCTCTTCGATCAATTAGTTGGAGCTTGTTACTTCTCCAAGATTGATCTCAGATCTGGCTAGCATCAGTTGAAGGTTAAGGAAGAAGACGTTCTGAAGACTGCCTTTCGTACGAGGTATGGTCACTACGAATTTTTGGTGATGCCTTTCGGACTAACGAACGCTCCGGCCGCTTTTATGGATCTAATGAATCGGGTATGTAAGCCTTATCTCGATAAATTTGTCATTGTATTTATCGATGATATACTTATTTATTCTCGATCCAAAGAGGATCACGCGTAACATCTTCGTTTGATTCTGGAGTTACTGAAGAAAGAAAAGTTGTACGCTAAGTTCTCTAAATGTGAATTCTGGTTGCGGGAAGTTCAGTTTTTGGGTCATATAGTTTCAGAGAAGGGTATATAAGTTGATCCAGCGAAAGTGGAAGCAATTGAAAGATGGGAACCGCCGAAGACGGCAACCGAAGTACGTAGTTTTCTGGGTCTAGCTGGATACTATCGGAAATTTATAAAAGACTTTTCTCGAATCGCGACGCCATTGACTAAGCTGACTCGGAAGAATCTAAAGTTTGAATGGAAAGCAGAACAGGATGAGGCATTTAGAATATTGAAGGAGAAACTCTGCAACGCGCCGATATTAGCATTACCAGAAGGTCCCGATGATTTTGTGGTCTACAGTGATGCTTCTAAGCTGGGATTGGGATGTGTACTTATGCAGCGTGGAAAGGTGATTGCCTATGCTTCTCATCAATTAAAGGACCATGAAAGACAATATCCTACTCATGATATGGAGCTTGCAGCAGTTGTCTTCGCATTGAAGATTTGGAGACATTATCTTTATGGTTCTAAATGCCAAATTTTCACTGACCATAAGAGTCTCCAACATCTTTTCGATCAGAAGGAACTGAATATGAGGCAAAGAAGATGGTTGGAATTGGTAAATGATTACGATTGTGAAATCCTTTATCACACCGGGAAGGCGAGCGTGGTAGCTGATGCACTAAGTCGTCAAGAAAGAAGTGGAACGATAAAAGCGATATCGCTACGAGCTGAACTCCTTCCAAATATCTTTGACGAATTACTGAAGTGACAAATAGATGCTTATCAGGAAGAAAGTTTGAAATCAGAACGGTTAGTGGGAATATCAGCATTGCTTGGGAAAGATGACCGTGGGTTATTGTGTATGGGAAATAGAATTTGGGTGCCTCGTTTGGGTGGATTACGTGATCGTGTACTACAAGAAGCTCATCAATCTCGGTTTTCTATTCATCCAGGTACAAATAAAATGTATAGAGATTTGAAACAATTCTATTGGTGGCCGGGAATGAAGAGAAGTGTTGCTAAGTATGTGGAAGATTGTACTACCTGCAAGAAAGTAAAGATTGAACATCAGAAGCCGTTTGGTCAGTTGCAACGACTAGATATACCAATGTGGAAATGGGATCAGATCACTACTGATTTTATTACCAAGTTACCTAGAACTTCAAAGGGGTTCGATTCTATTTGGGTGATTGTGGATAGATTGACGAAGTCTGCTCATTTCTTACCGATAAAAGAAACTGATTCCTTGGAACGTTTGGCCAAATTGTACATTAATGAAATAGTAACTCGACATGGAGTTCCAATCTCGATTATTTCTGATCGAGATAGTCGTTTTACTTCCAGATTCTGGAGAAGCTTTCAAAAAGAGATGGGAACGTAGATAAAATTGAGTACAACATATCATCCTCAGACTGACGGGCAGAGTGAAAGAACAATCCAGACTTTAGAAGATATGCTTCGGGCCTGTATAGTTGATTTTGGGGGATCGTGGGATAAACATCCGCCTTTGATAGAATTTGCCTACAACAACAGTTATCATTCCAGCATTCAAGCGGCACCGTTTGAGGTATTGTATGGTAGAAAATGCCGAACGCCTCTGTGTTGGAATGAAGTGGGGGAGAAACAATTAGCAGGGCCAGAAATAGTACAGTTAACAACGGATAAGATCACTCAGATTCGGGACAGATTAAAAGTGGCTCAAGACAGACAGAAAAGCTATGCAGATCGACGCCGG
Source organism: Saussurea involucrata (assembly GCA_033807775.1). NCBI lineage: Eukaryota > Viridiplantae > Streptophyta > Magnoliopsida > Asterales > Asteraceae > Saussurea > Saussurea involucrata. The sequence continues at coordinate 16,861,009 of CM066317.1, read as the reverse complement.
AAACCGTTAGAGTTCCAAATCGGGGAATTTGTGATGTTGAAAGTCTCACCTTGGAAAGGGGTCATTCGATTTGGGAAGCAAGGTAAACTTAGTCCAAGGTATATCGGGCCGTTTGCAATTACAGAGAGGATCGGCGAAGTAGCGTATAGATTGGATCTTCCGCCAGAATTAAGCAGGATTCACAACGCGTTTCATGTATCGAATTTTCGAAAATGTTTGGTTACACCAGATCAGTCAGTCTCTCTACCAGATATCCGGGTTGACGAAAAGTTGAACTATGTGGAGGAACCAGAAGCTATAGTTGATCACAAAGTCAAGATATTGAGGAACAAAGAGATCAGACAGGTAAAGGTTCAGTGGAAACATCATAGAGGACAGGATGCGACGTGGGAATCAGAGTCGGAAATGAGAGCCAAATACCCTCATTTGTTCGCTTAATCGAATTCCGGGACGAAATTCTTTTAAGGGGGAAATGTTGTAATAACCAGGTATTTTATCTAAGGGAAATTAATTAAAATACCCTAACTTTGACCAAGTGTTACCAAAATGCCCTAAATCTCTCCCACTTTGCAAAAATACCCATTTTTTCCGCGATGGGAGCCCGCGATCGCGGGCCAGGGACCATTTTGACACTTTTTTAAACTTGCAGGGACCATTTTTGAAAAATGGAATCCCGCGATCGCGGGCTCATCCCGCGATGGGATATTTTTGTGACTTTTCAATTACAATGGACCATTTTTGAAAAATTCCAGGGACCATTTTTGAAAATATGAACCGCGATCGCGAAGAAATGGCACTGTTCACCCCCGCTTTCGTTCAACTTTATAAATTTAAAATGAAATGTTACACTTTCAACCCCTATACTTATTTACTAAATTTACTTTATACCTTTTACTTTCATTATTTTAATTTTACATTTAACACATATAATCGTTTATTAACTAAAATACGTTAAAAAAATACGTTTTAATTTTAACAAATTACACCATTATAATCGTCTCTTCGATACGTTCGAAATGAGCCCAATCTTGAATTTTTTTGGATTTATATATTTTAATATATATCATATACAGTTATACACTACATAAAAAAATATTTTTTATATTTAAAATTCATACCCTTATAGTTAATTATTTAATTTATGGTACATCTCTTATTTTTTTTTTCAATTTTTTTTTACACTCCTATCGCATTAACATAATAATATATTAACTAATTCATTAAATCGTTTACATTATTATTATTTGAATGTGTTTATAGATATCGTGAATGGCAATAGGAGAAGGTTTCACGAGAAGAATATGAAATGGGGTTTTGACAAGTTGGTATCACTGGACTCATTTAAGAATTGTGAAAATGAGTATTTGACGAATGATGATTCATGTGTGTTTGGAGCTGAAGTATTTGCAGTTACAGAGTATGCACAAAAGAATCGATGTATTTCCAACGTAACTTAGATTAAAATTATCTCCTTCAGTTTAGTCCCGTCTCGTCCCATCCAGTTCAGTCTCGTCCAGTTCCGTCCCGTCCCATCTAGTATGCGTACCAAACGCTACCTAAGAGTACCATAAATTAAATAATTAACTATAAGGGTATGAATTTTAAATATAAAATATTTTTTATGTAGTGTATATGATATATATTAAAATATATAAATCCAAAAAAATTCAAGATTGGACTCATTTCGAACGTATCGAAGAGACGATTATAATGGTGTAATTTGTTAAAATTAAAACATATTTTTTTAACGTATTTTAGTTAATAAACGATTATATGTGTTAAATATAAAATTAAAATAATGAAAGTAAAAGGTATAAAGTAAATTTAGTAAATAAGTATAGGGGTTGAAAGTGTAACATTTCATTTTAAATTTATAAAGTTGAACGAAAGCGGGGTGAACAGTGCCATTTCTTCGCGATCGCGGTTCATATTTTCAAAAATGGTCCCTGGAATTTTTCAAAAATGGTCCATTGCAATTGAAAAGTCACAAAAATATCCCATCGCGGGATGAGCCCGCGATCGCGGGATTCCATTTTTCAAAAATAGTTCCTGCAAGTTTAAAAAAGTGTCAAAATGGTCCCTGGCCCGCGATCGCGGGCTCCCATCGCGGAAAAAATAGGTATTTTTGCAAAGTGGGAGAGATTTAGGGCATTTTGGTAACACTTAGTTTGACTTAGGGTATTTTAATTAATTTCCCTTTATCTAATTATAATTTGAGAAATTTTATAAGTATTTATTTTAGTGTTTTATGGAGTTAAGAGTTAAGGGATAAGTTTTAATTTTTAATAGGAAGTTTGGGGGTAAGTCTTGCCAAATGAGTAAAGCCTAGGGTCTATTTGGTCTTTTTACCAAACTTCTCCACCACCACCGACTCTAGCATATCATATAGAAGATGAAGTCTTCACTATTAGCTAACAAAAGAATATCCAAGTGTTTGTGTGTGTGAGTGAATTCGGTTTGGAGAGAGAGAGAAAGAAATCGAAGAAAACAAAGAAGAAGAAGGAAATCAAAGTTGCTGCAGTGATTTAAGGACTAGATTGAAGTAAACAAGGTAACAAATCCATCCTTTTATGTGTATTAATCTCTTAAAAGTGTTCTTGAGTTTGTTAGTTAGTTTTATAGGTGGGTTTTGTTAAAAAAATGGATGTTTTGGGAAATCTAAGCTTAAGGATAGGTTATGTTCATAGTCTTAAACATATATGCACCTGTACAGCAACATGCATAGCTTAAAAGTACGATTTCTGGGTTTTTAGGATAATCAGTGAATTGAGACATTCAACGAAGTCGCAATGGTTGATTGCGATTTGGCTTTGAAGTCGCAATGGTCGGTTGCGACTTAAGTTGGAATCGCAGCAGTTGATTGCGATTTGGCTTTGAAGTCGCAATGGTCGGTTGCGACTTAAGTTGGAAACGCAGCAGTTGATTGCGACTTGGTTTGGAATCGCAGTAGTTGATTGCGACTTGGGGTTGGAGTCGCAATAGTGGGTTGCGATTTGGGGTGAAGTCGCAGTAGTTGATTGCGACTTAGCACTATGCATTGCGATTCTAATTTACTTTTAGTAGGTTGCGACTTGAGTCGAGGATTTCATAAGTTTAGTTTTAAAAAGAGATATTTGGTATGTTGTGTGATTTCAGATTCTGTGAAGGATTGTCATACATGATAATTAACTTGGAAAGACTTTTGGTGAAAGGCTAAAAAGGTGAGTTTTACTTTAAAGTATTTTTACTGGAATATATTATGTGGATAACAAATACTTGTTAAATTGTATGAACGTGTCATACGTGGGTGATTATAATATATTGAGATATTATAATTACGTGAGTATTATATGAGAATATAATACGTGGCCGGGCTTTGGACCGGTGTGTTAAATTGGCTCGCAACCAATAAATTTGGCCATTGGTGGAGGGATAAGGTGGGAGGAGACAGGTATGATGCACAAATCTTGGTTGGTATTAATTTACGTGTGATATATGTGTATTTATATAAAGAGTATTTTATATAAATGAATTTTTATTGATTTCCAAATGTCAGGGATTTACTCACTAGACCCTTAGGTCTAACCCTCATTTTCTGTTTTAAAAATATGTATTCCTGGTGGTGATTCCAGTAAGACTAAGTGATTATAATACTTGGTGAATAGCTTTTTGGGGAAGATGATCGTTATGAAGTTGTGGATGCTCGCGTACTTATAACTGTGTTATTAGTTATTATGTTATCTAAATAGGATCAAGTTTGTAATGAATTTTTATATTGATTTGTCAGACTTTGGGACCAAATGTGCAATATGAATTACTTTTGTTGAAAACATGTTATGAATTATATGTTATATGTATATTTGGATTGTGGGTTGTTACAAAAGAAGGGAGGAAAGAAAAAGGGAAAGGTGTCTTCACCGGAGCCTCAACCGGCATCGGAAATATTGAGGATGTGTCGGACTGGTTGCCTCCCCCCCCTTGATCTTCATCCCTCACTTGAACTTGGAAATCACCCCCTCGTTTTTCAATGTATTGCTGGCCGTTGACCCTTTGGAGTCTGACTTACTGGATGTGGTTAGTATGAAGTTTAATTATAGTCATATAATCAAATATATTTATTTTACATGTCTAACCATCTATTTTTTATGTATAGCACATCGATTGTTGGGTCTCGCTGTTGCAAAGACATCGTGGAACAGACACGAGGTGGACCATGATGTTCAGTATGTTCTTTCATTACTTGTTGATTGAGCATCTAGGTCCCGCCTCCGTGGTTAGATCATGCAATGGCTTGGAAGGGACCTCTTGGGCTCTCCTCGATGTGGTATGTAAATCGTTTTACTCTTATTTTATTTAACTTGTTTTGTTGCTAACTAAGTTGTCTAATATTGTAATATTTCAGGTGTACATCCCTATATGCATTAATCCCCAACATTGGCTGCTTGGAGTGTTTGAACTTGACGCTATGACCATGACCATATATGATAGCGACAGTGCCAGTCTCTTCAGACAGCAATTGGAAGAGCAGATGACAAAGTTTAAAGTTGTGCTATTTGACTTCTTTTGTCGGGTCAAGGATGATAGACGTCGCGATATGACAGGTGTCTTTCGCTATAAGTTCGCCAAGAATGTACCCCAACAGGCCGGGATAAATGCGGATTGCGGTGTCTGGGTATGCCGTAATGCCCAAATGTTGATAAATAACAATGAGGTATGGGTACACCCTGACGAGGCCGGGGATGTTGCCAAAGATTTTCGCATACATATGGTGGAGTCCATTTATGAGCATTGTCAAATAGGGCCACGTTAGGTTGTTTATGTAACATTAAATAATTGTTATTTTTAGTATTAACTTATTTTGTTAAAGTATTGTGATTGACTTACTGTTTACTTCATTTGGTTTTTGCTAATTTCATCCATTTACTCAACTTTGAGTATCGATATCTCTTTCACACATACTCCATTTTGGACACATTATATATCATTTCGAAGCTTTCATATAGGAGAACATAAACCTACTAAAAGTTAGTTATATATAACACATATATATAAATTTAAATGCGTCCAAACTTTAGTAAACCCCATATTTCCAACACCTAGTAAGTAGGTTTATGAAACTTGCGATAATCCTAATACAGAGATTATTGGATGAACAAGCATTTATTTCTTGATTATTGGTGTATTGGTTCTTGTTGTCTGGAAGTGATTCATATGATGCAAAAATTGGTATCATGTAATGTAGAACAGTATCTATATTATAGAAACTTGCATTTGACAGTACCATATAAATCTGATCTAAATTCTCATTAATTAGCTATGTTTGACTACTTAAAGACCTTTATTCAAGAGCAGACGAATATTGCAGTTACTTTTTCAGTCGAATCGTACAGGCTCTTTTCAAACGAATCTTGCAGTGAACTATTCCGACGAATCACAACTTCCTATCTATCTTTTATACAAACACACTCTCGTTTTTCTTAACACAATGGATGGAGGTTCAAGATCAAGGGGGAACAGGTCGGAAAATATGGCTGGAACTTCACGTTCGGGAGCCTACCAACCACTAAACGACGGAGCTCGCCAGAGTACCTGGAAGGTACCGGAAACAGACGAGGAGTGGACAAACTGTGGGCGAACTGCAGCCGATTTTCTATTCACGCCTGAGGAGGAAGCAGACTGGGAGATGGCATCCGACAATTACTACTTCGATAATGGCATGAGAACCCCACCAATGTATGATTTTATGCCGACGGGTCTTCGACAAATTCAACGAATTACTCCCGCAGTGCAAAAAGCCATTTTCAAAAAGTGTCAAAAATGGTCATTGCCCGCGATCACAGGCTCCCATCGCGGAAAAAAGGGCATTTTTGCAAACTGAACGAGATTTAGGGTATTTTGGTAAAGCAAAGTCAAACTTGTGGCATTTTAATTAATTTCCCTTTATAAAATATACTCCAACAATTTGTTAAATTCAGAAATAGAGAAAGTATAACAGATGTGTTGCTATAGAGATACCTATATATATATATATATATATGATTATATGCTCTATATAATTAATTTTTGACTTACATTTAAATAGCATTGGAAATTGTGAATAGACTACACATCTATATTCATTGTCATCATCATGTTTTTTAATTTTCATTTATAACGGGGGTGTGCTATTTGCACCAAAAAAGAAGGGTGTTGAATGCCATTTTTTTGTGTCAATCATTTTTAAGGAATCATCCATCATCTTTCATTTCACTTTTTTTTTGTTTATATATATTTATATTTTGTTTTTATATATATAATATATATATTACTTATATATATATATATTTGTAATTTTTTTGTTATATATATATATATATAGTTATTCTTTTTTGTTTTATATATATATATATATTTATATATTTTTTTTTATAAATTATACCATTGTATTTATTTTTTATAATAAGGTCAGACATAGCTAAGTCTTTTTCCATAATAATTTATCCCCTTTATAGGCCCTAGGCCTTTTCGACAAAAATTGTGATTTTGATTTGATATTTATACTTTCAATCCCTATACTTATTTACTTACTTTACTTTATACCTTTTACTTTCATAATTTAAATTTTACATTTAACACATATAATCGTTTATTAACTAAAATACGTTAAAAAAATACGTTTTAATTTTAACAAATTACACCATTATAATCGTCTCTTCGATACGGTCGAAATGAGCCTAATATTGAATTTTTTTGATTTATATATTTTAATATATATCATATACACTACATAAAAAATAGTTTTATATATTTAAAATTCATTTTTTAACGTATTCTCAATTTTGTTTTACACTTCTATCACATTAACTATAAGAGTACCATAAATTAAATAATTAACTATAAGAATATGAATTTTAAATATAAAAAATATTTTTATGTAGTGTATATGATATATATTAAAATATATAAATCAAAAAATTCAATATTGGGCTCATTTCGAACGTATCGAAGAGACGATTATAATGATGTAACTTGTTAAAATTAAAACGTATTTTTTTAACGTATTTTAGTTAATAAACGATTATATGTGTTAAATGTAAAATTTAAATTATAAAAGTAAAAGGTATAAAGTAAAATAAGTAAATAAGTATAGGGGTTGAAAGTGTAAATATCAAATCAAAATCACATTTTTTGTGGAAAAGGCCTAGGGCCTATAAAGGGGGTAAATTATTATGGGAAAATGCCTAGCTATGTAAGCTATGTATCACGGGTGTTTGTAGTTTTCTTGATTTTAGTCCCTGCATCTCATCACCTTTTTGCCCTAAAAACTTCTCTATACATACATGCTATCCATTCCTTCAAAAAAAAACACACCAAAAACCTTTCTTCCTTCTCACCTCTCGGCCGTAAACCACCCACCAAACACCCTCCCTCCCTATTTCAATTTATCGGTTTAAAACACTTAAAAATGGCGAATTGGGGTGAAGATTTTCAATGGTATCATAATTCAAATAATGAGGTATTTCATCCACTACTTTATATATATATATATATATATATTTATACATATATATATATATATATTATGTTATCCCGTTTCATATTTTTTATGTGTTTGTGTAGGATGATAATGTTAATGTAACGTCCCAAAAACATAACATGCATTAACTTGGAGTAAGCATTCGAATTACATCAATAACTTGTCATTAATTCATCAGTAAACTATACTAAACAAAATTTGACAGCGGAAGTCTCTAAATCCATAGCCGAGAGCTACATCTATAGTCATTAGAATCCAAAACTCTGGAGTCGCTCTAGTCTCCAAATCCTCCTTGAGTCACTCCTAGTTCCTACTAGAAGAACCCATAGCGCGCTTACCTGAAAATGGTTTAGTTTTTGAAAAGCGAGGGTTAGACCAAAAGGCCTAGTGAATTCCCTCCGAAAACAACTTGTAAACATTTATCACAGTATAAAATCATTTCATTGAAAATACATTCACATCTTCCTCATAAACACCATTCAAGGTTCAACACAGGGTTCAGGAATCGCATAAGCTACTCCGATCGGGGCCTAACGGACACCCTCTCGTCTACGCCGGAATCCAAATGGACTCCCCGTTCCTTCATGTGGGAGAAAACAAATTCCAACCCACAAGCTAATCCTCCATATGCCCAAGGGATCAGAGATCCCAAGGTACCCCGACCCCACTGTGCAACCGACTCCACATAGCATACACGTACATTGAAATCATATTCATGAAAGCTTTAAACTTAATATCATTTGTAAATAAACATGCAATTCATGGAAACATGTATAACTTTATAAATCATTTCATGCTTGAAAATGAACCATATCCAGTAAAACATAGTACGTCATAAAAAAGGGGTTGAGAGAACTCACCTGAAAAAGCGAATCTTCTCCTTAGCCTCTTGTCTCGCTACGCTAATACCCATAATAATTAATTCATAGAATAATTAGATGCACTACACTTTCATTCTAATTTCCTCTCTTTATTCGATTCTATCCATTACTACCAGGCCCGCAATACGGCATAGTTCTTAAGTTAATCTGACCCAAAGTCTCTGAGTCCCAATAGTGAACTAGTTCATGTGGCGGCCCAACTACCTTCTCGGCCCAACCGTAGGAGAGTCCCGGTAGTCCTCAACTCCCGGTATCACCCGACTCCCGGTACGGCGACTCCCGGTATGGGCAACTCCCGGTATGGGCAACTCCCGGTACGGGCGACTCCCGGTACGGGGTGACTCCCGGTGCGGGCGAACCAGTGGCAAAGTCTTCGCTCGCCATAGCTCGATTTCTTCCATACCGTAGGATTTGTGAAGGTTAAAAGCCATAACATTAACACTCCAAACTGTTACAACTGAATTCTTAGCCTAATTCATTCCTTCGATTAGCAATCCCAATACTCATTTTAAAAGGAAACCTTCAGGGTGTTCTTAGAACTCATACAGTTACCAAAACCATAAATTACAAATTAAATCTATCTTATCTATTACTATGAGTACATAAGGTAACAACGATGGATGAATTTCCTTACCAGATTAATGGCTCTTTACAGCAATCAACACTGCAACTCCTTCCTCGTCGTTCTCTTTTTCTTTCCAGCCGCCAACAACAAATAGGAGAATGACCAGTGTGTCAACCCTAGGGAATTGGTCCCTTTTTATACTTTCCACAAGTTGCAACTAACCCCTTTCTCTAAACTTTCATTTCTTCTAGTTTGACCACTTAACTTACACATAACCGAAATAGGGTTGTTACAGTTAATTCAAACAAATCAACTAAAGCTTGTGAAATCCCTCAACCATCCGCATTTTCTACTGATATGGTATCTTTATGTTTCATTTTATCTTGTTAAATTATCTGGTAAAGTTAGTAGTTTGTAACAAAAAAAGTCAATTTCAGGTGTTTAATTCTCGTAAAGATCTAATTGGTTGGGTACACAATATGGGATATTCACTTGGTTTCGTTATTGTTATTAAAAGAAGCAACGATTATAAAGTAGAAATTCAATGTGATTGTAGTGGTAAGCACAGGTGAAAGCATGCAGTATTGTATTTCCTGATGCTAAAAGATTACTTTGTAGATGGCACATCTACCAAAGTATTATGAGAAATTGTAAACCAGTAATAACATCAAATCATGACTAGGGTTCCTTTTACAATGCATGGGTGACATTAGTTGACTCGGTAACGGATGAAACTTACATGTTTAATTTCTCACAACTTGAAGCAGTATTACGAAGCTATCCAGGTACACCTTAATATATTATTATAAGTAAAATGTTATATGTAAGCTTAACAATTACTAAAAAGGTTAAATTGTTCTAATTTTCAGGTGTTCTTGCTTATCTGAATGACACGTGGTTGAAATATAAAGAAATGTTTGTATCTGTTTGGACTGACAAATTTCTCCACTTTGGAAATCAGACAAGTAACAGAGTGGAGAGTCAACATTCCAAGTTGAAAACTTACTTGGATTCAGCGCAATCAAGTCTATCGACATTTATGAGCAAGATCAATCAAATCATTCAGTCACAAGATACAGAAATTAAAGCAAGTATTCAAGTGAGCAAAAGTGTCACGAAACATCGTCATCGCATACCACACTTCCAACAATTGTGTGGTTTCGTTTCACATTATGCATTAGACATAATATTCCAAGAGTATGAGCGAGCTCAATCTGTTGCCTTATTTTCTAAAAATTGTAGTTGTCTACTACGTACAAGTTATGGGTTGCCATGTGCGCACGAACAAATGCAATACTTGAACAAAGGTCATCATATCCCAATTGATTCAATTGATGTATTTTGGACGACGCTTGATTTATCACCGTGCCAATCTTTACAAGATGATGACGTAGGTTGTGAAGCTGAAGTCCAAATGTTTACTGAGGAGTTTAACAAGCAATCGAGATCTGGTAAGTTCAGTTTTATGAGGAATATAAAAGAGATAGCCAGTGCATCAAAAACATGGGTTCGTGAACCTGTTGTTAACAAGACTACTCGTGGACGGCCCTCGTTGAAGGATAAGCTTTTCAGAAAAACTCATGTTGATCCCTCATTTGCAACTCATGTTGATCCGTCTGTTGCAACTCATGTTGACCCGTCTTTTACAAGTGAAAGACCCCTTAGACGTAGTAGTTCGAACGCGTCAACATTTGTTGACTTGGAAAAAATGAGTTACCAGGAACCACCGAGACACAGTTCTTTCATGGGCAAAAACTATAATGTACATCCATACATTAATCAATTTCCAAAGATGTTTCACTCTTACATTACGCATGTACATGATGTGAGAGGTGATGGAAATTGTGGATTCCGAGCAATAGCTGTCTGTCTGGGTCTTCATGAAGATGCATGTCCCACAATTCGGTCTAACTTGATGGAAGAGTTAGATACACACAAGACAGAATACTGGAACGCTTTTGGAGGTCAATATTGGAATATTGTTTACAACACTTTTAACTTCTTTCAATCAGATCGAGGTGCACCGGTTGAACACTGGATGACAATGCCTGAAATAAGTGTCTTGATTGCTTCAAAGTATAATGTGATATTACACGTTATAAATATGGCAGGCTGTATGACGTACTTGCCGCTTAGGTCCACTCCGCCAGCGTGGTATCAACATGTTGCTTTTACAATTGGGTACGTTAATGGTAACCATTATGTGAAATTAGATATGGCAGAAGGATACCCGTTCCCTACTATAACTCAACATTTTTTCCACTACGGTTATCCGTGTGCTGCAGGATGGGCTACCCCGTATTCAGATCGAATACAGAAGTACCAGCAACTTTTACGTGTTAATTGCACTACGGATAATGTTATTTTAGAACAATCGAATGTAATATAGATTATTTTATGTTCTATTTATATGTTAAATCGCAATGTTTATGTTTTATTTTTATAATTATATAATTATAAAAAATTAGTAATATTTATATTTATAAATTTTTATTTATTTTTAAATAAAATCAAAAAGTAAAAGAAAAAAAAACTTTTTAAACTATATAATACAATTAAATAAAATATATAATACAAATAAAAAAAATAAAAGACAACAAAAAGACAAAATACAAAAAAACAAAAAAACAATAATCATTGTTTGGTGCCATTAGCCTTCTTTTGATGCAAATAGCCTACCCCTTGTAACAGTATAGTATTATTTATTTTGTTTTATTCTATTGATATTGTTGAATTAGTTTTTGGGTTTGGCTATTTGCACCAAAAAAATGGCTATTTGCACCAAAAAGTCAAAAAGCATGCCTTGTTTTTTGTGTTTAATCATTATTTGTTTTATATAATATAATATATATATATATATTATTTATTTGTTTTATATATATATATATATATATTATTTGTTTTATATAATATATATATATATTATTTATTTGTTTTATATATATATATATTAGAAATATAGATATATATATATATATTATTCTTTTTGTTTATATATATAGGGGTGTCAATTATATAATTATAAAAATAAAACATAAACATTGCGATTTAACATATAAATAGAACATAAAATAATCTATATTACATTCGATTATTCTAAAATAACATTATTCGTAGTACAATTAACACGTAAAAGTCGCTCGTACTTCTGTATTCGATCTGAATACGGAGTAGCCCATCCTGCAGCACACTGATAACTGTAGTGGGCAAAATGTTGTGTAATGCGAGGGAACGGGTATCCTTCTGCCATATCTAATTTCACATAATGGTTACCATTAACGTACCCAATTGTAAAAGCAACATGTTGATACCACGGTGGCGGAGTGGACCTAAGCGGCAAGTACGTCAAACAGCCTGCCATATTTAAAACGTGTAATATCACATTATACCTTGAAGCAATCAAGACACCTATTTCAGGCATTGTCATCCAGTGTTCAACCGGTGCACCTCGATCTGATTGAAAGAAGTTTAAAGTGTTGTAAACAATCTTCCAATATTGACCTCCAAAAGCTTGCCAGTATTCTGCCTTGTGTGTGTCTAACTCTTCCATCAAATTAGACCGAATTGTGGGCCATGCATCTTCATGAAGACCCAGCCAGACAGCTATTGCTCGGAATCCACAATTTCCATCACCTTTCACATCATGTACATGCGTAATGTAAGGGTGAAACATCTTTGGAAATTGATTAATGTATGGATGTACATTATAGTTTTTGCCCATGAAAGAACTGTGTCTCGGTGGTTCCTGGTAACTCATTTTTTCCAAGTCAACAAATGTTGACGCGTTCGAACTACTACGTCTAAGGGGTCTTTCTGCAAATGAGGGATCAACATAAGTTTTTCTGAAAAGCTTATCCTTCATCGAGGGCCGTCCACGAGTAGTCTTGTTAACAACAGGTTCACGAACCCATGTGTTTGATGCATTGACTATCTCTTTTAGCTTCCTCAGAAAACTGAACTTACCAGGTCTCGATTGCTTGTTAAATTTCTCAGTAAACATTTGGACTTCAGCTTCACAACCTACGTCATCATCTTGTAAAGATTGGCACGGTGATAAATCAAGCGTCGTCCAAAATACATCAATTGAATCAATTGGGATAGGATGAGCTTTTTTCAAGTATTGCATTTGTTCGTGCGCACATGGCAACCCATAACTTGTACGTAGTAGACAACTACAATTTTCAGAAAATAAGCCAACAGATTGAGCTCGCTCATACTCTTGGAATATTATGTTTAATGCATAATGTGAAACGAAACCACACAATTTGCTGAAGTGTGTTATGCGATGACGATGTTTCGTGACACTTTTGCTCACTTCAAGACTTGCTTTAATTTCTGTATCTTGTGACTGAATGATTTGATTGATCTTGCTCATAAATGTCTCAAGACTTGATTTCGTTGAATCCAAGTAACTTTTCAACTTGGAATGTTGACTCTCCACTCTGTTAGTTGTCTGATTTCCAAAGTGGAGAAATTTATCAGTTCAAACAGATACAAACATTTCTTTATATATCAACCATGTGTCATTCAGATAAGCAAGAACACCTGAAAATTAGAACAATTTAACTTTTTTTAGTGATTGTTAAATTTACATATAACATTTTACTTATAATAATATATTAAGGTGTACCTGGATAGCTTCGTAATACTGCTTCAAGTTGTGAGAAATTAAACATGTAAGTTTCATCCGTTACCGACTCAAGTAATGTCACCCATGCATTGTAAAAGGAACCCCAGTCACGATTTGATGTTATTACTCCTTTACAATTTCTCGTAATACTTTGGTAGATGTGCCATCTACAAAGTAATCTTTTAGCATCAGGAAATACAATACTGCATGCTTTCACCAGTGCCAATTCTCTGTCTGTGACGATCACACGTGGATAAAGACATCCCTCCATCAATGACTGTAGACAATTCAATGCCCAAGTATAATTGGATTCCTTTTCCCTGTGCATAAAGACAAATGCTACACAGAAAGTCTTATTAGTTGAAGTTACACCAACAATTTCAAGGAGAGGCATCTCAAACATGGTCGTTTTATAGGTGGCATCCATCAACAACACGTGTGGAAATATACGCCATATCTCCAGTGATCTTGGATGAGCAAAGAATAAATCTTCCAACTGATTAGTCGAGTTGTTTGCACGATAATGAAAAACGTAGCCTTCTTCCTGTAAAGACGACCTCACAACTTGCATTGAAGTTCTACCTGCATAATACAAATAAATAAAAATATATAATACATATAAATAAAATAGAAAAAGTAAAGACAACAAAAAGACAAAAACACAAAAAAACAAAAAAAATCATTGGAGTTCTACCTGCATTCTTCTGACGACGAATTTTCTGGCATTGATTGTGTATAGTTTTTTTTGTAGACACATTATCTGGATATTGATGCTTTATTGTTGATAAAATATTTTTAGCCTTCACATTGTTTGTTGACAAATCTTCCACCAATCGAGCTTCATTTTCAGACAATCGTCTTGCATATGCATGTCCCTCCAAATGTAATGCAAAATCATGATTATGTGCATCACATATCATAGCTAAAGTCCAACAATCATTACCCAAATGATTCCCTACCAAGTGAAATGGACAATTTTTTTTTCTTGTGCCAGTATGTTTACTAGAGGTTTTGTTACTCCTGTACTTACCACTACAATCACAATGAAATTCTACTTTATAATCGTTGCTTCTTTTAATAACAATAACGAAACCAAGTGAATATCCCATATTGCGTACCCAACCAATTAGATCTTCACGAGAATTAAACACCTGAAATTGACTTTTTTTTGTTACAAACTACTAACTTTACTAGATAATTTAACAAGATAAAATAAAACATAAAGATACCATATCAGTAGAAAATGCAGATGGTTGAGGGATTTCACAAGCTTCAGTTGATTTGTTTGAATTAACATTATCATCCTACACAAACACATAAAAATATGAAACGAGATAACATAATATATATATATATATATATATATATATATATATATATATGTGTATATATATATATATAAAGTAGTGGATGAAATACCTCATTATTTGAATTAGGATACCATTGAAAAAAATCTTCACCCCAATTCGCCATTTTTAAGTGTTTTAAACCGATAAATATCACGACCTGCATAGTGACGATGTTTCATGACAGGTTTTCAATACTTTCAAAAATACCATAACCCAAAAATCTAAACCGAGAGAAAACTTATAAATCATAAGAGAAAGAAGATACCTTATAAACAGCAGAAATCGAAACCCTCAGTCAAAATAAAATGAACTGAAATTTCTCTTTTCTAACCAAAAGGACTAGAGTTGTTGGACTTCTTGTTCTTTCTCTCGCTGTTCTCTCTCGATGTACACCATTTTCATCACATTTATAGAATCAAATGTAGGAGATGTAGGTTCACATGCATGCACTATTTCATTTGGCCAAATAAATCAATCAAATGTCTCTCCCCTAGCCCCTAGCCCCTAGCCCCTTTTTAGACAAAATTGTGATAATAATTTTGATATTTACACTTTCAACCCCTATACTTATTTACTAACTTTACTTTATACCTTTTAGTTTCATAATTTAAATTTTACATTTAACACATATAATCGTTTATTAACTAAAATACGTTAAAAAAATACGTTTTAATTTTAACAAGTTACACCATTATAATGGTAACAAGTTACACCATTATACGTTAAAAAAATGAATTTCCGCAGATAAAAAATATTTTTATGTAGTGTATATGATATATATTAAAATATATAAATCAAAAAAATTCAAGATTGGACTCATTTCGAACGTATCGAAGAGACCATTATAATGGTGTAACTTGTTAAAATTAAAACGTATTTTTTTAACGTATTTTAGTTAATAAACGATTATATGTGTTAAATGTAAAATTTAAATTATGAAACTAAAAGGTATAAAGTAAAGTTAGTAAATAAGTATAGGGGTTGAAAGTGTAAATATCAAAATTATTATCACAATTTTGTCTGAAAAGGGGCTAGGGGCTAGGGGAGAGACATTTGATTGATTTATTTGGCCAAATGAAATAGTGCATGCATGTGAACCTACATCTCCTACATTTGATTCTATAAATGTGATGAAAATGGTGTACATCGAGAGAGAACATCGAGAGAAAGAAAATCGTGGAAAAAGGGAAAATGAAGAGGATTTTAGTCACGGAATGTTTGTATTTTTCTTGATTTTAGTCACTGCAATCTCATTACATTCTTACCAAAAAATATATATATATTATATAAAACAAATAAATATATAAATAATATATAAAACAAATAAATAATATTTATATATATATTATATAAAACAAATAAATATATAAATAATATATAAAACAAATAAATAATATATATATATATATATTATATAAAACAAATAAATAATATATATTTATTATATAAAACAAATAAATAATATATATATATATATATTATATAAAACAAATAAATATCAAATAAATATTATATATATATATATATATTTAAATAAAAAATGATTGGTTATGAAAACAATGTAATCATATACCAATCATTTTTGTACCTTTTTTTTGGTGTAAATTGACTTTTTTGGTGCATATAGCACCCTTATGTGATTTGATCGGTTTCTACAATATACTTAATTTTCTTTTAGCTCTTTTATTTTTTTTTATTCTAATAAC
Organism: Saussurea involucrata; assembly: GCA_033807775.1. NCBI lineage: Eukaryota > Viridiplantae > Streptophyta > Magnoliopsida > Asterales > Asteraceae > Saussurea > Saussurea involucrata. The sequence continues at coordinate 16,844,383 of CM066317.1, read as the reverse complement.
GAAAAATTGCATCATGCAATTATTTTTAATATGTTGTTTTTACTTTTTATAGTTTGATTTATTTAATACAGTAACCGTTAATATTATTTATTTAAAAATAATTTATTTAACTGTTACTATAATTATCAGATGACTCATAATTTTTTTATTTAACGTAATGCAATATTTTATTTATGATTTTATTTACTAAAATTTTAATATTTTATGTTATTAAAAAATAAAAATCTTACCGTTTTTTACAAAATAACTTTTAACATGAAAAAGGTATCTATTTCTTATATTTTAAGTAAAAATGACATATAAAATAACATTTTTAATTTTGATTTTTATATATTCAATTATAGATTAAATAATTAAAAATGCTAACGATAACATATCACAGAAAAAGACTTAGGGGCGTTTGGTTCGCAGAATGTTTTTGGATGGAATGGAATCTGTCAAAGGAATTTGACTTTGGAGGAATTGGAATAGAATGTTGTCAGGTTTGACCAGCTGTTTGGTTGACAGAATTGGAATGGAATCTGTTAAAAGAATAGGAATCTGTCTGTTTGGTTCACAGAATTTAACTTTGGAATTGGAGTGAAATTTGAGTAAATGACCAAAATACCCTTTTGTTGATTTCAATTTTTTTAGTAAATCTGTTTTGTTTCTATATATAATTAAAAGAAAATATTATATATATATAATAATATAAATATATTTATTTCAAAAAAAATAATATAAATATAAATTTACATTAATAATATTAATATCAATACCAAATCCTAATTCCCAAAATCAGATACACGCCTGTTCACTTCTTCTTCTTCACTTCTTCTTCTTCTTCAATACCAACTAGGGTTCTTCGCTTCTTCTTCTTCAACACGCCTCCACAGCCGGCAGCCATCGCCGGTCGCCGGCGTCTCCAATCCACCTCCCTCTCTGCTCGCCGTCCACCTGCTCGTCGTCGACCTGCTCGCCGCCGACGAACCACCCTCTCCCCGCCGTCGACCTGCTCACAGCCGCCATTCACCACCATCTCTCCACCGTCGACCTGCTCACAGCTGACGAACCACCCTCTCCTCGCCGTCCACCTTCTCGCCGTCGACCTGCTCACCACCGACGAACCACCCTCTCACTGCCGACGAATCGCCATCTCGCCGCCGTCGACCTCCTCTGTGAGTCACGACTTTTTGCTGTGTTTTCTTCAGACGTGAATGTGTTCTAAGCTTGGGTTAAGGGTATTTTAGGAATATAGAGAATGTTAAATTCCATTCCATTGAATTACCATCTATTTGGTAAGGAATGTTGAAATGCTTAAAACATGGAATTTGTTGGAATTTGAGATTCCATTCCTATAAAAACCTTGAACCAAACAATGGAATTGAATCTGGTCAAAGGAATTTGAGATTCCAATTCCATCAAATTCCTTTAAAAACCTTGAACCAAACAGCCCCTTATAAATTATAGTTGGCACTAAAATTTTAAAATAATTATTATTTACAAAATAATTAACTTAACTTATACAAATATAATACATAAAATAAAAAAATATTATTATTCAATTAAATAAAAAAATCTTGTCAAAAGTTCACAAAAATATGTCATTCCTTGAGCAAATGCAACCTTAAAAATTGACAAGAGTAAAATCCTAGATAAAATTAAAAAGGCAAAAAATTATTATGTCATTATGATTAGTAGATAGGTGTTAAAAATATTGGTTTAAACAATGTATATGATTTTTATAAAAACGAGACTTCCTTTGTGTGAGTTTTTTACCTTTTTGCGTAAACTTTTTATCTAACATGGAATACACGTGCATATGTGGACTTTACGCAGACACGTGAGACAGAAAAATTTACGCAAATAAAATTCTCTGCATAAACTTATTAAAAATGTTTTTTTTTAATTTTTGAAAGGAAATACAAACTTACGCAATTAGATTTCTCCGTGTAAGTTTTTCTGCAAATCTTTTGCTTATTAATGGACATAGGGTTGTAAAGTGGGTTGTAACGACCCAACTTTTAGTAGGAAATGGAGTTTAGTGGGCAAAGCGAAAGAAATAAAAGTTTGGCTTAGGGACTAAAGTGTAACTTGTGAAGCATATTTAATGGGCCAAATCCCTAGGTTTTGGTTGTTGATCAAATATTGTGGCGGCTGAAAGGTGCAAGAGAGAAATTGGACATCGATTCTTGGCTTGTAGAGGAATTCAGAACTGGTAAGAGATCCATCCCTTGAATTATGTTTTGTGCAATTTAGTAGACAAATTAGATTTCTATTAGTGTTCATGCTTTAGATGTGAGAAAGAGTAAGAACACTGTTCTTAGTTCTTCATCTTTTTTGGTCGGACTGTAATCGGGCAAACCCAAACCGATTTAATGGTTAGTTGTAACAACCCAAATCCCATAACATACATCATAATACATAACATGCATACATAACATTGATTTACAACAAAAGTTACATAACAAACCAAGTACAGTCTCATTAGTCTTGACATTACAAAATATATAAAAGCTTCCTAATCAACATCCATCAAAAGCTTCCTACACTTCATCCTCTCCTGTCGATACTTAACCTGGAAAACATATTTTTGAAAACAATATGAGGGTTAGACCAAACGGGTCTAGTGAGTTAATCCCGGTCCTTTCCAAAATCATTATAAAACCTTTTATGTAAATCCTTTGTATCAAAATAGTTTAGATAAACCTTTGGTAATCCTTTCGTAAAATATAAACATACCACACGTATTTAAATACCAATCCAGACTCGTGCATCGTGTACATCTCATTCACCTTATTCCTCCACAAATGGCCATATTAGTTGGTAGCAATCCAACTAATAAATCAACAACCGATCCGCTCACCGGAACCCGGCTACCTGCCGGTCCGCACACCGGAACCCGGCTACACACCGGTCCGCACACCGGAACCCGGCAACAAGTACACTCGTGTAGTGCAAAGCTTATATAAATACAATATATATCTCATTACATCATATTGTCATTTATATACACATAATCATATTCCTACCACATAATCATCTCATATATATATTTATACACATATATGTATTCCAGTTCAAAACGTTTTAAATCAAAACTCACCTTGAATGCTTAAAATACGCTTCCAAGCCTTTCTCCGAGCTATCCGATCCTTTATCCAAATACCTCAGAATCTGAAACCATTTACATACAAATATCTCCTTACCAATTTATGTATAAGACTTACTAGCAGGCTATGGACTCTAGATACATCTACATAACTCTTATCCTCAAAATTGACCAAACAGCCAAGTTATCCGGAAACCACAAAGTATCCGGACAACTTTCCGGACAACAAGACTAATCCGGACAAAACGATTTATCCGGACAACACAAGGAATCCGGATGCCATCCGGACTCTAAATCATCCGGAAACCATCAATCCAATCGTCCGAACTCTATCAACAACTTACCCGGACACCACCCAATAATCTACCCGGACACATTCAACAGGACTACCGGACACATTCTTACTGTGTCCGGACACCTCTGTCGGTTTCATCCTTTTTGCCCAGAAATCGACAGAATTAATACCAGAAGGGTTTATGATGTTTCTACTCCGATAGAACCCTTCCAAAAGCAATTACAAACACAAAATACAAAGGAACATACCTTAATTTCTCTTCCAAGTACTCCAAATTGAGTCTCTTAGCCACCACCTTTCTTTCTTCTTCTTGCTCTCTCTTTCTCTCAACACACACACACAACACCTACTGATTTTCTGCTTTGTGAATATCTGGAAGTCCAAAAGGATAATATCTAATCCTTATTTACCATTTAAACCCCACATTTCTCACTAATGACCACAATACCTTTTTAACTTACTAATTAATCCAAACACCCCTAAACTTATATATTTACCCAAACTTACCCTAAATATCAACTTTAAAGTTAACTAAACTTAACGGAATTAGATTTTTAACTAACGGATTTACCCGGGTATTACATCAGTAATTGTTACAAAGGTTTTATGAATCAATTGATGAGTAAGAATGTTATAGTATTAACCTAGCTAATCGTTTAGATAGAAAGAAGCCGAGTGAAAAGGCTTTTGGGGTTTTTGGCTGTTCGTCGGACACCGGTAATCGCCGGTACCGGGACTCTAAATGCGTACCGGGAATTGTGGTTTCACCGGAACTCGTAGGGACACCGAGAATGCTTGACACCGGGACTAGTAGTCTCGTAACCTCGCTGCCAGAAGAGACGGACCGGGACTAGAGAGTCCCGTAATCCCGCTACCCAATGTGTAATACCGGGACTTGAGGGCCAAGAGGCATACCGGGAGTTAGAGTCCCGTAGTGAGCACATACCGGGACTAAAGTCCCGCATAGGTGCTGTTTGGGCCGAGGTGCGGTTTGGGCCGATTAAGTTTTGTGGACCGAAAGCTGTGATGGGCCGGACTCAACGTTAGTTTGGGCTAGAGATAGAATATATTGGGCTTATTTTTATAGTAGGGTGTTTAATAGTTTAGTCCAACGATTATTTATTAAGGGAACTTGATATTTAATTGTTGTTGGGCCGAAAGGTATTAAAGGGCCGAGTATTAAATAGTCCGATGTGCACATCTCTAGAATTTTAACTTACTATCTTAGATGAGGGTGGGTTATGTTCGGAGGTAAGCTCGGTTGTAAGTTATGATATTTTGATGTGCATTTCATATATTAGGTGTTTCACCTGGAGATCGGAAGTATAAGTGAGAAGCTTTGGAGCAAGCAAGCCAAGTGAGTTTTTCTAACTAAAATACGTGCTCTTACGTGTTTTTCTCAATGAAGGTGATTATATGTAAATGCCCTGTTATTTTACATGACTTTTACTTAAATGAAAGATTTATACCTTACTGATCAGGGTACGTGTACGAGCATGATTTAATTACAAGTGTTTACGAATGTTATTCCATGAAAATAATGCTTTACTGAAAAGATTGTTCCAGCCAGATTAAATGGATTGTAAAATGTTACACGGAGTTTACGTTTTACGTTTATGATGAACTATGTGTATGCTATGTGGAGTCGGTCTGCACTGTGGGATCAGAGATAGATCCTCGGGTTCTGATGATCCCTTAGATATGTATGACAGACTGGTAGGTTGGAATTCGTTTCCTCCTATTTCGAGTAGAAAGGGGGGTCTGTGTAAGCTCCGGGAAGGGGAGTTTGCGTAGGCTCCGGTTGAGGGCGAGAAGGGAACCTGCTGGGACCCCGATCGTGGAATGTTTATGTGATCCATTACATAGTGCAGTACCATGAATGATGTTTATGTGAAGAATGTGAACTGTTTTATAAATGATTTTTATAATGTTGATGTACACTGTTTATGGAGGGAACTCACTAGACCTTATGGTCTAACCCTCGCTTTTCAAAACTAAAACCTTTTCAGGTAAGCAAGTAGTAGAAGGCTCAGATAAGTGAGCAAAAGCAAGATAGAGAACAGATGCAGCTAGAGACAGTGCATGTGCCACTTGTAGCAGTTAGATTATTCTCAGTTGTGTATAGGTTGTTTCCGCCAACCTAAGTTTTAGAATGATTTATTTAAATTTTGGGACCCAGTTTATTAAAAGAGTATGATTTAATGCTATGTGGTCCTGTTGTGTTTATGGGATGTTACAAATGGTATCAGAGCCATAGTTTAAAAGATTTAGGTGACCGGACGAGCCTAAACTTAAACTTGGAGTAGAGATCACAATTGAGAATCAGGAAATGCGTTAGGAGGGCACTAATATAGAAACAAGAAATGCGTTAGGAGGACACTATTATAGGGATAGGACTAATAGGGTACTGAGGACTGTCATGTAAGGTAAGTTTGAGATTTCACCTGGCCAGTGTAATTGCGAACTTACAGGTACATGTATGTGCTTAACCTACCTTATTAACCTACCTAGTGTTTATGTCGTGTTCCAGTACGTTAGAATGTCAACGAGATTCCTGAGGGGTAGACGGAGACCCCTTGTTGGGGAAGTTTCTTGAGAGGTCACGTATGATGTGATGTATGTATACATCGTGGAGAAGGAATGTTGTATAGAATGTTATGAGTCGTCTAGAGGTAGCTCTTCGTGGATTCAGAGAGGATGAATGTTTGAGTTTGAGTAGGGCTCTTGTTTCAGGAGAGTCCCAGTTCTAGAAATCTTGGAATAGATCAGTCAGGATGATAAGGAAAGACTGTGTCGTAATCTTGAAAGTGTCAACGAGGCTCATAATTCTTAATCGAACTTTTAAATGGCAAAGTAAATGGAATAAGATACTTATAGTGAATTGAAAGCATGTAGAAGTAGAAGGTGAGACAGTCGATCAAAGCGAAAATAGTGTGAAATGGTTGAGTAAATGAGATGTGGAACGCATGTACATCAAGTTAGTGCTTGACCGAGAGGGCGACCCTTGGTCGAAGGAAGAGTGTCAAGGATAAGTTGCGTGGGTAAAGCGGTTGACCTTTCTAGGGTGAGTAGCCTTCAATTGCAAGTAGAGTATCATGCATAGCTTTCTTAAATATAACATAGAAATTTTCACGATTTAAATTAAATGTGTAAATATCAATTTTGATCGAAAATGAGTCAGAATGTGCAAGTGTATGTTTAAAGTAAAGGTGATTTCATTCACATTGCACTATGAAACTTTGAGCCTAACGATTGCAAAGTATTTCACACTTTTCAGGATAAGTTCAATTATTACAAAAGGTCGAGAAGATGTGTGCCAGCAAAACTTTTACAATCAAATGAATTTTAACCGATTGATATCATATAAAAAAGTGTGAGAACCGACTGGTTTACTTGGTGTCAGTAATTTATTTCGAAATTGTGTCGTATGAAAGGATTTTCATTCAACGTATTACTGCCGTAATAACATCGTTCGGAATTGAGTAAGATTAAGGTTCACGGAAAGATGTATGCAAACGATTTTCGAATCGTTGTGCAGGGCGTTGAAGTTATAAGAGTGATGGGGTCATGTGTACCCGAGTGTTTTCCAAACGTTGTTTATTTAAACAGATGAAATGTGCGAAAATATTTATTTACTGTATTGCCATGCATGAAGGCTATAAACCTACTAGGTCGTAGAATAATACGTTATAAGTTAAGAAGGAACTCCGAGAGTGGAAAGGTGTTAGACAAATCAAGGAAGAACGTATGTGGTTGCAGTATATGTGTTCTACAGGAAAAGGTAAACAGTGGTAGAATCGGAAGTGGGTTATAGTATCGGTTGTGTGAGGGTCTGCACCCTTATGCGGTAGCGGAAAGTACGGTTGTCAAGGGACGGTCGTGTCCGGAGGAAGGATTTGAAGTCTTCCAGGTGATGGTTTTAGCAACTCGTTCTGAGTAGTGTGGTGAGGAAGAATGAAATGTCTATGGCGTGGGAATATGAGTTCCGAAATAAGCTTGTAATGTTGATGTTACAGGAGTAAGTTCAGAAAAGAGGGAGACGTAATATGAAGTGATTATGATTTATTGGTAGGATTAAGTTCCGTAAGGAACCCTTGTTAAAGAATAAGTTAAGAAAGTAGTTACAGGTTATCTGTTGTTGTAAAAGTCGACAGTTGTGTAAGGTGGCCGAGACCGAAGTCTTGAACCAGAAGGTTGGAAGTTGATAGAACACCTTGTAGGGGTGTTAAGAGGAGGAGAAGTTATTGTTTTGAATAAGCATTCTAATTGAGAAGTATGGAGGGTTCATAGAATGATGAGGTAAGTAGCATAAACGAAGCGAGTGTGTAGACTTTATCGTTTAGTGAGGGACTGTGTCCAGCTTACGTAAAAGCTCGAATCGGAAAGAGCTAGCTAGAATGTATGTGTTTGAGCTAATTGAGAACTCGTGAGTTATAGTTCCGCAAGTTGTGAAGGGACTAAGTAGCGAAATAGGCTCGATTTCATGCGGATAACTTTGAGGGCGAGTTTAAACTGTGTATGGATGTTCGTGAGAGATCTGGTCTGCAGTGTGATGTTATGGGCAAAGAGTGTAAGGGTGTGTAGTGGCAGTATTTGTCAAGCTATCTGTCTCAGTCGGTGATGTAGTAAGGCAATGTTAGAAAGATGAAGGATTAGAAGGAAGTCCTTTCGGGATTTCGGATAGAGTGTACGTTTTGCAATCCTAGTTGTTGAAGTACGTGGTTTGTAAGTTGGTGTTTATTTTGACTGTTATCGGGATGGAATGCCGGGGCAGAAATGGGTGATTGCCCAGCTGGGAGACCAAGCTTTGTGGTTATGTATGTTGTTAAGTATATTCTTGAAGGGAGAGTAAGTTTAAAGAAGATGATGAATAGGTTAGTCAAGTTGTAGTATAGTAGATGAGAAATCGCTAAAGAATGAAAATTGTTTCTTATGCGTGGGGGGATGATCCTAGAAGGAAATAGTTGGAAATTTTGGTTATGTTTAAAGAATGACATGATGATGATTGTGGGTCGGAGTGGTAGTATGATCATTGGTTAATTTGAAAGGTCATGATAGAGGTATAAGCCTTTGGTTGGTTGATTAAAATTTTATAGATTTGTTAAGTAATGACGTTCATTTGTTATTACAGGATGTGTTACAATTCTTGGAGAAGTGTTATTGAGGTTAACACATTGATTGTTAAAGAATTATTAAAGGTAAATCTAAGTAAGAAAGTCGGGATGACGGTATATATATATCTGTCTGATTTTATGATCATGGTGGTTAATCGAAAGAATTGTGGAACCCGAGTTTCGGGGTGTTCCGGAATTAATAGATCCGTTTGTAATAGATGTGAAATCCTTAAGGAATGTGAATTGTTGCTGTTGTGTGAAAGAAGTGTCTGTGAAGGTAAAAGTTGAAGATTAAATAATGTATAGTGACGTCAATCACTAGTGTCGTTTCAAGACGACTTGGTTGAATGCCCTAAGTTAGGATCTTGGTGCAACTGCTTGGTTGTGTGAGTAGTGAGAAAGTGATGTCGGCATGTGGAAAGGTCGGGAGAGAAGGGCAAGTAATGTTTGGTGGGTTTAGGGCCCACGCTAACGTGGGTAAGTGAAGACACTATGTCGGATTAAGTGAGTAAAGTGGAAGTAGTAACTGTAACGGTAATGCCAAAGGTGCAGTGTTGTGTAGATTGCCATTGATAAGTGTGCGAACTTTTGGAAAGAGTATTGAGGAAGGGAATTGTGTATGATTTTGTGCAGGAAAGAAGTGGATGAGACAACTGAACGAGTAAGTTAGTAACTTTGGGAGAAAGGTTTAAAACGAACTGGTCGTGGAGTGATTAAGCTAGTGAGAATAGTAGGGTGTAACCATGGTTACTCCTCCCAGTTGGGCGAGGATAACCGGAGTTATGTTTTTGTGATTGAACGAACGTGGCGATCCGTGAGGAATGGTGGTGTTGCAGGATAAGTTTAATTCGAGTAGGTGGACACTCCAGCAATGGGTTGGAGGTTCCTACTCTTAGTTGCGTATAAGTATGGAGTGGGGAAGTGGTGAGAATATGAGAGATGGTTGACGAACTGTGGTCGAGGTGGTCCGAGAAAGGGAAATGTTAGCCGCATAGACGATTGTTGGTTGGGAAGAGTGATCTAGAATTGCGTGTAATGCGAGGAAGGAACTTCGGTTTAGTAGTTATCGGGATGTACAGGGTTGGCCTTGTGCCAAGCTGTCAGGTGAATGATTGTGTCTTGGAGAAAGAATCTTGTGTTATAGCGGAGGATTCCGCCAGGCTCCTCCCTAAAGGAAGTATAGATGCATGAGAAGCCTTAGTAATCTTCTATGGTTAAGACCGATCGAATATGGACAGTAGACTATGGGTTAGGGTACCGTAAGAACTAAAGGGATTGCATCTAAGATTCCATATTTGAAATGTAATGAGGTGGTTGACTGAGTCAGAAGAGGCACTATCTCTGGGAAGTGTCAGTGTTGGTGTGAGCAAGTTATCCGCATCTTTTCCAACAAGGAATTCCGGGGACGGAATTCTTTTAAGGAGGGAGTGTTGTAACGACCCAACTTTTAGTAGGAAATGGAGTTTGGTGGGCAAAGCGAAAGAAATCAAAGTTTGGCTTAGGGACTAAAGTGTAACTTGTGAAGCATATTTAATGGGCCAAATCCCTAGGTTTTGGTTGTTGATCAAATATTGTGGCGGCTGAAAGGTGCAAGAGAGAAATTGGGCATCGATTCTTGGCTTGTAGAGGAATTCAGAACTGGTAAGAGATCCATCCCTTGAATTATGTTTTGTGCAATTTAGTAGACAAATTAGATTTCTATTAGTGTTCATGCTTTAGATGTGAGAAAGAGTAAGAACACTATTCTTAGTTCTTCGTCTTTTTTGGTCGGACTGTAATCGGGCAAACCCAAATCGATTTAATGGTTAGTAATTGTTACAAAAGAAAAAAAACTTTTTTAAACTAAATAATACAATTAAATAAAATATATAATACAAATAAAAAAAATAAAAGACAACAAAAAGACAAAATAAAAAAAACAAAAAAACAATAATCATTGTTTGGTGTCATTAGCCTTCTTTTAATGCAAATAGCCTACCCCTTGTAACAGTAACAGTATAGTATTATTTATTTTATTTTATTCTATTGATATTGTTGAATTAATTTTTATGTGATTTGATCGGTTTCTACAATATAATTAATTTCTTTTAGCTCTTTTATTTTTTTTATTCTAATAACGAAAAATTGCATCATGCAATTATTTTTAATATGTTGTTTTTACTTTTTACAGTTTGATTTATTTAATACAGTAACCGTTAATACTATTTATTTAAAAATAATTTATTTAACTGTTACTATAATTATCAGATGACTCATAATTTTTTTATTTAACGTAATGCAATATTTTATTTATGATTTTATTTACTAAAATTTTAATATTTTATGTTATTAAAAAATAAAAATCTTACCGTTTTTTACAAAATAACTTTTAACATGAAAAAGGTATCTATTTCTTATATTTTAAGTAAAAATGACATATAAAATAACATTTTTAATTTTGATTTTTATATATTCAATTATAGATTAAATAATTAAAAATGCTAACGATAACATATCACAGAAAAAGACTTATAAATTATAGTTGGCACTAAAATTTTAAAATAATTATTATTTACAAAATAATTAACTTAACTTATACAAATATAATACATAAAATAAAAAAATATTATTATTCAATTAAATAAAAAAATCTTGTCAAAAGTTCACAAAAATATGTCATTCCTTGAGCAAATGCAACCTTAAAAATTGACAAGAGTAAAATCCTAGATAAAATTAAAAAGACAAAAAATTATTAAGTCATTATGATTAGTAGATAGGTGTTAAAAATATTGGTTTAAACAATGTATATGATTTTTATAAAAACGAGACTTCCTTTGTGTAAGTTTTTTACCTTTTTGCGTAAACTTTTTATCTAACATGGAATACACGTGCATATGTGGACTTTACGCAGACACGTGAGACAGAAAAATTTACGCAAATAAAATTCTCTGCATAAACTTATTAAAAATGTTTTTTTAATTTTTGAAAGGAAATACAAACTTACGCAATTAGATTTCTCCGTGTAAGTTTTTCTGCAAAACTTTTGCTTATTAATGGACATAGGGTTGTAAAGTGGGTTGTAACGACCCAACTTTTAGTAGGAAATGGAGTTTGGTGGGCAAAGCGAAAGAAATAAAAGTTTGGCTTAGGGACTAAAGTGTAACTTGTGAAGCATATTTAATGGGCCAAATCCCTAGGTTTTGGTTGTTGATCAAATATTGTGGCGGCTGAAAGGTGCAAGAGAGAAATTGGGCATCGATTCTTGGCTTGTAGAGGAATTCAGAACTGGTAAGAGATCCATCCCTTGAATTATGTTTTGTGCAATTTAGTAGACAAATTAGATTTCTATTAGTGTTCATGCTTTAGATGTGAGAAAGAGTAAGAACACTGTTCTTAGTTCTTCATCTTTTTTGGTCGGACTGTAATCGGGCAAACCCAAACCGATTTAATGGTTAGTAATTGTTACAAAGGTTTTATGAAGCAATTGATGAGTAAGAATGTTATAGTATTAACCTAGCTAATCGTTTGGATAGAAAGAAGCCGAGTGAAAAGGCTTTTGGGGTTTTTGGCTGTTCGTCGGACACCGGTAATCGCCGGTACCGGGACTCTAAATGGGTACCGGGAATTGTGGTTTCACCGGAACTCGTAGGGACACCGAGAATGCTTGACACCGGGACTAGTAGTCCCGTAACCTCGCTGCCAGAAGAGACGGACCGGGACTAGAGAGTCCCGTAATCCCGCTACCCAATGTGTAATATCGGGACTTGAGGGCCAAGAGGCATACCGGGAGTTAGAGTCCCGTAGTGAGCACATACCGGGACTAAAGTCCCGCATAGGTGCTGTTTGGGCCGAGGTGCGGTTTGGGCCGATTAAGTTTTGTGGACCGAAAGCTGTGATGGGCCGGACTCAACGTTAGTTTGGGCTAGAGATAGAATATATTGGGCTTATTTTTATAGTAGGGTGTTTAATAGTTTAGTCCAACGATTATTTATTAAGGGAACTTGATATTTAATTGTTGTTGGGTCGAAAGGTATTAAAGGGCCAAGTATTAAATAGTCCGATGTGCACATCTCTAGAATTTTAACTTACTATCTTAGATGAGGGTGGGTTATGTTCGGAGGTAATCTCGGTTGTAAGTTATGAGATTTTGATGTGCATTTCATATATTAGGTGTTTCACCTGGAGATCGGAAGTGTAAGTGAGAAGCTTTGGAGCAAGCAAGCCAAGTGAGTTTTTCTAACTAAAATACGTGCTCTTACGTGTTTTTCTCAATGAAGGTGATTATATGTAAATGCCCTGTTATTTTACATGACTTTTACTTAAATGAAAGATTTATACCTTACTGATCAGGGTACGTGTACGAGCATGATTTAATTACAAGTGTTTACGAATGTTATTCCATGAAAATAATGCTTTACTGAAAAGATTGTTCCAGCCAGATGAAATGGATTGTAAAATGTTATACGGAGTTCACGTTTTACGTTTATGATGAACTATGTGTATGCTATGTGGAGTCGGTCTGCACTGTGGGATCAGAGATAGATCATCGGGTTCTGATGATCCCTTGGATATGTATGACAGACTGGTAGGTTGGAATTCGTTTCCTCCTATTTCGAGTAGAAATGAGGGTTTGCGTAAGCTCCGGGAAGGGGAGTTTGCGTAGGCTCCGGTTGAGGGCGAGAAGGGAACCTGCTGGGATCCCGATCGTGGAATGTTTATGTGATCCATTACACAGTGCAGTACCATGAATGATGTTTATGTGAAGAATGTGAACTGTTTTATAAATGATTTTTATAATGTTGATGTACACTGTTTATGGAGGGAACTCACTAGACCTTATGGTCTAACCCTCGCTTTTCAAAACTAAAACCTTTTCAGGTAAGCAAGTAGTAGAAGGCTCAGATAAGTGAGCAAGAGCAAGATAGAGAACAAATGCAGCTAGAGACAGTGCATATGCCACTTGTAGCAGTTAGATTATTCTCAGTTGTGTATATGTTGTTTCCGCCAACCTAAGTTTTAGAATGATGTATTTAAATTTTGGGACCCAGTTTATTAAAAGAGTATGATTTAATGCTATGTGGTCCTGTTGTGTTTATGGGATGTTACATGGGTATAAGAAGAGACAAGCATTATACTTTGGGAAATTGACCAAAATAGCCAAACCCAACTTCATTTTTGAGAAAATAGCCAAAGCCTCTCCCATTTTACCAAAATAGCCATGGGTCCGCACTCTGACCCGACCCGGTCTAGTGCGGACCGCACTCCACCACAAAACTTATCGTTCAGCTGATAAGCTAGCTTAAGTGATGTATGTTTGTGGCTTAATCAGCTCGGGTTCCGCACTTGCGGTGCTGGTCCGAGAAAATGGGTTTTAATAAATTTTTTTATTTTGTCGTTTAGTAGGAGAGTGCGGTCCGCACTGGATCGGGTCGGATCCGAGTGCGGACCCGTGACTATTTTCGTAAGGTGGCTTTGGCTATTTTCTCAAAAATGAAGTTGGGTTTGGCTATTTTGGTCAATTTCCCATCATACTTTGGCTATTTGAGTGAAAAAACCGAAAAAATACCTAAAAATCATCTTTTTAGATGTTTTTGCCATTTAACTACCTTCATAGGTTGACTGATATTCTAACCGCCCAAAAAGGCAAAAAAGTGGAAAACGAACCGACACAATTAACCCACATATGATTCCTTCTTGCTTTGTCCTCGAATTTTCTCCTTTTTCACTTTATATATAATCAAAATAGTTTTATAAATATTTTTCTCTTGTATCAAATGATTAGTTTTTTTTTTTTAGAAGGGTGTCCTAGGCTATGTCTAGACTAATCCCTGGGTAAATTATGACTGTAATACATCAGCCTTGATTAAACCTCAGTGACCACAATTGTTGTGTACGTCTGGATTAGAACCCTGGACAAATGAGATATTTCATCACATCCCCAAGGCCTTAACCAGTACGCCACAACCCTTGTGGTTCAAATGATTAGGTTTGTTAGTATATATTATAGTATATGACTGTATTGATATTTTAATATGCTTAAATATGAAATATAAACTATATAAATTGTTGAGTTCGTATTTATTAAAGAGTGAATTGCATTTTTTTTGTCCATTGTAAATACCTTCTTTTTATGTTTTTGTCTTTCAAATTCATAAAATATATCGGTGATCCAGAAATCGTGTTTAAAGTTCAAATAAGTCCCTCTTACTAACACCATTAATCTAGGCTCTGTTAACCAATCATGTGCCCCTCATCTAAGGGTAAATTGGTCATTTTATGTTTTTTTCTTTAAAAAGTTAAAATTAGAAATAATGATATATTATATATTATAAGTAAAAATTAAAAGAAAATCATTTGATCCATTTGAAAAAATAGCATACATATTCCGTGCATCATTCTCTAGAATTTTGACAAATTGACGGTTGATAATGCTTAATGCTAGGTAGACGCTTGTTCAATTCCAACAAAAGCAACCCCTTATTTTCGTTCAAGATAAGATTTTTATATTTTTTGTGGTAATAAATCTTTACTTTCTTATTTATTCTGGATTATAGGAGTTATTATAATGGGAATTTTTTTTTGTTTTAATTAAATAAAAAATGTAATAAGTTACATATTTTTAAAATTATGTCATTGCGGATTTGGTCCCTAAGGTTTGGTTGTTTTTACGAAATAATCCTTAAATTTTATTTATTACAGACTAGGACTGACATTTGTCATTTTATAACGAATTGATCCCTCCATCTAACAGCCATTCAATGCCTTCGTTAACCTTGAGGGAATTTTTGACTTGTTTTTTTTCTTTTTTGTTGTCTTTTCTCAAGGACCAACTTCGTAATTAAGTCTGAAAAATAAAAATTACTAAAAAACTATATTTTAAGTTTATTAAAACAATTCATTTATACTTTAAGTTTAATTTTAAAAAATATTATATCTTTCAAATATATATTACCTATGTACATACATGCATAGATACACGCATTCATCAAATATTAGATTAGTTGATTATGTGATTAAATTGAGGCAAAATAAAATACACTAAAAAACATTACAAATTTTATCAAACAAAACTTTTTTAAACAAAAAAATTTCACTCTCTATTTTTTATCGAAAAAGACAAAATACAAACAAAAATCAAGGAAAATAAATTACACCAAAAAAATTATCATAAATTTTCTCGTTAATTTGACATCCATATTGATTCATCGTTTTCGTGTTTTTTTTGGGGTTTCATTTATTTTGCATTTAGAGAGGGGGAAGAGGGGGGGGGGGGGGGGTAGGGAGAGAGAGAGTTGAGTTCATTGGAAAAAAACACTAAGGTGACGTTTGTTTTTTAAGTGGTGCTAAAGTCTGAAGTCTAACTTCACTCCTGATTTTTAAGTGGGGGTGCTGAAGTCTGAAATCTGAATAAAAAAGACTGTTTGTTTTTATAAGCTGAAAACATCTGAATATGTATTATCTCTGAAAATGTGATGTCATTGAATTTAACTAAATTATACTACTAAACTCAGTCTTCATAACAACTAAAATCAAATGAAAACACAAATTCTTCGATAGACACCCTTTATATTTGGTTTCTTTTCTCCATTAATTCTATTTCTCAATCCTCCAAACTGACCAAACACACATTCTCTCAAGAAAATACACACACACACACACACAAAACACCAAATTACTGTGTGAAATGGGTGACAAAATTCAAGATAATCAAGAAATGGAGGAAATATTAGACACTCTTTCCCTCACCGATTTCCCAACAACCCAACCTCAAGATCACCGGAATCCACCATCACCATCAACCAACATTTTTTTTTTGAGTTTTTCCGGGGTGAAGAAGACAAGATGATGTCTAACGCTGAAGACATCATATTCTGCGACAAACTTGTACCCATCAACGAACAACAACGCCACCGTAAAAACCCATCTGGAAGCCTATTCAAAACCCATCTAGAAGTCGATCTCCATAAATCCATAAATCAAAACCTATCTGGAAGTCGATCTCCATAAATCAAAACCCATCTGGAAGCCTATTCAGATGACGATGGATGAACCAAAACCCATCTGGAAGTCGATCTCCATAAATCAAAACCCATCTGGAAGTCGATCTCCATAAATCAAAACCCATCGACTCGATGTGGAGATTATTTTCAGAAATCAAAAGATGAAGGACCAACCACTCGATTATTGACAGAAATCGACTAGAAAGATGAACCACTAGATTTGGAGATTATTGACGAACCAGGGATTTGGAGTTAGACAAAAATCAAAGGAGGAAGGAGAATTGGAGATCGACTATTTGGGTTAGAGATGGGAGAGAATGGGTCTGGAAGGAAAAAAGAGGACAAGTTATCACTTTTTTCTCCAGATGATTTTAAGTGATAAGTGGCACTGAAAAAACAGAAAAATCAAACGGTCTGAATTTAAAAATGTCTGACCGAATAAGTGATAAGTGGCTATTAAGTGCTGAAACTGAAAAAACAAACAGCCCCTAAATAAAAGAAAATTTGGATGAAAAATATATCGGTATGATGTAGTTTATTTAGCTCGATTTTTTATTATATTTTGTTTTTTTTTGAACAAAAATAGGGGGTGAAGATTTTTTTAATTTTAAAAAATATTGTTTTAAATGTTCATTTAATCATATTTGTTGAATCAACAAATCTAATTGTTGATGAAAGTGGTTTTCCCTATGACATCACTGTATATACATATACATATGTAGATAGGGGTCATTCAAAGGAAAACTCAATTGTTTGTGATAATCGTGAGATCCAATCTTAGCCACACATTATTAATATGGTCGTTAGTAAAAATGATATTTTTGGTAATTATTCATTACTTTCAAATGTTTTAAATTTATGGATAATATTTAGGGGTAATTAAATTAGTCTATTTGTAAAAATATCTCTCCTCTCTCCTCTCCCTTAGTTCTGACGAACCTCTCACCGTCGTACACCATCGTGATACCCAAGAATTTTCAACCGCAAAGCATAAACCATCAATGAATTACACTATATAATAGCAAAAGATTTTCTACCATAAGACACAAACCAACAATCAATCATACTGTAATACCACAAGATTTTCTAATTATAAGGCACAAACCAACAATAAATCACATTGTGATACAAAAGATTTTTTAACTATAAGACACAAACCAACACTGTATCACACCAGGAGATTTTCTAACTATAGGACACAAACCACCAATGAATCACATTGTGATACAAAAAAGAAAGTTAACACATCAGAAGTATGATGGCCACTGTAGATCCATTGATATGCGATGCATGGATGATTGGCTTTAGTGCATGTGAGAGATTGTTAGTGAATGCCCAAAATTCAATCATACGATGATTGTAATTTTTAGTTTTGTTTCATGAAATTAATAATTAAGTAAAAGACATGGCCCATTTTATTATGTCAATATTATATTATGTGTTTTAACTATTCATAATAAATAGCCTAAGAATAGTATATTATAAATATCCGTAGTTAAATATTATTTTGGGTTTAAGGTTGAAGTAATATGATAATGACTAGCATATGTAGAGATACATATAGAGATATTGAATTTGCATACGGGTACAAAATGGAGATTTTGTATATCGAACTTGACTCGCTATGAGAACACTACATTGGATGTCATGCGAGTCAATGTACACGTAATTCTTTGACTTGAGAGCATGGAGTTTGCTATGTGTGAGTGATGTATTTTGACATTTATTCTATTCATTTCGTTACTGTATGACAAAATGGTAGTTGGGTACGTTAGCCTAGATGAACCTTATCAAAAAAAACATGTATGGAGATAGGATTTGTCCCTCATTTATTACGTGAGTGAGCACCTTCTTGGGGTTGGGAGACACCCCTGTGGTTTCCCTTTCGATATTCTCCATTGGAGAATGCTCCAACAGAGGGCTTAAAGGCTTCGGGCTCTTAGGAGATACAACAAGGGAAGGAACCTTGTGTACCTTTCTTCTCACTTTCAGATACTGCTGCTTCAGTCTTAGATACTGCAGCATTATCTGTTTCTACTGCTGGTTCTGTTTCTACTTCTTTTGCAACCTCAGCAGCAGTAACTGTTTCTGCTGCTGGTTCTGTTTCTGCTTCTTTTGTACTGCTTGATTCAATAGAATTGTCCATAATAATTGTCGAATTCTAAGAAACACAAGCTCTGATACCACTTGTCAGGATCGAATCTTAACAAGATTAACAATACTTAGAATTCAGAATTAAAGAATCTGCGGAATAGAACTTTAATTCTCACAATCAATGAACAGAATATCAGAAAATACACAGTTGTTTGTATTCACTGTTTCGACTTACAAGATTAACAACCAAACCTCAATCTTGATGAACAGGCTCAATCAAGACGACTTCTACTTCTCTAGAAATAGGGTTCTTAAACCTTGAGGTTAATTCTCTCTAAAACACAATCGAATTCTAATTGTATTTGTATATCGTATTATTTTCTCTTCGTTTCGTCTCCTTAATAGCTATCTATCAACAAATATATATACTGAATAATTACAAGATAACTATCAAAATAAGATTGATCTTCAGAATATTCTTTTAAGTATATCTGCAATCGTTCCATCTTTATCTCCTTCAATCTCGCATTCCATGTTCTGATCCCAAGCAGTATTAACTTCATTCTTCTCAAGCAGTACTAATAATCTTTCAGCAGTAGTAATGTTTGATATGCCCAAGCAGTACTAACAGTTTTCGTAAGACATCAGCAGTACTAACTTTTGATCAGCAGCATTAATGATATTCCAGCAGTAGTAATATACCAGCAGTATCAACTTTGTTCAGCAGTATTAACCATGTACCAGCAGTAGTAACTTGTCTAGCAGTACTAATCATGTTCTTGCAGCATTAATGACTCAGCAGTACTAACCTTGAACTAGCAGTAGTATCTTTGTTCTGGCAGCACTAACATTGATCTGGCAGTAGTAATGTTGTTCTGGCAGTACTAACCATACTTAGCATATCTTCAGTTCCCAACAATCTCCCCCTAACTTGACTTTTCAGGATGAGAAGTTAAGTTCTTCAGATGATGCTTCCAAAACCTAATCATCAACGCATAAATTTGGATCCAATCCCAGACTTTGATTGAGAATCCTTTTTACAAGGTATCTTGCCATCTTAGAGTCTTTGTCACTCACCAACTTAGCATGCAGCATTCCATTCAACTTTTTCATGCTGTGCTTGTATACAACATCCACCAAATAATATTCATGAAATGTATTGTCAAGAGAGATGACATACACTCCACAATTCTCAATGAGCATCCAGTTGGTAATGACTTGAAAATTCCTTGCCATCAAATACTGAACTGCTTCTGGTTTGAACATTAAGCACAAGTATTCAAGAACCATCTTGGTGATAGACATACCTTGCTCTGTCAGCATGTTTCCATATAGCCTCATTCCCACCTTGAACATCTCTTCCAAGTCAGATCTAGAGCATGTTCAGATAAGTTTTCCCCAAGTAGGACAAACTTCAAACTTTCCATCTGCCCTTTTGATTCTGATGAACTCCTTTCTTCCATCTTTCAATGTGTCTCAGAAGATGATTTCAGGAGCCATAGAAGATATTGGTTCAGCTTGGATTGGATTAGTATTAACCACAGTAATATACAAATCACTTTGAGCATTTGGCAGTGATTGTACATTGCTTGGTTGGCCTGATGAAGTTGCCACTTCTTCTTCAGCAACTTTTGGATCAGATTTCTCTTTCACTGCTTCCTCCTGGGCTTCTTCTACAGTTGGATCCACCCTTGGCTTCTTTACATCTTTCTTCTTTGAGGCTATGGACTTTGTTCTTGGCCTCTTTGTTCTTTTGAAAGATTTAACAGCTTCAGGAGTGGTTTCAGCTGTTTCTTCTTTGTGGCTCTTAGCAGCACTAACAGTTTCTGCTGCCTTTTGTTTTTCAGCAGCAGTAACCATTTCTACTACTATAGCTGTTACTGCTTCTTTTATGACCTTTAATACTGCTGCTTCGACACTGTCCTTCACAATCCAATATATCTCTTCATCAATCTATGTTTTAGTTACAGTAGGAACAGATTCTGCTTTCTTTGTAAGATCAGCAGAAGTAACGGTTTCTGCTGCTGTTTCTGTTTCTGCTTCCTTTGTAATATCAGCAGCAGTAACGGTTTCTGCTGCTGTTTCTGTTTCTGCTTCCTTTGTAATATCTGCAGCCTCCTCAGTCTCCCCCTCAACCTTATACTCATACCCCCCCTCAATGTTTGCATCCTCCATGTTTAGATCAGAGTCTGACTCCCCCTTTTTGGAAGCATCATTGGTAGGGTTTCTTCTCCTAAGGACAAACTGAGCTTTCTTCTTTCTGTGCATCAACTTAGTGATCATCTTCCTTTGCTTCTCAAGCTGTGAGTTTTGATAGAGGACCACTTTCTTGAGTTCATCAATTTCCTTTTTCTGATCCATGACCTCAATGTTGATATTTGCAATAGTTTCCATCAATTCCTCGTACGTATATCTATCCTCACCCTGTTTAGGAGTTTTTACCTCCCTTAAAGGATCATTGGAAGTTTTAGCAGGTGTCTCTTGCCTAGCAAAAGCACTACCTACCCCCTTGGTATCTTGGCACCTGGGACCTCTGGATGATTTCTCACCCTGAGTTGCCGTGAGGAAGGGCTTAGTTATTTTACCACTGGCCTTCTCTTTGCTAGCAGAAGTAGTGGCAGCCTTGCGACTCACATGCTCAACCTTCTCCTTAGTGAGCACCTTCTAGGGGTTGGGAGACAGCCCTGTGGTTTCCCTTTCGATATTCTCCATTGGAGAATGCTCCAACAGAGGGCTTAAAGGCTTCGGGCTCTTAGGAGATACAGCAAGGGAAGGAACCTTGTGTACCTTTCTTCTCACTTTCAGATACTGCTGCTTCAGTCTTAGATACTGCAGCATTATCTGTTTCTACTGCTGGTTCTGTTTCTACTTCTTTTGCAACCTCAGCAGCAGTAACTGTTTCTGCTGCTGGTTCTGTTTCTGCTTCTTTTGTACTGCTTGATTCAATAGAATTGTCCATAATAATTATCGAATTCTAAGAAACACAAGCTCTGATACCACTTGTCAGGATCGAATCTTAACAAGATTAACAATACTTAGAATTCAGAATTAAAGAATCTGCGGAATAGAACTTTAATTCTCACAATCAATTAACAGAATATCAGAAAATACACAGTTGTTTGTATTCACTGTTTCGACTTACAAGATTAACAACCAAACCTCAATCTTGATGAACAGGCTCAATCAAGACGACTTCTACTTCTCTAGAAATAGGGTTCTTAAACCTTGAGGTTAATTCTCTCTAAAACACAATCGAATTCTAATTGTATTTGTATATCGTATTATTTTCTCTTCGTTTCGTCTCCTTAATAGCTATCTATCAACAAATATATATATTGAATAATTACAAGATAACTATCAAAATAAGATTGATCTTCAGAATATTCTTTTAAGTATATCTTCAATCGTTCCATCTTTATCTCCTTCAATCTCGCATTCCATGTTCTGATCCCAAGCAGTATTAACTTCATTCTTCTCAAGCAGTACTAATAATCATTCAGCAGTAGTAATGTTTGATATGCCCAAGCAGTACTAACAGTTTTCGTAAGACATCAGCAGTACTAACTTTTGATCAGCAGCATTAATGATATTCCAGCAGTAGTAATATACCAGCAGTATCAACTTTGTTCAGCAGTATTAACCATGTACCAGCAGTAGTAACTTGTCTAGCAGTACTAATCATGTTCTTGCAGCATTAATGACTCAGCAGTACTAACCTTGAACTAGCAGTAGTATCTTTGTTCTGGCAGCACTAACATTGATCTTGCAGTAGTAATGTTGTTCTGGCAGTACTAACCATACTTAGCATATCTTCAGTTCCCAACATGATGATTGCTAGATACTGCTTGTAGTTTATAACTAAAATACGATATTTATACTTATTACCAACATGTTGAGAACCCATTGGTTCATATGTTTTGAACATATTCGAATAAGAAGTTTGAACAACTAAATTGTTTAATTATTATATCTGTTTTTTATTGATTTAATTTGAGTAAATAAAATCATATATTATTTATGTTGGACATAAATAAAGTTGACTAGCTATGACATTTGTAAGAGAGTGATGGTATACGGAAAGTCTTACACTCAATATGGTGTAGGGATGGTGGTGGTTATGCATACCTCTCATATCCGTATCAAATGTATGATATTATATGCAAGAGTTTTATTCTTGCAATTCTCTCTCAAAATCACCTACAAACATATGCTCCTTTTTCTTTCTAAGTTTTAAAACTGTGACTAGCATCACGAGAAGGCAAAGGATTCGGATTGTTCGCGTGGATACTAGGGATGGTAACGGGGCGGGTACCGCCTTACCCGACCCCGACCCCGGTTCTGAAAACATAACCCCAGTCCTGGCCCGGTCCCATCGGGTACGGGGATCGAGCACCCGACCCCGGTCAATATCCGGTCTACCACCCGCCCCCTTACCCGGTCCGTACCCGCTTACAGGGAAATACAAAGTTGGTATTTAAGAAAAATACCCAATTTGATTTCAACAACTCAGTAGGTATTATCAAAACCTAAATCATGAACAGGGAATCTCATGAGTTCTTAATCAACAAATCTAAAAATGGGGAATTTATAGGTTTCTCAGTACGAAGAACAGAAGCTGAAAAGACGAAAAATTCGACAAAATCTCACAAGAACAAAAGCTGCAAATGGAGGGATTCGTAGAGATACGGAAAGGGAGAGGAGGGCTCACGTTATTAGTGCACAACAAACAAAATAAGGTTTTAAGGAGAAAACAGTAACTCATTGAGGTTTGAGTGTGCACAGGCGCACAACTGTAGCGCTGCGCTGGTGGACGATGGTGGTGCAACGGACAACAACGACAGAACGGTGGACGATGGTGGTGCAACGGACAACAACGACAGAACGGTGGTCGGTGGAGGACTCAGCTACTCAGGGTATGTGTTCACTGTTAGAGTTCGACTAAGGTTTAAGGAGGAACCGAGGAACACTGGAAGTGGAAGAGGAATTAGGTCACACGTATTTGGGAAAAACCATTTTATATTAAATCTAAATCTATCTATCTATCTATATATATATATATATATATATACTGGGTACCAGGCAGGTCGGGGGTATGTCACCCGACCCTATACCCAACCCTGCTTTGAGTATATCGGGTATCGGGGTATCCTCGACCCCGACCCCAGACTCGTTTTTGCGGGTATTCCCCGGTTCCGTCCGGGTCGAGTGAACCGGGTTTCCTGCCGGGTCGGGGCAAATCAACATCCTTAGTGGATACCGTGGAGGCATTAAGCTTGTTTGTTGTTGTGATTCAAAGTCTCGTTAACTGTGAGGTATAATTTCGAAACCCCCGATTTATTCTGGTTTGCATGGGTCCTTGTAGGGTTACAGTTTTATTTTTCGTTGTGCTTTAGATCCCGTAACCCAACACTTTACACCCACATCCACTTGTTGCCACCAATGTTAGGAGGTGTTATGTAACACCCTCAAATTTGGAACGAGCAACTAACTTTAATCTCAATGAAATAACCGAAAGTAACTAAAATTATTTCTACAAATCTTTCCTGAAAATACCTCGGAATTTAAACATCATAATTTCCACAACTTTTAACTTAAGACGGGTGTTACTTAATACAATACAAGTTGCTAGTCCCAATAAAATGCGGAAGATTCACTAATCAAGTCACCTCTCGTGCATTCTACTAGCACTCGCCACTTCACAGTGTAGCTAAAGCTACTCCCAACCTGAGCCTGTTGCACATGCCGACAAATAAAAAGGGTTAGGCTAACGCCTAGTGAGTTCAAGCATTTTATCATGACTATATAAACTCATAAATCGAGAGATGTATAGTTTTTAGTCATGATTTCAAAAGAGTTTACTTTAAATGCAAATCACCCATTTTTCCAACTCACACAATCCCCGTGATAAAATCTTTAATATAATATGATTTCCCAAAATACTCATTTCCAAAATCGACGTGAAAGGTGAAACAACATTTGATACTCAAACGATTGAATTCATAATTAAATCACCATTATCCCAAACATCCCAAAACATGGATAAAACATAACCCATAATTCATATAACGTGGGAAACAATTCGTATAAATATGATACGCCACCGAAAACATGGATACACACAAATACCCAAAACAACACCTTTCGGTGACGGGGGTGACCCGTATACATTGCACGTGACGGAACACTAAAGTGGGTCACCTACTATGCAATAAAACACCCACGTGGATTACTCTCGTAAACGGAGCTCAATCACTCCAGATCTATTGCCCGCGAGACTAGGGAGCCCTCAACTTCAACCACTCCAGGTCTATACATTGGGTCACTTCAAATCCACAATAGCACATTAGGGATTACACCTTACTGCCCATGAGACGACGCCCGACCAACTAGGTCCACGCCTTACTTATCATGGATCCCGATGCCTATCCTGTGCTAAGCACATAAATGGAATTACACCTTACTGCCCATGAGACGACGCCCGACCATCTAGGTCCACGCCTTACTTATCATGGAACCCGATGCCTATTCCGTGCTACAAAAGAAACTAATGCCTCGTAAACTGAGCTCAATCAATCCCGACCTCTTGCCGCGAGACTAAGGGGAAAAATCTAATGCCTATGGATCCATGGCTAACAAGGTCTAAATATTACACGACCCCAAATGAATAAACAAATGCATTCAAACATGCAATTCCCCAATAACATAAATCATGATCAAAACTCAACCCTGAGCTATCAAAAACTGGACAAATGTCCCCAAGACTTAATAAAACCTAATACCGAGCCACAAGCTCAACTAACTCAAAAGATAGTTCATAAAAGTCATAAAACGACATTAAATATAACAACACACCGGTTGCCAGTAAATACTTCAAATCCATGAAAACCCGAAATAAAACCTTGGATCGGGAAAACCCTCCTTTCCAAAAAGGACTCACACCTTTACAATTTTAAAACATCTCATGATGTACTATATGCACATTTCAAAACTATTCACATAATGCATTTTTATAACAAATCGACTTCATTTACCACATAATTCACAACTCATTTTTATGTATGTTTTATTCATCACATTTTCCCAAAATTCCAAATACAAGTGTTTTACCATATTTACAGCCATAAATATTTTAAAGGTTAAAACTCATCAAATAACTCAACATTGATACTTTTCATGTAAAACACATAATCACTTGGAAAATAACATTTTGGCATGTACAAAGTTTTCGCAAAGTAACTTGAACTCACGTTGCTAGATTTAGCTAAATCTAAAGTTTCTCCAACGTAAGCTCCTTTGATGAAGTTTGCATCCTCAAGGCAAAACTTCCAAAACCTAGATTTATGAATTTCCACCCATCAATACCCAAGTCTAGCCATAAGGAATCATCATCTATCCAATATATACCAAAATACCCATCTATACCAAACCCTAGTTTCATACACGAGGAAGATGAATACTATTTCAACCAACCACCATCAAAATCGTCCAACAACATCCCAAAGTAAAAGAAAGATGAAATCAACAACAATAACAACTATTGGGTAGGGAGAGATTACCTTAACCATTTGAATCCTCCAAAACGAGCTCCTATCCTCCACAAAAGCTCCAAGCTCCCAAAGATCCATCAATGGAGGAAGAGGGTTTGATTTTGGTGAAGAAATGAGGAAGGAGAGGGGAGGGTTTGTTCTTGAGAGGAAAATCGGCGAAGAGAATGAGAGGGGGATGGAATTAGGGTTGGGGCGAAAAATAAGAAAGAAGAAAGAGAGAAAGGGTTTTAAACCCCAATTTAATTCGTCCAGCAGCCTCGCGGACGTCCACCAAAGTGAGCCTCAATCTTCATTTCATCCAAAGAAAGGGAAGGGTTTAGGAGAGGGTTGAGTAAAACTCTATAAATGTAGAAATCTCTCAAAACAAAAGTGAAATGAAGAACTTTGATCTTTAACCATGCATCTTTGCTAAAAGGTAAGGGGTTTGCTTTGAATCACAAAATATATGGCTCTAAAGGCTCCAAACGGATTTAGGGTTTGGGGAGGGTTTTTTAGAGAGAAATAAGGAAATGGGTGGAGAAGAAATGAGAACAATGTAACAAAAATCGGACTAAGTAGTCCCTGCACCCCGACCGTGATAGTGAAACTGGTCACTATCGTCGGGCATACTCGCCCGCTACCCAAATACTTGCGGTACCTTCTTGGCGATAGTGCCACTGCGAAAGTGACCATGTCACAATCGCGAGTGGCATACTCGCTGACCTCTCCCAACACTCTCGGTATATAATGGGCGATAGTGCCCTGGCGAGAGTGACCATGTCACAATCGCCGGGCATTCTCGCGGTCCAGGTACCGAGCCCAATCTTGGCCAGATTTCTCATGCGATCCAAATAGCATTACGTCCCACGTTCCAATGCAAAACCTTGTCCTTTAATAATTCCAAATAAATTCATTTACAAATTGAGTTAGGATTTTCGGGGTGTTACAATCCTCCCAACCTTAGGATGATTTCGTCCTCGATATCTAACTCCCAAACACCCAAGGTTTATCGAACTCAACAATTTTTCATGTTCCTTCAGTTTCCTACTGAAATTCGAATCTTTGCTTGCCAAAACTGCCATGACAACTTCATGTCGATACTCACAATCTATGTCCTTTTTAGACACACTACACTTATACCCGAGTGAGCGTTTACTTACGAATGTAGCTTCTAACCAGGGTCGGCCCTTGTATCGGGCGAGATGGGCGGTCGCCCAGGGCAGCATAGGCCCAAGGGCATCAAAGCCCATCCTTTATATATGTTATAGTAGGCTGAGTTTGTTATCGACATACGCTCTCGACTCTTCGTTCTTGACCATACACATCTGCTCTCGGTCTATTGCTTTGCCCTTTAGCCTCACACCCTATCCCTCGATCTGACGCTCTAACTCTGCCTCTCGGCATCTCACTTCTGGGTTATGGGCTTCTGTCTTCTGGCTTCCGCAGTTTGGTTTTTCCCATCTCAGTCAGGTGTTGATAACGCCACTTTTTGGCGTTATTTTCGGTTCTCAAACCAATGAGATTGGCTTGTATTTAAGCAAAGAAGCGGATTTTAATGGTTTATCTAGTGGAATGTACAGGTAATCCAAAAGACGGCGTTCATCGAGAAAAGAAGCTAAAAAGAGCCCAAAAAGAGCCAAAACGAAGCCCAACGGAAGCCCGAGATCCAAGCCCAAGACCCGCGCCCGAACCAGGACCCGAACCGCGAACCAGAAACCGACCCGAGCAGCTCTGGAAAGCACGCGACTTTTCACGCGACTTGCAAGTCGCGTGGAAGGCCGCGTATCCCTCTGTTTCACGAATTTCAGCTTTATTATTCCAACTTTAGGTCATTATTCGGGGGAGGCTCGATACGCAACTGAGACACGACGAACGGCAGACGAGGAGAGGCGATTTTGGGAGATTTTTCACGCCTTTTGGAGCCGCGATAGAGGACAGATCGAGGAGAAGTTCACAACGAGAGTCGGATTAGAGCCGGGAGAAGGGAGTACATCTACCACATTCACCACAATCACTTTTACCATGTTTTCGTTCATTGTTTCCTTTTCTTCTCCTATGTTTTTGTCCCCCAACATCATGAACTAATCTTTAGATGTTGGGGGTTGGATTGAATTAGGTTTGAACATATGAACGGATGATGAATGACTTTTATCAGTTTTTCCTTTTTAATGAATGCATGTAATTCGATTCTTAATGCTTTTGAGAGTTTAGCTAGCTTTCAACTGTTCTGTTGCTTCCAGTTGAGTTCGAGAGAATTAACTGTTAGATAGAACTAGGGATTGCATGCCTAAGGCGAGAATTTGGTAATAGAGATATACCGAATACGCCTTAGTCCTAAGTGAACCATTTAGGTTGAGATCGAGAGATTAAATCTATACGTTTAAATATGAATCTTGCACTTAATGTGTTTTGAAATCCGTAGGTTGAGATCGAAAGATAAAACTTGTCCTTTTCAAAATAAAACCCGATGTTGCTCGAAAGAGAACAACGGTGATTTTAGAGATTGGGTATTCATTAAGGGAATTAACTGGTAATTGTTTTAAGTCAGATACTCGTATGTGAAAACCTAAGAATTTCCATCCCTCAACTGTTTTTTCTATCGAAATTTCCTCAAGTTGTTTACTGTTCCGTTTGTGATCTTCTTATTGCAATTAGTTAGTTTAATTCCAACCATCTCTCAATTTCGACAGTTCAGTTAATAGTGATTATAGTAATTGTGATACCTAGTTCCTAGTTCCTGTGGATTCGATACTCGTACTTCCGTACGTATTACTTGATTTCGACACCGTACACTTGCGGTTAGATTTAGGGGGTGATAACCCGCCTATCAAGTTTTTGGCGCCGTTGTCGGGGAACTAGTTGCAACTGATAGCACTACCAGCTATAAGCGCTATTAGATTGAACATTTTTTATTGCTTTATTCCTTCACTTTCAATTTTTAGATTGCTAATTTTGTTTGTTTTTCGTTTCAGGTACTAATTGGTAAATGCCAAGGAAGACCCGAGGGGAGAAACTCGAACCAATCGATCCGGAGATTGAAAGAACCGCCCGCCGAATACGCCTAGAGACCAAAGCCAAGAGACATCTAAAGATGGGTGACGAAATGCCCGTCAATAGACCACCTAGTAACAACCCACCTCCGCCTCCTCCGGCGAGAGTTCCGATGCGGTCATTTGCCAATCCGAACGTGGCAACCGCACGGATAGGCATCCAACCGCCCGCTACTGCAGCAAATTACTTTGAAATTAAGCCGAGTACCATCGTCATGGTACAACAGAATCAGTTCGGGGGAGCACCTACTGAAGATCCCCATGCCCACCTTCGTGCATTTGAACGGATTTGCAATACGTTCAAGATCAATGGGATGGAGGAAAATGCCATCAAGCTAAGACTGTTCAGCTTCTCACCTAAGGGTAGAGCTGAAATTTGGATAGAAGGTTTGCCAGCAGATCAGATCACTACATGGGCAGACCTAAAAGCGGAATTTCTATAGAAATTCTTCCCACCGGGAAGAACTGCCCAGTTGATGGCCGATATCACCCACTTCGCTCAGTGGGAACAAGATACCTTATACGAGGCATGGGAGCGATACAAGGATATGTTAAAGAAATGTCCACATCACGGGTTGCCCGGATGGGTTATCATCCAGACATTCTTTAGTGGACTCCACCCGCAGTACAAAAACGATATCACTGCCGCATCGGGTGGAGCACTAATGGATAAATCTTATGAAGAAGCATGCGAGCTGATCGAGAACTTGGCCGAACATAGCTTTTCTACTCCAAGATCAGCTGTTATAAGAGTTGCAAGTGTTCAAGAATCGGATGAGCTGAAAGAAATAAAAGCTCAATTAGCTGCGATCTCGAACCATTTGAAGGGAGGTAGACCGGAAGAACCCGAGCACGTCCAATTCTTACAAAACCGGAACAACCAACCGAGGAATGATCCGTTCTCAAATACTTATAATGAGGGGTGGAGGAAGCACCCGAACTTCTCATGGAGTCAACCCGGTCAACAACAGCAAGGTAATTCTTCTAACTTTGCTAATTATCCTAATGCTAACAATGTGTACCGTCCTCCAGGTTTCAACCAAAGGAACGAAGGACCATCCGGGGAGAAGAAGCCGGGGCTGGAAGAGATGATGATGAAGTTCATGACCAAGATGGACAACACGGTTGGAGAGTTAGCAAGCACGGTCAAGGCGGCAACTGATCAGAACACCGCCTCCATCAAGATGCTCGAGAGACAAGTGGGGCAAATCTCCGAAGCCCTACAAAACCGAGCCCCCGACACATTCCCAAGCATGACTAAAAAGAAGCCAAGAGAGGAGTGTAATGCCATTTACCTGAGAAGTGGCAAGGAGCTGATTGGAAACCCAACACAAGAATCGTCATCAAAAGAGATCGAGCAAGATGTGGAGATCATTGACATGGATGAGTTGGAGGCTGATAAAGAGTTCGTGATGAAGGAGAACCCGGAGGATGAAGAGAGCAAGAAGAGTGAAGCGACGAAGCCAAAGCAACCACCGGTCAAGCCGGTGGTACCGAGAGTGCCTTATCCGAGCAGACTTAAATCACACAAGGATGATGTTAATTTTTCTAAGTTTCTTGATATATTTAAAAAGTTGCATATTAACATTCCTTTTGCAGATGCTTTGGCGCAAATGCCCTCCTACGCGAAATTCATGAAGGAGATTCTATCCAAGAAGAGGGCAATCGATCACCAATCCACCGTTGCACTTACTGAAGAGTGTAGCGCGATCATCCAGAACAAGCTTCCCCCGAAGTTTAAAGATCCAGGGAGTTTTTCAATCCCTATTCAAATTGGGAAGTTTAATTTTGATAAAGTTTTGTGTGATCTAGGAGCGAGTATTAACTTAATGCCTTTATCTGCTTTCAGGAAACTTGGCCTCGGGGAAGTGGAGCCGACAAACATGACCCTTCAGCTCGCGTATAGGTCGATAGTGTATCCGTATGGAGTGGTAGAGGACGTGTTGATCAAAGTTGGCAAATTCTACTTCCCGGTGGATTTCGTGGTGCTAGACATCGATGAAGACATAAAAGTCCCATTGATTTTGGGAAGATCTTTTCTAGCCACTAGCAGAGCTTTGATTGACATGGAAGAAGGTGAGATAACCTTCAGGGTTGGCGGCGAAAAGGTTAATTTCAAGATGTTCGAAAGTAGACGGCGTAGAGACGGAGATGGCAAAGGAGAGCCAGATGAGGAAAAATCCGCGAAGAACAGCAAGTGTGGGCGATTCGAGTCCGCGGATACCGAGCCAAGTTGAGATCCACACAGTCATGCCACGACTTTAACTACGGCGCTGGGTGGGAGGCAACCCACCGAGGTTAGTTTTCTTTTTAACTTTCAGTTTTTGAGTGGGTTCTTATTTACGAAAAACCATAAAAATGAAAAAAAACGAAAAAAATAGCTGAAACACGGACTTACGCGGCTTGTGCCGCGGCCTGCAAACCGCGTGCCAAACCGCGGGGCTCTCTGTGGGTTTTCGAAACAGGGGGTTACACGACTTCTTGCGCGACTTACAAACCGCGCGCCAAACCGCGCGGGTTCCCCTGTTTTCGTACCGTATTCGTTTTCTTGCTTTGTGTGTTTCGTTTTTCTGTTTTTATTTCGTCTTTTGCTTTGGTCTTGTGTGTTTGCCTTCTCTCTCTCCCTTTTCCCCGATGTCTCTGATTGGCGCTCAAATCTTACAAGAGAATCTCCTCCGTCCGGGCAAACATGTACGCTCTAAACTTTGTATGTAACGGGTGTGTTAGATGTTTGGTTTCTTATTAGTTAACGAGATGCAACAAACCTAAGTTTCACTTAGGTTTGGGGTGCCTCATCTCTTCAACATCTACACACTCATTTTTTAATCCTGTGCAAACCTCGGTTTCACCGAGGTTTGGGGTTGGCTTTTGTTTGACAAACCTAGGCCACGGCCTAGGTTTGGGGTGGCCATGTTTTTTGAAAATGCTAGAATAGCTCTTTGTTGCTTCATGTTATACTATGCCTTGCCTGTCTACTACCTGTAATAACCGCACAACGATACTTGTTTTAGTATCGCCTACGTCGACACTTGCACATTGGGGACAATGTGTGGGTAAGGTTTGGGGTTGCCCAATCGGGCCCACGTTATGCACGTAGATTTCCTGCACTTCTGAATACCTAGATCATTTTAGCTAAAAAATTTTGTTTTGAATGATTGAGACCGACTATTGTAGGAAGAATCTTGTGATAGTGACGTGACCGCTAGGGAAGGACCGGGAAAGGACATGACTAGGGACATTAGTGGAGACCACCCATTAGTGAGATTTGAGCCTAAAAGACGTTTTTTTCACTTCGAGGGATTCATACACTTAATTCATATACACGTTTCGAGTCCTTGTCGTGAATATAGAATGATCTCGCTATATTATTGCATTGAGTAGTAAAGACGACCATCGGGATATTGGGAAAGGGTCTAGTAGACCATATCGTGTGGACCTTAAGAGATGATTCTAGGCATTGTGTGTTTGTTTAACCCTGTTTTTAGCTATCGTACCCTTTTCACCCATTTGTGTGTAACCATAGCCCCTTTGTAGACATACACTCACCTTTTCATCTCAGACCCATCTTTAAACCCGAGCCAAAAGCCTTAGCCAACCCTATCCGAAAGTGTGTCAATCTGTGCGGTAATGAACAACGAGAAGATAGAGCGGAAAAGAAGGAATACAGGCCAGTTATGAAAATAAATAGAAAAGAGGGCCAATGCAGCCACAATTTGAATAAAGAGGACCAATGAAGTCCCCAATTTTTTTTACAGTTTTTAGATAGCTTCACAGCAGCTGAATAAGAGAGTCAAGGCGACTCCATTAGTGACAAAGAGGGCCAAATGATAGAGCATAAAGCTAGGAAGTTCAGAATTGCTAAAGCTTGACACACCAAGGATCTTTGTACCACTTTACCCTTCACTTCTTAACCATAACCTTAGCCCCGTTACAACCCGTGTAAAGACCTGGATAATCTTCTGGAAAACGTGATTACGGTATGCTACCACCTTTACTGATATTCCCTGTCTTGCTACTTGATTCCTTTCTGAGATCAATTTTTAGACATTTGTGCGTCTTTCTTTAGAGTTGTCATGTGATTCTTGAGTAGTCTTGTACATAACTTCCTATACATGACACATGTGCGACAACCTAGGTTCGAGTGAAACGAGAGTATCCCGTAAGGTAGGGTCGAGGCGAAATGTTTTCCCTAGTATGTCTGGACCTAGAACAACCTTAATGGAAATGGAGCAGTCACGAGTTCAACTTACAATGGAAGGTCATAGAGCAAACGGAATAGGAATGAGGCGAGAGTGAGATAGGCATTCACGGGTATGGGAAATCACCAGTGCATTACATGGTACCGATTGGGAGTTGTGCAGTTATTACATTTCTCTGATATATGCGTTTATTCTATTTTATCGCTAATTTGCTTGGGGACAAGCAACGCTCGGTTTGGGGTTGTTGATAACGCCACTTTTTGGCGTTATTATCGGTTCTCAAACCAATGAGATTGGCTTGTATTTAAGCAAAGAAGCGGATTTCTAATGGTTTATCTAGTGGAATGTACAGGTAATCCAAAAGACGGCGTTCATCGAGAAAAGAACCTAAAAAGAGCCCAAAAAGAGCTAAAACGAAGCCCAACGAAAGCCCAAGACCCGCGCCCGAACCAGGACCTGAACCGCGAACCAGAAACCGACCCGAGCAGCTCTGGAAAACGCGCGACTTTCCACGCGACTTGCAAGTCGCGTGGAAGGCCGCGTATCCCTCTGTTTCACGAATTTCAGCTTTATTATTCCAACTTTAGGTCATTATTCGGGGGAGGCTCGATACGCAACTGAGACACGACGAACGGCAGACGAGGAGAGGCGATTTTGGGAGACTTTTCACGCCTTTTGGAGCCGCGATAGAGGACAGATCGAGGAGAAGTTCACAACGAGAGTCGGATTAGAGCCGGGAGAAGGGAGTACATCTACCACATTCTCCACGATCACTTTTACCATGTTTTCGTTCATTGTTTCCTTTTCTTCTCCTATGTTTTTGTCCCCCAACATCATGAACTAATCTTTAGATGTTAGGGGTTGGATTGAATTAGGTTTGAACATATGAACGGATGACGAATGACTTTTATCAGTTTTTCCTTTTTAATGAATGCATGTAATTCGATTCTTAATGCTTTTGAGAGTTTAGCTAGCTTTCAACTGTTCTGTTGCTTCCAGTTGAGTTCGAGAGAATTAACTGTTAGATAGAACTAGGGATTGCATGCCTAAGGCGAGAATTTGGTGATAGAGATATACCGAATACGCCTTAGTCCTAAGTGAACCATTTAGGTTGAGATCTAGAAATTAAATCTATCCGTTCAAATATGAATCTTGCACTTAATGTGTTTTGAAATCCATAGGTTGAGATCGAAAGATAAAACTTGTCCTTTTCAAAATAAAACCTGATGTTGCTCGAAAGAGAACAACAGTGATTTTAGAGATTGGGTATTCATTAAGGGAATTAACTGGTAATTGTTTTAAGTCAGATACTCGTATGTGAAAACCTAAGAATTTCCAACCCTCAACTGTTTTCTCTATCGAAGTTTCCTCAAGTTGTTTACTGTTCCGTTTGTGATCTTCTTATTGCAATTAATTAGTTTAATTCCAACCATCTCTCAATTTCGACAGTTCAGTTAATAGTGATTATAGTAATTGTGATACTTAGTTCCTAGTTCCTGTGGATTCGATACTCGTACTTCCGTACGTATTACTTGATTTCGACACCGTACACTTGCGGTTAGATTTAGGGGGGTGATAACCCGCCTATCAGGTGTTTTCTTTCTAATTAAGCTATTACCGATTAGGTTATTAGGTTATTCACTTATTTGATTATTTGCCTATTTGGTTAGTAAGTTATTTGTTAATTTGTTGTTTGTTATCATTTGTTGATTTGTTTATTAGGTTATTTGCTTATTTGGTGTAGGGTTTAAGCTATTTACTGATTTGTTAGGGTTTAAGTTATTTATTTATTATGTTATTTGTTGATTTGTTAGGGTTTAGATTATCTATATTAGGTTATTTGTTACTATGAAATTGGTATCATCTACACAATGAACATATCACCCTATTGTTGAGCCAAAGATATCAAGATTTTTCAGCAAATAACTCTTGTTAACTTTCGGTTTGACAAGGGGGGGGGGATATGTTTTTTTTGAAAGGCAAGCATATCAATACCATTACCAAGAAAAAACATAATACAAAACCAAAACACCAAAAGGATTGCAAGGAGCAAACCAAGTATCAAACCTAAATACCCAGAACTAAACAGAGATCAACCAAAACGGAACCAACGACCGAAAAAACTACGACACAAGCCGCGAACCGTAACAGCAGAGACGAAACAGAGACGAAGCAGCAGCTATGAACCAACAGGTTACAGTTGCACCAAACAGCAGCATAATGCTGCCAAACAGCACCTTATTTCTGCCAAACAGCAACTTAATGCTGCCAAACAGCACCTTGCTGCCAAACAACAACTTAATGCTGCCAAACAGCAGCTTAATGCTGCCAAACGACAGCTTAAAGCTGCTGTCAGCAACTATCCAGCCAAACCATGATCTGCAGCACCAAACACGCACAACAGCTGAATGGAAACAACCCTCAACAAAGTCAAATCAATGGTTGGGTGTGGCCCTTACATTTTCCATGTATACCTCAACAAAGTCAGATCAATGGTTAGCAATGTTTACTAGTGTAACTGTATTCTATCTTGTTAGAAGATCTATTTTCTGATGAATTTTTCTTTTCGTGGGAGTTGTTAATAACAAGTCAATAAATTTGCATAATCTTAAAGATCGATTCAAGAAAAGCCTTAGATTTGCTTTTAAAAAGTTGCTTATTAGAACTAGGAAAGCCTTAAATCTAAGAATGTAGATGAGCCTAAAAAGAGTAATACATGCAATTATGTGTTCTTCATTGGGAAATTATTGCAGGTAGGTTAAGAGTTCCATTTGTATTATGTTGTTGTGTGCTTATTTTTTAAAGGCACAACACGATATCCTACCACCCAAATAAGGTTACCTTAAATCTCATGAGAATATTCTAACAATCTTTAGGTTAAATAAGCTAGTTGTTGATAGATAAACTAGTTGAGAAACTAGTCATTATTGGTAAAACTAGTTGATAAAATTTGTGTGTTCTTTGTTTCTTAGCTTAGGGGCATTTTTTA
Source organism: Saussurea involucrata (assembly GCA_033807775.1). NCBI lineage: Eukaryota > Viridiplantae > Streptophyta > Magnoliopsida > Asterales > Asteraceae > Saussurea > Saussurea involucrata. The sequence goes on along the minus strand of CM066317.1, from coordinate 16,808,046 downwards.
ACTCTCCGCCCAAGGCATCCAAAACTATAGGACCGGCCCTGCTTCTAACCACATAACTCCGGTTGTCTCCCAACCTTAGGTGATCCATACTTCCCCAACGGTAGATCCTGACTTCCATTCAGCTCAGATCTACACGCTTTTAGACTTCCTTCGACCAATACAAGATTTGATCACTACCAACACCAACAAATTTCCCCAATCCAACCGTTCCCGCTACCGAACTGCTTACTTTAACTAGTACCTCTAGTTATCAGACGGACGGTCATCCTCGACCCAATGATTATGCAACCCCTAGAATACATCTTATTACCAATCATCCAATTGACATATTCTTTTACCCTTCAAGGAAAGTCATTCAACTACCGCCACCTATTGCAATCTGAACTTCCTAAGACCACTACGGGCGGTACAAATATCCCATAAGATTGGACTGCCACACTCCAAAATACACTAATAGTTCTTAGCTCCGAAATCCAAAAGTTGACACCTAGTCACTCCACCAAGATTCAAATTACTACCGAGCCTCATACATGAATTTCGTCCATCGAGACTAACCATCAAACAAGGTTGCCGAAACGAACAGTTTACCACAAACATCCACAGAATATACCACGAGCCCCACCTGTCAGATACAAAAAGTACATCGACTCTTCCACCGATGCCATTCGACCTACAACAATACCACGCATCGGAATACCCAAACCTTCCACTGTCGAAGTTTACACACACTTACCCTTAACTGGGATTCCTTAACCTTTTCAAGGTTCTAATGAGTTCAAGGTTTTCAAGCGAAGTACTTAACAAACATGGCAATCGAAAACGTTTATAGAAAGTTTCAACACAAAAGTTTTCATATCAAATTAAATGTACGCATAAAATCTACTACTATCAATTCGGTAGTTGTGCAAAAATGGACACACTCGTCCCACATAAGAAAATCACGTTGAAAACTATTTCATCATAACTTAAGTTGTTAACAAAGCGCGAAAACATACTAAACAACTTCTTTGAAATGGACCGCTACGGTCCTAGCATGGATTGATTTATGGCATGCACGTAAAGTAATTTCCTACTTCAAATAATGATCAACAAAAGGTTTGTACGTACTTAAAAAGAAGTTTAAACGTCACCCGACTCCCAAAAATTTCTTTTTAACCATCAAATGACATGGAACAACATTTACCAACAAAATTAGACTATTTCACAAAAACGGTGAAACGATCCATAAATATACTTTGGTCAAAACATAAAATGATATGTGTCAGTTCCAAGTTTAAAGACAAAAATCAATACATTTTCACCATTCGGAGGTATCGACTAAAATATCGTGAAGGAATTTCAAATTGGAGTATGCATGCAAACTTGTAACACTCTCTTAGTAGTTTTCTTGAAATGAAATAACATGCATCAAATAGTTCACGACCAAATTCCAAAAGATGAAATTCTTTAAATCAATTTTCAAAATTTTCTCACTTAGTCATATAATGACATAAGGGTAAAACATTTTTGGCAAGCCTTACACATTAATGTGTTTTCTTAAAACTTAGGAGAATAATTGGTGTTTGTAAATGGTGGACACCAAAAAGGGTTTTAGATCGACTTCCAATTTTGAATCATACAAACAGTGCGCATTAATGTTCCAAAGATTTAAATAATTCTACGCACTCTAGGTTGGGATAAATGATTTTTTTTTAAATCCCCATCACGGAGCATTTACGCTAAAAGTCTTTCACTTGCAATACCAAACGTTAAAGTGTCGATGCTTAAAATTTACTCATTAAAACACTCAAAATACACCTTTTCTCTAAAACAAAAAAAGGTTTACAATTTTCCAAAACGCCCATCAAACCAAAATTGACCAAATGTCAACGACACACCAATTCGTGTTTTCAAAATGTACCGTATCGTAAACCATGCATGATTCCCCACGACACTAAAACATACTTTGACCAAATGACTTCCACTAGTGAAATAATTTGATAAAACATTTTCATTCACGATTCATTTATCAAAGTGTCGAGGATTAATGTCTACCAAGTTATGCATGTCCCTAGATCAAAATCATGCATTTGCGTGAAATGAGAATAAAATAATCATTTAATCAAAAGCGTTCAAAGAAAATCGTTAAGAAATACAGTCAGGATGTTCTTTCATGCACTACTTACGTCACGTATAAATCAATCCATACATTGAACAAGTTGCAACAAAATGTGTTAACACAAATCTTTAAAAAGGGAAATTGCGCGACACCAAAGTTCCAAAACTCATCCCTTTTTGGTCGTTTTATGGCATAAAATAATATTTCTCAACAGAACCCGGGTGGGACAAAATGCCCAACATAACTAATAAATTCCTACATAATAAATGGAGTATGCACATTATGAAATTGCACTCACACGACACAAAACGTTGTAAAACAAAACTCCATGAAACTCAATGAGCTCAATGACCTCAAGTCGACAAAATGACATCAAACCTTTCGCTTCCCAAAAATCAAATTGCAATAAGCAAAATCATGACTAAAACGTCAAAATTCCAAAAATTTCCTTTTTGTTGTAATACCATATAGAGAACATTGTTCAGCAAAAATTGCATTAGATAAATTTTCCAATAAGACTTGACATAGACAAAATGGAAGATAACTTTACGTCCAAACCTTAACATATGTGGAGGAGATCCAATGTTAAAGTCATACGACGTAGTTACTTGCCCAACATCTTAAACATCATTAAAATATGGATATCACTGTATCCGAAAGTAATGTTGGACAACAACCAAAATTAAAGCAAGTCCCGACAGAGTTTGCAACTCCTTATAAATAGAATAATTTCATGCATGTTCAAAACCATGATTTAAAATCTTGTGTGTGCACAACGTTTTTCCGAGATTTTGTAACACAATCCACATGAGGATTTGAAACACAAGAAATAATTGATGCAATTTATTTTAAAAATAAATTTTGTGCATGATTTTAGTCGGCACTCAACGCCTCAAACCACACTACTCCAACTTCCTCCGATCACACTATTGTCATCCGGAAGCTAATACGTCTTAAGACAAATTGAAAGTCACATCGGCACACTTTACAATTTCTCCTCAAATTAAGGTCGATTCAATAAGCTTATGGTCCTAACCCAACCAACAACTTTGTCCCGAAATGGTCCACTTAATGCAATTATCATGCTTATCGTCACTCCAAGTGACAAATACTAAAATCGTCAATCTCTTTGAACGACTACTCACTTAGAAACTCCTTCACTACCCCAACGATCATCACATTAAAGTAGTCCAAGTATGCACATGTAACTTGTAGGTTCACCATAACACTAGCCATGTGCAATTATGAACTCACCGTACACGATCATCCTTGCTACAGTAGACACGATTTCTCATTCCTAGTGACTCCATCAACCTCAGAATATTCTATCTTAAAGTGCTTAATGGTGAAATTTCACTCTCATTTACTTAAAAGAACGATAGTTTGAGTCTAGTCATCCAAATTCAACACCTAAATCTCTCAAACTTATGCTCTGATACCAACTTGTAACACCCTCAAATTGGGAAAGAGCAACTAAATAAAAACTTCAATTAAAAGACAAAAGGAGTTGAAATTCTTACTACGAACCATCCATGAGATCACCTCAAAATTTGAAACGTCACAACTCCGAGATTATTCATAATCTAAGTCTCACAAAAAAACCAACTAAAGACGGTTACTACTTAATACCATACAAGCTGCTACTCCCATAATAAACGCGAAAGACTTAACTAAACACTTTGATCCACGAGCACACTACTAGCACTCAGCTCTCCACCGTGTCACTAGATATAATCCCAACCTGAACCTGTTGCACATGCCGACAATTAAAAAGGTTAGGCTAACGCCTAGTGAGTTCAAGAGTTTTATCATGATTGCTTAAATAATTAAACGAAGAGGAGGTAGCTTGAAAACATAATTTCCCAAAAGAATTTATAACAATTATGTAAACAAGTCATTTTCCCAACACACACAAATCTTGAGCCGAAAGCTTTCATATTAAACATTTTCCAAAATACACTTAGGGCTTGTTTTTTTAAAAGGTCTGAAAAGCCCTTAAATCTGATTCGGTCAGATAATTGGTCTTTAAGACCGTTTTTTTAAAAGAGCTGAAAAACTCTAGAATCATCTTATTTCACAAGAGGTAAGTCTCAATCTCAAAACCTCTGAACTGAAACCCTAACTTCTCCATCCTCCTCCATCGTTTCTCATCCGCCTCCATCGTCACTTCTCCGTCTTTACTGATTTGCAACACCCTGAAATTGTTCCGGTGAGATGGCGTTGGGCTAAAATGAAAATGAAAAATGGCAGCCCATAGAGAAAAGAAAAAAAAACTTTGCATAAATGTGAACGTAGAACTACGTCGGAGAACAACTGTGGACGAAGGGTTTCTTCTCATATTCTCTCCATCTTCAAAAAAAACAAGAGAGACAAAATGGTCAAGAATCCGCCATTGTTGTCTGAACTTGAGGTTTGTAGGGAAAGATGAAAGGGGAGGCTAATGAAAACAAAGAGAAACCATAGAGAATTTATAGTGGGTTTTAGGGTTTCAAGAGCCCATTTTGAGTTATTCTGATGGGCTTCTAGTGTTTTTTTTAATCCATTAATAAAAAAAATGGTTGTATAATTTAATTCAGATTCAGATTTCAGACGTTACAAAAACAAACAATCTTATAATTCAGATTTCAGACTTTAACACCACCTCTTATAAAAAAGAAGTGAAATAAGACTTCAGACTTCAGATCTCTTTAAAAACAAACGTCGCCTTACTCCACCACTTGCTCAAAATGTGCTTTGACATTAAATATCCCGAGTAATATAAACGTGAACAAATCCCAATATTTAAAACATCCAATAAGGATGAGGCATAGAACTCCGCCAATAAACCATGAAAACATTTCATATAAATAGAATGCGTCACCGAAAATATGAATAAAAAAATACCCAAAACAACACCTTTGGTGACGGTTCCATTGAAAGTGACGGGCACACAAAGTTAGGTCACTTATGATGTTACTGGATTACACCTCAAATCCCGGTCTTAGTTCCCATGCCATAAAGACATCACAACCTCAAACCTTTCCCATGCCTTTATTGCCTACTCCGTCGAGTTACACCTCAAGGACTTATGCGACTACATTGCCTATCCAGTCTAGATGAGTTACACCTCAAGGACTCCAGTGTCCCCCATTGCCTACTTGCTAGTGGCCCCGAACGGCCTACCGCATAAAACCATGCGTTCCAATAGTCCACTCCTCGTGCACAAGGAGATAGACCATCAATTAAAGGCTGACTTACGTGCCTATGGATCCAATGCAACACAGTCTACAATAACATGCCCATCCCGGAATGACTAAAGCACCCGAGCATGTAAATATAAAAAATATGCAATAAAATGCATCAAGTTGCAATAAGTGCAAACCATAAATAAGACTATAAATTGAGCCATCAAACTCGGACAAAATGTCCCCCAGGACTCCCTCAAAGTCAAAACCGAGCAAAATGCTCAAAACTCATTAGACCCATAAATAACGGACCTCGTAACATAAAATGCATTTAAACATCGCTTAAGTAAACATATACCACACAATTATCATTAACCCAAAACTCGTCACGGGTTAGAATAAAGGTTTTCCCCAAATGAACTCATACCCTTAAAATTCTCAAAATGACTCATGACACTAAAATGTGCATTTTCCCAAATGGTTTATAAAATCAATTACACCAACATGATTAAACCACTGAATAAACTCCATTTGAGCCATAAATCATTTAAGGACATATTTATGATTTCTACACATCAAAATATCCAAAAATCCCAAATATGGGTGTTTTACAACATTTGTGAAGTTAAACACTTCAAAAGGGGTTAAACCCATCAAATAACTTAACAGTTGATAATTTCAAGTAAAGCACACAAATACTTGGAAAATAACATTTTTGGCATGTACAAAGTTTTCATAATGTACTCATTGCGGTAGGAGTTTGGGAATGGACCCATGAAGTCGATCCCCCAAACGTCAAACAGCTCAACCTTCATGAAGATTTCCATGGGCATTTCATCTCTCTTCGATATATTCCCCGTTCTTTGACACCGATCACATTTAGAGATGAAGTCTCTAGTCTCTTTGAACATTGAAGGCCAAAAGAATCCCGACTGTAGAACTTTTGCAACTGTCCTATCGGTGCTGAAGTGGCCTCCACATTCTAATGTATGGCAATGAGTTAGAATGTTGGCCTTCTCTTCGTCCGGAACACATCTTCGGATCATGCCATCGGCACACAACTTGTAAAGATACGGTTCATCCCAATAATACCTTTTGGCCTCAAAGAAGAATCTTTTCCTTTGGTGGGAGTTCATTTGATAAGGCATTACTCCTTCCACCAAGTAGTTCACTAAATCGGCAAACCAAGGTTCCGAGTGACTAACCTTGAAGAGTTGCTCATCCGGGAAAGAATCATTGATGAGGGTCTTGTCGTTGCTTTGGTCTTCACTTTCCTCAAGCCTCGAAAGGTGGCCTGCCACGGTGTTCTCGGACCCTTTCTTGTCTAGGATCTCCAAATCAAATTCTTGAAGTATGAGTACCCAACGAATAAGTCTTGGCTTGGCATCCTTCTTGGCCATGAGATACTTCAATGCGGAGTGATCGGTATAGACTATTACCTTGGCCCCAACCAAATACGACCAGAATTTCTCACAGGCATAGACGACGGTAGTAGTTCTTTCTCGGTGGTCGCATAATTGATCTGAGCATCATCCAACATATTACTGGCATAGTAGATTACGTGCATTCGCTTTTCCTTTCTTTGGCCCAACACCGCTCCAACAGCAGAGTCGCTTGCATCACACATGAGGACAAACGGAAGATTCCAATCCAGAGTGTGAGGATAGGTGCTGAAATCAGTTCCTTCTTCAACCTGTCAAAAGCAAGGATACAATCGTTAGTGAAATTGAATTTAGCATCTTTAAGAAGTAAAGAACACAAAGGTTTAGCAATTTTAGAAAAGTCTTTTATAAATCACCGGTAAAACCCGGCGTGTCCCAAAAAGCTTCGGACTCCCTTGACGGAATTCGGATATGGAAGATTCTCGATCACTGCCACCTTTGCCTTGTCTACTTCGATTCCCGCCTTTGATACCTTGTGGCCTAGCACAATTCCCTCGGTCACCATAAAGTGACACTTCTCCCAATTCAATACAAGACTTGTTTCCTTGCACCTTTGTAGCACGGCCTCCAAGTGCTCTAAACATGTGTCGAAAGACGGTCCAAACACTGAAAAGTCGTCCATGAAGATCTCGATGGTCTGTTCCACCATATCCGAGAAGATTGCCATCATACATCGCTGAAAGGTGGCCGGAGCATTACACAAGCCGAAAGGCATACGACGGTATGTGAATGTGCTGTACGGACAAGTGAATGTCATTTTATCTTGATCTTCGGGTGCGATAGGGATCTGGTTGTACCCGGAGTAGCCGTCCAAGAAACAGTAGTACTCGTGTCCGGATAACCGTTCCAACATCTGATCAATGAATGAAAGGGGAAAATGATCCTTCTTGGTTGCATCATTCAGTTTCCGGTAGTCTATACATATTCTTCAACCGGTAACCGTTCGAGAGGGGATGAGTTCGTTGTTGTCCCACGGGCTGTCAGGAACTGGATAGATAATTCCAGCATCAAGGAGCTTCAAAACCTCTTTGCAAACCACTTCTTTCATATTCGGGTTGAGTCGGCGTTGGTGTTGGACGACCGGTCGGTGTCCGTCTTCAAGATTGATTCGATGTGTACAAAACGTGGGGCTCAAACCCTTCAGATCAGCTATCGTCCATCCAATGGAAGTTTGATGCTCTCTAAGAACCCTTAGTAACTTTTCTTTATTGTCGGGACTCAACTTAGACGATATGATCACCGGAAGTGTATCTTTGTCTCCCAAATATGCATACTCGAGATGGTCGGGTAACGGTTTAAGTTCCAGCTTTGGAGGTGTCTTCGATGAAGGTTCGGACTTGGGAATTGGTGCTCCCAAATCCTCCACGATAGGTCTTATCGGGCCCTTGTAGGATGGTAAGGCGTTGAGTTGTAATACTGGTTCACTTTCTTGATCTGTATCAATGCCGACTAACGCCTTCATGAGATGATCATCCGATACTTGTTGGTTATACATCTCTTGAGGCATAGATCCCATCACATCTACTCGATAACATTCGTTGGGTCCCATGCCTTGCTTGGCTGCCCGGAATACATTAAAGACAGCTTCTTCGTCACCCACTCTCAATGTTAGCTTACCCCCTTTAACATCAATTAGAGCTCCTCCCGTGGCCAAGAATGGTCGGCCAAGGATCAATGGTATCTCTTTGTCTTCATCCATATCGAGGACCACGAAGTCAACCGGGAAATAAAACTTATCCACCTTGATCAACACGTCTTCAATCACGCCATAAGGGTACTTGATTGATCTGTCGGCAAGTTGCAATGCCACGTTAGTCGGTTGCACTTCTCCGAGCCCGAGTTTCCTGAAAATAGACAAAGGCATCAAGTTAATGCTAGCTCCAAGATCACATAAAGCTTTTCTAAATTCAGAGTTGCCAATATGAACAGGGATAGTAAAACTCCCTAGATCCTTAAGCTTCGGGGGAAGCTTGTGCTGGATGATCGCGCTGCACTCCTCAGTAAGTGCAACTATTGCATGCTCCTCAATATTCCTCTTGTTCGAGAGGATATCCTTCAAGAAATTCACGTATGAGGGCATTTGTGCCAATGCATCTGCAAAAGGGATGTTAATATGCAATTTTTTTAAAAACTTCCAGAAACTTAGAAAAGTTAAGATCATCCCTGTGGGCTTTAAGCCTGTTCGGATATGGCACTTTTGGTGTGACCGGCTTAAACGACAGTTGCTTTGGAATACTTGGTTGCTCTTTCTTTTTCTCCTCACTCTTGGACTCTTCTGTCACTATCTCTTCGTCAGCTTCCATCTCTTCCACTTCTATAGGCTCAACTTCTTTTACCTTGGGATCATTCTCTTTTGACAACGCCTCTCGTGTAGGATCTCCACTCAGCTCCTTGCCATTTCTCAGATGAATGGCCTTGCAGTCTTCCCGTGGTTTCCTTTCTGTTTGACTAGGAAACTGACCGGGAGCTCGATTTTGTAGGGCTTCAGAAATTTGCCCCACTTGCCTTTCAAGGAGCTTTATTGAGGGCGTGTTTTGATCTGTAGTTTCCTTCACCGTACTTACCGTACCGGCTAATCCTTCGACAATACTATCCATCTTGGACATGAACTTCATCATCATGTCTTCTAGTCCCGGTTTCTTCTCCCCAGATTGCCCTTCGTCGAATTTCCTTTGGTTATAACCTGGAGGGCGATAAACATTGTTAGATTGAGAAGAATTAGAAAAGTTGGAATTTTTACCGTATTGCTGTTGTTGTTGCTGGGCCATGGTTTCCTTCGGTTGGCCTTGTGGTTGACTCCACGAGAAATTCGGGTGTCTCTTCCATCCTTCATTGTATGTATTAGAATATGGGTCGTTTCGTGCCGGTTGTTCCGATTCTGTAGGAATTGGACTTGTTCAGGCTCGTTCACCGGTGGAGCCATCTCCGACATACCCTCTTCCATCATAAATGTTGGTTGGATAGAAGACCCTTTCAATTGGTTGGTGAGTGCGGCCAACTGAGCCTTGATGGCTTTCAACTCCTCATTCTCTTGTACGCTAGCAACCCGTCTAACTTCTGATCTCGGAGTGGCATAGCTGTGTTCGGCCAGGTTCTCGATCAACTCACATGCTTCCTCATATGACTTATCCATTAGAGCTCCACCCATTGCAGCCGTAATATCGTTCCTAAAATGTGGGTGAAGTCCACTGAAAAAATGTCTGGATGACGACCCAGCCGTGTAACCCATGATGAGGACATTTTTTCAACATGTCCTTGTAACTCTCACATGCTTCGTATAACGTTTCTTGGTCCCATTGAGCAAAATGTGTGATGTCCGCCATAAGTTGGGCGGTTCTACCTGGTGGAAAGAACTTCTGGAGGAAAGCAGATTGCAAGTCTGCCCAGGTTCTGATCTGATATGTCGGTAGATTTTCTATCCATGTTTCTGCTCTGCCCTTGAGTGAGAAGCAAAACAAACGTAACTTGATTGCATCCTCATTTGCTCCGTTGATTTTGAAAGTATTGCAGATTCTCTCAAATGCACGGAGGTGTCCGTGAGGATCTTCTGTCGGTGCTCCTCCAAATTGGTGCTGTTGCACCATAACAATCGTGCTCGGCTTTATTTCAAAGTAATTCGCACCAGTTGTTGGAGGTTGTATGCCCATGCATGCGGCTGCCACATTCGGATTGGAAAATGACCGCATCGGAACTCTCACCGGAGGAGGCGGAGGTGGGTTGTTGACAGGGATTTCGTCGCCCATTCTCAGTTGTCTTCTGACTTTGGATGCTTTTCGTAATAGGCGAGCTGTTCTTTCAATCTCTGAATCGATTGGTTCTGTGCCTTTCCCTCGGGTTCTTCTTGGCATAAACCAATTAGTACCTGAAAATGAAAGTACAAAAATTAGCAACCCAAAAACTGAATAAAAGTAAATAAAAATAAAAACAAATGTTCAATGTAATAGCGCTTATAGTTGGTAGTGCTATCAGTGCAAACTAGTTCCCCCGCAATGGCGCCAAAAACTTGATAGGCGGGTTTACACCCCCCTAATCTAACCACAAGTGTACGGGTCGAATCAAGTAATAGTACGGAAAGTACGAGTATCGAACCAAGGGAACTAGGAACTGAGTATCACAATGACTATAATTGCTGTTAACTGAACGATCGAAATTTTGGTTTGTGGTTTTGAAATTGTTTAAAACTAAGTAAAACTAAAATTGATTGACGAAAGGTTGGAAAAGACTTTGATAGAGAAAAGGTTGAGGGTTGGACTTCCTATGGTTATGCTATCGACGAACAAAAACCCGAACAATTATTACCGATTATTTCTATGAACCCTAGTTTTGAAATTCACCGTTATCCTCTCTCAAGCAATAACGGATTTTATCTAAAAAACTCACTAGTTTTATCTCTCGATTTCCACCGGTGGCCTTAAAACACATTAGGTTAAACTTTACAGAGCAAAAAGGTGATTCGGCTATCTCTACCCGAATCTCCTTTCCGGCATCTGATTATCTGATCTAGTTGTTAATTAATTCTCTCGAACTTAATCAAAAACCATGAAAATCAATTGAAGGTGATCAAGCTACAATTGGATAAGAAAACTAAAATCAAATGCTTCATAGGTCAAATCGATAAAATCATCCGGTTACATGTCATCTCTAATAAAAACCTTAGTTATTCCAACCCCCAACATCTAAAGATTAGTTCATGTTGGGAGTGGATAAAAACACAAGAAAAAGGTAGAAATTAATGTGTGAAGGCATCGTGATCATGAACGTGAATGTAGTACTGATGAAATCCCTTCTCTCGGCTCTAATCCACAAATGGTTGTGAACTCCTCTTCAATAGGCTCTCTATCGTGGCTCAAAAGTGACAAAATCTCCTCTGAAAATCGCCTCTTCTCCGCCTCCCATCGCACGCGAATCGATAATGCCCTAATTCCGAAAAAAACCAAGAATAAATCTGAAACAGTGGGTTGCGCGGCCTGCGCCGCGGCTTGAGGCCGCGAGCTATGCCGCGCGGTTTTCTAACGAGGCTCGGTTCCAGGTTCGGTTTTAGGTTCGGATCTGGACTTTGGCTTGTAGTTGGCTTCTTTTGGGCTCTCTTTTGGACCTTCGTTTGGGCTTTTTCCGCTCTGTTTCTCGACGATCCTTTTCTTCCAGACTACCTGCACATTTCACTGGGAAAAACATAAAATCCCATCTTTTTGCTTCAAAACAAGTCACTCTCAGTGGTTTGTGGACCGAAAATAACGCCAAAAATTGGCGTTATCATCCTCCCCACTTAAATAATGTTTCCCCATCCCCCTCTTACCATCCAAGAGCTTCGAAACCTCCCCACTTGGTATCCCGAATCGCCACCCCCCCAATCCACACCATAAATACCATCAACAACTTTTAACCAAAGAGCATTCCCTTCTACCATAAACCACCACTTCCCAAGAAGTCCCCGATTTGAAGCTCTCAAAACTTCCCACATTATCCCCACTCCCCAGCGCGCGAAGTAAGACAATTTAATGTAGTGCCCCAATTGACCCAAGCCCGTTTTCGATTTTCATCGGTCCCCCCCCCCCTCCCAAAAAAAGTCTCTCCTCACACTCCCAAGAATATGCAGGACTCGTCGGAGCACGGAAAAATGAGAAGTAATAAAGAGACAAGCTGTTGAGGACAAATTTGACCAACATTAACCTTCCGCCAAAAAATATTGTCTAGATTTTCATGAAGGAAACTTATTTTTGAACTTCTTAATTATAGGGTTCCAACTTCCAACTCTCGTCTTTGCTTATACGTCTTCCTATAGGAAGACCAAGATAAGTGGAAGCTTCCCAAGCTACAATTAAGCCTTCTAGCCATCGACTTAACTTTTGTACTCAAAACACTAACACCAAAGAATTTACTTTTGCTAAAATTCACTTTTAAACCGGAAGCCATCTCAAAGGATTTCAAAATTTTCATCATGCTTCTCATGTCCTATAACTCCACTCCCCCAAAACAATTGTGTTGTCAACATATTGATGGGAGACAATAGCCTCATCATGACCTACCAGGCTACCACGACATACAACTTCTTGAAATGCAACATTAATTCCTTCAGCCGTAATGAAAAATAAGAAAGGCGATAGAGGATCCCCTTATTGAAACCCCCTTTGCATTTAGCATTCCTACGTTGGAGAGCCATTTACCTTTTAAAATGAAAATTTGAGTAGGTTTGTAATTTTAATAATATTTTAAAAGGTTTTGATTTTTTTCCCATTCATTTTCTTCCTTTTTATACCCCGTGTGGAAAAAAAAAGTTTTGGGAAGAAACCTATCATTATTTTTTTTACTTTCGTTTATCTCCTTAAAAAAGTTTTATGGACACAAAAAAAAATCCTTCTTTTTCCCTCATTTCCTTCATAAGAAAAGCATTTACCCGTAGGTGTTTGGCATGAAGTCCTTTAACGTAAATTGTGTAAAAATAAAATGATCTTTCTTTGATTTATGTATCTTCGGAAAGCCAATTTTTAATATTATCGTTTAACAAAAGAAGAATTGACCTTCATTTTAGGGATGAGATTGGGACCGGACTGGTTGGTACCGAATTTTTTTGAGACTAAAAAGTAGGACAGAAAACCGAATCGTATGTACCGGTTCGGTTTCAGTTTTGGGACGGGAAAATCGGTACTAGGACCACTTAGGACCGAAAATATGAAAATGTATCAAATAAATATCGAAACCAATCGCAAACCAAAATATTTTTATAATGTTTCAAACATGTATCAAAACCAATCATAAACAATCAAAAGTTTTACAATCAAATGTTCAAAACCATCAAAAGTTCAACGATTTTCGATATTCTTTTATGCTTCTTCTTTTTCCATTTTGTTCGTTTAGGAGATGAAATATCTTCATTAGAGAAATATAAGATTAGTTTATTTAAGAGATGATATGCATACTTAAGAATTTTAAAAAAACATTGTCTATTAATATTCCGGTTCGGTTTCGGGATTTTTCGGGAAAATCCTGTTACCGAATCCCGATTTTGTCAAATACTTGGAACCGAATACCGGACCGATTTCATGGTACCGGTTCGGTCGGGAAAATTAGTACTTGAGGCTCATCCCTGCTTCATTTTGAATGTCATTTTCCTGAATAAATAAAAGTTTGGAAAACTAATTATCTAAACTTAAGAATTTTAAAAGTCGATTATTTAAATTAGAAACCAAGATATACTTATTTAATCTAAAAAATATTGGTAGAAAAGTATTTTATGATGCAAATAAGCATCCAAGTAGAAAGAGTCTTAAGTCTTAACAACACCACCTTTCCATTGCCACTATTTAATTAATTAATTAATTAATTAATTTTATTTATTTATTTTTCATCCATTTTCGCAGTTTCTTGTTATTCAATGCTGCCTTTCTTGAACCAGCCTCAGTCCACCCTCCTCATATTCCTCTTTTTTTTCTCATCAAAACATCCAACAATCAAAATCCCTAATAATCCACCGGAATGCTCCACTGGCCACTCATCGCCGGCGTAATTGCCGCCACCGGAATATTCCTTCTCCTCCTCCTTTGCTTCACCAAACGCTTCTGCTGCCACCATAAACCACCGCCACAACAACAACCAATCCAACGGGCATCCTCTTTACAAAATGGGATTTCTAAACTTCATCATCAAGAAAGCGTTTTCAACAACAAACGACGAACAAATTACTATGTTCTCCGACGTGGAATTTCCTCAAAACCCCTGTTTAATTGGTCGGATAACCCTTCTCTGATCACCGATGCGGTGGAAAACGGATGGTCACGATTCGCTTTCATTAATTACACCTCTTCCCCTTCTATCCAATCCAATAGGTCTATCCTCGGCTACTGCGCCGCCGGCGGTGACGGTGCCGGAAAAGACGTCGAGATGGTGGAAATCGGTTGGGAAGTTTGTCAGGGATCTGCCGATTTCATGCAAAAGATTCGACTTAATTCCGGTTTACAGAAAATCGTCACGACAACCAGTTCTTCAATGGCGGCTGCTTCGGTGATTAAATCGGCGTTGCCGTTGCCCGGTCCGGCGTTGGGGAACTCGTCGCCGTTTCCGCAGGAAGCGTATTTTGAAATTACGATTTTGTCCACATACGAGGATGAAATCGATATTAATATTAACGGTAAATCAAGGGTAAATAAGGGAGATGGGGAGAAGATTAAGTTGATTCAAGAGAATCCCGCCGGTGAAAAGGCTTCATCGGAGTCTTTGATTCATGTAACGAGCAGTAACAGCAATGGGAAAAGTACGAGCGGTGTTCTTGCCAAAATTGAAGAGTTGAAGGGGCGAAATGGTGGTAAGGATATAGTTGAGGGTAAAATGGAAATGGGTATCGTGTTGTCGGTGGGTCTCGCCGGAGGAAGTTCACTTCCGTTGAAGCTGCCGGGAAGTTATCCGGGATCCGTCGGCTTCAACTCCGATGGCTCTGTTTATCTAGAAGGTATGTTTTTTCTAAAGTCAAATTCCACCACCATTCTGAAAAGCCAAAATGGCTTCTAGAAGTTTATTTTAGTCATTTCACAATCCTAATTATATTGCCCTAAATTATATTTATTTAGAATAAAAATAGATAATTTAATTAAAATACCTAAAGTTTGTGTTTGACTTAGCAAAATACCCATTTTCTCTCTTATTTTATCAAAATACTCATTTTTTCCGCGATATGGGTCTGCGATCGCGGACAGAGACCAATTTTGAAAAAAATTTGCGTTTCATGTTTACACTTTCAATCCCCATCGCGGACAGGGATTGAAAGTATAAATATGAAACGCAAAAATTTTCAAATTGGTCCCTGTCCACGATCGCGAACCCCATTGCAGAAAAAATGGGTATTTTAGTAAAATCAGAGAGAAAATAGATATTTCGGTAAGTCAATGTCAAACTTTGGGTATTTTAATTAAATTCTCATAAAAGTATACACTTTATCCAAAAAATATTATCTTTTAATTATAATTTAATTAAATACCAATTATATAGATACACTAAAATTGTACGGAATGTATTGTTTATAACATTCCAATGCATGATTTTAATTATTTATTGATATAAAAACATGATAAAATACAAAAGAATCAAATATTTATTACAAATTTTTGAATTTGAGAATCAAATACGATTCATATAATGACAAAAAGCAACTATAGGAACTCCACCCTGATGACACATGTGACCCACAATTCATTTTTTTTAAAATTTAATATTTAGGGGTTTTTTAATACTTGAAATTTTGTGTTTACAAATTGACTTTTACTTCTATACAAATTATTTTTAATTTTAAGTTAATTACATGAGTAATGATGATAAATCATCAATGAAAATAAGTTTAGTATAGAGGATTAATATGACCATCAATGTTAATTTTCAATTTAATATTTATAACGTTTGTACTTTTTAATATAAAAAATAATGTTTTGTTTGACAATTTTATAGGAGTTAAACTTGCGTTAGAATCAGAAGCAGACGAATGGGGAAGAGCTGAGAAGGTGATTGGCTGCGGGTACAACCCGAGCCAGAAGAAAGTTTTCTTCACTGTAGATTCTAAACTCGTACGTGAAGTCCATTGCATGACAGAGGAATTCACAACACCATTATATCCAACGTTGGCTGCAAATAGTGACGTTACAGTACTCGTAAATTTTGGGCAAAGTGTCTTTAAATATACACAAGCTAATTTGCACCGAACCCCGAATCCTTGTTTCATTGGACCAATGGCAAGTTCTCCAATTATAGGGTTTGAAGATAGTAAAGAGCTTTTCTCAATGGGAAGAATAGATGCACATTGGTTAGACCGATCTACAAAAAGAAGCACGCAGTATTTTGGCAGTGTTAATAGAGGAATGTCTGATTACGATGAGTCTTCCGAAGGGGATTTGTTTGAAATCGTGTTAGATAGTAATAGTCGTGGAAGATCACCAAGCACACATTTCCAGTGAAAGATATATAGGTTAATCATTGTTTTTTTCGTTGGTTAGATGTAAATTGAATTGTTGTAGGCTAATGTTGCTATGTGGTTGATTCAAAAGCCTTTCGCGGAACATAAATTGTAGGCTAATCATTGTTTGGTTGGTTGGTTTTTCAATAAGGGTTTAATTGAGATGATTGAGATGATTTTTGTTTAGAATGGTTTTTGTTTGGGACGATTTTTTCATACATAAAATTAAGGGTAAGCATCGGAACTGGGTACCCGCTATTGGAACCGGAACCACTCTGGAACTGCCGGTTCCAGAATCGGAACCGATGTGATTGGTTCCGGTTTCTAAAATACTGAACCGATTAAGTCTGGTTTCGGTTCTGGTTCTCATTTTTTTTGGAACCGTTACCCGTCGGGACCGGGTACCCGGTCCTGCTAGGTACCCACAACCGGAACCGACGGGTACCCGTTATTTTTAATAAAAAATATTTATAAATTTATTAGATGTAAATATTTAATAAAACTAAAATTGAATTAATAGATTTACCAATTCAAATATTTTTTGCACACGATGAAATCTTAAGTAAAAAATTTAATATGTTTGTTAATGATTTGCAATAGACTTAAAATTACATTTTTATTATATAAAATGTTAAAATTTAAAAAAATAAATTGACACCGGGTACCCGGAACCGGAACCGGAACTGGCGATTCCGGGACCGGTTCCAAAATATAGAGAACCGATGTAAGCGGTTCCCAGTGGCGGATACGGGAATTTTGGTGATGGGGGTCGAAATTTAATTAACATAATCAGGGTTCTAAAAGGCAAGTTACGCACTATGACGTAAGACGCGTCTACGATGTCACGTTAAGCCCCATAACGTATGTGTAAGGCATAGGTCATGCCATGACAACTAAATGCGTGTCATGACGTGCATTTTTTTATAAGTCATATGACCGTTTTCATCAAAAAAAAACTTTATATTACACCTTTTGTGTAACTCCTTTTTTATTTTTTGCGTGTTTACCTCACTCTAGGTTGTTATTTGGCCGGTTTACTTGGTTTTTCGACATTTTTCAAATTACTCAGCAACCAAAAACTGAACGGAATAAGAACATAAATGAAATGGAAAAAAACCACAAACAAACAACGTAAACAGTTGAACCTAGACTTGACTATATTTTTTTAATTTAAATAGTTTTAAAAACAAAAGTAATACTTCGAACTGAAAAAAATAACCGAATCGAGAAACCAAATAAGGGAATACAATTGAACCAAATACATGGCAAACCGAATAACCAAAACCGTTTAACCAAAACCGCTTAACCCAAACTTCATTCGTTTCGGATAGTTCATTTCAATTTTTCCCAACACCCCTAACCTCGCTTATGGTTAAGTTTTACACTGATCACCTCACTCACATATCACTCGCAGTTGACATGCCACAACCATTTCAAATTACATGATTCGCATAAAAGTAAAACATATCCCTAACAATTAACCATTAACATCTAACACTAAGGGTGCGTTTGGTTGGACGGATTCCGACGGAATTGGGTGGAATTGGAATGGTCAATTCCATTGACCAAATTCCATTGGGCTGTTTGGTTTGAAATGGAATGGAATTGATTTCCTGAATTCCATCCAACTAAGGAATTCATCATTCCTTCATAAAAGCTGTGGAATTGAAATCCATTCCATCTATATTTATGAAAATGACAATAATACCCCCATTTTATTCTTAAAAACCCTAGATACGTTTCATTTCTACACTACACGATTGAAGAAGTCGCCCCGCCATAGGCTTCCCTGCCATCGACGAACATCCAGTGTGCAATCACGAAGGCAAAATCGAACTGGGTCAGTGTGCATGAATCAGAATTGGGGAGTAGAGAGAGGAGACGTACGTCATCGTCATGACCTCGGAGCTGACAGCGTAATCGATAGTCGGAGAAGTCGATATCCATAGCCATATCGAGTGAATATTTAGGGTTTTTTTTTGGGAAGGATGAATCAATCGTCGTCTCCGGTGAAATTGAGCGTCTACAGCGATTGTTGCCATCGATCTGCTTCTTTCTGCTTCCGTTCTTCATCAATCTGCTTCTTCCCATGGGCTGAAAATGGTGCTACGATGGGGTTGGAGGGTTAGGTCAAAAAAGAGGGAGAAGGGGATAAGGAAAAAGAAAGATAAATGGTTAATTTTAGATTAAAAAGTTAAAAACAATATATACATATATATATGAAAATAATATTTACCTTTTTTCATAATTAAATGTAAATTTATCATTATTTATATTAAAAAAAACTAAAAAATATATATTAAACTAAAGGGTATTTTTGTCAATTTTCATTATTCCATTCCAATTCCTTCGTAAACCAAACAGACAAATTCCAATTCATTTAACAGATTGCATTCCATATCCTGCCAACCAAACACTTGGTCAAACCTGATAACATTCCATTCCAATTCCTTCCAGATTCCAATTCCTTTGACAGATTCCATTCCTTCAGAAATCATTCTGCAAACCAAACGCACCCTAAGGCCGTGCGTACCGCCATCGGGTACCACGGCCGGGTTCGTGGTCGAGTAGCAGCGGGTAGGGCGGCGAGGTGGTACCGGGGGGGGGGGGGGGTTCCGATCGGGTTGGGGTGTGCGGGTAGGGTTGGGTTCGGGAACCCGTTCAAACCCGCCGTAAATGTTTTTTTAATGTTTTTTAGGATAAGGAGGGTAGGAATGAGAAAAGCTGATGTGACATTCGGGTTCAATGGGTTCAGTGGGTTCGTGGGTTGGCGGTACTCATGGTCTAAGGGGGTGGTTGGGATTGCTTATTTAAAACAACTTATGCTTATTTTCAAAAGTGTTTATCAACTTATGTTTTGATAAAAAGGAGTTGAGGGAACAATGTAATTTAGGTAAATAAGTTATAAGCAGTTTCAAATAAGTTAAAATAGATTAAATTATCAAAAACAACTTATTTGTGGTGGGGAAAAGTCATAAGCACTTTACATTTTTTCAATCCAAACACTAAAATTAGCTTATTTGTGGTGAGGAAAAGTAATAAGCAAATAAGTCAAAAATATAAGCAATCCCAAACACCCCCTAAATAAATAATAAAGGGTTAATGGTCAATTAGAAACTATAAACTTTTAATTATTGGGCTAATTTTTTTTATAGATCTATACTATAGAAATATAGAATTATGTGAAAATTGAAAACATTTTTATAGAATCAAACATATATATTTATTGGAGTCAAAATAATAGATATATTTAAAAATAATGAAAATTATAATATAAAAGTAACATTTTGTGAAAACTTATGGGGTCAATTGACCCCCTTTTCAAAAGCATGTGTCCGCCCCTGGCGGTTTCGGTTTCGATTCTAGTTCCGGTTCCATAAAATTTGACCGGGTACTCGGTTTTGCTCATCCCTACATAAAATGAGCGTGTTTTTAAAGTAGGAGATACATGTTTAGAAAAAACCCGACCTTCTGCATAAAACTCCCTCATAAACCTTACTGAATAAATCACGTTCTATATGATTAAGTCACTACTAAACAGTCTTGCTCATACATAACTACTGAATAAGTTGTGAGTGTCATTAAATTAATTAAGATGCTAACAACTCATATGTGATTGGCACTCAATCGTTATTATGAATCTACCGTTTTCTTTAAAAAGATGTGATGGAATAACAATTTTAGGTCCAATTTCCATTATATTCTAGACAAGTGGTTTGGGTCTTCTTTAAGTTGGTATTCGGATTTCTTGTTTCCTTCTCGTCTATTTCGTGATTTATGAGCAATTTCAAACTCTCGTAAAATTATTTAATTCTCACAAAACAATATTCTTTTTTTCATAACATTTTGAATCGTTATACTTTTTAAGTACATTTTAAGAGAGAGATATATTCGATATGCAAAGTAATTTATGAAGCAATTTAGATAAACAAAATCGAGAATAGAGTAACTGCAATTTTCAACAAGGATTGTATTTTGATCGATTTTTGTAGAAGTTGTCTTTGACTGTTGCCTCTCACTTGGGACAGAGGAAAAAGATAGCGGAATTTTAAACCCATATTTGATATGAAACTGACATAAATCATACCGGAAAAAATTCTTTCATCTTCTTTGAATATGGGATGGTACGAGAGCTAAAATGAGACTAATATAAGAGCATCTCTAACATATTTTATAAAGTCTTCTCTAAAACGAAGAAAGTAGAGTAGATATGATGAAAATCTTCAAATTTGAAGAATTTTTAAAAAATGATTGTTTAAAAAAGAGAAATGATTTTTTATTATTATTTATACCAATACCAATGAAAATTTGTGAAATTTAATGTTTAAGAGAAATAAGCAGTATTTTATGAATTGCATTAAATATATTAATAATTATAATACTAACATTGTAATATCTAAAATAGTTAAATTATTGAAGATGAACCTTTTTTTTTTTTGAATATTTTGATTTTATATTTAAAACAAGTATACAAAGAAACGGGCCGCCCAATTTCCAAACCCCATTTGTGTCCTCCTTATTGGGCTGCTAATGCGCTCTTATGAAGCTCTTGACAGTCTTGCGGTTTTTAAAGCCTAAAAGAAAAAAAGAAAAAAAAAATAAAGAGAAATGGGCTGAACTGAAATGATTCGTTTTATGAAACCGGGCTAGCCCGTATATTATAAATTTTCCGCATATTTTAGTAGAGGAAGTTTCAAACGAGAACGCTAACTATTTAATAAAACAAGAAAACAGTAAATCATGTGCAAAATCACATGTGGCGGAAAAAGTCGCGTAATCATATATGATTTTGTACGTGAATCATATATGATTTTGTACATAGCGGTTGTTTTCTTAAATAGTTAGTGTTCTCGTATGAACCCACCTCTATTTTAGTAACCCGCATACCATTTTGGTTTTCGTTCAAGTCCGAATCTATTATGTGCTATTATTTTTCTAGTATCACATTTATGGTCGAAAGATATAAATTTTGTCCAATTCATACAAAACAAATGTCATGTATAAACTATTCGTAATTAGAGAAGACAATGGTGTTGAGATACCACACATCGCAATCTCCATTCCTATCTTCATCATCGTTGGGAACAAGATTCCTTCTTCATCCTCATCTCCACTAGGGAACGGGGATCTCCAATTAGTAGAGGTGGACATGTTATGGTATCATGTTTTTTTTCCAATACCATGTACCAACAAATTATAATTGGTATGCCAAATTATATTGTGTACCAATTTAAATGGTACCATCAATTTTCGGCTGATACATGTTGGTAGGGTTTTGTACCAACATCTCAAAAGTTGAAGTTGACCCGAATTGAAATCTACTATTGTACAAAACAAGTTTACTGACTTTTGTACCAACATCCCAAATTGGTAATAGAGACATGTTGTCCATACTGATAATACAAAGTACAAAAATGTTGTCCAAATTGATAATATAAACATGTTGTACACACACCATTGTAGCAACCAAAATACTTATTGTCAAACAAAAAGTAATACAAAATGTCAACAATAGTAGCAACCAAAATACTTGCAGTCCAACATAAGTTAAAACCTACAATTATAGTCCTTAAAAGTTAAAAGTAGCAACACCAACGCAGTACAGACAAAAAACTTCAAAAGAGCGTTGTGCTTTGTGGGATCTTCCCAAACCAAGTACCAAAGAAGGTTGAGACTTGAGATTCTAGCTATCTAGAGACTTAGGGAGTTAAGGTTTCGTATAGTCGTATTTGCGACTTTGCGTTGACAAGAGAACACAGAAGAGTCAAGAGATTAGAGATTAAAGGCTTATGCAATGCCGAAATAGGAATAAGAAGTCAAAGGTCTGAGTT
This sequence comes from Saussurea involucrata, assembly GCA_033807775.1. Classification (NCBI taxonomy): domain Eukaryota; kingdom Viridiplantae; phylum Streptophyta; class Magnoliopsida; order Asterales; family Asteraceae; genus Saussurea; species Saussurea involucrata. The sequence goes on along the minus strand of CM066317.1, from coordinate 16,785,577 downwards.
TAATGAGTTGTAAGTCACTATCCAACTATCCTCCACAAAGAACTATTTATTCTAAGTCACAAGATAAGAAAAAAAAAGCTTAACACAAAAACAGGAAAAAAAAATAATAACCCGGATCTTTGAGGCCCATTAAAAGACAATTAGATGATTCAAATCAATTTCTACATTAAATCATTAAGAATCAAATATATTGTATTTCATAACTCATTTTCTATTTAATAAGTAACTTAAAATAATATATATATATATATATAAAAGTCGGTAAGATACGTTATTATTGTGGTACACAATTTTCAATACCACATACCTACTAAGTTTTGAAGTTGATAAGGTAGTACCAACCAATATATTTTGGTACCAATTGAAATGATACGTTTGGTAATGAATTTGTTGGTTTGTCATTGTACAAATTTGACGCCCTACCGGTCAGTCAGTCCGTCCACCGGGGACTTAAGGATTTTTCCCGTTTACAAAATTTTATTTTATTTTGTCATATCTTAATAATATGTCTTTTTCACGTTTAAACGACATAATATTCTAAAACTTTAATTTAACCAAATTTTAGTTGTTGCATTTATATAAAAGTAATTTAAAAACAAATATATCAATGACAATGCTTAATATTTAAAGTTTGTATGTTTACGTTGTTATATCATCAAAAGGTTTTCATGAACAATCAAATTAATAATATAAATTATTTTGAAAGTTTTTTGATTATCGAACATCCATTATTTTTACGTGTTATATATATTGTTTGGGTTTGTCATATATATAGAAAGAAAGATCTTCATGTAATGTCCGAGGAGTACAGAAAAGAAACTAACCAATGTCTAGAACATGAAGATCTCCATGCAATTGTGGGTTTGATTTTGATTTTGATTTTAGGGTTTGGATGTAACACACTTGGTATCACAATACATCTTGTATGTATTTTAGATATCACACAAAGGATTGTTTGTATTATCTTTTTTTAACAGTGTCGATGTTTTAGGTATCACATTGTGTATCTTGTTCATCTTGTGTTTACTTGGTATTTACCGGAATAAGGTTCACCAAAGAGTAGGCATGGCAACGGGGCGGGTATGGGGCGGGGATCTCCATCCCCGGCCCCGGTTTGTAATACACTCCCCCGGCCCCACCCCGGTTTGTGATACCCTCCCCCGGTCAAACCCTGGTCAACCCCCCGGTCAAGGACCCTAAACCCTTAATAACTAATAAGATATATAATTTTTTTAATATATATATATATATATATTTAATAAAATATACAATTTTTTTAATATATATATATATATACCGGGTCCGGGGCGGGTCGGGGGATGGGCATCCCGGCCCCGGCCCCAGCCCCGGTTTTCTGAAATGGGGAATCCCTGGCCCCGGTACCCGGTTTGGCGGAGAATCCCCGACCCCGGTCGGGTCGGGTGGACCGGGTTTCGGGGCGGGTCGGGCCAAATTGCCATGCCTACCAGAGAGAGAGAGAAGAGATGATATTTTTAAAATGCCTAAATTTCCTTTAAATAAAATTCTAAGGGGCTGTTTGTTTTCTCATATTAAGCTCTTAATACCCCCTTAACTCTGATTCGGTCAGTCAGTTCAAGATTCAGATTGTTTGTTTTCTAAAATATTTCAGAGGCTCTTAACACTTAAATGCCTCTAAACCAAAAAGTGGTAACCTAAACTCTGATTTTCCTCTAAATCGCTTAGAGCTCTATCACCTCCATCAACATTCGCTTCCACGTAAGCAGGTCTCGGCCCAAAAAACTCGTATTCACCTCTATCTCCTTGCGCCTCCATCTCCAACCTGATTTCATGGTTTTCGTCCCTTTCTGATATCGTGGTTTTCGTGGTTATCGCCTCTTTCTGATTTCGGTGGGTTTCTTGATTTTGTGGTTTTTATCCTTGTTATGATTTCTTCCTATGTTAGTTGATTTCGTCCCTTTCTGATTTTGTGGTTTTCCTGGGTTTTAATTTTGTGGTTTTTGTTTCTATTTTGAATTTTGTGGGTGGGAGGTGTTGGGTGATCAGTGGTGGCAGTCGGTGGCTCGTGGAAGAGACTGCATAACTGGTGGTGGTGTCGCAGTAACACATCCCTCTTCCACCTCCATAGCTGACCGATTGGTGTGAAAAATGGGGTATGAGGCATGCGAAAGAATACGAGAAGGGAAGAGAGGTGTAGAGAGGTGTGGACTTTAGCGAATGAGAAGAAGGGAATCTGGAAATGGCAGCAGCGTACGATAGCGATGGAGAAATCTTTGTGTTGTGATTGAACCAGGGTTTTCTCCCCTGTGTGGTGGTGGTGGTGATTGATGAAAGATTCAGACAAAAATCCTTTTCCATTTCTCTTTTTTATTTTATCTTGAGTGGTTTATCAGATTTGGTTCTATCTTGGGTGATTTATCAGACTCGTTTGAATGGTTTAATAATTCAGAATGATGAAGTTAATTATTAATTTAATTAAAATAGCATATTCAGACGGTTATGAAATAACAAAAACAAACAGTCTTTTTGATTAAGATTTCAGACTTCAGTATCGACTCTTAAAAATCAGAGATGAAATCAGATTTCAGACTTCAGCACCTCTTAAAAAACAAACGCCACCTAAGTCAAAATTACCAAAATTTACAATTTTTTAATTTATCTTTTGATTTGTGGTTGAGATTGTATCTCACACTTATCACAAACAACCGAGTTCTCATTTAAATGACCCCTTATGTATGTATGTATGTATGTATGTATGTATGTATGTATGTATGTATGTATGTATGTATGTATGTATGTATGTATGTATGTATGTATGTATGTATGTATGTATGTATGTATATATATATATATATATATATAGTCGGGCTCAAATGAGAACAATACATATTTAAGAGAATAAGAAAACGGTCGAATCACATGTTACACTACATCACGTACAAAATCACATGTTATTCACGCGACTTTGCCTCGCACACCCATTTTTGACCGTTAATCTAAAATCGCATGTGATTTTGCACGTGATTTAACCTTTTTTGTATTATCTTAAATAGTTAGTATTCTCGTTTGATCCCCTATCAGGGTTGTCGCTGGGGGAGGACAGGTCGGGCATACCCTAGGGCCTACGAGAAATAGGGCCCAATTTTTTTAGTATATATAGTAGTAATAGTAAAAAAGAACTAATAAATAAAAGGGACACAATTTTTTTTAGTATCAAATAGGAACTAAAGAATTTCGTATTGTATTAAAAACCCGAACATGTGTTAATTAATTATATTGGAAAAGAAAGTATGTAAAATATCAAGTTATAACTAACATGGGTTTTTGATTATAATGTTGATGATTTTGAAAAAATTTGTTTTAACACTAGAAGTTTGAAACAATGATGAAAACATTAACCTAAGGTGAGATGGAAACACAACTAATTTTTATTAATTTACATAGAGTGCTACTTCGAATAGTTAACATTGTGACCCAAATGGTGTCAATCTATATATTAAATATATATATATATATATATATGTATGTATATATATATATATATAGTCCTCTTCAAATGTAAACCATCATTTTCGTGTAAACCGTCGATTTCATAGGTTTTTTTGATGAATTTTTGTTATGGAATTGTTTATTTTGATGAAATTGTTTCATATCATTCATTTCTTGATGAATTTTTTTTTATGAAATTTGTAGTTTCATAGGTTTTTTCATTCTTATGAAACTGTTTCATACATTTTCGTTTTCACCTATGAAACTACAAATTTCGTAAAACAATTTCATCAAAATAAACAATTCCATAAAAAAAATTATCAAAAAAACCTATGAAATCGAGGGTTTACACGAAAATGATGATTTACATTTGAAGATCCCTCTCTCTCTCTCTCTCTCTCTATATATATATATATATATATATATGGGCAGGTTCAAACGAGAAGCTAAACCTTATGCGAGAATGCGAGAAGTGTGTAATCATATATGATACACAAGCTTAATCATATATGATTAAGCATAGATTACATTGGCAATACATAGACGTTTAATCATATATGATTAAACACACTCACATGCCGTGTAATCATATATATGATTAAACACTTCTTGCATTCTCGCATAACGTTTAACTTCTCGCATGATCCTTCCTCTCTCTCTCTCTCTCTATATATATATATATATGTATATCATAAGAATGTTTTTGACGATGGAACATATTAACATTGTTATGCAAAAATGATATGGTAAATAATATTAATTTAAAAATAGTTATTTATTGACTTTGTGTCTAGAAATACTCAGAAAAGCGGTTTTATATGAATTAGTAATATTTGTTAAATTCAATATTATTTCTTATGATAAAAAACAATATATTAAAGATATTTTTTCCGTACTTATTGAGGGTCCTTTTTTACATCTCGTCAAAGGCCTATAAAATGTCATGAACAAGTCTCTCTCTCTCTCTCTCTCTCTCTCTCTCTCTCTCTCTCACACACACACACACACACACATATATATATATATATATAGTGGCGTAATAACTTGTAAACTTTTTTTTCGTGTAAACTTTGGATTTCATATGTTTTCTTGATGAAATTGTTTCATGAAATTGTTTATTTTGATGAAAGTGTTCCATATCATTCATTTCTTGATGAAATTGTTTCACATATTTGTGTTTTTTTTGTAAAAACGAAAACGTTTCATCAAACTAAGAAAATATATGAAACAGTTTCATAGGAATTAAAAAAATATATGAAACTACATAAAAAACACAAATATATGAAACAATTTCATTAAGAAATGAATGATATGAAACAATTTTAATCAAGAAAACCTATGAAATCCAAAGTTTACACGAAAAAAGTTTGAGAATATAGTGGGCCTATATATATATATATAGAGAGAGAGAGGGAGGTTCAAGGGAAAACCTCAAATAATTAGAAAACTAAAGAACACCCTTACACACATAGGATTAGATAATCTAATGGTCATTATTAAAATGGCAGTTTTGTAATTAAAAGGAAGTTGAAGGTAAATTATATAACAAGTTATTTGAGGTTGGGGGTAAAATTGGCAAAAGAAATATTAAAAGATCAGATACAAATATTAGAAACCCTACATACATTCTCCCAACTCAAACCCTACCTCTCACAACCTCAAACCCTTCCCCCTCTCTCTCTCTGCCACCGCCACCACCGCCGACCTATCCTCTCTTCTCTCTGCCGCCACCACCACCGCCGACCGCCACCACCTCCGACCTATCCTCTCTTCTCTCTGCCGCCACCACCGCCGGTTTTTCTTATTTCCTTCTCAATCACCCTCATCGATTGGTATCCTTCTACCCAACCAGAAAAATAAAAAATCTCATCGATCATGGACCTACCTCCTCCAATTCATATTCACCTCATCATCATATGTATCCACATCCATTTTTTCATATTTTGATTCAATTTCGCCTGAATCAGACAAAGATTTATCCATCTCAACAGGTGCGGTAGTTTCTATCATATTGACTTCTTTGTTACTGGCTTCTGATTCAACATATTTACCATCATCAGAGGTATGAAGGTGTGAAGGTGTAGAGAAGATGGCGAAATGAGTGGTAACCCAGAAACAAAAAGGTATGCCTGGCTATCTATCTCTTCTCATGTTTCTTCGTATTGGTAGGGTTCAGATTCATCGATATCATGTTATCTGGTGTTGAAACTCCAGATCTGTGCATATATATGCACAAGTGCATAATATGCACGACCAGATGCATAAGCTTTGTGGTGTGTTGGATCATAAGATTTGTGTCAGATATGTAATTGAGTATTTATTTAAAATATTTGTGATGATTTTTTATTTTAATTTAATTTATTTCTGCAGGTTCTGGATTTGTGTCACAAGACCTTTATCTTCATGGATTATTCAGTGTCTCTATTAACAAAATCCAGTTCTGTGCATAATATGCACAAGTGCATATCTACAAGTTTTTGCCGAAATCTGCAAGTTTTCGCCGGAGAACCGTCAACTGGCCGGAATCTGCAAGTGCTCGCCGGAAAACCGCCAACTCGTCGGAATCTGCAAGTGCTCGTCGGAGAATCGTCAACTCGCCGGAATCTGCAAGTGCTCGCCGGAAACCCGTCAACTCGCCGGAATCTGCAAGTGCTCGTCGGAAAACCGTCAACTCGCCGAAATCTGCAAGTGCTCGCTGGAAAACTGTGATCTCCATATTTATAGGGAAACGATTTGTGGCTTTTTTGTATTTTTCATATCTGATATAGTACTCAAATTACCTTAATACCCTTTTCATTAATTATAATTAGTTTAATTGCTGATTTTTAATATCCTTTGGATTATGTTGAATCAATGTTTATAAGGGTGTTCCTTAGTTTTCCGTTTATTTGAGGTTTTCCCCTGAACCTGACCCTATATATATATATATATATATATATATATATATATATATATATATATATATATATATATATTTAAGGGTTAAATCAAATGAGAACCACAAATATGTTACAAACCCGTGAGAACCGATATAAAAATATTTTTTTCATCAAATGCTAGGATTTAAGATATTTTGCTTCACATATATTTGTTTCATAATATGATAGTTTCAAATGGATTTGTTTAACAATGTGAATATTTTTTACGTGTAATTTTCATTTCACTAGGTGAATCAAAAAGAAATTTCACATGTAATCTTTTCACAAGGTGAACAAGAACACATGTGAAACAATATTTTAAATTATAGGTTTTGATGGATGGAAAAAAAATCATATAAAAATAGTTTTATATCGTTTTCACGGGTTTGCAACATAGTTGTGGTTCTCATTTGATTATCGTCACACACACACACACACACACACACACACACATATATATATATATATATATATATATATATATATATATAGAGGGAGGTTCAGGGAAAAACCTCAAATAAATGAAAAACTAAAAAACACTTTATCAACCGTTAGATCAGATGATCTGATGGATGTGATTAGGCGGGCGGTTACAACAATATTAATTAAATAAAAAACCTCACCCCCCCTATTTTTTATTCGAAAAAAGACGAAAAATAAACAAAATTCGAACGAAATAAATTACACCAAATAAATGATCATATTTTTCTCGTTAATTTGACATCCATATTGATATACTTTTTCTTCTGTATTTTCGTGGTTTTTCGGTTTTCCGGTTATTTAGGGTTTTCCCTTGAACCTGACCACATATATATATATATATATATATATATATGGTCGAGACGTCGAGTTCCGTGAAAAGTTGATGTTAACATGAGAAGTGGTTATCAACTGTTGGATGGGAAATCGATGCAACAATATAAGACGAACCGAGATGCACCGGATCAATTCTTTTCTAAGACACAATTTATGGGATGACATTTAATTAAAAATGATCAATGATTCAGATCCACTTGTTAAAGTTCTTATGTTAATCTTAACTTTTTACACAATCCTTCTCCTTCGCCATTCCCGGCTGACAAATTCAGGTTCTATCCCCGTCCAAATCCTACATTAATTTGAGATTCCCTAATCAAACCAGGTTCAAATATTAAGTTCCTTCTAAAGTACATTTTTTCTTGAGTAAATTACATTTTTGGTTCTTGTGGTTGTCACTTACTATCAAGTTTGGTCCCTCAATTAAACTAATTACAATTTTAGTCATTATGGTTGCCATTTTATTTCACTTTTGGTCCCTCTAATTAACTATAGTTAAAAATGTTAACTAATTCGTGTTGATCCAAACCCTCAGTGATTTGATAATGACCCTCTCTAATATACTTAGTGAAAATTGTAAGTAAACAATATGTATTAGAGTTTCACTATCGCTGATAAGTACTAAGATCTTCCGGTACCGCTGATAGGAACTCTCGCTCTTTAAGTTAAACATTCAGCGAAACTGTTCACCATAAATTCTCTGAGTCTGTTCAGTCATTATGATGATCGCTGATAAGTTAGTTGTTTACTTATGATCCCTGAAGACAAGTTTCACGTCAACAAAGGTTCTACGCTGAAGTCGAAGATCAAGCTCAAGAACCAGCGACAAGTCTCCTAATGAACTGATGCGGATCAGCGAAGACTCAGATTTGTCCACTCAACGTGAAGTATCAAGTACAAGACTTCAGCTATCGCTGAACTCTATCATTCGCTGATATAAAATGATAGATCGCTGAATCAACGAAAGCTGATCATGAAATCCTCCGTACAAAGTACTTTTGTCTTAACCACCCTTGCACGACTCTGTACGAAATGTCAGAAAAGAACCTCCGAATATCTGAAATCGTACAACCACTCTGATACTACACTGTTCATCCATGCGGCTACTAAGGTTGTCAACAAAGGTCAATGACATGCAACCAACCAGCTGATGACACGTGTAAAGTATATACTGACTTGCATTAAATGCATGCAGTATATAAAGAGATGAACTCACTTCATTTTGAAGTAACTTGCTAACTCTGGACAAGTTCAATCTCTTATCTCAAGATAGGTTATTATTAGTAATTTCCTTATCTCTCTTAGTGCAAGAAACCTTAATGTTCCAACTTGTTTAGATTTAGGTTTATCCTTAATCTTGTTTCCGCAGCAAGCTGTAAATTGTTAATGATTTATCAATAAACAATTTAGAAAAGTAAAATCTGTGTGTTTATATTCAACCCCCCCCTCTTCTACAAACTTGTATAGGCCTTCGGGACCAACAAGTGGTATCAGAGCGGATTTGTTTAATCTCATAAACAAGATCTAATCTAAGATATTTCTCTTCTTTGCTATTATCTGAAAATGGCCACCAACACAAACACAAATTATATAGACAATGGTTCTCTTGCAAAACCCCCTAGATTTTCCAGAGATAACTTCAACTTATGGAAAAATAGGATGACACTCTTCTTAGAAGGTGTAGACCCTACTATGCCTTACTATCTTGAAAACGGCCCATACATCCCTGTAACAATTGATCCTTCAGTTCCAGCCACTGCAAATAGACCTGCTATTCCAGAAAGGCTGATTCCTAAGGAAATACACATGTGGACCGATGAAGATAAGAAGAAAGTGGCTATAGATACAAAAGCCAGATCCATACTATCCATGGCCCTTCTTGACGAAGTCTATCATTCCGTCATGAACCTGAAAACATCAAAAGCCATGTGGGACACAATATGTGTTCAGTATGAAGGAACGTCTGATGTCCAGGACTCAAGAAAGATCAACCTGGTAAGACAATACGAAAGCTTCATTTCTGGTAAGAATGAAACTCTCTCTGAAGTTCATCAACGTTTTAATTGTTTGATTATAGATCTGAAAACTGTTGGTAAGGAATATTCTAACTTTGAAGTGCTGACAAAGTTTCTAGAATGTTTACCTGAAAGCTGGGACAATTATTCTATGTGTCTCAAGCTGTCAAAGGATCTAAAATCAATGACCCTTGCTACCTTATATGGCACGTTGCTGAATCATGAGCAATCAAGCCATCTTAAGAAGAATCTTGTAAAAGATTCCAAAAGCACCCCTGTTGCTTTAATCTCAGAGGAACCTTCTACTCAGCGACCCTCGGTCACTATCACTGAGTTAGAGAGTAACTCTGAAAGGTCATCAGATTCTGATTATTCAGATAATGATGAATCTTTGGCTCTCCTAACTAAGAAGTTCAGGAGATTTGCCAAAAAGAAAATGTTTAAAAAGAACAAACCTCTTTCCATAACTGACAAGCCTAGATCATCAGCTTTTGTTGATAAGGCTACTGCTACTTGTTTTAACTGCGAAAAGACAGGACATTTCGCTAACGAGTGCAGGTCTAAGAAAGTTTCTAGACCCTCAGCTTTTACAAAGAAATCCTTTGTTCCAAGGAATAAAGATGACAAATACTCAAAGCTGAAAGAAAAATATGCGAAGCTGAAAAGCTTTAAGAAGAAAGGCAAAGGCCTGATGGCTGACTATGATTGGGCTGCTTCTGATGAAGAAGCATCATCATCTGACTCTGAAGATGATGAAGCAAATCTATGTCTCATGGCCAAGATTGAAGAAGAGGAAGAAAGTTCATACATTCCCTCCACTTCAACCTCTGCTATTCAGGTATCACCTTCTTTCTTTACCAATATTGCAAATATTGATGAAGCTGATAGTCTCCGTAAGATCGATCTCTTGACTAGAAGTTTATACGAAGCCATGAACGGCAAAACTGTGGTGGAAAACCAAAACCTTGATCTCGCTGAAAAGCTTAAAAACTGCCACCTTCAAATAGAAAAGCTTTCTAAAATTGAAGAAGATTTTAAAGATCAAGTATATTTAAATCAGCTAGTCAAAATCGAACGAGCAGAAGCTATCGCTGCATTAAAAGCTGAAAAAGCTACTGTTGAAGGATGGTGTAATTCTTCAACAAAGATCACTGAGATAATAAAGTCTCAAATTCCACTGAGTGATAAACATGGTTTGGGTTACAAATATGAAACTTCAAAACCAACCACTGAGCGTTCAATGCTTAAATTTGGAACGTTCGTATCCTCAGTCGCTGATACTTCATCTTCTCAGTGCTCCTCGTCCATTACACCAATCCCTGAGGAAACTCCTACATCCTCAAAAGGCAAGGAGAAAATGGTTTATTCAAAATCTACCTCTGTCTCTAAAGACAAAGGTAAAGGAATTGTTATTTACCAAAATCCTCAGAAGGGTACTTTAGTACCAAAGCTGAATGCTTCTAAAACTTCAGCGACCCATCCCTCTGGATCAAGGAAGCTGATCTCTGGATCTATTCAGCGATCTACTCCTAGACTCAGAGTTGATGTTCTTGTTAAGAAATCTGAAGAACTAAATGTTCGTCCCATTTCTAAAGCAAATAGCTTACTTGGTGCTGGTACTTCTAATTCTAAATTAAAAGCTCAGCATACAAATGGTCCTAGAACTACTTTTAGCTATAGGAAATGTTATCACTGTGGACTCACTGGTCATATTGCTAGTAAGTGCCCCACAGCCACCAAAGCTGAAAAGATAGCTAAGGTGAAGATTGCCCCCAAGGCAAAGAAGACCAACCCTGGTGCAAATCAGGTCAAGGTGAATTCTACCACTGAGGTTAAGAAATTAACCAAAGTGAAGAAAGACAAAGCTGAATCTTCAAATGCTGCGAAGACTGCTGAACCTTCCATTCCAACTACTTCCACTGACAAACGTGTATACATGGTTAAGTGGGTACCTAAGAAAAACTAATCTTCCTTTGTATTGCAGGTTAAGAAGGGTATCTGGTATCTCGATAGCGGATGCTCTAGACACATGACTGGAAAGAAAAGCCTGCTCGCTGAATACAAGGAGGAGAAAGGTCCCTCTGTGACTTTCGGTGGAAATGGAAAAGGACATACCCGAGGGTATGGTGTACTTTCAAATGGTACAACCTCCTTCAGAAGAGTCACATATGTTGAAGGGCTGAAGCATAATCTTCTAAGCATCAGTCAGATTTGCGACATGGATAACAAAGTAATCTTTACTAAGGAATCCTGCTTTGTCACTGACAAAAAGGAGAAGATAGCTCTCAGCGGTTATCGTTTGGAAAATGTTTATGTAATAAACATGGACTCAACAACCACTGAGAACTCCTGTTTCTTCTCAAAGGCCTCATCTGATGTCAACTGGCTATGGCATAAGAGGCTATCTCATCTAAATTTCAAGACACTGAACACTCTTTCGTCAAAAGAGTTAGTCACTGGTCTACCTCAGCATTCATACGCCAAAGAGTCCTTATGTTCAGCGTGTGAAAAAGGGAAGCAGACCAAAGCAAGCTTTAAATCAAAGCAAGTTTCTTCAGTGTCATCTCCTCTACAACTACTCCATATGGATTTGTTTGGCCCTGTTAACAAACAATCCATCGCTGGAAAGAAATATACGCTGGTCATAGTTGATGAATTCTCTCGGTATACATGGGTTATGTTTCTTCGTTCCAAGAGTGACACCCCTGAAGAACTCATCACTTTTGTTCGGAAGATGGAAACCCTGAACAATCTGACCGTTCACTCAATAAGGAGTGATCATGGAACTGAATTCAAAAACAGTTCTCTTGATTCCTTCTTTGAGAGTAAGGGTATTTCTCACAACTTTTCTTCAGTGAGAACACCGCAACAAAATGGAGTCGCTGAAAGAAGAAATAGAACAATTATTGAAGCTGCACGTTCAATGCTCAGCGATTCTCACCTGCCTACTCAGTTTTGGGCATAACCTGTCAACACTGCTTGTTTTACGCAAAACATGTCGCTGATAGTCAAAAGATTCAATAAAACAGCCTATGAACTTTTTCATGGGAGAAAGCCCTCAATCAGCTTTCTTCACATCTTTGGATGTCAGTGTTTCATACTGAACAATAGAGATGCCCTTGGAAAGTTTGACCCTAAGGCTGATGATTGAATCTTTCTTGGATACTCCTCAGTTTCCAAAGCCTTCAGAGTCTTCAATCGAAGAAGACAAACTGTAGAAGAAACTATTCACGTCACGTTTGACGAATCCCGTTCAGCGAACTCTAAACCGTCCGCTGATACTGAAGAACTGAATCAATGGATGTTTTCTCATCTTGGTGATTCAGAAGATATTCCCACTCATGCTCATCCAGTAGAAGATGATAGTCCCACTATCATTCCAAACATGCAGAATAGTGAAGCTGAAACATCATGGGTCTCAGCTGTTCCTATAAACACTATACCTGCAGTTGATCCAAATGTCTCAGACATTCCATCTACTTCTCAGCAATCAGTGAATATAATGACAACTGCATCCATTCCTCTCTTGGCTGATACTCCCGACGTCGCTGAAGCTTCATCTTCAGCTCCTCTAGTTCAAGTTGAGTCAGCGTCTCACGCTCCGGCTCAACGATGGACTATAAATCACCCAATTGATCAAATTCTTGGTGATCCAAACGCTGGCATTCAGACTCGACGAAGTGCAGGTAATATTTGTTTATTTGTAAATTTTATTTCACTAACTGAACCAAAGAAAGTAGATGATGCCCTCAAAGATCCAAACTGGGTCAGCGCCATGCAAGAAGAGCTGACTGAATTTGAAAGAAACAAAGTTTGGAAACTTGTTCGAAGACCAACTGACAAAACTGTGATAGGCACTAAATGGGTCTATCGAAACAAGTTGGACGAACATGGTACTGTAACCCGCAACAAAGCTCGTCTTGTTGCTCAGGGATACAGACAAGAGGAAGGCATAGATTATGACGAAACATTTGCTCCAGTAGCAAGACTTGAATCTATTCGTCTATTCTTAGCATATGCTGTACACAAAAACTTCAAAGTACATCAGATGGATGTTAAGTCATCATTTCTAAATGGAAATCTAAATGAAGAAGTCTATGTGGAACAACCTCCAGGATTCTCAGATCCTAAGCATCCAGGTTATGTTTATAAACTGGATAAGGCACTTTATGGTTTAAAGCAAGCTCCACGTGCATGGTATGACACTCTTTCTACTTATCTCCATATCGAAAAATTTGAGCGAGGTAAAATCGACAAAACTCTATTTTTTAGAAAAGTGAAAGGTCATATCATTCTAGTTCAAATATATGTTGATGACATTATATTTGGTTCTACTAACCCTGAGCTTTGTACTCGTTTCGCTGATAGAATGAAAGATGAGTATAAAATGAGCATGATGGGTGAACTAACATATTTCCTTGGTCTTCAGATTAAGCAAACTGAAAAGGGAACTTTTATTAATCAGGGAAAATATGTTAAAGATATGCTGAAGAAATTCGACTTAACTGAAAGTTCAGCTATGAAAACCCCTATGGCACCACCGCTGACACTTGATAAGGACACAAAGGGTGTTCCTATCAATGTCACGTTGTACCGTGGGATGATCGGCTCACTATTGTATCTTACAGCTAGCCGACCCGATATTATGTTTGCAACATGCTTGTGTGCACGATATCAAGCTGAACCTAAGATATCTCATATGAAAGCTGTAAAGCGAATCTTTCGATATCTTAAGGGTACATCGAATCTAGGTCTTTGGTATCCCAAAGATTCAGGATTCGATCTAACCGCCTATTCAGATAGTGATTTTGCAGGTTGCAAAATGGATAGGAAAAGCACCACAGGAGGATGCCAGCTCCTGGGTGGAAAGCTGGTAAGTTGGACAAGTAAGAAGCAAAACTCAGTGTCCACTTCCACAGCTGAAGCTGAATATGTAGCCGCTGGAAGCTGCTGTTCTCAGGTCTTGTGGATGAGAAATCAGCTACTAGACTATGATCTTCAGCTCTCTAAAATTCCAATCTATTGCGACAGCACAAGTGCCATCGCTATAGCTAATAATCCAGTACTACACTCAAAGACAAAACACATCGAAACCAGGTATCATTTTATCAGAGATCATGTGATGAATGGTAATATAGAACTTCATTTTATTCCAACTGATTATCAGTTAGCTGATCTATTCACCAAACCTCTTGATGAGACAAGATTCAACTTTCTCATCAGCAAGCTTGGAATGCTGAACTTTGAAGGATAACATCTTCAGCGATTCACATTAAGATCAGCGACACTACTACTTTGGATAAAATCAACTTGTATAACCCATTCTATCATTCTCTCTCTGAATAAACTTGATTCGCTGATATCAAGGTATGTTTTTCTCTCTGACAAATCGCATGTAAATGCAAGATTTCAAAATAGATTGCATCGCTGAATATCTCTTCCTTAACATCGACATTTTGAAATTTCTTAAAACCTTCACTGATATTTCTATTCAGTGCTTCATGTTTTCAAAGTATCTCTGAGTTTTTCAAAACCTCAGAGACAACCAAGAATATGAAAGGACAGTTGTGACGTCATTACAACAGATATGCCCTGGCACGTTCTTCTTTCTGACACACGTTTGCACGTTTCGTTTTTTCGCCAATCAAATGCAAACACGTGTCCGTGTCATGATGGAAAATCTTTTCCCGCTCAAGATTTTCTCTTTCTAAAATCTCTATATAAACAAACTCTTTGTTTATATTTGTCTTTTACGCTAACTTATCCTCCAAGCAAGAAAGAATTCACTGTTGCATTTGGCTCTCGACTTTTTCTCAAGAACAACTGTTCATCTTCTTCATCAAACTTGAAGGTTAATATGTTCTTATTATTTACCGAATGCAAATAACTTGTTTCTGATCTACTCTTTGTTTTTAACAAGATCAAAACAAAAGAACTTCTTAAAAATAAAATAATTTTCTTTCATGGTTTTATGAACACAACTATTTCATGGCTGTTCTTCAAGTTTAAATGCAAAAATCTTAAACTTGTTCTTCACACATTCGTTTTTTCCAGAATCCAAATCTTCAAAGAAAACTGGAAAACAAGATTTTTTTTGGGTTTGAAATTTTCGTTTTCAAAAACATGAAAAACCCTAATCTTCATTAAGACATTTGTGTCTGAATGAAATGGATAAAATTCGAAACATCTTATTGGAAATTCTTTCCACAATAAGATTATTCTTATTTGTTAACATCTTTGGTTGAACTGATAATACAGAGAAATTGTAACAACCCGCTAACAAAATATACATAATACATATAATCCATAACATGTTTACAATAAAGTACTTCATATTTCACATTTGGTCCCAACTAAAGTCTGACTAATTTAAAAATTCAGTACAAACTTAATCCACTTTAAGTTACATAGTAATAACCATAAAATTATAAGTACAAAAGCATCCATAGTATCATAATGATCATCTTCTCAAAAGCTAGCCACAAGTACTCAATTTACTTGTTCTTACTGGAACCTCCACCTGGAATACATAATTTTTAAAACAGAAAATGAGGGTTAGACCTAAGGGTCTAGTGAGTAAATCCCTGACATTTGTAAATCATTAAAAATTCATTTACATAAAACACTCTTCGTATAAATACACATATATCACACGTAAATTAATACCAACTAAGATTTACACATCATACCTGTCTCATTCCACCTTATCCCTCCACCAATGGCCAATATCAATTGGTTGCGAGCCAATTTATCACACCGGTCCAAAGCCCGGCCACGTATTATATTTTCATATAATACTCACGTAATTATAATATCTCAATGTATTATAATCACCCACGTATGACATATTCATACACTTTATCAAACATTAGTTATTCACATAATGCATTCCAGTAAAATACTTTTTAAAGAAAAAACTCACCTGATTTGTTTAACACCAAAAGCCTTCCCAAGTTAATATCACGTATGCCGATCATTCACAGAATCTGAAATCATATAAAATACCAAATATCTCTTTTTAAAAATAAACTTATGATATCCTCGACTAAAGTCGCAACCCACTAAAATAAATTAAAATCGCAATGAACAGTACCAAGTCGCAACCTCCTACTGCGACTTCACCCCGAAATCGCAACCCACTATTGCGACTTCACCCCTAAGTCGCAATCCACTACTGCGATCCCAAACCCAAATCGCAATCAACTACTGCGATTCCAAACCCAAATCGCAATCAACTACTGCGATTCCAAACCCAAATCGCAATCAACTACTGCGATTCCAAGCCAAGTCGCAAACGACCATTGCGACTTCAAGACCAAGTCGCAACCAACCATTGCGACTTCGATGAATATCGCAATCATCCATTGCGACTTCGTTGAATATCTCAGTCCACTGTTCATCCTAAAAACCCAGAAATCGTACTTTTAAGCTATGCATGTTGCCGTAAAGGTGCAGATATGTTTTACACTACCCTTAGAACATTATCCTCAACCCAAAACTGACATATCTTACCAAAAATACCAAAACCCACTTACGTACCTATTTAACAACTTATGAACATAAAGAAAATGGATTGTGTAGGATGTTTACCTTTGATTCTCCAGTTGATATTAGCAATTTCCAACAGTACTAAAACAACTTCAGATCTTCTTTTTAACTCTCTCTCAACTTTCTCTCTTCTCTTCTCTTTCGTCCAAAAACACACACACACCACCCATACTTTTTTTTTCTTTTGATGATAATATCTAACTTAAATCCTAAGTGTTAGGGCATTTTTGTAGCTATCAAGACAGTATTAATATCTTGTACTGTTCTTCTTAAGTAGAGGCATGGACATGTCATGGCCCTACTATATAAAGAAGACTCCTTTGTAATCTTGGTAACAACTTGTAGCATTAGTCATTTGTACTTTGAAGATCAATATATGGATGACTTGTGTACTCTAGATTTTCTCTCTACATCATTCTTGATTTCTTGCTAGATTTGGGATTTCACATTTGGTATCAGAGCTAAACAGGAGATTCAAGCAGATCGAAGACCAAATTGAAGAATTTTTACACTAAACATGAAGAATTCGGATCTGGTGTTCATCACTGTTCATCTGATCACTTTTCATTCAGACATAGATTTTTTCTAGATTCTGATTTCTTGGATCAATTCTTGGCATCACTGAACTTGGAATTGATATCTGAACAACATTAATTCTTGGATCATCAGCATTTTCTAAACAGAATCATTAGATTTGTTCATTTCTTTGGATTTTCGTTCGAAAACCCTAATTCACTGTTTTGGACTTTAATTCGATTAAATTGGTCGAATTAGATCTTGTGATTAACTAAGAAAGTGTGTGGATTTTGATTTCGAGCAAACCAGTACAAATTTCGTGTTAATTGATCAAGAATTGAGGAAGATATGGCAGATTCAGTGATGTTGAAGTTCGATGTGCAGAATTCGGATTATTCTTGGTGAATTCAGATCATTCAAGATTTTCTAAGTGCTTAAGTATTGGTTTCGGATCCAGTTAAGTCCGAAATCCGTGGTGTCGCACCCAGTTAAGTTCGAATTCTTGAGGTTTCGAACAAAGTTAAGTCCGAATTCCGGTGATTTCGAATTGTTATACAAGTGTTGAAATCGTATTTGTTAAGTTCGAATTCCGTGATTCCGCACTCATCTACATCCGAATTCTGAGTTGAAGAGTGTAATTGGTTTTGATTTTGGCCAAGTATTGATTTCACACCAAGCTAAATTCGAATTCAAGGATTTCGCATTCAGTTGCATTCGAATTCAAGGAATTCGCACTCAGTTGCATTCGAATTCAGGGAATTCGCACCGTACTACATCCGAAATCTGAAGGTTTCGAATTCTAAAGCATCCGAAATCTGAAGGTTTCGCACCACTCAGAATTTGTCTAAGTGTTGGTTTCGGACCCAAGTGCTGATTTCTTTCTTGAACAGTTTATTCTAAGTGTAATCTCTGTTACACTTACTGCTTGATCTTCTGAACGATCAATTATCCTAGCTATTTGAAAAGATGTCGAGAGATTTAATGAGTATGGGATCAAAGAATAAGCCTCCAGTTCTTCTAGTGGAAGAATATGCCCAATGGAAGAAGAGAATGACTCAGTTTCTAAATCATCAGAACAGAGATTTAATGGTTTCAATCAAAGAAGGTCCTCACACACCACAAATGGATGTTGGTGGTCAAGCTGAAACTGCTACAAGTCAGTATGTTGCTCCTAGAAGGATTGATAAAGAACCCAGATTTTTTAATCAATATGACAAAGATAGGATTGCAATTGATGAACTGGCTTTGACTTATTTGACTATGGCAATTCCAAATGATATCTACAATCGAGTAGATAGTCGTGACTCAGCGAAAGAGATATGGGATGAGTTAGAAAGGCAGTTTGAGGGATCATCAAAGTCTAAGAAGACCAAAAGGAATCAAAGCATCAATGCTTATGAAGGGTTTAAAGCAAGAGAAGGCGAACCTTTGAAAGAGACCTACAATAGATACAATATCATCCTTAATAATTTGAGAAGAAATGGAGTCGACAAATCAGAATCAGAAATAAATTACAAATTTGTCAAGAATCTTCTACCAGAATGGGATTCCTACTCCATTCAGCTCCAAATGTCAAGGGATATGGATGATGAAAAGTTGACCGACATTTTCAGTATTCTAGGTCAACACGAAGAAAAAGTAAAAGCTGTTAAGGAAAAGGATAAAAAGGTCGAAGAATCTTTAGCCCTTCTGAGTAAACATAAGAAGAGTGAAGCTATGAAAACAAAAGCTTTGATTTCTGGGATGAGCAAGAAGAAGATAAGTTCTGATGATGATGATAGTAGCAGTTCTGGAGATGAAATGACTGATATAGCTGAGAAGTTGGCTTTATTAACAAACAGATTTCAAAACAAGTTTGGCAAAAAGAAGTTTTATTCAAAAACCAAACCTGAATACAACAAAGCTAACAAGTATAAAATATTTGAGAAGAAATATGAGAACAAGGAGGAAAAGAAAGAGGAGAAAGAGGAGAGAGTTGAGAAAAAGGAAAGAGAGGAAACGAATGATAGAGATGACCGAAACTGTTTTAACTGTGGAAAGCCAGGTCATTATGCCAGAGACTGTAAGCTAAAGAAGATGAAGGATTCTGACTATTATCAGCGAAAGGCACATCTGGCAAAAGCAAAAGAAAGTGGAAAGCCAGTCAATGCTGAGGAAGAAATTTGGCTTATGGATTCCTCTGATGATGAAGAAGCTCACTTTACTCAAGTAAAGCATAGCTTAATGGCTAAACTAGATGAAGATGACCAGGAATCCGAGGTATCATCTCTTCATTCTTCTGATAATTCTGATAATGAGTCTGAAACTAAAGATGACAGATATGAAGAAATGCAACTCGTGATAATTGAACTTAATAAGAAATTTGAAAAAGTTCAAAAGGAACTTGAAAATAAGAAAAGTTCAATGATGAAATATCACGATGAGGCACTTCTTTACAAATGTCTTGCTGAAGATAGAGAAAATGAAAAGGAAGTTATTAGAACAAAAGTTAAAACACTTGAATCTGAAATTTCTGAATTGAAGAAGAAAATGATTGATATAAGTGATGAGAATATAGACTGTCAATTTAAAATTAAGATTCTCATTGAAGAAAGAATAGAAGCTCTTGCAAAGATCAAAGAACTTGAAAAGTTAAACTATAAAAGAGGTCAGACTGAGCAAACTCTAAGATTATTAACCAATAATCCAAAAGATAAACGATTTTTTAATCCTAAAATGGGACTTGGTTTATCTGATGTAGAGGTATCAAAGAAAGCGCCTGAAAATTTTTATACAATTACAAAATTGGATGAAGATTTAAAGGAACCCATTAAAAGGAAATACCTCTTATATCCAAATTTTTTGTTAAATCTGAATGTTCAACTCCGGATTCTAATAAAGATAAGGATAAGACGGATAAAGGTTCGGAAGAAAAGCCTAGATTCAATACGACAAACTTTAAATACGATGAACTAAATTCCAGTTACAAAACCAAAAAGGTTGAACTAACTGAATTTAGTTTATTATTCTCAAATGAATCTATGGCTAAAACATTTGATTCCAATATCAATGAACCTGAACCTGTTAAATCTGAATCTAATGTTGAAATGGGGTCAAATAGAAATTCAGATTCTGACAAAAAGGAGTTTGTTCAAGAAACCTCTTCTGAATTTCCTGATTTGGATTCTGCTTTACGAAAAATTGTTGATTTAGAAAATCAAATTTCTAAATTACAATTAAATTTTGAAATATTAGAGAATGATCATGATAATATTGGGATAAATTTTGATCATAGTCAAAAAGTCAATCTTGAACTTCAAGTTGAGATTCGACGACTTGAATCCCGAATATTAGAATTATCAAAATCGAAAGATTCAATTACTTGTGAAAAGTGTTCAAATCAAAGTGAAACAACAGATCAATCTAATTCTTCAAGTTCGGTCAAAGTAAAAGAAAAATGTCTTTCGAAGGTTATGAGAAAGGAGAATCATCCGGAACCAAATCTAATTCTTGTTCGAATGATTCTTCTAACTCTAAAAGCTCTAACATTTTTTCTTCAAGTACAATTGATTCTGGTGTAAAAGTATCTTTAGAAAAAGATAAGCTTTTTGAAGATAACAAAGCACTTGTTTTGAGATGTGAAAAACTTTCAAATCAAATTTTAGATTTTGAAAAAGTGTTTTTTCTTGAGAAAGAGAAGCATCAAAAGGAAAGAACTGAACTTGAAATTGAACTGAAATATTGTGAAGTATATCATACAAAGTTTTCATCAAATATATCTAATGCCAAAAAGGAACAAGAACTGAAAAGAAAAGAAAAAGAAAAATTATTCGAAACAAAATCAAATGTGTTTCCAAATAATGCTTCTAGTTCTATGACTTCTAACAATGTTTCTCATTCTTTCTTAGAAATGGATGAAGAAAAGTGCGTGGATCTGAAGGAGAATATTTCGAATAGCGAGAATAGGAATACTGATACTGAGAAATGTATTTCTTCAAATAAAAATTGTATTCATTCGTGTAATGTTTACAAAGTTTGTGAAAATAAAAATTCTGCAATTTCAAATTCTATCTTGTTGACACAAGCAAAAAGAAGAATACATTGTGCTCATTGTTGGGATAACTATTTCAAGCTAAATAGAAATGATCCAAAGAACAAAAAGACTAATACTTCATCTTTTTCTTTAAAATCTTCAGCGAACAAATTTGTTAAAATGTTCGGTTTCAGATCAAAGAAACAGAATAAGAAGAAAGAAACAAAAACAGTTGATGTGAATATGGTTTGGATTCCAAAAGATCAAATCAACAAACCAAATACACAAAATAACCTTACCTTTAAAGGCAAAATTCAAGGTTCATCAACTGTAATAAACAAACTGATCCGTACTAACAAGAAAGGACCCATACAGATATGGGTACCTAAGATCAGGTAATTATCTTTTTACAGGATCGTCATGTGTGGGTCATTGATTCGGGAGCTTCTAGACACATGACGGGGTACAAGCACTTATTGCACGATTTTACTGTACATCCTGGCGGATCGGTAGGTTTTGGTAACGACTCTAAAGGTCACGTTCGAGGCTACGGAACGTTGAAGAATGACTCGATGCAAATAGAAAAGATCTTGTATGTTGAAGGATTAGGGCATAACCTTTTCAGTATTAGTCAGTTTTGTGACAAGGACTGTAAGGTAATCTTTGACAAGAAGTTTTGTTATGTTGTGGATGAGAACTGGTCAGAGATTTTCAGAGCAAAACGATGCGGCGATCTATATATGATGGATTTTTCGACTCTGGTTGCTTCTAATCAAGTTTGTCTTGTTTCAAAAGCCTCTCAAGATGAATGTTGGTTGTGGCATAGGAGACTCTCACATCAAAATTTTCGAAGCATCAACAAGCTCAGAATAGATGGATTAGTTTCCGGGCTTCCTGAACTGAAGATTGACAAAGTTTCTATATGTCCGGCGTGCGAAATGGGAAAGATGAAACACGTCACGCACAAATCCAAAACTTTGTCTAACTGCAACAACGTCTTGGAATTAATTCATATGGATCTCTGTGGCCCTATGAGAACTCAATCAATGGGAGGAAAGAAATATATCTTGGTTATGATTGATGAGTATTCACGCTACACTTGGTTGGATTTTCTTCGACTCAAATCTGAAGCACCTGAGCAAATAATTAAGTTCATAAAAAGGATTCAAATTCTTCTACAACGTCCAGTTCAAAAGATAAGGAGCGACAATGGAACTGAATTCAAGAATGCAACTCTTCAATCGTTTCTTGAATCCGTTGGCATCTCTCATAATTTTTCTGCACCAATTACTCCACAACAAAATGGAGTAGTTGAAAGAAAAAATAGGACGCTTGTGGAAGCAGCTCGGACTATGCTTGCTTATTCGGGTCTTCCACCAAGTTTATGGGCTGAAGCAGTTTCAACCGCATGTTTCACTCAAAACAGGACAATTATTAATAAACGTCTTAATAAAACTGCATATGAAATAATCAATAATCGCAAACCTAACATCAAATTTTTGCGTGTTTTTGGATGCAGATGTTTTGGCCTAAAAGATAGAGAACACCTTGCAAAATTCCAAGTCAAGGCTGATGAAGGGATTTTTATTGGATATTCCTTGAATTCTAAAGCATATCGGATCTACAATAATCGTACAAAATCAGTCATCGAGAGCATCAACGTTACGTTTGACGAGAGTGTGACTTTGACTTCTGGACAACACAGTTCAGAACTCGGACAAAAATCTGAAGTTTCTACTCAAAAAGGAGTAGAACCTGTGGTGAAAATGTTTTCTAATTATGTATTAAACAATAATAGTACTAAAGATTTAGATTTGTTATTTCATGATGCATTTATGGATTATTGTGCAGATATGGAACAACCCATCACATCTGTAAATGTATTTCCACAACAGACGAGTATGAATGTCTCTGGTCCATCTGACGATGTCGGTGCTAGTACTTCTGGGACAACCAACGAAACTCCAAGTGTACCTACAACTATTCCAGTTTCTGAACCTGAAATTCAGCCTGAAGTTCCGGTTTCAGTAAACACATCATCGGAGATTCCTATACATGAAATACAACAACTAGAAGTTAATGTACCAGAACCAACACATGTATCTTCAGCTGAATCTACTGAAGAGATTCTTGCAGTTATGGATGAGAATGATTCATCGAACACTCGTGTAGAGATTTCAACTCTTCCCAGTACACATAAGTGGACAAAAGCACACCCCCAGCAGATATTATTGGTGATCTCAATGATGGAGTAAAGACACGATCTGCGACTACCAACGAATGTTTGTATGTCAACTTTCTAAGCACGTTAGAACCCAAGAAAGCATCTGAAGCTTTACAAGATCCAGATTGGATAAACGCCATGCAAGAGGAGTTAAATGAGTTTAAGCGTAACGAAGTTTGGCATTTGGTGAAGCGTCCTAAAGACAAGACCATTGTTGGAACTAAATGGGTCTTTAGGAACAAGAAAGACAAAGCAGGAATTATAGTCAGAAACAAAGCAAGACTGGTTGCAAAAGGGTATAATCAACAAGAAGGAATAGATTATGATGAAACCTATGCACCAGTAGCAAGGATTGAAGCCATCAGAATTTTTCTTGCATACGCCGCACATAAAAGCATGAAGGTATTTCAGATGGACGTCAAGTTTGCGTTTCTGAACGGAATACTACATGAAGAGGTTTATGTAAGTCAACCTGAGGGTTTTGTAGATCCAAAATATCCCAACCATGTCTATGTTTTGGATAAAGCACTCTACGGTTTGAAACAAGCTCCGAGGGCATGGTATGAGACTCTGACTATTCATCTGCTTAAAAATGGATACACCAAAGGTACAATAGATACAACTCTTTTTCTCAAAAGAGAAGGTAAAGATTTAATGTTAGTACAAATATATGTTGACGACATTATATTTGGATCTACAAATCCCGATATGTGTAAAGATTTTGAAGAGGTGATGAAAAGCCGCTTTCAAATGAGTATGATGGGAGAGTTAAAAAAATTTCTTGGTCTCCAAGTGACACAGTCAAAAGAAGGCATTTTCATTAATCAATCAAAATATATAAATGATATGCTTAAGAAATTTGACTTAAATTCCTCTTCCACCATGAAAACTCCCATGGCTACCGGTAAGCTTTTGAACGCTGATTCATCTGGTATATCAGTTGATCAAAAGTTATACCGAGGCATGATTGGATCTTTACTGTATCTAACGGCAAGTAGACCGGATATTTTGTTTGCAACATCTTTTTGTGCACGTTTCCAAGCAAACCCGAAGGAATCTCACATTGTGGCTGTAAAGCGAATCTTTAGATATGTCAAAGGCACAAAAAATTTGGGTCTTTGGTATCCTAAGGATTCTGGGTTTGAACTAACTGCTTACACAGATGCAGATCATGCGGGAAATATGATGGACAGGAAAAGCACATCTGGTGCTTGTCAATTCTTGGGAGATAAACTTGTAAGCTGGTCATCAAAGAAGCAAACTTGTGTATCAACATCTACGGCTGAAGCAGAGTATGTGGCCACCGCTAGTTGCTGTTCACAAGTAATTTGGATGAAAACTCAGCTAAAGGATTATGGATATATCTTCAACAAGATCCCCATTTATTGTGATTCAAAAAGCGCAATTGCAATAACTGAAAATCCTGTTCAGCATTCCAAAACGAAACACATAGATGTCAGGTACCATTTTATCAAAGACCATGTTGAGAAGGGAACGATAGAAATGCACTTTGTACCAACAGAACTAGAACTTGCTGATCTTTACACAAAACCTTTAGATAAAAAGAGGCTCAATTTTCTAATCAGCAAACTAGGAATGTTGAATCCTTAAGACATTGAGGGGGAGTTCGTGTTCTTGTTTACTTAAATCTATGATCATATCCTAACACACTAGGACCCAAGTCCCGTTGGGTACCAAAATCTGCTTAATCTGTTTTGTAGGTTTATCATGTGTTGTACTGACTTGTAAATTCATACTACACACATGACTGAAAACAGAAGAGAAGCGGTGGATTTTTTTGAAGAATATTTGTACCATTAAGGGGAGACAAAGAACATTGGCTTTTGAACATATCAGTTCAAAACCCGTGCTTCAACGACTATGGCTTCTGAACAATTCAGTTCAGGACCCGTACTTCAAAGACTAAGACTTCTAAACAAATCAGTCTAGAACTCACACTTCTCAGGTAATATCCTTAACTGTTATGTCTTTTTACTTCAAGGAACAAGTGGTGAAAGGTAACATTGGATTATATTTTGTTTCTACTAC
The DNA here is from genome assembly GCA_033807775.1 of Saussurea involucrata. Classification (NCBI taxonomy): domain Eukaryota; kingdom Viridiplantae; phylum Streptophyta; class Magnoliopsida; order Asterales; family Asteraceae; genus Saussurea; species Saussurea involucrata. Next base: position 16,760,011 of record CM066317.1, on the reverse strand, counting down.
TTTGAAAACTTGAAACTTTACAAATTTAATTCAATGACATGAAATTTTCAATCTTCACTCAATGAATTAAATGTGTGCTAAAAAGATGATTTTACAAGAAACTTTGTATTATCTGAGTTGGATTTGCTTCAATTTTCACCTCTGAAATAATCGAAAGGTCAGCAAAACATGAATGAAATTATGCTGAATGCTCAAAGTTATGTGAATCTGGATATATATAGAATATAATGCTCAAAAAGCCTATATGTCAGAATGATGGATGGAAATGAAAATATGGGCAAAGCACTATGTTTTAGAACCAAGTGATTGAGATAAAATTGTTGCACTATAATTTAGTTTGAAAGTTTGTGACTGTGGCCTTTCTGGTTTGGGAGAGTAAGTCCTAAGGGGTGCTCGACACCTAGTCCCTAAGATCAACTGGTCTGGGATCGGCTGACCCAAATCCTGCAATAGAACCAGATAGAAAGCCATGTTTTACTGGTACAAATGGGTTTAAGATATATCGATGTGGCCTTTCTGGTTTGGGAAATTAAGTTCTAAGGGGTGCTCGACACCTAGCACCTAAGGCCAATTGGTCTGGGATCTGCTAATCCAAATCCTGCTATAGAACCAGATAGAAAGTCATGTTTAACGATGTATCTTATTCTTACTAAGCTATTTGATTAAAAGATGCCAATGTGCACATATCAAAAGATGCCAATGTGCACAAAATCAAAAGATGCCAATGAGCACAAACGAAAAGATGCCAATGAGCAAACATCTCTTGAATCTTGGGAAAATACAAAGTCGCGATAAACCCGTAAATTTGTGAAAATCCTGATTTTGTACAAATAGTGTGAGTAGAACAGAGTATTCTTATATGTTTTAGAAATGCATAAGCTTTATGCTAATCATATTTCGCATGCCAGCACACCAAATAGATTTGATAAAGGGGTTGTCACTGAACGTTTATAACTTGATATACAATGCTGACTTGTTCTTCAATCCAAACACATGCATTTGATTTCAGTTGATTGAAAAATTTGTTAAATTTCATTAAGCTGAATTTCTTTTGTAAAGCTTTCAAATGATCAGATATTAGTAGTCATAAAATAAAATTCAATGAATTTTACTTTCCTTGTAAAATGCATTTTTGCTACAATGTCAAATACTGAGAGTTATTGAAATATATGCATACTCTCAGAGGAAGAAAACAAGATACTCCAGAATTCATGTTTTAAGGGGGAGTTAGATTTTTACACAAAGTGATAAGTCTAACAGCTTGGACTCATGTTCAATGAGTACCAAGTTTTCATCTGTCTGTGCAGATTCCTCTGAAGAAAAGACAGCAATTTATGCAATTGTTTAGGGGGAGCAATTCGGCATAAGTCTGTAAGTTAAAAAAAAGGTTTTGTATTTGAGAGCTTACAAAGTTTTATCTGATGTGAGATTTGTGGAACAGTTGTTAAATTTTCTGAAAAAGTTGTAATTTTTCAGGCATTAATTCAAAGAATTCGATCTCTCAAGGATTCGAATTCAAAGAATTCGAACACTTAAGGATTCGAATTCAAAGAATTCGAACTCCTAAGGATTCGAATTCAAAGAATTCGAACTCCTAAGGATTCGAATTCAATGAATTCGAACTCTTAAGGATTCGAATTCAAAGAATTCAAACTCTTAAGGATTCGAATTCAAAGAATTCGGACTCTTAAGGATTCGAATTTAATGAATTCAACATCATCTTTTTCTACTGTTTGCCAAGTGGGGTACCCTAAATCATGCCAAGTGTCCAAATTTTTTAAGTATAAATAGAGTTCAAATGTTCATTTTCCCACTTTTTCACTTCTGGCATTCAATTCGAATTCTCTAAAGAAGACACTATTCATCATCTTCAATTTCAATCTTCATATGTTCATATCTTCTTCATCAGGTAACCATTTCGTTTGATTTTAGTATCATTAGATTCGGTTTTTGCATGCCCATCTTTCCATGTAAGTTTTGTCATCAATTTCATTCATCTGTTAGGCTAAAATGTGAAAAATCAGTTCGATTTTCAACTTGTATTCTTCGTGTTCTTGATGTTCTTCATGTTCAACTAAGATTTCGAACCCTCCTTTAGAATAGAAATTTTTTAGGGTTTCGAATCTTACGTTTCATTAAAAAGAATCGAATTCGACTTAAACTGATATGTGTTTAAAAAGGTTCATGTTAGGGTTTCGAACCATTAAGGATTCAAATTCCTTGGTTTCGAACCATTAAGGATTCGAATTCTTTGGTTTCGAACCATTAAGGATTCGAATTCCTTGATTTCGAACCATTAAGGATTCGAATTCCTTGGTTTCGAACCCTTCAGAATTCGAATTCACTGATTTCGAACTCTTATGGATTCGAATTGCATGATTTCGAACCATTCTAGCTTCGAATTCATATGTTCCAATCAGTCTTAAAAGATAAGTGATGAATTCGAATGTTCCTTGATTCGAATTCCCTGAATTCGGATCCTCTTTAATTCGAATTCATATGCAGATGAATGATTCGAATTCTATACTTGGGTATTTTTTAAATTTTTTTCAAGTTTTTTTTTCTTTCAAAGAGTAATCTTGTCAGAACTGATATCTTCTTTATCAAATGGTTAATCAGGAAGAACAAAGTCACATTCAAGGCTTTGGTGATCATATTCCGAGTCTACCCGAACCGACACACGATGTACCTTTACCGTCAACACGATCAGTACATCAATCCCAAGCCGGAATTCATCCAGATCATGCTATCATTCTTCCGATCAACTATATTGCGATCATTCCCAACAATCATCACATTGACTTTGATCACATCAACATTCATCCGGTGATAAAGGAAGTGCTCAGGAATCATCCGCTAGCATACACATTAACGAATACTGTCGTTGTGCCTATGCTATATTTACAGCAAGCATGGAAGACAATAACAACAACTATGGAAGATGGAAGACCAATTTTTGTATTCCAAATAGACAACTTCATCACAAAGCTTGATTTTCAAAGACTAAGACTGATTCTGAGACTACCTGAACCTGATTCACGAGAAGGAAAGACTGAGTTTGATCCTTTTCCATCTGAAGAAGAAACGTTTGAAGGAATACGAGCTATGGGATACACTGGAAACTTAACTCGGGTGAAGGAATTTCATAAGGCGAACCTACCACCGTTATACTATACAATCTTCTCCATTATTAATCGATGCTTATCTGCTAAACATGCCGGAACAGACAGTGCCAGCGTCGGATTTCTGAAGCTATTTCATGCAGTAGTGTATGATCTTCATGTAGATTATGCAGCTATCTTCTGGCATGAACTGAATGAGAAGATAGATCTTCGCCGACAAAACAAGGGAAAGCCTTACATTCCATATATGAGGTTTCTTCAGATTATCATTCATAGCATGCTTCGTTCTAACAGAGAAATTCCAAGACGAGCAAATCATCCTTCTGTGCCCGAGAAAGCTATGCAGTATCTCCAGTTTCGTAAAACTGAATTTGATTATGAGATGCCGTTACCTGAAGGATTTCTTCGATACGCGGATCAGGACGCTGAGTGCATTATCGAGTATAGAGAGTCTATGGTCCAGCCAGAACCGGAGGGACCTACCCCAGACTCAACCCCTAGGCGAGAGGAGTCGGTGAGTGTTCAGGATGCACGGGCTACTGAACGGGGAGAGTCGAGGGAAAACACCGAGAGGGGAACTGTGGGGGATCATACATCTGTACTTGAAGATACAGGGTCATCGTCCGAGGACACTCATACAGATGACCTTGTACAACACGATTCTGAGGGAGAAATTCCTAAACACATTGGGGATCCTCCTTTAGTCGAGTACTCTAGTGATAGTACAGAGTCTGATAATGCGTCTGATCCAGCGGAGGAACATCGTGATGATGATGAAGATGACAACGATGATAATGATGGTAAGCAAGGGAATGCTGGAAATCTTGTTGCTGATGCTACTACTGAAGAAAACTGGTTTGGTAACATTTCTGATATCTTTGAATTTCCACAATTGAATATGTCAGATAATGTTAATGTGGAAAGCTTAAACTTTGATGACATGCCTTTAATGTCGACTCAAGTTAGTGAAGAAACGGAAGGTATAAGGAGAACCGAGGGAGTATCAGTTGAAAATATATGTGAGTCTGTGAGAGAAACTGAAGAAAAGAATATGGAGAGTGTGAGAGATATCCAAACTGTCTATTCCAGAAGGGCAGCCATATCTACCACCAGATCTCATTTGTTGGGATCAGGTGTTGAACAAGACGTTACTCGCCCAGTAACGCAATTGCACACCTCTGCCAGCTATTCAGCTTCTTCTTCACAAGAATCTGTCTCATTTTCTCACGGGGTTTTAGCACAAACACTATCTGGATCTCGTTCGGAGATTCCGGATATTGAAACAGAGAGACTTCCTCCCCAGTCCTCGACCTTCTTTCCTGCACAAAGCTCGAGTCTAGTGCCTGTTGCTAACATATTTGATTCTTTGAATATGACACTTTCAGGAACATCTGATGCGCGTCTTGGTGACCCATCCGGAACACTCAGAGTAGATCCTTTTACAGGACTACAAGGACAGAGTGGAAATCCTACCAGTGCTAACACTATGCCAACACTAAGCGTAGGTCACACAGTTACAACAACTGTTGTGTCAACGGCAAACCTAAGTGGTGCCGGTGTTACTTTACCCGTCTTTGTGACAAGGGAAAACTTCGATGGCGCCCTAAAGGCTATTGAAACTATGTTCATCCGGGAGTTACAAGGTGTAAAGAATCAATTGAAGGGAAAAGAACCGATGACTTATGAGCCAGCTGTACGTCCTCGTCCAGAAATCTATCTGGCTCCGCCTCGAGTACCTCAGTCTTCTCCTATGCAACAACCACCAGTGGATCAAAGTGTTGATGAATTAAGGGATTTATTCTATGCCAAACTGATGTCTATGAGTCCTGAAGATCAGCAAAGTAAAACCTTGTTATCTCTACTTCAGAATTTCCAATCTACTCCAAATCCACCTCCACCTTCATCTACACCTTCAGTTACACCCACACAGTTTCAAGCATTATCCAAAGAGTTATCTACTTTCAAGTCTGAAGTTGTGAAATCTTTAAGTGATATGAAGCAGTCAATTGTTGAGTTGAAAGCATTAATGGAACAGTCGAGTAAGACTCAAGCTCAGGGTACTAAGAGAAGACATGATCAGGATCCCGATGATCATGATCATGAGGGGGAGATGAGTAAGAAGAGAAGAGCTGATTCAGAAAGCTCTCATGGCCAGAAAAAGAATCCGACTGTTGCTGAAATATCTGAGATGTTTGAATCAGGTGCTATGGGTGATCAAAGCGGAAAACAGATCGTATTATATTTTGATCCGAATAGAGAACCAACGGTTGAAAAGCCTGAGGTAAATGAGGAGGAGATAAGAGAAGTGGTTGATCGATTCGTGCAATCTGTGGAATTGATTGAAATTAGTTCTGATGATGAAGAAGCTGATGAAAGTGCAAAAGATTATGATCGGTATTGGAAGGTTAAGGAAGAAGACGAACCACTTCTGATACTTACTTATGAGCCAGAAGATCAAGGTGTTGGATTTACTGAAGAAGAGGTTGATATTTTGTCAGAGATATATGGGCCACAAACTCCTGAAGAAATTATCTTTAGCCCTGTTCACTCACCCGAACATATCTCAACCACTTTGATTTCAGATCAACCTTCTATTATACCTATAAACATTAACCTTAACCAATCTACTTCAACTCATACCACTACACCAATATCTGAATCAATTCCAACTTCTGAATCCATTCCTATTCAACATGAATCACAACCTTCCTATAATCTATTCTTTAAAGAACCTAAACCTGAAGATTCTGAACCTCCATCTTCTGCACATCCTATACCACCTGTTAATCCTATCCATGACGGAACTGGTCCTTCCAATACAGCTGATCAACCTGGTCCATCATCCTCACGAAGCAGAAAATTGACTGAACTCGAACAGCGTGAAAGAACTTTATATTTGAGAACACCATTCTTAGAAGAGTCTGAAAGAAGACTGTTTGTGCACAAAATCAGAAGTTTGAATCCCTACGCCGTGTTGGGAATTACTGATCAGACAACCGAATACAAGTTCGAGTATATGTATTTTCTGAGAGACAAGTGCCAAAAGAAAAGAGAGGTGAGGAGCAAGAAGTTGATTGTGTCTATAAAGGAGGTAACAACTAGATTGTATTACAAATTGTGGTATCCAGAGTTTTTAGTTCAGAGACAGGATTGCAGAGATTACAGGTTTACTGAAGCTGATTTCTGTCATTTAACCATGGAAGATTTTGAGTTCATGTATCATCATTTCAGAGATCTTCAGATCAGAAGGGAAAACGTAACTCTTGCACTGAATGCCATCAAAAGATTTTTGAGAAGACACGTCTTGTTCACACAGTGTCATGATCTACAAATGGCCGTGGAGAGTTATCAGCCAAGAGTCAACTTGTTGAGGCCTAATCAAAGTCTGCCTGGATTGATGAAGATGACTCTATTTGCTGTGATTGGAGAACCAGAGTTTGGTGTTGTGTTCAGTAATGGTGCAAACAAGATATTCATTCGGTTTAATGAGTTGGAAAAATATTCTGATGGTACGCTTAAAATTGTAAGACTTCAGTTAGTCGAAAAGCTTAAAAGACATGATGCTGAACGAAAAGTTAATTGGATGTCTTCAAGACCTAGAAGAGTTTTGTCAAGAGCCATTGAAGAGATAGATGAAAAATTGAGTTTCAGAATGGCTATGCGAAGGATTGAAACGCATCTTGGGTTTCGAAGTAGAAGAAGACCCTTTCTGCCTTGATAGCTAAGGGGGAGATTGTTAGGGCATTTTTGTAGCTATCAAGACAGTATTAATATCTTGTACTGTTCTTCTTAAGTAGAGGCATGGACATGTCATGGCCCTACTATATAAAGAAGACTCCTTTGTAATCTTGGTAACAACTTGTAGCATTAGTCATTTGTACTTTGAAGATCAATATATGGATGACTTGTGTACTCTAGATTTTCTCTCTACATCATTCTTGATTTCTTGCTAGATTTGGGATTTCACACTAAGTCATCAGATTTGAGATGACAATTCATCAAAAGATGACATGTGTACTAAAATTTCACTAAACACCCTATACTTACCCTAAATGGCAAGATTTACCCCTTAACTTCCAAACAATAATTAAAACCTATCTCAACCTTTTAATCTTAAATAATACTAAAATAAAGATGTATAAAATAAATAAATAAAATATATAAATAAAATACCTGGTTATTACAATATCTCCCCCTTAAAAGAATTCCGTCCCGGAATTCACTCAAGCAACGAACTAAGGTAGTTACTACTGAATTGATATCAACTTCTTTGAACACATCAAACTGTTTCCAGAACCTTCAAAGGACTTTTTACTAGACCAACTGCTCTACTGCTTCTAGTTTACCATTTGTTCCTACTTCAATAATTCAAACCAAATTATTAAGAATCTTAATTCCACACAAGAAATTCGTCCCCTCAAAACAATGATAATCACCCAATATTCAAATCCCACGAAGGTTCAAATCAACTCAAAAGTTCACTTATATCACAAAAATTAACTTATATTCAAATAAATCTTATCCAAATAACACAACATTTTATGCTTACTCGGGACATTTACCACACTAATACTACTTTTAACTTCACCGGCCTTTTATTACAAACGTCGTGTTCTACACTTTTACAATACTAGCTCAACACGTAAACATATACTCTCAATATAAAACTTGCTTAGCAAATACAACCTATTTCTTATACTTTTTCATGGAATAAAATATACTCAACATGAATCACTTTACATCACGGATAATTTCTTAATTTTATCAAACCCGTAAACTTTATCCTATCATTTCCATTTCCCATTATCTCAATAACCTCACCACCATAACTCATACCGACTTCCATCCAAGAATATCAATACCAATTTATTTCTTAATAAAATAACAAACTCGTTAACACATCAATTCCTTACATATCCCTTTTAGCATAAAAAAAATTACTGACACAAATCTTTAGACATTTGTTTCACTAAAACCACTCTGCAATTGAAATTCATCAACACCGATCTCGCATTTCTTAACTAATAAAATTACCAGATTACCACATAATAATTTTACTACAAAAATTAAGCCGAAAAGAATTCATCACAACTCCGATAAAAATTATTAAAATTTCTCATCACTAATCATACAACTCATTAACGGTTTAACATGCAAGATCTAACATAAAATTTAAAACAACTCTTTAAAGAAGGTTCATCACACAACCACCAAAATATTTATTGAGCATTGATTTCTTCTTGCCAATCATAACACTAAATAATATAAATCCCTTTTACCACTTAAATCCTCCAATCCAAGGGAAGTATTAGGTAAACACCCAACCTATTAAACCATTTTTCTATACCAAGAAAATCTCAAGCATCAATTTCTTATACCTTATTAACATAATATAAATTTTCTCTCTTAGCTTAAGTCTAGGTTATTAACAACCTAGTTTCTAACCTTGCGACCTACTATCGCCAACGCTCCCCCCACAATAATCCACTTTTGATCCATTAAGATGTTTTCTAATGGTACCACAATACTTGCTTCGGCTAAGCCCTTCCGCAGAATCGACAAGGGAAAGGTCGAATGAACTCTCATTATGCATAACCCTTCCTTACTAAGGTGCATACAACAATTTAGTACTCTCCTGACTACAACAATTCTTACTTCAATAAGAAAACCCGCGTAATACAAACAAGGTATAATATCTCAAATCAATCTTACTAATATTATTCACACAACTAGGCTCCAGGTTCACCTCATCCTACTACCCTTGCTATGACAGAATCTCCACTAGTCATGACGTGTCGCCTCGCGAATGCACAAACGCATACAGTGTGAAATTAGATAGATATTCGAATAAAAGATTCTATCCCACGACGGTTAGACTCAAACAAGAGCTGCGCAATAGAACTAAATCAAACATTCTAAAGCTAATTAGTTCCAGCTGTATACTACTTATAAGGCATTCACTTAACAACCTATCAGGACTAGCATAAATTCTTACTAGCAAGTAATAGTCATGCAACAAAGTATAATAGGCATCAGGCAATCTAGCACACATTCTTCTATGTTCTAGAAATCAATAAATTACACTAAGTACTCTACCTTTTTCCTTGGCATCGGCTGACTAAACACACTGCGTCTTCGATCACCGTCCCAACAATCCGGCACTCCAAAAATAACGATATTCTACTCCCTAATCGATTACAAAATCAACTTGGAGTATCACCTTAACTCGTATTTGAACTTTTCTCCATAGGTCATCCCCAACTCTACCTTCACTTCTCTGATCCAAAATACATCCAAGACATACAACACTTTCTTGCATTAATTACACCGACCCTGAACCTTAGATTACAATTGATTTCCACACTTGCCACAACATCACTCTCGTATTACTACCACGTCCTATCTAATGGTCCTTTTCCCCGATCATTATATTCAACTATTTTCTTCCATTCTTTTCTCAACATAAAACACGTTTCCCCAAGGGTAGCTCACTAGGAGGTGCTCACTCTAGACCAATCCTATGAGCTAGCTTTCTTTTACCTCCAAACCAATCACACGCACCCAATTTCAACAATTACTATACTTAACCAACAATTTCACCACACCTCATTTCAGGAACTTAACAGATTTAATCCGAAGTCACACTCAATGCTCGAAACAACCACACACTTTTCATTTCTCAACTATCATTAGCATCTTCTTTTAAAATGATAATAAACAAATTGGATCCACACTATACACCCATCCCCAAAATATAATAACCATACAATTATTTTTATTAACCAAAATCAGTACATTTTTATTTCACCTCGTGCCTCTTTTAGCACCTAATATCTCATCATGCCTCTTTCAGCACACAATTCTATATATATTTTTTTATATATATCACAAATCATTTAACACAATTGAAATTTTATTCATAATATAAACTTTAACATTTGGAGGCATAATTTAGCGTTTGAAATACTGAATTATACACAACGCCAAATTCTACACTTCCACAATATCTTTCCAAAATTCTAACATGCACCTTTAATTTGAAAATTGCTGACAATTGTAAGTGTTAGATCATTCATTCCAAATTAAATTACTAACCACTTTCGTTCTCATAAAATAATTTTTATTACCACTTTGAACAATCTTTCAAATCCAAACACATATGATAACAGGTTATCACCTTTGATCACTAATGGCTTTCCCTTATTAATCATTCCCAATAACACTCTTCACTTTCTAGTTTCGATTATCCTTGATTTCTCATTTAAATCTATCCCAAGCAATATCATAATGAATAAACATACTAATTTCGATATCATCCAAAATATTTGTTACACTCTTACTTAAATTAAAACCAACCTCTTTTCACACCAAATACTTCCAAACATACATTCTTACTAAGCCTTATCACCAATAATTCATATATCCCCAATACAACATTTATTAACAAATGAAAACTTTAAATCAATCACCTGACAATCTCTTCTTTCATCATAACTACTTATTTCAATTATATACCGAATTACCGAGAATCACTTATCATTACCTAATCGAAAGTTTTAACAAAAATCAAGTTCAACACCATCCTATACTTACTACTACCTCAAATTCCAACAAGATTAACAAAAATAACTTAATAGACACTCCACTCCTATCTATATTACCAACACAATTATCAAATTCTTTTCTAATGCAAATAAGCAACAAAAGATTGAAAACACAATTAGTCGGATTGCACCGAAGTCAAATAGCACTTTAGCACGTGTAGAGTTTATATAAATATACCTGTCTTCGTCTCTATCCATATGTCGAGACCGACTTGCCACTCTGTAGGTTTCAACAAGGTTAATATACACATAAGCACATACCTCATATAATAAGGTATTCCAGTCCAAACATGTAACTGTAAGTTCATAATTATACTGGCCAGGTGTAACTCGAATTTACCTTACATAATGTTCCTTCTACCTTGTTATACTTAATATTCCAAGGTTCTAAAATAATAGGGACATCCTACTTCACATGCAGTTTAAGTCTAGGTACAGATACTAATACCTAAATCTCTTAAACTAGGGCTCTGATACCATCTGTAACAACCCGCTAACAAAATATACATAATACATATAATCCATAACATGTTTACAACAAAGTACTTCATATTTCACATTTGGTCCCAACTAAAGTCTGACTAATTTAAAAATTCAGTACAAACTTAATCCACTTTAAGTTACATAGTAATAACCATAAAATTATAAGTACAAAAGCATCCATAGTATCATAATGATCATCTTCTCAAAAGCTAGCCACAAGTACTCAATTTACTTGTTCTTACTGGAACCTCCACCTGGAATACATAATTTTTAAAACAGAAAATGAGGGTTAGACCTAAGGGTCTAGTGAGTAAATCCCTGACATTTGTAAATCATTAAAAATTCATTTACATAAAACACTCTTCGTATAAATACACATATATCACACGTAAATTAATACCAACTAAGATTTACACATCATACCTGTCTCATTCCACCTTATCCCTCCACCAATGGCCAATATCAATTGGTTGCGAGCCAATTTATCACACCGGTCCAAAGCCCGGCCACGTATTATATTTTCATATAATACTCACGTAATTATAATATCTCAATATATTATAATCACCCACGTATGACATATTCATACACTTTATCAAACATTAGTTATTCACATAATGCATTCCAGTAAAATACTTTTTAAAGTAAAAACTCACCTGATTTGTTTAACACCAAAAGCCTTCCCAAGTTAATATCACGTATGCTGATCCTTCACAGAATCTGAAATCATATAAAATACCAAATATCTCTTTTTAAAAATAAACTTATGATATCCTCGACTAAAGTCGCAACCCACTAAAATAAATTAAAATCGCAATGAACAGTACCAAGTCGCAACCTCCTACTGCGACTTCACCCCGAAATCGCAACCCACTATTGCGACTTCACCCCTAAGTCGCAATCCACTACTGCGATCCCAAACCCAAATCGCAATCAACTACTGCGATTCCAAACCCAAATCGCAATCAACTACTGCGATTCCAAACCCAAATCGCAATCAACTACTGCGATTCCAAGCCAAGTCGCAAACGACCATTGCGACTTCAAGACCAAGTCGCAACCAACCATTGCGACTTCGATGAATATCGCAATCATCCATTGCGACTTCGTTGAATATCTCATTCCACTGTTCATCCTAAAAACCCAGAAATCGTACTTTTAAGCTATGCATGTTGCCGTAAAGGTGCAGATATGTTTTACACTACCCTTAGAACATTATCCTCAACCCAAAACTGACATATCTTACCAAAAATACCAAAACCCACTTACGTACCTATTTAACAACTTATGAACATAAAGAAAATGGATTGTGTAGGATGTTTACCTTTGATTCTCCAGTTGATATTAGCAATTTCCAACAGTACTAAAACAACTTCAGATCTTCTTTTTAACTCTCTCTCAACTTTCTCTCTTCTATTCTCTTTCGTCCAAAAACACACACACACCACCCATACTTTTTTTTTCTTTTGATGATAATATCTAACTTAAATCCTAAGTCATCAGATTTGAGATGACAATTCATCAAAAGATGACATGTGTACTAAAATTTCACTAAACACCCTATACTTACCCTAAATGGCAAGATTTACCCCTTAACTTCCAAACAATAATTAAAACATCTCAAACTTTTAATCTTAAATAATACTAAAATAAAGATGTATAAAATAAATAAATAAAATATATAAATAAAATACCTGGTTATTACAGAAATGGCCTCCTCTGACATTCCTGCTACCGCTGAGAACATATCCGCTGAATCTGAGGAAATGGACATCATCAAGGCTCCACAAGTCAAGTTTGCCCTTGACAAACTGGATTGGACTAAGGTGAACAATCTCTCTGCGCTTCTCGAGTTTCCTCCTCGAAAGCAAGTCACACATCTAGATGATGCTGTGAAATTTCTGAAGAATTGCTGCATCTCCACAGCCCTGACCATAACACCTCCTGCACATCAGCTTTTGCTCTCACAATTCTGGTACTCAGCGAGACACACTCAATTACCTTCAGCCAAAGACCCCTCGAAAATAATAGATTGCATCCTCTGCGATATCGAATATGGCACCATAAAGATCACCCCAGCCATAATTCGCAAAGCTCTCAGCCTTCCCATCGCCACCAAGGAAAAACCTTTTGTTCCCCTCCCTGACCCCAAGAAAAACTCAGACAGGGAAGCCATCATTGCATTCTTCGATGCAATGGGCTATGTATGGGAAATCGGCAGAGACATGAAGCCCGAGAAGAAGCTGACGATTATCAAGAAATCAAAAATGCCCAGCGAGATGAATTTCATCTTCGCTCATCTAATCAGCTGCATGACTGCAAAGAGCGGCTCTTCTGATCAAGCCGCTAAACCTCAGCAAGCAATGGGTTATGCACTGCTGAAAGGTCTCAACATAGACTGGGCATCGATTATCTATGATGACCTGGTTCTAAGAGTGGACACCGTCGCTGACAGACCTCCATGGGTTCCTTACCCACGTTTCATCAGCGCCATCTTCCAATGTGGCCTGAAGGAAACCTACCCAACTGATGGTGACCTGAAACTTTCTCAGGTCGGTCCAAAGATACTCGACTTCAAACCAACCGTGAATGAGGTACGTCTTTCTACACTCTTAACTCTTCTTAACCCTCATACTTCTTCTACTTCTGCAGCTCCCTCAGCGGACAAACCCACCGCTGATACCCCAGCTGCTACCTCTATTCCTCTTAAAAGGAAACACTCTCACACCCCACTTGATTCTAAAAGGATCAAGAAAACAAAGGAGCAACCCCAGCAATCTCATGCTGAAGACTCCTCAGATCTTTCTGCAGAGCTGAAGGAACGTTCAGTGGTACGCTCTGCCACACCTGAACAAGCCATCCCTTCCATCCCAACCTCAGCGTCTCCAAACGTTGAGATTACAGACTTGGAAACTTCCCAACCTCCCTCAGTCTCTCAAAAGACTGATGAAGTGATTCTCAGCGATTCCAACGCTGAACTCAGAACCCAACCTCCAATCTTATCCTTCGCTTCTCCCTCTACTCATTTGGTCTCTCCTCCAGTTATCACTGGAGATGCCATCATTTCTACCGAAGCTAAAGCTGATAATCCAGAGATGATGAAGACAGGACCTGCAGGACAATCCATGGGCACGTTTGAAGACGACATGGAACTTTTCTCAGGCATCCGTGACTTTGATGAGTTCACCAATCCTCCTGCAGGTAATCAACAACCCCTAAACACTGTTACTAAACCCCAAACTTCTGAGCTTTCCTTTGTTCATAAGTTATTATCTGTTACAGGTCCTAACTTGGGAGGCATCAACGCCTCTCTGAAGTCCGTGGAAACAAAGCTGACAGGTCTCACCACCACTCTCTCCAACAACTCTTCAGCTATAACAAACGCTGGAGAAAATCTTCAAAAGCTGACAACGGTGGTAGAGAAGAAGGCTTCCACAGATGACTTAAAGCAAGTTGATAAGACTCTCAGCGACTTCGCAAAGGTGCTCGCTGACATCTACACAGACTACACCTCTCTCAAAAATTCAGTTTCATCAATGTCCAGCGAGGTCACAACGCTGAAGACATCTGTTGGACAACTCGAGGGTGATATGTCTGCTGTAAAGACTGACTTAGGCTCTGTAAAGACCGATGTTGGTTCGATAAAGACGATGATCGAGCAGCTGCTGAACAAAGCGAATACTCCTGATCCTGCTCCTGCACCCGTCCCTGAAACTGAAAACTTCACAGCGGCGGATCGCACAGAGCTGAAAAAGATCAATCCTGCTATTTCTGGCCTTGAAGACAGATTAGCAAAGATTGAAGTCTATATAGGTATCTCTGGCCAAAAAGACAGAGAGCCTACCAACGCTGCTGAATCTACCCATTCCTCCCCCAGTCATCATGAAAAAGAGGGGGAGAAGAGCGCTGCAAATCCTTCCAAGAGCGCTGAAGACCTTTCTCATGATGAATCTATCAGGGGAGAGAAGAACGAAGACCTCACCTTCGCTGAAGAGGGTGAGAAGACTATTGAAGCTGAAGCAGCCGCTGGACCTCAGGAAGAAGAACACCCTGAGGGAACCGAGAAGCTCGCCTCTGTATCTGAGGGGGAGCAACTCGAAGAAGACGCTGAAGAATCCGAAGCAGAAGATGATGAAGCCGTCGACATCCCTGATAATGAACCATCTTCTTCTCCAAAGAATGATGATGATGATGATGAAGATGATGATGACTTCTTTATCGTCAAACCTGCTCCAAAGATCAAAGCTCTTAAGGGAATCTCGATAAATGAACCTTCAGGGGAGCGGACAAAGACAAAACCCTCAGCCTCTGGAGCTGAGAAAGGCAAAGGCAAAAGCGTCGCTGAAGATGACAATTTGACGATCTTGCTTGAAAAGCCGGTTTGTCAGGTACACTAAACACCTCTTACTCCATCCCTCCTCTATCATACACTCAGTTCCTCTACCCAAGCCTATACACTTGAACAAATTCTCTCTATCTGATTCTACCCAAGTTCTTACTTGTAAGATCGCTGTGTTTCAGCTAGTCCTCTCCCCTGTTTGAGGATATCGCTGAAGGCTCCACAACTGCGACTTCACCAATAATACCAGCTGCCGCTGAAGAAATAATCCCAGTCTTAGATTTAATCTCTGAGACTGATGAACCAGAAGAACAGCTACTCTCGCACAGACGTAGACCTTCCTTGGCTCCTCAAAAGCTAAGTGAAGAGGATCAGAAAAGAAGAGAGGAGATAATAAAGCGTTTCGAGGATCAGCGAATCATTCTGAGGCATGATCAACTTCCTTCAGTTCCTCCAAAGTTCAGAATTTCCAAAGCTGAATACCAGGAACACCTCAGAGCTGAACGCCTACTCGCTGAAAGAAAGGAAGCTGAAGAAAAAGACAGAGAATACGCCATCAAGCTTACTCAACGATCAATAAAAGACCCCAAGCTGAAAAGAGTTCCCATTGATGTTCAACGTTAGCTATGGGATGATGCTCAAGATATCGTTAGAGAAAAGACTAAGGTCTCTGATACGACTTTGGAATGGGTTAAACAAATGCTGACCTATCGATCTAGACCATCCAAAATCATCAAGGCAAACATCAGAGGAAGACTGTACGCTGAAGTTCCTGTTGTTGAAGTGGATGTCTACAGAGATGACAAAACCAAGCAAACTTTCTATGCTGCAACCTTAGAAAAGTTTGGTCTCTCTGAATGGTTAGAAACAAAATTAGCCATTCAGGGATCGCGCTCAAAGTTCAAAAGCCATGTCGAGAAGATCTTAAACAATCAGATCGACCTGCTTTCATCAGCTGTGGATATTCCTCCTCTTCCTCAACCAACAAAAGTCTCTGATAAGAAAAAGAAAGTCTCTGATTCAGGTCCTCCTATTCGGAATGAAACGGGCATTGGTTTCTCTCGTGCTGAAGTTCTTGGCCCTGATGCCGATCTCTCAATGCTTGACACCTCCCTACCACCTGGAGAAACTTTCATCCCTGGCACAGTTGTAAGTGATCCCTATGGTATATTCTTTTTAGACTACTATGGAAATTATCACTTTCAACGTATCTCTGAGCTAGACATCGCTCCCATCGAACAACTCAGAGATCTCGTATACTGGTGTGAAGTCAGACGCGACATCAAAGCTAGACACCTGAAGCCCTTGATTTTTGAAGCAGCTCTGAAGAAAAAGAATCAAGGAGAAGATGTCACTGACTGGATGATTCCCACATCAAAGACCCTTGATGAACTTCTCATTAAGGAAGAACCTTTATAAGCTGATATGATCGCCTTTTCTCTATTATATCAGTTATTCTTCTGTACTTGTAATTTATTTCGCTCGTACTTGTAATCTTTCCATTTCTCTTTGTAACCTGTTTCAAAGTTTTTAAAGAAAGATTTCAGCGAATGTACTTTACTCCATCAGTACTGAAAAGATCCCAGAAAACAGTAAAAGGGACAAATATTTTATGAGTTATTTTTATCCTTATGTTTTCATTAAATAGCAATTTTCTTTGTTGCTATGTCATAATCAAATAGGGGGAGATTGTTGATCCAAACCCTCAGTGATTTGATAATGACCTTCTCTAATATACTTAGTGAAAATTGTAAGTAAACAATATGTATCAGAGTTTCACTATCGCTGATAAGTACTAAGATCTTCCGGTACCGCTGATAGGAACTCTCGCTCTTTAAGTTAAACATTCAGCGAAACTGTTCACCATAAATGCTCTGAGTCTGTTCAGTCATTATGATGATCGCTGATAAGTTAGTTGTTTACTTATGATCCCTGAAGACAAGTTTCACGTCAACAAAGGTTCTACGCTGAAGTCGAAGATCAAGCTCAAGAACCAGCGACAAGTCTCCTAATGAACTGATGCGGATCAGCGAAGACTCAGATTTGTCCACTCAACGTGAAGTATCAAGTACAAGACTTCAGCTATCGCTGAACTCTATCATTCGCTGATATAAAATGATAGATCTCTGAATCAACGAAAGCTGATCATGAAGTCCTCCGTACAAATTACTTTTGTCTTAACCACCCTTGCACGACTCCGTACGAAATGTCAGAAAAGAACCTCCGAATATCTGAAATCGTACAACCACTCTGATACTACACTGTTCATCCATGCGGCTACTAAGGTTGTCAACAAAGTTCAATGACATGCAACCAACCAGCTGATGACACGTGTAAAGTATATACTGACTTGCATTAAATGCATGCAGTATATAAAGAGATGAACTCACTTCATTTTGAAGTAACTTTCTAACTCTGGACAAGTTCAATCTCTTATCTCAAGATAGGTTATTATTAGTAATTTCCTTATCTCTCTTAGTGCAAGAAACCTTAGTGTTCCAACTTGTTTAGATTTAGGTTTATCCTTAATCTTGTTTCCGCAACAAGCTGTAAATTGTTAATGATTTATCAATAAACAATTTAGAAAAGTAAAATCTGTGTGTTTGTATTCAACCCCCCCCCCCCTTCTACAAACTTGTATAGGCCTTCGGGACCAACAATTCGGTCTTCCCCCTTTTTGTTTTATTAGATCATATTGTAATTACAGTTTTAGTCCATGTGGTTTTGTCTTTTTTCATTGTTGTGTTTTCTATCATTTTATTGTTATTTTTCATCTTTCATGTTATACCATTTATTATATTAATTAGTTAATAATAATTTTAACAAAAAATACGTTAAAAATACATATTTGTTAAAGTAAAAAAGAAATAGAACAACAATGAGTAGAGAGAATGAATCGTAATTCTCATTAATCATAAGCCCTTTATATAGGGATGAGTTACAAGTAGATAACTACAAGACATTTAAATTCTAATCTATCTCTATCCCTATCTCTATCGTCATATCCTTTAGACGATGGCACATTTATCCTACAACACTCCCCCTTGTGCCAAGTCAAAGGAGTGAAGGTGTACAATTGTTGCCTCGTTAAAACCTTACGCCAAAATAAAAACCCAGTGGGAAAAAATAAAAATATGACGAAGGAAAGAGTACAACGCACTAGCTTATTTCCAATACATAGACTTTTACTTTAGTCTAATTTTCTCTTAGATTTGTACATTAATCATGAGAGTTAATAAAACATGATGGTATATAAACCGTTGCCTCACTAAAACCTTACACCAAGGAACAAAACCCAATGGGAAAAAGTAAAACCTTGGTTGAAGGAAAGAGCACAACATACCAATATTACATATATAGTAGACTCCCCCTTTTGTCTACTACTCCCCCTGATTTGTGCATTAATCAAACGAGGTTTAAAATATTTCCATTATAATATTTTCTACATGTTTCCCAAATATGGTTTTATGTATTGATTTGGTAAACAAACATGCCACATTTTCCTCGCATCTTATTCAGTTCACTTGAATCTTGAGGATAATTGATTATATGAAATCTTAAGCAAAGTATGCTTTGTGTTATAACCCTTGATATATCTTACTTTCATTTCTTTGATACATGATGCATTATTTCCATACATGCAAGTTGTATAGTGGTTAAACTCAAAATTATCAGCTCCTCTTATATGGGTAATGATAGTCCTTAACCATATACACTCTTGAATAGTCTCATGGAGAGTAAGATTGTTTGATAATATAAGAAGATAGCTATTAAGGGTTTGCTTAGTTTACTTCCAAGCAATCGACATGTTTCATATGGTAATTCCTTATCCAGTTTGGGAATAACCTTTATATGAGTCAAACATATACTTAATATTAGCAAATATATATCAAGGCATTGTTTGGTGTTTTTCTATAAGAGCCAGTACTTTTGCCGCTCACAATCTAAGTAGGTATTGAAGTTACATTATCAATCCATTTTTCTCCGTAGGGAAATTATAAGCCCACGTCAATGGTGCCAAACGATTCATTTGAAATCATTCCAATAACGTTGCATTGGCGCTGAGCTAAATCTAGCTGACAAGTTCAGTGAGAAGTACAATATACGGTCAAGTGTATTATGTTGAGTACAATAATGCGCCTATTGTACTTAGGTATGGAATTCCAGCTCCTAACACCTCATCGTCCTCATCCTTTAGACGAAATGGATCTTTCCTTATATCCAACACTTTGACCGATCATGGGAGTGCTAATCGAACGCGCTTTGTCTATATTAGGTCGCCTGATCATTTTCTAGACATATGCGGATCGGTGGATTAATATTCCACAAACTCGGTGTCGTAGCTCAAGTATCTAGATAAAACCAAGTTTTCCCACGATCTTTCATCTTAAATTCAGATTTCAAATAGCTTGTGTTTTCTCTTATTTCGTCAAGAGTGTCTATTATGTTCATCACATCGACATATAGAGCTACTATGAAAATCTGGAACTTTCTTCTCCTAACAAATATGCAAGGGCACAGTTCATCGTTTTTATTTATCGTTTCCCAATCAAGTATTCACTCAGGCGGGTATACCACATCCGCATAGATTGTTTTAATCTATAAAGTGAGTGTTTCATATTTATTTTAATCACATTTCATAGTTTAAAGTTACTCGATATTGGTATAATGCCATCAAGCACTTTTATATCTCTGAATTTAGATCCCCATAGAGATATGTAGTAAATACATCGTTGAGCTGCAATTTCCAGTCCTTCGGAAACTACTTGGCTAATTAATAGCAGAACGTTCTCCATCACGAGAGAGTAAGTCTTATTGTGGTCAATCCAGTGCGTTGTGAGAAACCTTGCGCCAAAGGAGAGCATTATACATTAGTACTTTATTATTCTCGTTACGCTTTCTGACAAAGACTCAGTTATGTCCTACGGGCTTTACACTTGGTGGGTTAGCACTACCGAACCAAATACCCGATCCTTTGTCAAAGAATATAATTCTTTCTGGATTGTTCTTTAGGTCAATATGCTTTGTTGATATTATTCAACCGAGCGTGGTTCGATGTCGTCGTGCTCTATCGTCTTATGAGCAATAGTAAATGTGAATAAATCATCAATGAATATATATGATCTGTCCATTGACTCATCTGTACTCTCATAGTTCATTTAAGATTTTATTTATCTCTAGAATCAATATTAACTTCGGAGCGTCCTCCAGTGATGATTCATGGACATAATTAGAGATAATCTCATGAGAGTTTTATGTATTGATGATAAATGGATGTGCCTCACTATTCTCTTCCTTTAGAATAGTATTCATCGAACCGGGTAGCTTCCACCACTTCCATTTGGTAGCTACGACCTCAACCACACCTCCACTATGTGTGATTGCAACGCACTTTCCAACGGCGTTGTGTCCCTGTTGGGGACTTTTAACCTTACGGGTATATTAGCAGCTCGTATGTGTGATCTTGTCACTTTTGAAATAGTATTTAACGTATCAGGTATCGAGTCTGATTCGTTTGACTTCAACTTTCCGTTGTGAAGTTTGGGGACTAAAGTGGGAACATTCCATGACAGTTCCTGTCGTTCCCTTGGAAAATACTTTTCCCTATCTCCCCCTAACGACAAGAAGACTGTCATCAGAGTGACTATCCGCAAATCATGCGATATTAGGATCACCCGTCAAAGGTTCTAAATAGCGGATAATTGTTGGAGATTCATATCCAACATATATACTTAATCGTTTTAAAGGACCCATTTTGGTGCGCTGTGGGGGCGCAATTGGCACATATACTACACAACCAAACATGCGTAAATGTTAAATATCAGGCTTATATCCAGTTACCAACTGGTACGCATAAGGTTAGTTGGTTGGTTGTGGGTCTAAAAACGAATAAGTAAAGTTGCATGTAATATTGCATAACCCCATGTAGATTTGGATAAATTGGTGCGCATAACCAATGCCCTAGCTACCATCTATATTCTTTTGATGGTCAACTTTTATCATTTTACGAGACCATTATATATACACATGGGGTATAGGTAACTTTACATTAATCTCTATACACATGCAATAATCATCAAATCCTTATGATGTAAATTCTCCAGCATTCTAAGTCATGCAGACTTGATGAGAAAATCAGGGTGGTGAGTCCTTAAATGTATAACTAGTGCTAGGAGTGCAACATTTCATGTGGACAATAATATTACACGTGTTCATTGTGTCAAAACCAGAACCATAAAGTACTTTAATGGTCCGCATTTTGGATGTTATTGTCTATAAATATCACCTTGTATTTGTTGTAAGAATGGAATTTATTGGTATTATCTCCTTAGATTTAGGATGGTCTCATTTCTGTCTTGGCTAAGAATCAGGGTATACAAAAGTTCAAGGTATTGGAGAGGGCATATTATGATGGTGGTGTTGCTTCTTGTGCAGTAGAAGTCAACAGTTACAATTTGGTTAATTCCCTCGTTTTATCTTTCACTCGAAAGAGAATGTGTCAATGTGTATTTTCCAATACATAGATCACTATGTCATGACCATGGTGTCCCACGTGGTCATGCCGAAACATATATGTGTCATTGTCCCAAAGTTCTTTATTGGTGACAAAATATGATTTAATGACATAGATAATCCATTAATTTGATACATTAATTTCTCTAATGTATGTTTGCTTTCATATCATTAGAGTTGATGTACATATACCCATTTCCATTCTTATAATATGATTTCTCATTGGTACGAATATCTTAACAAGGTTTCTATTAATATAGTGCTTTAGTGATTGATCTTGTGTCATTAAGCAACAAGTGACAGTCCATCGTCTAAGCGTTTGGAGGAATTAAAAATTATTAATTCAATGAATAACAATCTATTTCTTATGATTGTATGATATGTCACAAAAACAATCAAGTTCTCCTCGATACATTCCTACATGGAACGAAGAACATTGAGAGTTTTGCATTTGTTCTTTTATGTGTTCATTTACACCTCTAATGGTTATAAACGCATGTGTATATATACACAAATGCAATTAATTTGATAGTTAAAGTGTTGGAGGAATTCGAAAATTGGGGAGAGAAATAGATGTAGAATAACTTGGATAAACGCAGAGATCGCGTGAGAGCTCGCTTTCCGTAAGAGATATTTCGACCCTATATGCCTGGGTATCACGAAATTCTCTAGGGGATAATCTCTTTGTTTCGGTGTATCGATTAAGGCACTAATCGATTCATACTTATACACCTTTAGAGAATCGTAACCTACATTGTATTGAACCTGGAAATAATCTCTCATTTAATGAGATTTGATTGTGGACTTAATGACGTCGGTTACAAAAAACGGGAGTTACAAAGTGAGAAAACATCCCTGACGCCGGCGCTACTTCCCGTGCTAGATAAGTAGCCCCAAAAGGAGCGCGGGCAACATTCCAGAGCCCGGCGCTACTTCCCGCGCTAGATAAGTAGCCCCAAAAGGAGCGCGAGCAACATTCCAGAGCTTGGGGCTACTTCCCGCGCTAGATAAGTAGCGCCACAAGTGGCCCCGACGCCCAGCTCAAGAAACCACTTTGTAACTTGTCGATTTTAACCGTCCAACAATCCCGGGTTCTAGTTAGCTTACACGAGTGTGCACTCCACACCTCCTAACTCATGTTATAGCTTAGCTACCAACCCCATTATTACCTTTGTGAATCCAACTACACAAAATGGACCGATGATTTCACTAAAATCACCAACATTCCTCCCCCATTTTAGTGCAATCCTTGATTCACAAAATAAAATTACAATACAGGTAAACAAACTCATGCATAAATGAAAATATCTAAAAGATTGAATTTCCATCTTAATACATTACACATTTCAAATACTCGAGAATCCGGGTGTCCTATGGATTGAACCCGTCAACCCATTTGAGTACCAGAAGATAACATACACATGAATTTAAAAGACTCTCTAACGTATAAACTTGACACTATACAGGCCATGTGTCCTTATCCATTCGTGAGTGTATCAAAGCCAAGTCCAAGCTTTTTGAAGCGGCCACACTTCACACTCATATAGGTAGTTCTTTTCCTCATGCACCTGCACATGCATTTTTACAAAAGAACAATTACCTCTTTCACTTGCAGTACCGAGCACACACCTTGGGATGACCGTCTTGTGCTCCAATCTCTTAGGGTGAGCTTTCCCATTGAATTCAGCTTCTAACGTTGTATTAGAAGGGAATTGGGTATCTCACCATTAGAGATTTAGATGGACTTTAATCCCATCCCTATTACCGACTTGTGAACCAAGTCCCTAGCTAACCCCTTCGTCAAGTGGTCCGCTAGATTTTGTTGCGACCGAACAAACTCAACCGAAATCACCCCATTCGTGATTACCTCACGAATCATGCTATGTCTAACACCTAAGTGTCTAGACTTGCCATTATACATTTGGCTATAAGCTTTAGCCAAAGTAGCCTCACTATCACAACGGATAGAAATTGGTGATATTGGTTTCGGCCATAATGGAATTTCATGGACCAAAATTTCTTAGCCATTCCGCCTCTTTACCGGCAGCGGCTAACGCCACAAATTCCGACTCCATAGTCGAACTCGTGATGCAAGTTTGCTTCTTGGAAGCCCATGAGATGGCACCTCCCCTAAGCAAGTACACCCAACCACTCGTAGAAGAGTGGTCTTCCAAATTGGTAATCCAACTTGCATCCGAATATCCCTCCAAAATTGAAGGAAACCCGACATATGGCATTCCAAGTTTTACATGCCTTATGCTCCATCCCGGGCATAACAAAACCTTCCGGTTGTTTCATGTAAACTTCCTCCTCCAAATCACCATTCAAGAATGTCGTTTTGACATCCATTTGGTGAATCACTAAATTGTGAATAGCACCTAAAGCTATCAACAACTTAATCATGGAGATTCTTGCAACCGGGGCATAAGTAACAAAATAATCTATGCCTTCCCGTTGCCTAAAGCCTTGGATCACTAATCGAGCCTTGAACTTGTCGATTGACCCATCCGCTTTCATCTTCCTTTTGAAGATCCACTTGCAACCCAAAGGTTTGCAACCCGGTGGCAAGTCCGATAATACCCAAGTATTATTCCCCATGATGGAGTCCATCTCATCATGTATTGCTTCTTTCCAGAAAGCAACATCTTGAGACTTAATAGCCTCATCAAATGATTTTGGATCCTCCTCAACACTATAACAGTAAGGAATTGGGATCCAATCTCATCTCTTGATCCCTCTACCAAATATACTTGGAAATCGGGACCAAAGGATTTTTCAATCCTTCCTCTTTTGCTCATTCGAAGCATCGGAGATTCGGTTGGAACAATTGCTTGTTCATCAACCTCACTAGTTTCACTAGTATTTGGAACTATGTCCTTAGGCCTCGACATTGAAGAGAATCTAGTCTCATCAAATATCGCATCTCTCGATTCTATAACGGTGTGAGTCGCTATAGAATCATTAGGTTTAATAACATAGAGCCTATATGCTTTGGAATGCTTGGCATATCCAACAAAGATGCATCACCCAAAGTCTTCCTTATGGGTTCGGGTGATCGAACAACCGCTCGTCACTCCCAAACTTGAATAAAACTCAAGTTAGGCCTTTGAACCAAAGTTCATACGGGGTAATCTTGTTCCTTTTATTGGGAACTCGATTCAACAAGAAACAAGCCGTTAACATGGCTTCACCCCAAAATCCATCAAGCAATTCATAAAGTAGCATAAACAGAATTTTAAAACAAAATTTACATGCAACATGAACAGAATTGTAAACAAAAATTCACATGAAATGCAACATAAACAGAATATTAAACAAGATTCATTTGCAACATTAGCAGAATTTTAAACAAAATTCATTTGAAATATAAACATAATTTTAAACAAAAATTCATATGCAACATAAACAGAATTTTAAACCAAAAATTCATATGCGACATAAACCGAATTTTAAACAAAAAATTCATAAGTAACATAAGGCAATTCAATTGTATCATACACAAAATTTGAAACAACATTCTTTCATTCAAATTTAATTCAAGCATGTTATTCAACATAAAATCAAATCCTATACAAGAGCCATCCTTTGACAAGATAAACTTGTCCGACTCACAAACTTGCCTATATCCTAACTTATTCAAGATGTTACCGGAAACCAAATTCTTTCGAATTCGTGGTACATACAAAACATTAAAAATTCAACTATTTTGCTAGAACTAGATTCTAGCCTAACTAAGCCTCTTCCAAGAATGGTAGCACTCGACTCGTTCCCCATGTGTATCATTAATCCGTCTTCAACCGGTTCCATTTAGGCGAACCAACGGCGATCTTTGAACACACGACTTGTTACACCCGAGTCGATTCACCAAGCAACATCATCATCCTGCACATAAACAGATTAGGATATTAGTGGTACATAATTCAAATTTGAATTACAAACCAAAGTCAAGAAACTGACCTTGCCGTGGGTTTTGATCCTTGGATCCTTGCCCAACACCACTTGTGCTTGCTCCACCTTTATTCTTGACAACCCGACAATCCCGCTTGAGATGGTCGGTCATCCCACATGTCCAACAGGTTAATTTAACCTTCTTGTTGGACCCTTTCTTGGCTTCGTTGAACTTTTGTTTTCCCTTGAAATTATTAGTCTTTCCCTCTTCCACCATGTTCACCGAAGGTGCAGAAACCTCCTTTACTTTAGGTTTCTCAGCCTCTTGCGCCCGAAGAGATTCCTCTATGCGCAAGTGACTACCGAGTTGCACAAGAGACAACTCTTCCTTCTTATGTTTCAACATGTGTTTAAAGACTTTCCAAGAGGGAGGCAATTTATCAATTATGCTCGATACAGAGATGGATTCGTCCATCTTCATATTGTGTTGAGCATATTGGCCTAAAATGCGAAGGAGCTCATTGTATTGCTCCATCACCGGCCTTGAGTCCACCATCTTGTAATTGTTGAAATTACAAACCAGGAACTTCTTACTAGAAGCATCCTCCGCCATGTATTTGGACTCGAGAGAGTCCCATAGCTCTTTGGCGGATTCAACATTTTGATAGATATCAAAGAGGGAGTCACACATACCGTTTAAAATGTGGCCATGACAAATGTAGTCGTCGTTCTTCCATTTGCCGCGACGCCGGGTTACCTCCAATGTCTCGTTCTCCATCACCTCCGGCATTGGGGTGCTCAGCACGTATACGACCTTCAACGTCGTCAGCAGGAAGTGCATCTTCTTTTGCCATCTACGGAAATCAACGCCTTCAAACTTCTCAAGTTTAGTGAACTTGGAAGTCATGTCTCTCACGGACTGATCATTCGCCATCTCTCTCGCGATAAGCAAATATCTCTTACGATTGTTGGAGGAATTCGAAAATTGGGGAGAGAAATAGATGTAGAATAACTTGGATAAACGCAGAGATCGCGTGAGAGCTCGCTTTCCGTAAAAGATATTTCGACCCTATATGCCTGGGTATCACGAAATTCTCTAGGGGATAATCTCTTTGTTTCGGTGTATCGATTAAGGCACTAATCGATTCATACTTATACACCTTTAGAGAATCGTAACCTACATTGTATTGAACCTGGAAATAATCTCTCATTTAATGAGATTTGATTGTGGACTTAATGACGTCGGTTACAAAAAACGGGAGTTACAAAGTGAGAAAACATCCCTGACGCCGGCGCTACTTCCCGTGCTAGATAAGTAGCCCCAAAAGGAGCGCGGGCAACATTCCAGAGCCCGGCGCTACTTCCCGAGCTAGATAAGTAGCCCCAAAAGGAGCGCGGGCAACATTCCAGAGCTTGGGGCTACTTCCCGCGCTAGATAAGTAGCGCCACAAGTGGCCCCGACGCCCAGCTCAAGAAACCACTTTGTAACTTGTCGATTTTAACCGTCCAACAATCTCGGGTTCTAGTTAGCTTACACGAGTGTGCACTCCACACCTCCTAACTCATGTTATAGCTTAGCTACCAACCCCATTATTACCTTTGTGAATCCAACTACACAAAATGGATCGATGATTTCACTAAAATCACCAACATAAAGTGTATTCAAATAAACTTATACTTAAATCAATCTTAGATATGACATGGTTAATTTGTTCCATTTTCTATTAGGAGTTCGTTCCCGATTCTTTCCATGAATTTGACCCTTTCCACAACCTTGTCCATATGGTACATATTTAGCATATGTGTGTGGATTAATATGTTCAACTCACTATCCTTTGGAGTTCTTTCCACCTCCAACGCTTGCCTTATTAACCCCAAGAATTTTCTTTATCCGGGTATGTCTAGCGTTGTTAAAAAAACATTGCTACAACTCTTAACCATTTGCATTAAGTTAATGAGTTTGTTAAAGGTTATATTGCAGCTTATATTGTTTCATTAGTATGATTGGTGATATAGGAAAGATGAAAAGATGTTATGATTCGCATAATCTTTTGTGAGTTCCTTGCCACAAGATTGCGATGCATTTTGAGACATGACATTTCTTTGTCAAAATCAGTTACCTTCTTGTAATCAAGTAAGTAGGTTTCTTTCCACTGTATGAGAGTTTTATGGTACTGAATATTCCCGAATTTCCTTTTGGGACTACCCACGGTTCTTGGGGGTTTCTAGTTATTCTCTCTGAAGGTTGTGACTGATGTATCGTCTCAAAAATTTTAAAGTATTTAATTGTGTCTTGACGTCTATTTTTTTTTTCTTTAGGGTCAAAAATGGTTCGATGACTTTTGCGTATTTTCTTGTGTTTTTCCGAACCTATCTTATGGTAATCAAGTACTTTTGATTCAAAGATGTCGTAGAGAACGGATAACATATTATTTTTTAAAATAGTGAATTATGGTTTATACTTATTATGTTATGCATGAAATTTCATTATCATAATAATATTGGATTTTTGTATTCTTATATTTTGTTGATAATATTTCATCAATATTTCAATTTGCAACAAGAAATCACTCAATCTATTGGATTTCCAGGTAGCAGGGGAATCACATGGATTACTTGAATCCCTACAAACCTTAGGGTTATTTACACCCGTTTGACAAAATCCAAATCGATATCTTGCGATTTAATTAATTTGAATATAACATTGTTAATTATAAAGCTTTTGGCAGGAGGCCGAAAAGAATAAGGGTTTGGCATATGAAGCCAATTTCAATGTTTTAATATCTTAATAGTATTTTTAGAGATTTTGCCATTAGACAAATCAATATTAGTTTTGACATAAAGTCAAATTCAAACTTATAACATCTTATTGGTATTTATGGATCTTTTGGTAAAAGACCAAATATTAGGGGGTTGGAAGTGTAACATCCAAAAGTTATTTATAAGATTGGAATTAATGAGTAGGAACTCATGATCAAGATAAACATTTGATTAATATTTTAACATTTTCATGTTATTTTTAGAGTTTTTGGTAAAATACCAAAATATTTAGGGGTTAAAAGTGTAACTTCCAAAAATGAATTAAGATTGAAAATAATGAGTAGGAACTCATAATCAAGATAAATATTTTAATATTTTCATGCTAGAGCTTTTAGCAATATACTAAAAATTATGGAAGTTGAAGTGTAACTTTCAAAATTTAATTATAAATATATAAATTATAATTAAGATAAACATTTAAATATTAACATAAACAAATAATAAATAGATATAAATAAATGCTATTATAAACTAAGTGGATAAGCATATAAACATACAAATATTTAAGTGGATAAGCATACAAATATTTAGATTAACATTTAAATTAATCATATTGATACGAACATTGTAATCTAATTTGATAAGCATTAATAAATAACAATAATAATAGTTCAAAACGATAAATATTATCATATAAATAAAAGTTATCATACCCAAATAATTTTAAAACATGTTGAATCAACTTAAACTAATATAACAATCTAATAATATGATAAATATTTTATAAATAAGAAGAACCCAATCAATAAATATGATGAGTTACATATGCCGGTTCAAAAAAAAAACACTTTGGTTTCAGAATACAATTTTTTTTCTTAACCAATTATTTACAACAATTTTAAACTTACGTAATCCTAAGATGGTCTAAAATTAATAATAACCAATATAAAATAATAGTAAGTCCATTATTATCAAAGCCTATATTATAATTAATAAAAAAATATAATATGGTTTCAAATTGTTGTTTATATTTTACGGTTGTTAAATTCAATAATAAAGATTTTTTTTAAGTATTGATTTCAGTCATCATAAAATATTAAGAAAACAAAAAATAAATAAATTAAGACACATAATCAATTAATTATGAAGCTCTAACGGAGCACCAAAGCAAGAACCAATTTTCCTATTATTACTATTATAATTATTATTTTAGTCTTGAGGTTGTGGTTGCTTCTATAATTTTACATGTAAACATGAACATAAACAATTCTAGTTTTTTCATATAGTTGGAAAAGCAACATACTCATTAAAAACAAGTTTTTATGCTACACAGTTGTCAAAAAAAATAGCATGTGATCGTTTTTCAACTTGAAATCGTATAACAATGTTTGATGTAATATTAAATTTAACAAGTAGCAGTGAAGAAAAAAAAACTTACTTGAATTGATTGATAAAGTTGAGAACAAAAAGAACCTGGACTTGAGCGGTCGATGCTCAACATTGATTGAGCTTACGTGCTGATAACGTCTTAAAGTAAAAAAGAAATAGAACAACAATGAGTAGAGAGAATGAATCGTAATTCTCATTAATCATAAGCTCTTTATATAGGGATGAGTTACAAGTAGATAACTACAAGACATTTAAATTCTAATCTATCTCTATCCCTATCTCTATCGTCATATCCTTTAGACGATGACACATTTATCCTACAACAATATTTTATTTTTTAAACAATTTAAAAAATTATTGATACCTTTAAAATGAGTTAATTTTTGACTATTAAAAAACTATACAATTTATCCGATATATATTTGCATATCCATCTACATTAATCTAAAAAATCATTTTCTATTTTAATAATTTCAAAAGAAGTCTAATACTAAACTATATTAAATTATAACACTGTTCAATAATTAAACTATTTTTTTAAAGGCATGCAAACTTTATTCAACAAGTATACAAATATGTATATATACAAAACCAACCACAACCAAACAACACTAAGGTCCTGTTTGTTAACAGCTTAATGAACTTAATGGGATACATAGCTTATCCGGTCAACTATACATGACTATTTGGTAGTGGCTTAATGATATAGAAAGTGACTTATTTATTAAGCTTTTAGGAGGGAGCTTTATGCAGAAAGCCAAGTTTTGTCCAAACCAGTCTCTCAATTAAAAAACATGGTCCTTACATATATGAAAACACCCTCCCAAACAAAAACCTTTCCAACCTATACAGACAGATTAATCCACACAGACAACTTTATTCGTACAGGACTTAATGGAAAACCAACCAAACAACCCCTAAGCTAACACCACAGGCACCCCAACAAACAGACCAAAACAAAGCTACCAACTCACAAAAGAAAAAATATAAGCCAAACCATTCCAAACAGCACCAAAGACACAATGGTTTATTCAGCACTGTCTGTAGTGAATAAGCACACTACCAGACAGCACCCAACCAGCCCAAATAGCTCTCAAACAACTCTTGACATGAGCAGTAGCCGATAACACCACGAACGGCATCGAAAGCGACCTCCAAACACAGGTATCAACTCAAAAACAATAGGCTCCATCTGTTTATACCCCCTGCACAGCCCCTGCACAGCCGCGCCAATGCCGGGCTGCTCCAGACCCGACCGTATCAGCGCAGTGCCAGCTCCGGACTCGAAATCCAGTTATTCCAGTCCAGATTTCTGCCCTGTAACTTACCTTTTATCCACTCAAAACAACGCCTCTGCAGATCAAGCACCATAGAGCTTAATTTACGTTTATCATCCTTAAATACGATTTGGTTTCGATGATTCCAAATTTGATATAGGACCGACCAAAACACCATTGTCCAGACCTCTTCTAGTATTGTACTACCCCCCGTTTGCTGGTCTTGATCCACGATCTCATTCACCAAGCCAAAATCACTTCTCTTAAGCTTCCACCATTTGAACATTTCATTCCACACGAGATTGACATCGTTGCACTTTACTAAGGTGTGGTCAACCGTTTCCACCTCTTCTCCACACCTAGGACAAAGTGTTGTGTGGAGATCCAAGCCCATCCTATCAAGAACCCCTCGGCACGGTAATCTTCCTAAACAAGCTCTCCATACAAAGATGCTTATTTTCTTAGGAACTAAGCAGAGCTTGACCATCTCGTCTCTTCCACTACGTCCCCCCATGTTGATCTCTTGGCTTTATGAGTTTCTTTAAATTTTGAGTTGAAAACTCGCCGTCCTCGTGAAGCCACCGAAAAGCTCGATCCTTCTTTTCTTTAATAGGAGATCTTCCTTGAAGAAAAGTTTGGAGTTCTTCAAGTTCTCCTAATTCCCTCCCACTTGGTTCTCGTCTCCAACCCCAATCTCAACTCCAAGCCTCATCCCTCCAACTTCCTCTCTCCATAATGTTGACCTCCTTATTAGTTTCTAGATTGAAAAGTCTAGTAAACCTCTCCCCCAATACCATGTTTCCTGCCCATTTATCAATCCACAGCCGTGTCGTGTTACCTTCCCCGAATTTTTTACCGAAAGATGTTGAAAAATTGATCCCCAAGTTCTCTAGCTCCATCCCTATCTTAATGATGTTCGACCACACCAAGTTACCACTTCTCCTTTTGTTATTACCTTTCAACCCCCCTTCCTTCCCATAAATGCTCTTAATAATTCTAACCCAAAAAGCTTCGCTCTCACAAGAGAATCTCCACCACCGTTTCCCCAAAAGACCCCAATTGCTCTCTTGAAGACTACCAACATTTAATCCACCCTTGTCAAAGTCTTTAAGCACCCTCTCCCACTTTACCCACGCCACGCCTTTTCTCTCAATTGGTCCTTTGCCCCCTCCCTAAGAAAAACCCGCTTCTCACTCTTTCAAGCTCTTGTAGTACTCCTTTCGGGACACAAAATAATGTAAAATAGAATAAGGGGAGACTACCGAGTACCGCTTTAATTAACGTTAGCCTACCATCAATCGAAATTAGCCTCGATTTCCACAAAGAAAGTTTATTTTTCATTTTTTACACAATTGGCTTCCAACTCTCTTTTTTCCTCAACATTGCTCCCACCGGAAGGCCGGGATATAGGAAAGGTAGGGACCCGCTACCACACCCCAAACCACTCGCCCACGAAACTAACTCATCCTCATTTACACCAATGCCATACAATTTACTTTTTCCCACATTTATTTTTAAACCCAACAACACTTTAAAATTTTCAAAAGGGTTTTTAGGTTCAAGAGGTTCCACTTACCCAAGAAAATGACGTCATCGGCGTATTGCAAATGGGACACCTCCACCTCCTCGGCACCAACTTTGACACCTTCAAAAAGTCCACTGTTCATCGCCTCCAACATTAAAAATGTGGAGACTTTCCGCCACAATGAGGAATAAAAACGGTGCCATCGGGTCACCCTGCCTTAGGCCTTTTTCCATCGTGAACTCCTTTATAGGCGATCCGTTTACCAATACCGAAGTCGAAAAAGATGAAAGACATGCTTTTATCCAAGCACACCATCGCGAACCAAAACCCATGGACGTCATCAATTTTAGCAAAAAGTCCCAATCCACGTTGTCATAAGATTTCTCAAAGTCCACTTTAAAGACAAATCCCCTCTTCCTTGATTTCTTCTAACATTTCACCGTCTCATTCGCAATAAGGACCCTATCTAAAATGTTTCGACCTTTTAAGAAAGTTGTTTGGGTTTCGCTAACAATCTTCCCCGCCACCGTCTTCACTCTTTCCGCCAATACTACTTTGGAAATAATTTTATAATAAACTTCTATGAGGCTAATTGGGCGCTATTTACTAAGAGTCATCGGATTCGAATTCTTCGGTAAAAGGGTCAAGAAGGCCGCATTACATCCCCCACTAATTTCCTTTGTTTCCCAAAAGCGCTCCAATGCTTTCATCAAATCCGCTTTAACAATTCACCAAAATTTCTTTACAAACGTAAACGTGACACCATCTGGACCCGGTGTTTTATTAGCACCACAACTTCTTACCGCTTCCCAAACCTGGTCTTCCAAAAATGGTTGTTCCAGCAACTCCGCGTCTGCCTTTGACAATCTCTTAATGAAATTGCTACACAAGGACGGGCCGTCTTGTTTTGAAGATGCAAACTTGGATTTAAAAAAAATCAAACACAAACTTTTTTATGTCTTCTGGATCTTCGTTCCACACCGAATCGATATACATTCCCCAAAGTTCGTTTTTTCGTTCCCTTCTTTTAATGATCGCATGGAATAGTTTTGAATTTTCATCCCCTCCCTCGTTCCATTTTAACTTTACCTTTTCCTTTTCCATCTTGCCTTTTTTTTCTCCGCTTCTAGCCATCTTTTACGGGAGTCTAACCACCGAATCCTTTCTACATCGTCAAGGTTCCTTGATGCGGCTATCTCCTCAAGCTTTTTTGCTTCTTACTTACTTTCAATTAGACTTTTTTCCAACGAACTAAATCTCTCTTTGGATCTTCTTTTCAACTCTTCCTTAACGTTTTTGAGTTTGTCGCGAAAAATACAGTCAGCCTTTTTCGAGGTCACTTCCTTGTTCCACACCTCTCTTACCACGTTATCGATCCCATCCTCCTCAAGCCAAGTGTCAAAACGTTTAAAAGGTTTCGGTCCAAAATCTACCCTTTTGTCGGAAAGAAGAATCGGGAAGTGATCCGACCACTTCCTATCAAGAGCCTTTACCCCCAAACATTTCCAAGGCTCTCCGAAACTAGAAGAAACGAGAAATCTGCCCAGTTTGCTGAATTTACTACCATCTTCACTTACCCGCATGTACTTTTGCCCTCCCATCAAGGAGTTTTTTAAAAGCAAAGAAATGCAAATGAACATTTTTAGTAACATTAGGATACATTTAGTAACATTTAAAAGCAAAGAAATGTGTGATTGTTAATTGGTTATTTATTTTTCATTATGCTAAATTCAAGTTGATATTTTGAAAAAAATTAATAGTTATATCATAATTTTTTTTATTTGAAACACATTTAAAAAACATTTAATTTAATGAAATATTTGAAATGATACATTCTTTATTAATAGACATACATCTTACATAAATAAAAAAAGACATATTTTTTGAACCCACTTAAAATAAAATAAAAATAGTTTTTTAGATTAGTGTAGTCGGATTTAGAAATATATATCAGATAAATAGCGTAACAATTTAAGAGTATTCAGTAGTTGACTTATTTAAAGGTACCGACAAAACTTTTTTAAAAGTGTAATCTACAAAATACGATACGTATTGTAATATCTTTTTTGTTAGAATTATTATTAATTAATTAATATAATAAATGATATAAAATGAAAAATAAAATGATAGAAAACAAAGAAAATGGAAAAAGACAAAACTATAGGAACTAATATTGTAATTAGAGTAAACTACAAAAGCGGTCATTGAGGTTTAGTGTTTGTAACACATTTGGTCCCTATAATTTAAAAATTACATTTTAGCCACTACAATATGCTATTTGGTCCGGATTTGGTCCCTCGTTAACTTCGTTATAAAACTCAGTTAAGTGAGGGGTACTTTAGTCTTTTTTGTATTTTTTTTTGTCTTTTTCTATTAAAATAAAATATTTTATATTTTATACTTTATATATTATATTATATTTTACATATATATACATATACATATCACTGTTCTAAAAGGCTCGTCGCAACAGCCGTCATGGCGCGTCGTGGCTTAAGGCTTGTGCCTCACGCCACGTTATGTCTGTGGCACACAATGACCCAATGTGCGGTCTTTTATGACGCAATATCTGTTTTTTCTTTACATTTTTAACGTCTTAATCCTAATTTTGAATATATAACGTAATTTAACTTGTTTATTATCATTGAATTATCGAGTGATAGTACAAAAAATATGTTTTTATATATAATATTATATATGATATAAAAATTTGCCGCCATAAGTCACGTCTTGATAAACGTCGTGGCCTCGCCGTGGCTCCTAAGGCTTAAGGCTTGGCCTCGCCGCCACGTCACGCCTCACGTTATTTAGAACCTTGATACATATACATATATATTAACAGTGATGCAAGCGACTCCCCCATGAACCACCTTCGTCGGCCCTCTCCACCGTCGATGTACATCTTCGACACCCCCTCCGGCGACCCCCATGTCATCTCCGACACCCTCCTTCCCGTTCCAACCTGAAACACACACACATTGCACACACAATTACCCCCATGAAAACACAAACCCATGAAGAATTGCCTACAAACTGGTTTCCTCCCCCACCTCCTCTTTCTCCATCGTCCTCCAAGTCTGTTGTTAGAAGTTCTTTAGTCTGTCAATCATACTATCAACAACAAACCCATTTCAACATATTGACAAAATCACAGAAGTCTTAATGGCCACTGTAACTTTATGAGAATGGTACTCATTAAGCAAACAAACATCATGGTGCACTTCTGCTTTTTAACCTATTTTTGGCTTTTAACCCAGTTTGGAAAATTATTATCTGGATTACTAAACACTCAGTTCCTGACACAAGGGATGAGATCGGTATCGGACCGGTACCGAACTGGTTGGTACCGAATTTTTTTGGGACTAAAAATTAGGACCGAAAACCGAACCGTATGTACCGGTTCGGTTTCGGTCTCGGGACGGGAAATTCGGTACTAGGACCACTTAGGACCGAAAATATGAAAATGTGTCAAATGAATATAAAAACCAATTGTAAAACAAAAAAACATTGTCTATTACTGTCTATTAATAGATGATATGCATACTTAAGAAATTTCAAAAAACATTGTCTATTAATATTCCGGTTCCGTTTCGGGATTTTTCGGGAAAATCTAGGTACTGAATACCGAATCCCAATTTTGTCGAATACTTGGAACCGAAAACGGACCGATTACATAGTACCGGTTCGGGTTCGGTATGGTACCGGTTCGGTTCGGGAAAATGGTACTCAAAGCTCATCCGTACCTGACACTGCTTTCAAGCACTCTCAAAAGACCTCCTTTGTTTAGTAATGCACTCTTCAATGCTCTACCTGCTCTCAAATAAGCTATTAATTGTAAATTCAGACATTTATTGTTATAAACACAATCATAATCCACATTTTGTATCGAACAGAGATGGTGACCGGAGCATACGATGTCACCAAAGATGGTGACCGGAGCAGGTAAGGTCGTCGGAGATGACCGTCCCACCACCCCCACCGGCCACCGTGACCCACAGACCCACAACCTCTAGTCCTTCCTTTCTTTTCGTGACCCATGTTCCCATTGATACTGTTGTATGTATGAGTAGTGTGTAATGTATATGTTTGCATCTTCATCTTCAGTTTCCATTGAAGCTTGCAGAAGCTGAGCATATGTATATATTACATATACATATACATATATATATATATATATATATATATATATATATATATATATATATATATATATATGTATATATTATAATATTAATATAAGTTAGAGTAAATTACAGTTTGGTCCCTTAAATTTAAACAAAAGTGTGCAACTTGTCCTTGTAATAGGAAAAGACGAAAATACCCCCTTACTTAACTGTGTTTTATAACGAAGTCAACGACGAGGGACCAAATTCGGACCAAATAGCATATTGTAGTGGCTAAAGTGTAATTTTTAAATTGTAGGGACCAAATGTGTTACAAACATTAAACCTCAGGGACCATTTTTGTAGTTTACTCTTGTAATTACTATTGATCCAATAAAAAAAGGTAAAAAGACAAAAAAGAGTTAACTAACATTTTTAACTATAGTTAGTTAGAGGGACCAAAAATTGAAACAAAAGACCAAAACTATAATTATTTAAAAAAAGAGACCACACATGATAAAAAATGATAACCACAAGGACCAAAAATGTAATTTACTCTTTTTTTCTTTTACCATCCCTAGTCATACAATAGTGACATGTAAGGTAAAAGTCTGTTTCATATAATTTTCTATGAAATTGAGGGTTTACACGGTTTACACGAAAATGATGATTTACATTTGAAGATCCCTCTCTCTCTCTCTCTCTCTCTCTCTCTCTATATATATATATATATATATATATATATATATATATTTATATATATATATATATGGGCAGGTTCAAACGAGAAGCTAAACCTTATGCGAGAATGCGAGAAGTGTGTAATCATATATGATACACAAGCTTAATCATATATGATTAAGCATAGATTACATTGGCAATACATAGACGTTTAATCATATATGATTAAACACACTCGCATGCCGTGTAATCATATATATGATTAAACACTTCTTGCATTCTCGCATAACGTTTAACTTCTCGCATGATCCTTCCTCTCTCTCTATATATATATGTATGTATATCATAAGAATGTTTTTGACGATGGAACAGATTAACATTGTTATGCAAAAATGATATGGTAGATAATATTAATTTAAAAATAGTTATTTATTGACTTTGTGTCTAGAAATACTCAGAAAAGCGGTTTTATATGAATTAGTAATATTTGTTAAATTCAATATTATTTCTTATGATAAAAAACAATATATTAAAGATATTTTTTCCGTACTTATTGAAGGTCCTTTTTTACATCTCGTCAAAGGCCTATAAAATGTCATGAACAAGTCTCTCTCTCTCTCTCTCTCTCTCTCTCTCTCTCTCACACACACACACACACACATATATATATATATATAGTGGCGTAATAACTTGTAAACTTTTTTTTCGTGTAAACTTTGGATTTCATATGTTTTCTTGATGAAATTGTTTCATGAAATTGTTTATTTTGATGAAAGTGTTCCATATCATTCATTTCTTGATGAAATTGTTTCACATATTTGTGTTTTTTTTGTAAAAACGAAAAAGTTTCATCAAACTAAGAAAATATATGAAACAGTTTCATAGGAATTAAAAAAATATATGAAACTACATAAAAAAACACAAATATATGAAACAATTTCATTAAGAAATGAATGATATGAAACAATTTTAATCAAGAAAACCTATGAAATCCAAAGTTTACACGAAAAAAGTTTGAGAATATAGTGGGCCTATATATATAGAGAGAGAGGGAGGTTCAAGGGAAAACCTCAAATAATTAGAAAACTAAAGAACACCCTTACACACATAGGATTAGATAATCTAATGGTCATTATTAAAATGGCAGTTTTGTAATTAAAAGGAAGTTGAAGGTAAATTATATAACAAGTTATTTGAGGTTGGGGGTAAAATTGGCAAAAGAAATATTAAAAGATCAGATACAAATATTAGAAACCCTGCATACATTCTCCCAACTCAAACCCTACCTCTCACAACCTCAAACCCTTCCCTCTCTCTCTCTCTCTCTGCCACCGCCACCACCTCCGACCTACCCTCTCTTCTCTCTGTCGCCGCCACCACCACCGACCGCCACCACCGCCGACCTATCCTCTCTTCTCTCTGCCGCCACCACCACCGCCGACCGCCACCACCTCCGACCTATCCTCTCTTCTCTCTGCCGCCACCACCGCCGGTTTTTCTCCTTTCCTTCTCAATCACCCTCATCGATTGGTATCCTTCTACCCAACCAGAAAAATAAAAAATCTCATCGATCATGGACCTACCTCCTCCAATTCATCTTCACCTCATCATCATATGTATCCACATCCATTTTTTCATATTTTGATTCAATTTCGCCTGAATCAGACAAAGATTTATCCATCTCAACAGGTGCGGTAGTTTCTATCATATTGACTTCTTTGTTACTGGCTTCCGATTCAACATATTTACCATCATCAGAGGTATGAAGGTGTGAAGGTGTAGAGAAGATGGGGAAATGAGTGGTAACCCAGAAACAAAAAGGTCTGCCAGGCTATCTATCTCTTCTCATGTTTCTTCGTATTGGTAGGGTTCGGATTCATCGATATCATGTTATCTGGTGTTGAAACTCCAGATCTGTGCATATATATGCACAAGTGCATAATATGCACGACCAGATGCATAAGCTTTGTTGTAACACCCGGAAAATCCTTGTAAGTAATATTAGTCCTAATATTTCTTTATATTTTGACTTCTTAGGTTATAATTGATTTCCTAAGTAATTTCCGTGATTGTTACTTGTTATTTGAGAACTTCCGATAGAAATTCGTAAGTTTATTCCTTAAGGAAATTAATGAAAAATAGATGACAAAGTTAAATATTAGATTTTATGGATTAGTTGGATGGGTAATTTGAATACGAGTCCAACGGTTCTTTCCGGAGCAAAAACGGAGTTCTAACGAAGAAGTTACGACCAAATTAGTGGAAAATGAGAAGCAAACAAACAGAGGTTGGCGCGGATGGTGGCGCCGATGCACTGGCGCGGGCGCTGGCGCCGAGCACCTGACGTGTTGAAAGGGGGTTAAAACCCACCTCTTAGTCCTTAGTCATTCATTTCTTAAATTAGAACTCTCAAAACTGATAGATTGCTCTACTCCTCACTTCTCAAACGAATTCTCATCTAAGATTAAGGTAAACATACATCTCTTAATTCTAATCCAATTCAAACAATTATTAGATGAATCTTACTAATTAAACTTCATTTAGGGCTTTACATCTTCATCTTTCTTCTTGGAGTGTTTGAGTTCAAATCATCAAGTTAGGGTTATATCAATTGAAGATTTGAGGTGAGTAACTTGTATCTAATTGATTGTATTATACTTTACTACCATTCTTTATCTTGATTTTGGAATTGTTAATGAGAAATCTTGATTTATAAGCTCTTAATGGTTAAGAGGGAAACAAGAAGAGTTCAAGTAAGTTATGATGGATTAATTGTGTTTATTACTTAGTATACCATGTTAAATGTTGGTGCTAAGAGTTTGGCTTTGATTATATATCAATAGTATGTGATCTTGATGATGGCTTAATATATGTCTTAATGAAGTAATGATGGCTTAATGGTCAAAATGGACTTATTATTGAATTGTAAACATGGATGTTTATTATTGATGTCATATAGAATATGATTTGATACATATGGATGTATATGAACTACATGGAAGTAGTATTGATTATGTTAAATGGTTGGACCATTGTTAAGTGTTAAATATGCTTTGAATGTTATTTGGATTAACATATTTGGTATTCACATAATTGGAGGAGCACCTAGTAGGCATTGGAGGATATATTCTTACACACCGTGGGGTAAGTGTAATTGATTCATACCTTCGGATACCGTGGGGTTTTCCGTTGTGTTATGCCTTGTGACAATACCGTGGGGTACCGATCAAGGTATATCTTCGATTATGATGTAACTGGGTAGCGATATGGACCTTCTCCATGGAATCCAATTTGTGAATGTATCGAATTGTTATTCCTACATGCTATGATTATGCTCTATGTGCTATGTGTAAATCTCACTTAGGCTTTAAAAGCCTAACACTTGTTATGTGTTTTATGTATTACAGATTTTAGTGGTTCCGGACAAGAAGGTCTAGAACGGGGTTGTGAGCATGGGATCATTGTTAGAGAGATAAAGATTGGAAGATTGATGATAGAACTTTCCGACATCCTTTTGATATTTGATTGCTATAGTAGTGATCAAATAAGCTAATGGTCCAATAGTAGTTATAATTAACTAAATCTTTGTATTAATGATTATGTAATGTTAATTAGGTATACTTTTACTTTAGTAATGTGTACCACTCTTTCTTTTTATGGAAGTTTTTGTTAACCCCTGTTTTGGGGTGTGACAAGTTGGTATTAGAGCATTAACTTAAGTGAACTAAGTATGCTGAGGAGGTACTTAGACTTAAGTTGTGATGAGTTAAGTTATGATTTGTGAGATATGGGTAGAAGTACTAAGAAGGGATAGTCTTATAGTTGACAGAAATACGTGAAATTAGTACTGTGACAATGGTGATGAGGATTCTCATGTATAATATGTTCACAATTCCAGTTAGCTACTGTTATTATGAATATATTGTTACGTAAGCATGCTTGTTTCTAAATTATTACAGTGACTAATGATCGGTAAAGTACGTTTAGTATGTCTATATTCGTATAACCATTTCTTATGGTTATTCCTTTGTGTTATAGCAGATCGTTGGTGGATATGCCACCAAGGTCCTTTAATTCTTTAGAGAATAGATAAGTAACTGATTTGGGGGTTGGAAGGACAACCTAGAATTGGCAGGACTTATGAAAGCCCGCCGAGGTAACCTTTAATAGGCGGATGGAAATGTGTAGAGATAGAATGTAAGATGATTCATCAAAATGGAAATAATATGAAATGATTAAGTAAGTGGGCCGTGGAACGCATGGATAGAAAGTGTTACAAGGTCAAGAGGACGACCACTAGTCGGAAGTAGAGTGTTAATGATAAGTGAAGTAAGTACAACGATTGACCTTGTTTGAGTGAGTATCCTTCATTTACGAGTAAAGTTTTATGTATGGTGTCCTAGTGAGTGTGCTACATGAGTTTTCTTGATTTTAAAATAAAATGCATAAATAACAATTTTTATTCAAGAATGAGTTGCTTGTACAAATGTGTATTTTAAGAAAGAGACAATTTCATTTTGATGCACAATGAAATTTTGGGTTTAGCAACTTGCAAAATATTTCGTATTTTCTTTATATATGAAAAGTTAATTGTAAAAAGGGGCCAAGAAAACGTTGGCTAGCAAAACCTTTGTAACCAACAAAAGTATTAACTTGATGATATCAAGTAAGAACCGACTAGCTTGCTTTGTGTTGGAAAATTATTTTAAATATATTACGGTCATAACAACATCGTTTTGGTTGAAAAAGATTAAGTTTCTTTTTTTTGGAAAGTAGTATGCAAACGATTCTCGTGATCGTTGTGCAGTACACTGAAGTTATAAGAATTTTGGAATCATGTGTACCCAAGTTGCTCCAAGTATTGTTCTTTAAAATGAGGAAATGTGCGAAGTAATAAATTTAATACATTGTTATGTATGAAGGCTATGAACGAACTAAGTCGTAAAATATTACTATAAGCTAAGAGAGAATTCTGAGAATGTAGAGGTGTTGAATAAATCATGGGAGGATGTTTGTAATTTTGGTAATTGTGTTCAAGAGGAAGGTGAACAATGGGAGAGTTGAAAGTGGACTTAGTGTCGGTTGTAAGAAGGTTTATACCCTTGTTTGGTAACTAGAAATACAGTTGGTAAGGGACGGTTGTGTCCGGAGGAAGGATTAGTAGTCATCAAGGTGATGGAATTAGCAAATTGTTATGAGCAGTGTGGTGAGACAGTAAGGAAATACCTTCGACGTTAAATAAGAATTTATGGTGATCTTTTGATATTAGTATTGCACGAATAAGTTTGAAATGAAGACGAGGAGATGTAAATTGTATTATGTTTGGTTGAAAGGATTAGGTTCAGTCCTTGTTAATGAATAGATTAAAGAAGTATCGATAGGTCGACTATTGGCTTTGAAATCGATAGTTATGTAAGGTGTATGAGACCTTTCGTCTGTCATTGGGTGCGGTCTGGGTGCGTCCCGCGTATGCCGTGCGGACATGAATAAGACTGTGAGCGGTACCGGTAAGCTGTTATGCAAAGGGTATGCGCAAAGCAATTAATATGGGGTACGACATGGTTAAGGATTTTGAGTGATTGAAGAATAGATCACTGATGATAGAAGTCTCGAATTATTGTTGCGCAAGCGAAAGATATGTAGTCAAAATTACGCTTTTAATATTTTGGGGATGTGCAATATTTATGAGGTATTACGTTTTAAAAATTGTGCACATGTGAGTTGGGGGATTTTGGTAAAACTTTGTTTTGGGGCCGATGGCCAATTAAGAGATTTAAAAAGGGTAAAGAATTGGGTAACAATGTATTTTGGTTTATGTACTCGTGTGCGTGGCACATGTTTAACCAAACGTTTATTTTAGCCTTAAAGGCTTGATTGATATTCAAATGAGTCTTTTGAATGTTTGTCAGTTTTAATGACTCGAGATGGAGTCTTGGTTGTATTATATGCTTAACTGCATTTTATTTGAATAAGTGTCGGTCTTAAGTGTAAAGATTGTTTGATAACTTTTGCGTTTTAATACCTTAGGAACTAACGAACCTTGGCGAGGTATATACATTGTGAAGTATATAAGAATTG
Source organism: Saussurea involucrata (assembly GCA_033807775.1). Taxonomy (NCBI): domain Eukaryota; kingdom Viridiplantae; phylum Streptophyta; class Magnoliopsida; order Asterales; family Asteraceae; genus Saussurea; species Saussurea involucrata. The sequence continues at coordinate 16,716,249 of CM066317.1, read as the reverse complement.
CACATACCTATATAAATTGACTTCGTTGGGAAAGTAGCAATGAAGGAGTCATAGATTTATTATGCCTCGGAACGTATGTTGTATAATGATCATTAATCCTTGGAGTAGATGGCTAGGTTTTGAACTCAGTTGAGTCTTAAGAGCATTGACCCGATTTAATAAGCTCGTTATAGGCTTGGGTTGGGATTACATGGATTGTATTAAAATAGAGGTTTGCATGATGTGAATATTTTGGGTATTCTTTTGGATTTAATTATTGTTAAGTCTTAAATCAGAAGAATAAAAGTTGAAGGACCACTTTGTAAGAGTGTTAAGATTTTGAAAGACTGTTGTGTTATAGAAGTGTTTTACTTGCGATGTGGATGGTTTACAAAGGAGAAAGTATTAGACATGAATAAAGTGAGGTATGGAAAATGTTGATCTGTGAAGGATTGTACCGTGTTTTAGTATTGGTTTGGATTCACAAGGAGCTAGTATGAACGAATAAGTTCAAGTTATTTAGCAAATCGAAAGTGGTAGTTCAACAAGTTGGGGAGGAAATATTTAGTGAAATAAACTCGGTTAAAATGTGTATGAATGATTGTGAGAAACCTGGTCTGTGGTGAAAGACTATATGTGAAGAATGTACGAGTGAGTATTGGTATCAACTGCCAAGATAAATGTGTCAACTAGTATGTATTATGAAGTTAGAACTAGGAAGCATCTGATGGAAGTCTTTTCGGGGATTCCGGATGAAAAGTACCACTTTGCCATTAAAGTTGTTGGGGCATGTAGTTTGTAAGATGGAGTAGTGATATGGCTAATATCGAAACAGAATGTCGGAATGGTATTGGGTGTTTACCCAAAGTGATTTTGATTGTGTGAGTTGCTTCCTATAATAGAAAGATTGGACTTAAGAATGTAATCATATTGCAGGTTCAATAGAGTTATCACTTTTGATGTTCAATACTTTGGTGCTTGGTTGTATTGGGGTTGTACGATGAGATAGTGATGTGAGGAAGTGATAGCATTCTATACCGAAGAAACGCATAAGTCATGGATGTAATAATGGACTGCCGTGGTTGTTGAGATATTTAATAGTAACGAGTATGCTTAATTTACAGTGTACGTGGAAATTTCAGGTAGTACATGTAATTGATGTTTTGAGACCTGGAGAGTGAGTTGGGATGATGATGGGGTGAAAGGAAGACTCTTGTTCTTCTCAATTCCATTGGTTTTAGGTGAAGAGAATACTGTAATCGTTAAGCTATAGTGTTGGAATATTCAGTAAATGTAAAAGAAATACATCGAATGCAGTTCTCGGTGTTACGAGGATTTAGCTAGAGATCTTAATTGACGTTTTTAGAGAAACTATCCTTTTGGACTGTAGCTGTGTGGTGGATATTCCGTGTAAACAAGAGAAAAATGATAGCAGTATGCTAGACTAGGAAGTAGTCAAACATGGATTTGATGATAATAATTATTCTAAGAGGATTGGTTTGCAGGTATATCATTTGGATCTTCCGCCCGAGTTGGGAGGGGTACATAATACCTTCCAAGTATGTTATCTTCGGAAATGTTTGGTCGAAGAGAAATATATGATTTCACTCACTGATGTGAGAGTAGATAAAAAGAGTCGCGGTGAGAAAGAACCAGAGGCAATTTTGGAGAGATCAGTTAGAAAGCTACGTAATGGTAAAGAAGTAGCTATGTTGAAAGTTCAGTGGAAACACCACCGAGGTAGTAATGTAACTATAGAGTCGAAAGAGAGTATGAGGGATAGATATCCTCATTTGTTTACCTGACTTTGATTTCGAGGACGAAATCATTTTCAAGTTGGGGAGAATTGTAACACCCGGAAAATCCTTGTAAGTAATATTAGTCCTAATATTTCTTTATATTTTGACTTCTTAGGTTATAATTGATTTCCTAAGTAATTTCCGTGATTGTTACTTGTTATTTGAGAACTTCCGATAGAAATTCGTAAGTTTATTCCTTAAGGAAATTAATGAAAAATAGATGACAAAGTTAAATATTAGATTTTATGGATTAGTTGGATGGGTAATTTGAATACGAGTCCAACGGTTCTTTCCGGAGCAAAAACGGAGTTCTAACGAAGAAGTTACGACCAAATTAGTGGAAAATGAGAAGCAAACAAACAGAGGTTGGCGCGGATGGTGACGCCGATGCACTGGCGCGGGCGCTGGCGCCGAGCACCTGACGTGTTGAAAGGGGGTTAAAACCCACCTCTTAGTCCTTAGTCATTCATTTCTTAAATTAGAACTCTCAAAACTGATAGATTGCTCTACTCCTCACTTCTCAAACAAATTCTCATCTAAGATTAAGGTAAACATACATCTCTTAATTCTAATCCAATTCAAACAATTATTAGATGAATCTTACCAATTAAACTTCATTTAGGGCTTTACATCTTCATCTTTCTTCTTGGAGTGTTTGAGTTCAAATCATCAAGTTAGGGTTATATCAATTGAAGATTTGAGGTGAGTAACTTGTATCTAATTGATTGTATTATACTTTACTACCATTCTTTATCTTGATTTTGGAATTGTTAATGAGAAATCTTGATTTATAAGCTCTTAATGGTTAAGAGGGAAACAAGAAGAGTTCAAGTAAGTTATGATGGATTAATTGTGTTTATTACTTAGTATACCATGTTAAATGTTGGTGCTAAAAGTTTGGCTTTGATTATATATCAATAGTATGTGATCTTGATGATGGCTTAATATATGTCTTCATGAAGTAATGATGGCTTAATGGTCAAAATGGACTTATTATTGAATTGTAAACATGGATGTTTATTATTGATGTCATATAGAATATGATTTGATACATATGGATGTATATGAACTACATGGAAGTAGTATTGATTATGTTAAATGGTTGGACCATTGTTAAGTGTTAAATATGTTTTGAATGTTATTTGGATTAACATATTTGGTATTCACATAATTGGAGGAGCACCTAGTAGGCATTGGAGGATATATTCTTACACACCGTGGGGTAAGTGTAATTGATTCATACCTTCGGATACCGTGGGGTTTTCCGTTGTGTTATGCCTTGTGACAATACCGTGGGGTACCGATCAAGGTATATCTTCGATTATGATGTAACTGGGTAGCGATATGGACCTTCTCCATGGAATCCAATTTGTGAATGTATCGAATTGTTATTCCTACATGCTATGATTATGCTCTATGTGCTATGTGTAAATCTCACTTAGGCTTTAAAAGCCTAACACTTGTTATGTGTTTTATGTATTACAGATTTTAGTGGTTCCGGACAAGAAGGTCTAGAACGGGGTTGTGAGCATGGGATCATTGTTAGAGAGATAAAGATTGGAAGATTGATGATACAACTTTCCGACATCCTTTTGATATTTGATTGCTATAGTAGTGATCAAATAAGCTAATGGTCCAATAGTAGTTATAATTAACTAAATCTTTGTATTAATGATTATGTAATGTTAATTAGGCATACTTTTACTTTAGTAATGTGTACCACTCTTCCGTTTTATGGAAGTTTTTGTTAACCCCTGTTTTGGGGTGTGACATTTGTGGTGTGTTGGATCATAAGATTTGTGTCAGATATGTAATTGAGTATTTATTTAAAATATTTGTGATGATTTTTTATTTTTATTTAATTTATTTCTGCAGGTTCTGGATTTGTGTCACAAGACCTTTATCTTCATGGATTTTCAGTGTCTCTATTAACAAAATCCAGATCTGTGCATAATATGCACAAGTGCATATCTACAAGTTTTTGCCGAAATCTGCAAGTTTTCGCCGGAGAACCGTCAACTGGCCGGAATCTGCAAGTGCTCGCCGGAAAACCGCCAACTCGCCGGAGAATCGTCAACTCGCCGGAATCTGCAAGTGCTCGCCGGAAAACCGTCAACTCGCCGGAATCTGCAAGTGCTCGTCGGAAAACCGTCAACTCGCCGGAATCGGCAAGTGCTCGCCGGAAAACTGTGATCTCCATAATTATAGGGAAACGATTTGTGGCTTTTTTGTATTTTTCATATCTGATATAGTACTCAAATTACCTTAATACCCTTTTCATTAATTATAATTAGTTTAATTGCTGATTTTTAATATCCTTTGGATTATGTTGAATCAATGTTTATAAGGGTGTTCCTTAGTTTTCCGTTTATTTGAGGTTTTCCCCTGAACTTGACCCTATATATATATATATATATATATATATATTTAAGGGTTAAATCAAATGAGAACCACAAATATGTTACAAACCCGTGAGAACCGATATAAAAATATTTTTTTCATCAAATGCTAGGATTTAAGATATTTTGCTTCACATATATTTGTTTCATAATATGATAGTTTCAAATGGATTTGTTTAACCACGTGAATATTTTTTACGTGTAATTTTCATTTCACTAGGTGAATCAAAAAGAAATTTCACATGTAATCTTTTCACAAGGTGAACAAAAACACATGTGAAACAATATTTTAAATTATAGGTTTTGATGGAAAAAAAAATCATATAAAAATAGTTTTATATCGTTTTCACGGGTTTGCAACATAGTTGTGGTTCTCATTTGATTATCGTCACACACACACACACACACACACACACACACACACACACACATATATATATATATATATATATATATATATATATATATATATATATATATATATATATATATATATATATATGGTCGAGATGTCGAGTTCCGTGAAAAGTTGATGTTAACATGAGAAGTGGTTATCAACTGTTGGATGGGAAATCGATGCAACAATATAAGACGAACCGAGATGCACCGGATCAATTCTTTTCTAAGACACAATTTATGGGATGACATTTAATTAAAAATGATCAATGATTAAGATCCACTTGTTAAAGTTCTTATGTTAATCTCAACTTTTTACACAATCCTTCTCCTTCGCCATTCCCGACTGACAAATTCAGGTTCCTATCCCCGTCCAAATCCTACATTAATTTGAGATTCCCTAATCAAACCAGGTTCAAATATTAAGTTCCTTCTAAAGTACATTTTTTCTTGAGTAAATTACATTTTTGGTTCTTGTGGTTGTCACTTACTATCAAGTTTGGTCCCTCAATTAAACTAATTACAATTTTAGTCATTATGGTTGCCATTTTATTTCACTTTTGGTCCCTCTAATTAACTATAGTTAAAAATGTTAACTAATTCGGTCTTCCCCCTTTTTGTTTTATTAGATCATATTGTAATTACAGTTTTAGTCCATGTGGTTTGTCTTTTTTCATTGTTGTGTTTTCTATCATTTTATTGTTATTTTTCATCTTTCATGTTATACCATTTATTATATTAATTAGTTAATAATAATTTTAACAAAAAATACGTTAAAAATACATATTTTATTTTTTAAACAATTTAAAAAATTACTGATACCTTTAAAATGAGTTAATTTTTTACTATTAAAAAACTATACAATTTATCCGATATATATATTTGCATATCCATCTACATTAATCTAAAAAATCATTTTCTATTTTAATAATTTCAAAAGAAGTCTAATACTAAACTATATTAAATTATAACACTGTTCAATAATTAAACTATTTTTTTAAAGGCATGCAAACTTTATTCAACAAGTATACAAATATGTATATATACAAAACCAACCACAACCAAACAACACTAAGGTCCTGTTTGTTAGCAGCTTAATGAACTTAATGGGATACATAGCTTATCCGGTCAGCTATACATGACTATTTGGTAGTGGCTTAATGATATAGAAAGTGACTTATTTATTAAGCTTTTAGGAGGGAGCTTTATGCAGAAAGCCAAGTTTTGTCCAAACCAGTCTCTCAATTAAAAAACATGGTCCTTACATATATGAAAACACCCTCCCAAACAAAAACCTTTCCAACCTATACAGACAGATTAATCCACACAGACAACTTTATTCGTACAGGACTTAATGGAAAACCAACCAAACAACCCCTAAGCTAACACCACATGCACCCCAACAAACAGACCAAAACAAAGCTACCAACTCACAAAAGAAAAAATATAAGCCAAACCATTCCAAACAGCACCAAAGACACAATGGTTTATTCAGCACTGTCTGTAGTGAATAAGCACACTACCAGACAGCACCCAACCAGCCCAAATAGCTCTCAAACAACTCTTGACATGAGCAGTAGCCGAAAACACCACGAACGGCATCGAAAGCGACCTCCAAACACAGGTACCAACTCAAAAACAATAGGCTCCATCTGTTTATACCCCCTGCACAGCCCCTGCACAGCTGCGCCAACGCCGGCCTGCTCCAGACCCGACCGTATCAGCGCAGTGCTAGCTCCGGGCTCGAAATCCAGTTATTCCAGTCCAGATTTCTGCCCTGTAACTTACCTTTTATCCACTCAAAACAACGCCTCTGCAGATCAAGCACCATAGAGCTTAATTTACGTTTATCATCCTTAAATACGATTTGGTTTCGATGATTCCAAATTTGATATAGGACCGACCAAAACACCATTGTCCAGACCTCTTCTAGTATTGTACTACCCCCCGTTTGCTGGTCTTGATCCACGATCTCATTCACCAAGCCAAAATCACTTCTCTTAAGCTTCCACCATTTGAACATTTCATTCCACACGAGATTGACATCGTTGCACTTTACTAAGGTGTGGTCAACCGTTTCCACCTCTTCTCCACACCTAGGACAAAGTGTTGTGTGGAGATCCAAGCCCATCCTATCAAGAACCCCTCGGCACGGTAATCTTCCTAAACAAGCTCTCCATACAAAGATGCTTATTTTCTTAGGAACTAAGCAGAGCTTGACCATCTCGTCTCTTCCACTACGTCCCCCCATGTTGATCTCTTGGCTTTATGAGTTTCTTTAAATTTTGAGTTGAAAACTCGCCGTCCTCGTGAAGCCACCGAAAAGCTCGATCCTTCTTTTCTTTAATAGGAGATCTTCCTTGAAGAAAAGTTTGGAGTTCTTCAAGTTCTCCTAATTCCCTCCCACTTGGTTCTCGTCTCCAACCCCAATCTCAACTCCAAGCCTCATCCCTCCAACTTCCTCTCTCCATAATGTTGACCTCCTTATTAGTTTCTAGATTGAAAAGTCTAGTAAACCTCTCCCCCAATACCACGTTTCCTGCCTATTTATCAATCCACAGTCGTGTCGTGTTACCTTCCCCGATTTTTTTACCGAAAGATGTTGAAAAATTGATCCCCAAGTTCTCTAGCTCCATCCCTATCTTAATGATGTTCGACCACACCAAGTTACCACTTCTCCTTTTGTTATTACCTTTCAACCCCCCTTCCTTCCCATAAATGCTCTTAATAATTCTAACCCAAAAAGCTTCGCTCTCACAAGAGAATCTCCACCACCGTTTCCCCAAAAGACCCCAATTGCTCTCTTGAAGACTACCAACATTTAATCCACCCTTGTCAAAGTCTTTAAGCTCCCTCTCCCACTTTACCCACGCCACGCCTTTTCTCTCAATTGGTCCTTTGCCCCCTCCCTAAGAAAAACCCGCTTCTCACTCTTTCAAGCTCTTGTAGTACTCCTTTCGGGACACAGAATAATGTAAAATAGAATAAGGGGAGACTACCGAGTACCGCTTTAATTAACGTTAGCCTACCATCAATCGAAATTAGCCTCGATTTCCACAAAGAAAGTTTATTTTTCATTTTTTACACAATTGGCTTCCAACTCTCTTTTTTCCTCAACATTGCTCCCACCGGAAGGCCGAGATATAGGAAAGGTAGGGACCCGCTACCACACCCCAAACCACTCGCCCACGAAACTAACTCATCCTCATTTACACCAATGCCATACAATTTACTTTTTCCCACATTTATTTTTAAACCCAACAACACTTTAAAATTTTCAAAAGGGTTTTTAGGTTCAAGAGGTTCCACTTACCCAAGAAAATGACGTCATCGGCGTATTGCAAATGGGACACCTCCACCTCCTCGGCACCAACTTTGACACCTTCAAAAAGTCCACTGTTCATCGCCTCCAACATTAAAAATGTGGAGACTTTCCGCCACAATGAGGAATAAAAACGGTGCCATCGGGTCACCCTGCCTTAGGCCTTTTTCCATCGTGAACTCCTTTATAGGCGATCCGTTTACCAATACCGAATTCGAAAAAGATGAAAGACATGCTTTTATCCAAGCACACCATCGCGAACCGAAACCCATGGACGTCATCAATTTTAGCAAAAAGTCACAATCCACGCTGTCATAAGATTTCTCAAAGTCCACTTTAAAGACAAATCCCCTCTTCCTTGATTTCTTCTAACATTTCACCGTCTCATTCGCAATAAGGACCCCATCTAAATTTTTTCGACCTTTTAAGAAAGTTGTTTGGGTTTCACTAACAATCTTCCCCGCCACCGTCTTCACTCTTTCCGCCAATACTTTGGAAATAATTTTATAATAAACTTCTATGAGGCTAATTGGGCGCTATTTACTAAGAGTCATCGGATTCGAATTCTTCGGTAAAAGGGTCAAGAAGGCCGCATTACATCCCCCACTAATTTCCTTTGTTTCCCAAAAGCGCTCCAATGCTTTCATCAAATCCGCTTTAACAATTCACCAAAATTTCTTTACAAACGTAAACGTGACACCATCTGGACCCGGTGTTTTATTAGCACCACAACTTCTTACCGCTTCCCAAACCTGGTCTTCCAAAAATGGTCGTTCCAGCAACTCCGCGTCTGCCTTTGACAATCTCTTAATGAAATTGCTACACAAGGACGGGCCGTCTTGTTTTGAAGATGCAAACTTGGATTTTAAAAAAATCAAACACGAACTTTTTTATGTCTTCTGGATCTTCGTTCCACACCGAATCGATATACATTCCCCAAAGTTCGTTTTTCCGTTCCCTTCTTTTAATGATCGCATGGAATAGTTTTGAATTTTCATCCCCTCCCTCGTTCCATTTTAACTTTGCTTTTTCCTTTTCCATCTCACCTTTTTTTTTCTCCGCTTCTAGCCATCTTTTACGGGAGTCTAACCACCGAATCCTTTCTACATCGTCAAGGTTCCTTGATGCGGCTATCTCCTCAAGCTTTTTTGCTTCTTCCTTACTTTCAATTAGACTTTTTTCCAACGAACTAAATCTCTCTTTGGATCTTCTTTTCAACTCTTCCTTAACGTTTTTGAGTTTGTCGCAAAAAATACAGTCAGCCTTTTTCGAGGTCACTTCCTTGTTCCACACCTCTCTTATCACGTTATCGATCCCATCCTCCTCAAGCCAAGTGTCAAAAAGTTTAAAAGGTTTCGGTCCAAAATCTACCCTTTTTCGGAAAGAAGAATCGGGAAGTGATCCGACCACTTCCTATCAAGAGCCTTTACCCCCAAACATTTCCAAGGCTCTCCGAAACTAGAAGAAACGAGAAATCTGCCCAGTTTGCTGAATTTACTACCATCTTCACTTACCCGCATGTACTTTTGCCCTCCCATCGGGATATATTTGAAATCAAGGAGTTTTTTAAAAGCAAAGAAATGCAAATGAACATTTTTAGTAACATTACGATACATTTAGTAACATTTAAAAGCAAAGAAATGTGTGATTGTTAATTGGTTATTTATTTTTCATTATGCTAAATTCAAGTTGATATTTTGAAAAAAATTAATAGTTATATCATAATTTTTTTTATTTGAAACACATTTAAAAACATTTAATTTAATGAAATATCTGAAATGATACATTCTTTATTAATAGACATACATCTTACATAAATAAAAAAGACATATTTTTCGAACCCACTTAAAATAAAATAAAAATAGTTTTTTGGATTAGTGTAGTCGGATTTAGAAATATATATCAAATAAATAGCGTAACAATTTAAGAGTATTCAGTAGTTGACTTATTTAAAGGTACCGACAAAACTTTTTTAAAAGTGTAATCTACAAAATACGATACGTATTGTAATATCTTTTTTGTTAGAATTATTATTAATTAATTAATATAATAAATGATATAAAATGAAAAATAAAATGATAGAAAACAAAGAAAATGGAAAAAGACAAAACTATAGGAACTAATATTGTAATTAGAGTAAACTACAAAAGCGGTCATTGAGGTTTAGTGTTTGTAACACATTTGGTCCCTACAATTTAAAAATTACATTTTAGCCACTACAATATGCTATTTGGTCCGGATTTGGTCCCTCGTTGTTAACTTCGTTATAAAACTCAGTTAAGTGAGGGGTACTTTAGTCTTTTTTGTATTTTTTTGTCTTTTTCTATTAAAATAAAATATTTTATATTTTATACTTTATATATTATATTATATTTTACATATATATACATATACATATCACTGTTCTAAAAGGCTCATCGCAAAAGCCGTCATGGCGCGTCGTGGCTTAAGGCTTGTGCCTCACGCCAGGTTATGTCTGTGGCACACAATGACCCAATGTGCGGTCTTTTATGATGCAATATTTGTTTTTTCTTTACATTTTTAACGTCTTAATCCTAATTTTGAATATATAACGTAATTTAACTTGTTTATTATCATTGAATTATCGAGTGATAGTACAAAAAATATGTTTTTATATATAATTTTATATATGATATAAAAATTTGCCGCCATAAGTCACGTCTTGATAAACGTCGTGGCCTCGCCGTGGCTCCTAAGGCTTAAGGCTTGGCCTCGCCGCCACGTCACGCCTCACGTTATTTAGAACCTTGATACATATACATATATATATTAACAATGATGCAAGCGACTCCCCCATGAACCACCTTCGTCGGCCCTCTCCACCGTCGATGTACATCTTCGACACCCCCTCCGGCGACCCCCATGTCATCTCCGACACCCTCCTTCCCGTTCCAACCTGAAACACACACACATTGCACACACAATTACCCCCATGAAAAAACAAACCCATGAAGAATTGCCTACAAACTGGTTTCCTCCCCCACCTCCTCTTTCTCCATCGTCCTCCAAGTCTGTTGTTAGAAGTTCTTTAGTCTGTCAATCATACTATCAACAACAAACCCATTTCAACATATTGACAAAATCACAGAAGTCTTAATGGCCACTGTAACTTTATGAGAATGGTACTCATTAAGCAAACAAACATCATGGTGCACTTCTGCTTTTTAACCTATTTTTGGCTTTTAACCCATTTTGGAAAATTATTATCTGGATTACTAAACACTTAGTTCCTGACACTAGGGATGAGATCGGTATCGGACCGGTACCGAACCGGAACCGAACTGGTTGGTACCGAATTTTTTTGGGACTAAAAATTAGGACCGAAAACCGAACCGTATGTACCGGTTCGGTTTCGGTCTCGGGACGGGAAATTCGGTACTAGGACCACTTAGGACCGAAAATATGAAAATGTGTCAAATGAATATAAAAACCAATTGTAAAACAAAAAAACATTGTCTATTACTGTCTATTAATAGATGATATGCATACTTAAGAAATTTCAAAAAACATTGTCTATTAATATTTCGGTTCCGTTTCGGGATTTTTCGGGAAAATCTAGGTACTGAATACCGAATCCCGATTTTGTCGAATACTTGGAACCGAAAACCGGACCGATTACATAGTACCGGTTCGGGTTCGGTATGGTACCGGTTCGGTTCGGGAAAATGGTACTCAAAGCTCATCCGTACCTGACACTGCTTTCAAGCACTCTCAAAAGACCTCCTTTATTTAGTAATGCACTCTTCAATGCTCTACCTGCTCTCAAACAAGCTAATAATTGTAATTTCAGACATTATTGTTATAAACACAATCATAATCCACATTTTGTATCGAACAGAGATGGTGACCGGAGCATACGATGTCGCCGGAGATGGTGACCGGAGCAGGTAAGGTCGTCGGAGATGACCGTCCCACCACCCCCACCGGCCACCGTGACCCACAGACCCACAACCTCTAGTCCTTCCTTTCTTTTCGTGACCCATGTTCCCATTGATACTGTTGTATGTATGAGTAGTGTGTAATGTATATGTTTGCATCTTCATCTTCAGTTTCCATTGAAGCTTGCAGAAGCTGAGCATATGTATATATTACATATACATATACATATACATATATATATATATATATATATATATTATAATATTACTATAAGTTAGAGTAAATTACAGTTTGGTCCCTTAAATTTAAACAAAAGTGTGCAACTTGTCCTTGTAATAGGAAAAGACGAAAATACCCCCTTACTTAACTGCGTTTAATAACGAAGTCAACGACGAGGGACCAAATTCGGACCAAATAGCATATTGTAGTGGCTAAAGTGTAATTTTTAAATTGTAGGGACCAAATGTGTTACAAACATTAAACCTCATGGACCATTTTTTGTAGTTTACTCTTGTAATTACTATTGATCCAATAAAAAAAGGTAAAAAGACAAAAAAGAGTTAACTAACATTTTTAACTATAGTTAGTTAGAGGGACCAAAAATTGAAACAAAAGACCAAAATTATAATTATTTAAAAAAAGAGACCACACATGATAAAAAATGATAACCACAAGGACCAAAAATGCAATTTACTCTTTTTTTCTTTTACCATCCCTAGTCATACAATAGTGACACGTAAGGTAAAAGTCTGTTTCATATAATTTTCTATTGGGTATGTTGTTTAGTCATTAGTGGTTTCAAACTCATTCATCCGATATTCTTCGTTTGTCACTGGTCTAGTGGCAAATTCAAGATTTTTGTCTAGCGGGTGCAAATATAAGTGTCTGCAAAGCCGCTGGATGTTTTTTTAGCCGAATTCGGCCTTTAGATGATACTTTTTAAGATTTTTCGGTTGATTCGAACCGTTTGGTGGAAAGCTTGTTTATTTAATAAACGAACGAACCGTTCAAGTTTTTTGGAATGTGCACTTTCGACCTCTCAGAAACCCATATATCACGAAACCCTATACCTTTTATCCAATATAAAAATTACCATGTCTCTGAAAAACTCAATCTTTAGAAATTCAAATTTTAATCAACAAAGTTAGTAGTAGTTGTTGGGATAATCTGTTACATATGAAAAGATGTGACTTTTCATATGAAAAGGTGTGACCTTTTATATGAAAATGTGTGACTTTTCATGAAAAGGTGTGACTTTTCATGAAAAGGTGTGACTTTTCATTCACACCAACCGCCACCAACCGCCACCTTTTCATGAAAAGGTGTGACTTTTCATTGGCACCGGTTGATCTTCTATAAATAGGAAGCATATGTAACAGATTACAATACACAAACGCATACTCTCTCAAATTCTCTCAAAGTTCTTCATTGTTCTTCAAGAAGGAAACATAGTTTGATTCGTCAGGTTCGAGAGTTCGATTCTTGAACGGGTTGTTGTATCCTCTAGATAGACGTCCAATCGATACGGTATGAGGGGCGAATTTCTGTCTAAGGACACTGCTTTGCATGCCTCAATCCAACAAACGTTCTTCTTCAAATTTGTGATCAAGAAACTCGAGTTAGTCTTTTTCTCCTTGAAACTTTGTTTATGTATTTTCGTTTATATGTAAATTTCGTATATACATATATATATAAATAAATTCAGTTTTCCATCTGATTCAATATTGTGTGTTATGAATTTCAATTCGTGTATATAAGTTCTAACAATCTTAGACATAAATTTCGTTGACGATGGAAAACTCTTCCTTGTTGAAATCGAATGTGGAGAAACCCAAAAAATTTAAGGGTTCCGATTTTAGAAGATGGCAACAAAGGATGCTCTTCTACTTGACGACGTTGAAAGTGTCTAACGTGCTTACCGATCAAGCACCGACACCACCGGTTGGAGAGGGAGAAAACGCCCCATCCCAAATTGAATTGGCTATGTTCCAACGATCCTTGGATATTTGGAACGCAAACGAATACAATTGCCGAAATTTTATCCTTAATGGTTTGGATGATGGTCTTTATGACATTTATTCATCCTTCAACACGGCAAGAGAAATTTGGGAGTCGTTGGAATCAAAGTACAAGACGGAAGTAGCTTGTTCCAAACGATTTATCGTGGGCAAATTCCTGAACTTTAAGATGACGGATTCCAAACCGGTCGTGAAACAAGTAGAAGAAATGCAAATCTTGGTCCATGAATTGGAAGTCGAAGGTATGGGCATCAACTCTAACTTTGTTATTGGTTCAATAATTGATAAGTTGCCTCCATCCTGGAAAAAATTTAAACTCTATCTTAAACATTTGTCCGAGGATATGAGTTTTGAGCAATTGATACTCAAATTGCGAGTGGAGGAGGACAACCGGATGAACGAGAAGGCGGATGCAATCTCGTTGGAACCAAATGCAAACATGGTTACCGAAAACTCATCAAATTCAAAGTTCCAAAAAGGAAAGGGAAAGGCGACGGGTTTCAAGCATCATCTCAATGCTTCAAACCCACTATCCGTACAACGAAGGCCTTTCAAAAAGCGTGTGATGAGTTGTTGGGTATGCGGAAAGCCGGGGCATCGACCGAAGGATTGCCGCCATAGAAGAGACCATGGTGGTCCCGGAGGAGGAGGTGCCGGTGGAAACCCCCATCAAGCCAACGTGGTCAATGCTCCAAATCAATTCGTTGGAGTAATTGAGGCTTTTATGGTTACAAATGTGACCGATTGGTGGGTTGATACCGGTGCCACCAAACATATTTGTAACTCCAAGAACATGTTTGCCACATACCAAAAAGTTGATGATGAAGAACCCATGTATATGGGTAATGCCACGACCGCGAAAGTTGAAGGGAAGGGGAAGGTGAATCTCAAGCTTACATCGGGGAAGGAACTTGTGCTCACCAATGTCTTGCATGTACCGGCTATTACAAAGAACTTGATTTCTGGACCCACACATAGTAACAAAGTATTCAAGATGGTGTTTGAATCTGATAAATTTGTGATTACTAAGGGTGGGATGTATGTTGGCAAGGGCTACCTTAATGAGGGGCTCTTCAAACTTAGTGTGATGAACAATGATGATGTAAATACTGTAAATGTTGTAAATAGAAATAAAACCGCAGGCTCTAGCACTGCTTCTATGTACATGCTTGACTCTTCTTCCCTATGGCATTCCCGTCTAGGACATGTTAACTTCTGATCCTTACAAAGGATGATAAAACTTGGGTTATTACCCAAGTGTTCCATGGATAACAAGACAAAATGTGAGGTATGTGTTGAGTCTAAATACTCAAGCCATGCACATAAATCTGTTGAAAAGTCTAATCAAGTACTTGGACTTATCTACATCGATTTATGTGATTACAAAACCACACCCACACGTGGAGGAAAGAACTATTATGTATCATTTATTGATGATTGCAGTAAATATTGTTATGTATACCTAATACATACCAAAGATGAAGCTTTGAATATGTTTAAGACATACAAGGCTGAAGTTGAAAACCAACTTGACAAAAGAATAAAAATTCTGAGATCCGATAGAGGAGGAGAATACGAGTCTAAGGACTTTGCAGAATTTTGTTCTCATCATGGCATAGTTCACCAAACAACAGCTCTTTATACTCCACAACAAAATGGAGTAGCCGAAAGGAAAAACAGAACATTGAAGAACATGATTAATTCAATGTTGATTACTTCGGGAGCACCACATAGTTTGTGGGGTGAAGCATGCTTAACTGCAAATATGATACTTAATAGAATTCCTCATAAGAAAAGCGATAAATCTCCTTATGAACTATGGAAAGGAAAACTTCCTTCCTACAAAAGGATGAAAGTGTGGGGTTGCCTTGCAAAGGTTCAAGTACCTTTACCCAAAAGGACAAAACTTGGACCGAAGACCATTGATTGTGTATATCTTGGTCCGGCAAGTAATAGCGCTGCTTATAGATTTTTGGTCTATAAGTCAAACAATGAAGATATCCACAACAACACAATTATGGAGTCAATTGAGGCTGAATTCTTTGAACACATCTTTCCTTACAAGGATAAAGGGAAAGAAATCTATAATCCAAGGAAGAGAGTATGTGAAGTAGATAACACTGATAGTGTTGAGAAACAAAATGAAGAGGGTACATCAAAGGCTCAAGAAGAAAACTTAGAGCCTAGAAGAAGTAAAAGGGGAAAGATTGCTAAAGACTTTGGACCCGACTTCATGACATTCGTTGTCGATGAAGAACCTCAATCCTATAAAGCCGCCATGGACTCATCGGAGGCACCTTATTGGAAAAAGGCTATTCAAGGTGAGATAGACTCTATTGTTCAGAATAACACATGGAGATTGGTAGACTTACCACCGGGTCACAAGGCAATTGGTCATAAATGGATCTTCAAGCGGAAACTAAGACCTGATGGTACTATAGAGAAATATAAAGCTCGATTAGTTGCCAAAGGTTACCGTCAAAAGGAAGGTCAAGATTTCTTTGACACCTATTCACCGGTAACACGAATCACGTCCATTAGGACATTGATGGCTATAACAGCAATTCATAACCTACACATACATCAAATGGATGTGAAAACTGCTTTCTTAAATGGTGAACTAGATGAAGAAATTTATATGCAACAACCGGAAGGTTTTGTTGTAAAAGGTCAAGAGAATAAAGTATGCAAACTTGTGAAGTCTTTATATGGACTTAAACAAGCCCCAAAGAAATGGCATGAAAGGTTTGATAACACTCTTCTATCAAATGGTTTCCAAATTAATGAGTGTGACAAATGCGTATATGTGAAACAAAGCAAGAACGCATGTGTCATAATATGTCTATATGTAGATGATATGCTAATCATGGGGACCAACTTGGATGTAATCAATCAAACCAAGAAGATGTTGCACTCCTCGTTTGATATGAAGGATCTTGGAGTAGCAGATGTAATTCTTGGGATAAAGATCCAAAGAGATCCTAACAGTTACATTCTGACTCAATCTCACTATGTTGAGAAAGTTCTTAGGAAATTTGGTCACTATGATGATAGACCGGTAGTCACTCCTTTTGATCCTTCAAGCCAACTTAAGAAGAATCAAGGAGAGAGTGTGTCTCAATTGGAATACACTCAAGTGCTTGGAAGTTTGATGTACATTATGAATTGTACGAGACCGGATCTAGCATATACCGTGAGTAGACTTAGTCGATACTCACATAACCCAAGTAAGGATCATTGGTATGCACTTATAAGAGTGCTTAGATATCTGAAGTACACAATGAACTATGGGTTATCCTATACCAAATATCCTCCCGTACTAGAAGGATATTGTGATGCAAACTGGATTTCCAATCATTCTGAAAGTAAGTCCACAAGTGGCTATGTGTTTACACTTGGTGGTGCAGCCATATCTTGGAAATCTTCGAAGCAAACCGTAAATATGTAGTAACCGTGTCCAAAAAGGAAGGGTTCCAAGTCTTGTGGTGGAAAGTTAATAAAATGGAAGTTGAGGGGAGTATTTTGTTATTAGAGGGTAAGGTATAAAATGGGCACAAAAAACCCTAGGAGAGTCATATTTCTCCTGATTTTGTTGTGGTTGGCGGCTATTGAAGAGAAAAGAGGAGAGAAAGGGTTTTTGATATTCTTGGCATTTGAAGAAGAGAGACACCAACCTGTGGATTCAGAAGAGAAGGTGGTGTTGGAATTCGTTTCTGCTAGTAATTTGGTCAGGTAATCCTTCTTACAAACTCTCTGCTGATTTGATAGTGTTTGATTGTTTATTGGGAGTTTTTGTAAGAAAGTGCTTTTTGGTCTTGAAAGAGAGATTAAATCATCTAATAGAGTTTGGATAGCAAGAACTTGATAAGAGTTGGTTATGTAATGTTCATGTTACCTTTTATCGCTCTATCGTGTTAATTTGGAGGATTTTCGGGAGATTACAGCCTCCAAACTCGTCCAGCGCCGTCCGGACACTTCGACCAGATGAATGTTTCCGGGTAAGTGTCCGGATAGGAGTTGTCCGGATGTGTGTATGTCCAGATAGGATTTGTCCGGATAGGAGACGTCCGGATAGGATGTGTTGTCCGGAGAGCGTGATGCTCGGAAAA
Organism: Saussurea involucrata; assembly: GCA_033807775.1. Classification (NCBI taxonomy): domain Eukaryota; kingdom Viridiplantae; phylum Streptophyta; class Magnoliopsida; order Asterales; family Asteraceae; genus Saussurea; species Saussurea involucrata. The sequence goes on along the minus strand of CM066317.1, from coordinate 16,698,327 downwards.
GGAGTGTTGTCCGGATTAGTGTGGGTGTCCGGACTCTTTAGCGTCCGGAAAAGTAGGGTTGTCCGGAAAACCTGAGTTGTCCGGATACTTTTGCTGAGTTGTTGTTTTATGCCCGTTTATTCAGGGAAGTCGATTTGGAAGTTTGGAACGGTTTAGGAATGAGAAGTAAGAGCCTCAGGTGAGTTTTCTAAACTAAAATGTGTGGCTTTTAAAGTGTTTTCAAAAATGTTATGAATGTTGAGAATTGCCATGCTTTATTATTATGCTTTAATTGCATGAAGGTTGTTTAAAGTTTTATGTAGAATGTATGCATACATCAGGGAGACGTAAACTGGCAAAGACGGGAGAGTCGTTCCGCCAGCTCTCGTGCGGGAAGGGAGGTCCCTATATGCCAGGAGCGAGGCTCCGCAAGGCAGCATGAGGCTGACTCGTTGTCACCTTCGGGTGGCTTCAGGGTGTCAGATTACGAGGAGGCGGACTTTAGTTCGTATATGATTTTGACGTGTTGAGTATGAATGTTTAAAGCTGAAGAGATAAACTGTTTTTAAATGCTTTGATAACTGTTAGGAGGGACTCACTAGACCTCATGGTCTAACCCTCGCATTTTCAAATTAAAACCTTTTCAGGGAAGCAGGTTTCCAGGAGCTCGGGCAAATAGGCTGAGCTTAGCAGGAAGAGTCAAGAAGCATAGTGGCACTCTAGTTATTAGTTTTTCTCAGTTGTGTATAGGTTGTTTCCGCCAACCTAAGTTATTTAGACAGATGAAATAAAACTTTTGTGGACCCAGTTTTGTAATTACTTAAATATAAATGCTAAGTATGCTTTATTTAGATTGGGTTGTTACAATTGGTATCAGAGCCATAGTTTAAGGGATTTAGGTGACCGGACGGGCCTAAACTTAAACTTGGGAGTAGAAATCACAACTGAGAATCAGGAAATGCGTTAGGAGGACACTATTGTAGAGATATGACTAATAGGGTACTGAGGACTGTCATGTAAGGTAAGTTTGAGATTCCACCTGGCCAGTGTAATTGGGAACTTCCAGGTACATGTATGTGCTTAACCTGCCTTATTATTCCGAAGTGGTAGTTAGAAGCTAGTGTTTATGTCGTGTTCCAGTACTTTAGAATATCAGTAAGATCCCTGAGGGGTAGGGTGAGACCCATTATAGGGGAAGTATCGTGAGAAATCATTTATGAGGTGATGTATGTATACATCATAGAGAAGAAATGATGTATAGAATGTTATGAGTCGTCTAGAGGTAGATCTTCGTGGATTCGAAGAGGATGAATGACTGATTTTGAGTAAGACTCCTGTTTCTGGAGAGTCCCAGTTCTAGAGATCGTGGGGTAGATCCGTTGCAAGGATAAGGAAGGACAGTGTCGAGATCTTGGAGGTGTCAATTCAAGAGCGAGCTGAGGATTAGAGCTCTGACCCTTTAGTCGAGTCGTTCAGTGGCAGGATCTATGAAGAGAGATTTCTGTAGAGGATTGAAAACGTGTAGAGGTATAATATGAGATGATTTGATCGAGACGAAGGTAGTATGAAATGGTTGAGTAAGTGGACCGTTGAATGTATGTACAGCAAGTTGTTGCAAAGCCGAGAGGGCGACCACTGGTCGAAGGTAGAGTGTCAAGGATAAGTCATGTGAGTAAAGCGATCGACCTTGTTTGAGTGAGTAGCCTTCAATTGCAAGTAGAGTTTCATGCATTGAGTTCGTGTATGGGTACATGAGATTTTTCATAAGTAAAGTAAATGTGTAAATATCAAATTTGATCGGATATGAGTCGGCATGTGCAAGCGTATGTTAAAAGAAAAATACAAATCCATTTAGATCGTACAATGAAGTCTTGAGGTTTGCGATTTGCAAAATATTCCACTCTTTCCATGATAAGTCAAGAAAACGTTTGAATGCAAAACTTTTATAACCAAATGAGAGTTGACATGATGAAGTTATATAATTGAGTATGAGTTCCCAACACCTTTTACAACACAGAGTGTTAAATGTTTTAAATTAATTATGATTTCATTCCCGAGCATAAACTGTTTGTAACTGTCATGCATGTTTTCCACGAACTACGTGTTTTACTTAAGAAAGCCTGTTATGTATGATGAAATGAGAATGATGATTTAAAGGACTTAAAAGTGCATATTTTACGAAATGAATGATGTGCTTTGTGGATTCGGTCTGCACTGTGGGATCAGAGAGTGATCCTCGGGACCTGATGATCCCTTGGATATGTATGACGGACTGGTAGGTTGGAACTCGTTTCCTCCTATTTCGAGTAGAAGGGAGTTTGCGTAGGCTTCGAAAGAGGCGAGAGGGGAGTCTGCTTGGGCCCCGACCGCGGAATGCTTATGTGATCCAAAGCACAGTGCAGTACCATGCTGGAGGTTATGTTAGGATTTACGATGAATCTTTTATAAACGTTTTATACTGGTTTACCTCGTGTCGGTAGTTCTTGCAGAATTATGTCATATGAAAAGATTTTCATTCAATACATCACTGTCGTAATAACATCGTTCTGATTGAGTAAGAGTAAGGTCGAAATGCATGCAAGCGATTCTCGAATCGTCGTGCAGGGCATTGAAGTTATAAGGGTGATGGGGTCGAGTACACCCAAGATAGTTTCAAATGTTGTTTATTTAAAATGATAAAAAGTGTAAATGATTTTACCTATTGCGTTGTCATGCATGAAGGCTATGAACTCACTAGGTCATAGGATATAGTATGTTAAGCTAAGGAAGAACTTCAAGAGTGGAAAGGTGTCGGGCAAATCAGGAAGGAATGTTGTAGCCTTAGTATTTGTGCTCAAGAGGAAAGGTGAACATTGGTAGAGTCGGAAGTGGATTATAGTGTGGGTTGTATGAGGGTTTACACCCTTGTACGGTAACGGGAAGTACGGTTGTTGAGAGACAGATGTGTCTGGAGGAAGGACTTGAAGCCTTCAAGGTGACGGTTTTAGCAACTCGTTATGAGGAGTGTGGGAGGAAGAATGAAATGTCTATGGCGTGGGAATATGAGCTTCGAGGTGAGCTTGTAATGTTGTAGTTACGCGATGTGAGTTTGAAATGAGGACGACGGGATGTGAATTTGATTATGGTATGTTGGAATGATTAGGTTCAGTAAGGGACCCTTGTTGAATAATAGGCTAAGGAAGTATCAACAGGTCAACTATTGACGTTAAATTCGGTAGTTGTGTAAGCTGCATGAGACAGAAGACTTGAATCAGAAGGTTGAAAGTTGAAGGACCACTTTGTAGGGGTGTTAAGATAGGGAAAGGCTGCTGTTTTAGATAAGCGTTTTACTAGCGAGATGGATGGTTCGTAAGGAATGAAGTATTTAGCACAAACGAAGTGAGGGTATAGATTATGTCGATCTGTGAGGAAATGTACCCTGTCGACATGATGGCTTGGTATTGCAAAGAGCTAGCAAGAAACAAGTATGTTAGAATTAATCAGAAACTCGGGTGTTGTGGTTCAACTAGAGTTGGGGAGAGACAATGTAGCGAGATAGACTCGGTTATTTATGTGTGAGGTCTTGAAGATAAGTTTGAGTTGTGTATGAATGGCCATGAGAGTTTTGGTCTGCAGTGTGATGTTATGAGTGAGGAATGTATAGTTATGTAGTGGCAATAATTGCCAAGTTAAAAGTGCCAGCTAGCGTCGTAGTGATGTGATGTTAGAGAAAGATGAAGCATCAGATAGAAGCCTTTTGGGAGTTTCGGATGAGGTGTTCGAGTGTTAACCAGGTTGTTGGAGCACGTGGGGTGTAAGTTGACGTGGTGATATGTTTATATTCGGGATAGCATCACGGAGTGGTGGCGGGTAGTTACCCAAAGGAGAAACCAAGTGTTTGTAGTTGTAAGAGTCGCTAAGTAAGCATATTTGGGATCATTGGAAGTTTAAAGAAGATGATGGATGTATTAGTCAAAATGTGGTGGAATAAGATGTGAAATCCTTAAAGAATGTGAATGTTGCTTATGTGTGAACGAATTGTCTGAGAAAGTAAAAGTTGGAGTTTAAAGAATGTACAGTGACGTCGAACTCTGGTGACGTTCGAGGTGATTTAGTCGAAAGCCTTAAGTTAGAATTTTAGTGCAACCGTTTGGTTATGTATAGTAATGAGACAACATTTGCAGCTTAAGAATTGTCGGAAGAGAGGGGCGAGTAATGTTGGTGGGCAGTACTCCACGCTAGCGTGGGGAGGTGAAGACAATATGTCGGAATAAGTAAGTAAATCGGAAGTAGTAGACTTTACAGTAATGTCGATAGGCGCAGTGTTGTGTAGATTGTCCTTGATAAGTGTGCTAACTTTTGGAGGAAGTATTGAGGAAGTAGATTGTGTGTGAGCTTGCGCAGAAAGAAGTGGATAAGACAACTGAATGAGTTAAGTTAGTGATTTTGTGAGAAACGTTCAAGCGAACTGATCGTTCAGTGTAAGCTATTGAGAACAGTAGGGTGTGATCGTGGTTACCCCACCTAGTTGAGTGGGAGTAACCGAAGTTATGTTATATGACTGGACGCTTGTAGCAAGCAGTGAGAAATTGATGAGCCTTCAGGATAAGTTCATTTCGGATAGGTGAGTACCCCAATAAGGAATTATAGAGGTTTCCTTCTATTAGACACGTTAAGTGTGAAATGATGAAGTGGTGAGAACGTACGAATTAGTTGACAAGTTGTAGCCAATGGGATTCGGGAAAGGAGTATGATCTGCATAGACGAATGTCGGTTGGGAGAAGTAATCTAGAATTTAAGGTATGCCAAGGAGAGGCTCAAGGGTGTGAGCTTGTCGGGATGTACAAGGTTGGCCTGGTGCCAAGTTGTCAGTGAGCGAGTTTTCCTGGCAGAAGATTCTCGTGGTTGTGGCGGGAAATTTCTGCCAAGTTCTTTTTCTTAAGGAAGTATAAATGTAAGAGAGACTTTAACTAGACGTGTTCAAAACCGTGAGTCCCGAGGTGTGGACGGAGGCGCGGTTGGCCTTGGTTTTATCAGATAGTTTTAAGCAAGTGTAGTGATCGAAAAGGGTACAAGTAAATAGTGCAGGATGGCACGTTTTAGCAAGTGATGACTCACTGAAGGCGGTTTCACGCAGGGAGTGCAGTTACATTTCCCCATCTGAACGATTTGGGGCAGCCGATTAGAACTGAGTGGATGGATTGAAAGCATAAGACTGTGGAACCTCGAAGAATTGAGGGATATGTAAAGTGGACTACGTCTGTGGGTCCGTCGGAGTTATGAAGGTTGAATAGTTAGCGCGTGATCTTGAGATACTAGATGAAATTTTGGAAGGATACGTAGGGTGATGTGCGTCTCTGTTATGAGGAACAGATGAGGGTAGCTGTAGTGAGATCGACCTTGCAAGAATTACAGGCGATAAGGAGTTGACTTTCGTCTTTAATGAGAAAGTTAGAGCAGCGGCATACAAGTAGGACTTGCCGGAAGAAGTAAGAGGAGTTCATCCAACATTTCATGTGTCAATCTGAAGAAAATGTTGGCCAGGACCGATGTAGCCATTCCGTTAGAAGATGTCAGCATTGATGAGAAATTGATGTTTGAGGAAGAGCCGATTGAGATCGTAGACAGTAAAGTTCGTAAAACAAGGGATAGGGAGGTCAGACTGGTTAAAGCCCAGTGGAGATATCATAAGGGACGAGAGGCTCCGTGGGAAGTGGAATCAGGTATGATGTCCAGGTACCCTCATCTTTTCGAGAATGGAATTCCGGGGACGGAATTCTTTTGAGGAGGGAGTGTTGTAGTAACCGTGTCCAAAAATGAAGGGTTCCAAGTCTTGTGGTGGAAAGTTAATAAAATGGAAGTTGAGGGGAGTATTTTGTTATTAGGGGGTAAGGTATAAAATGGGCACAAAAAAACCCTAGGAGAGTCATATTTCTCCTGATTTTGTTGTGGTTGGCGGCTATTGAAGAGAAAAGAGGAGAGAAAGGGTTTTTGATATTTTTGGCATTTGAAGAAGAGAGGCACCAATCTGTGGATTCAGAAGAGAAGGTGGTGTTGGAATTCGTTTCTGCTAGTAATTTGGTCAGGTAATCCTTCTTACAAACTCTCTGCTGATTTGATAGTGTTTGATTGTTTATTGGGAGTTTTTGTAAGAAAGTGCTTTTTGGTCTTGAAAGAGAGATTAAATCATCTAATAGAGTTTGGATAGCAAGAACTTGATAAGAGTTGGTTATGTAATGTTCATGTTACCTTTTATCGCTCTATCGTGTTAATTTGGAGGATTTTCGGGAGATTACAGCCTCCAAACTCGTCCAGCGCCGTCCGGACACTTCGACCAGATGAATGTTTCCGGGTAAGTGTCCGGATAGGAGTTGTCCGGATGTGTGTATGTCCAGATAGGATTTGTCCGGATAGGAGACGTCCGGATAGGATGTGTTGTCCGGAGAGCGTGATGCTCGGAAAAGGAGTGTTGTCCGGATTAGTGTGGGTGTCCGGACTCTTTAGCGTCCGGAAAAGTAGGGTTGTCCGGAAAACCTGAGTTGTCCGGATACTTTTGCTGAGTTGTTGTTTTATGCCCGTTTATTCAGGGAAGTCGATTTGGAAGTTTGGAACGGTTTAGGAACGAGAAGTAAGAGCCTCAGGTGAGTTTTCTAAACTAAAATGTGTGGCTTTTAAAGTGTTTTCAAAAATGTTATGAATGTTGAGAATTGCCATGCTTTATTATTATGCTTTAATTGCATGAAGGTTGTTTAAAGTTTTATGTAGAATGTATGCATACATCAGGGAGACGTAAACTGGCAAAGACGGGAGAGTCGTTCCGCCAGCTCTCGTGCGGGAAGGGAGGTCCCTATATGCCAGGAGCGAGGCTCCGCAAGGCAGCATGAGGCTGAATCGTTGTCACATTCGGGTGGCTTCAGGGTGTCAGATTACGAGGAGGCGGACTTTAGTCCGTATATGATTTTGACGTGTTAAGTATGAATGTTTAAAGCTGAAGAGATAAACTGTTTTTAAATGCTTTGATAACTGTTAGGAGGGACTCACTAGACCTCATGGTCTAACCCTCGCATTTTCAAATTAAAACCTTTTCAGGTAAGCAGGTTTCCAGGAGCTCGGGCAAATAGGCTGAGCTTAGCAGGAAGAGTCAAGAAGCATAGTGGCACTCTAGTTATTAGTTTTTCTCAGTTGTGTGTAGGTTGTTTCCGCCAACCTAAGTTATTTAGACAGATGAAATGAAACTTTTGTGGACCCAGTTTTGTAATTACTTAAATATAAATGCTAAGTATGCTTTATTTAGATTGGGTTGTTACAAAATACACGGTCAACCATGGAAGCCGAATTCGTAGCCTTAGATAAAGTTGCCGAAGAGGCAGAATGGCTTAAAAGCTTCCTAGAGGGTATTCCTTTGTGGCCTAAGCCTGTTACCGCCGTGTGCATACATTGTGATAGTATGGTTGCTCTTACAAGAGCAAAGAATCAAATTTATAACGGCAAATCGAGACATATCAGGCGTCGCCACAAAACAATACGAGACTTGCTGAAGAATGGAATCATTTCCATCGATTATGTAGAGTCAAAGGAAAATGTCGCAGATCCTTTGACAAAAGGCCTTAATAGAGAACAAGTCTCTTATACATCGAGGGGAATGGGCTTAAAGCCAATCCAATGAGTTCTACTAGGCGGCAACCTAACCTAGCGAAATTGGAGATCCCATGGTCTAGGTTCAATAGGCAAACTAGTCGGGGACAACTCAAGAAGCAATTAAACAAAGGTATGCCTATTCCTATGATGTTTTTCCTTTGTTTTCCGTTGATGATTTAAGGGTTGAATTCTTATTTTTAATAATACTGATAGCTTATTGGTGGAACACTACGGAATGTTCTTGATCAGTATTACCTATATGAGATTGATGTGGGGTCGCATTTTTTAGGACGGATATGGCTACGTCTTCTAAAATTCTCATGAAGAAGGATTGTTCACGACCGAAATGAACACAACGGTAAGAGTCAACTATGCATAAACATGATTTGTGTGATATTCATTGACTAGACTTACTACAAAACATGGTTAGTTCAAGACTCTTCGTCACTACCCACAAAGTAGGTCCGATGAATACTCACTAAGAATGGTTCAAGTCACCTAGACACCTTTTCTGATGCATTTCATGTTTATTTCCTGAATAAGAACAATAAATACTTTGAGAATATCTTATTTTCTATTCAAATGTGGGGTATTATTAGAGTTTGAATAGAAAATGTGGGGTATTGTTGGGATAATCTGTTACATATGAAAAGATGTGACTTTTCATATGAAAATGTGTGACCTTTTATATGAAAAGGTGTGACTTTTCATGACAATGTGTGACTTTTCATGAAAAGGTGTGACTTTTCATTCACACCAACCGCCACCAACCGCCACCTTTTCATGAAAAGATGTGACTTTTCATTGGCACCGGTTGATCTTCTATAAATAGGAAGCATATGTAACAGATTACAATACACAAACGCATACTCTCTCAAATTCTCTCAAAGTTCTTCATTGTTCTTCAAGAAGGAAACATAGTTTGATTCGTCAGGTTCGAGAGTTCGATTCTTGAACGGGTTGTTGTATCCTCTAGATAGACGTCCAATCGATACGATACAAGGGACGAATTTCTGTCTAAGGACACTGCTTTGCAGACCTCAATCCAACAAACGTTCTTCTTCAAATTTGTGATCAAGAAACTCGAGTTAGTCTTTTTCTCCTTGAAACTTTGTTTATGTATTTTCGTTTATATGTAAATTTCGTATATACATATATATATATATAAATAAATTCAGTTTTCCATCTGATTCAATATTGTGTGTTACGAATTTCAATTCGTGGATATAAGTTCTAACAGTAGTTTTGTAGAATTGTAGTTTGATGATAGACACAATGTTTTCGTAAATGTTTTGTGGTTTAATTTTTTTTAATTAAAAAAATAGATGATGATGTAAAAGAAAAAATAATTAAAAGTTACAACAGTTGGATTTCACTTTGGAGATATGAGTAGCAAACGGGTCACATGTCACATAATTGCTCCAATGGAATCATTTATCCACTATTAAACCATAATCTATCGTGTTTTATTTAAATATTACAATATTTTATTTTAGATTGTTTACAAAATATTTATCAACTTGTTTTAATAACCCATTTAAAAATATTTATTATAAAAGTATTTCTTTTGTATTAAAAATATTTATATGTATGTCGACTTGTTTCAAATTTAATAACTTTTTCATAAATTTCTTTATCTATTAAATGCAATTTAAATGATGATTGAAATTGTAGGAAAAGGATTAATCAAAAATAAAAATAGAGAAAAATAAGTAATTTATCGAGGCATTTATGAGAATATTTTTGGAATTTTTTGACGAATTGACGGGTCATACACGACTCATTAAAATTAATAGGCAGACATGAATAACTCAAATATTATTTTTTGATAAACTTATTTTACCTATTTGTATTCTTTTAATTCTTTTTCACAATATATGTATATATATGAAATTTATGTGTAATTTTAAAATGTTTTAGTAGAAGCTACTAGAAAATTAAAATCATTAGAAATGAAAATTTAGGATCTTAACCGGGCAGGGTCTAACCATGGTCACGTGTAACCTGTGCCATCGTATAGGACATCATAAGTCCAATGGGCCTCAAATTTGTATGTGTTATTAGTTTTTGGTTTAATGATCATCAAGTCTCTCAGGCATCAACTAAGCGGCTAATTTAATTGGAGAAAGGTGGGGTAAATACGTTATACCGTTATCAAACAAGTGAACAATCAAGTTGATTCCTTTTGTTGATCATCTCTTCTTTTTCAACTGTTCCTATTTTCTAGGTGATGTTCCATTTTGAGTCGGAAACAATGGTCGTGAAGCAAGAATTCAAGTACGTTTGTTGCCCTGACCTCGCGTCACCCTCGACTATTCTATACCCAACATTAAACATTCATTGAATCATTGGTTCTCAAATCTAAACGATTGGATTAGGTTAACTTAATGGTTATTTCGAACTGACAACTTATTCATTTGACTCAAACCAGCAAATAAGAGCGAAGTCACTCACGAGAGGGATAAAATGATTGTCAATGAATGATATAGGTTTATGGGTTTGAGTTACATCTTATATTCATCTCAAATTCAAGTCGGTGTTTAGAATCTGCCCTTCTATGCAATATATGTTCGTCTAAGGAGATCAACATAATTTTAGAAGTGTTTGGTAGCCTTTAAATGACAAAGATTTCTGATTCCATAACAAAACAAAACAAGTTGTAAAACCCATAACAAATAATAAAAACATGATACTTGTAATTTTGAATAATCTCATTTATGATTTCCCTTGCTTTATTATAAATGTTAAAATATACAATCTTTCCTCTTTAGTTAAAAAAGAAATGGAAAAAATACAAAAGGTAAGAACAAATCATCAAGTTAGATTTGGGAATGATGTGAGAGAATGTGAGCAAATCTATTCACTAGTTTTTTGTTCCAATTTATAAGTTTGTAAAAGTATATATTAGAAGTCTTTCATTAAAATACCCCAAGTTTGACATTGACTTACCAAAATACCATAAAAAATGAAAAGTTTACCAAACTGCCATTTTTTCCGCGAAGGGAGCCTGCTATCGCGGGCAGGGACCAATTGTGAAATTTTTTGCAAGATATATTTACACTTTCAGTCCCTGGCCCGCGAACGAGGCCCGCGATGGCCTGCGATGGGGACTGAAAGTGTAAATAATCTTGCAAAAATTTTCACAATTGGTCCCTGCCCGCTATAGAGGGCTCCCTCCGAGGAAAAAAAATGGCATTTTGGTAATCTTTTCATTTTTTGGGGTATTTTAGTAAGTCAATTTCAAACTTGGGGTATTTTAATTAATTTCTCTATTAGTTTTATATATTAAAGATATAAAATAATGTAAAGTCTTATTGTAAATTGAAATTTCAGTTAAAAATATGAATTTAATATATGAGTAATATATATTAATTATATAATTATTTGTGATAAAAAATAACTGTACATTAATGACTAAATATGGTTGTAGTTTAGTTGATAAAGGGGTAAGATAACTTTATTTAAATACAATAACTTAGCTTCTAAACGAGCCAAAAATGTCCCTTTACAATTTTTTAGGAAAAAGAATGCGTCTCAGACCAATGTATTTGAAGGCGAGAGTTCCGTGTGGATTGCCTAAACTAACGAATTTTTTAGGGGGTGTTTGGGATCGCTTATTTAAATCAACTTATGCTTTTATATAAAAGTGCTTATTAACTTATGTAGTGTCAAATCGGAGTTTCAAAAAAAGTGTTTGGAATTACTAAGGAAAACTATAATAAAACATTAAAAATAATGTTTTTAACCTAGAAAATAAAGAAAAATGAATTTTGACTGAGGGGATGCGACCCCACCTTTTACAAGGTGGATTCGCCCCTGTTCATTTGAATGTGGCCCTTTGAGGCTTTGACACAGAAGAAATTCAATGAATGAAATCGTATTATCTTTTGTTGTTACGTCTCTATAGGACATGTTTTTATAATCCACGAATTATAATTTTTAATACATTAGTGACTTGTATTTGATGTCTTATAGACGTCGTCTCTTGAAATATGTGTGATTTTCAATAAAAATAATATGTGTGATTTTCAATAAAAACAATATGTGTGAATAACAAGATGATCTCATGATATTCATCCGTTCATAAATATAGTATTATTTTCGACAATTTCTTGTCTGTATTACAATAAGTTCACTACAAAACAGAACCCGATTTCAGGCGGAAAAATCCGTTGGAAATCCGCCGAAAATAGGGGATTTCGGCGGATACGGGCGTCGGACAAACGGGCGCCGAGACGGGCAGGTTTCGGCGGACTTTTCGGCGGAATACTGTTTTCGGCGGATATGGCCGCCGAAAATCCGTCGGAAAAAACCCGGTGTACTTAATCAATATTTAATTAACAAGATAATTAAAAATGCATTTGCGGCGGATTTCTGACGGATTTTTCCGTCGATTTTTTATTTTTATTTTTATTTATTTATTTATAAATTAATAAAAAACAATTATTTCGACGAAATATTTTCGGCGGATTTCAGGCGGAAAAATCCGCGAAAATAATTTAAATTATTAAAAAATTAATTTTTTATTAATTTACTATTTATTTTTTATTGTTTTCGGCGGATTTTTCCGCCTGAAATCAGCTAAAAATATTTGGCTGATTTTCATGAAATCAGCTGAAAACTGCGCAGAAACGTTGGTAATTCTTGGGCAAAAACCATTACAAAATACTATTATTAAAAAAACGATCAGTGAGTGAAAAATCTTCATTAATAATATTATAAATTACTAAGACTGCAAAATTACGGAAACATCCACATTCAACTAAAGTAACAAAAAGCCTAAAGCTCGGTCAATGCCTCAAGCTCTGGTCCTAATTTCCGCCATTCATCATGTCGTCACCTCGAAAGATGCTATGAACCTCGACAATAAAACTCCTTGATCTTGATATATCGTATGATCCAATCAGAATTTGTTAAGTCTAAAATATGTCTTCAAGATTTAATGATAAAGTCAAAGTCAATGTATTATGTGTTAGTGAAAGTCAAACTTAGCTTAATGTCTTGTATAGATCTTAGGTATAAATAGCTTTGTTTAGACTAATCTTGTAACAATTCCATAACACACTTAGAGCATAATTCACATCTTGTAAAATGGAGCTTATTGAATATTAAGATCTACTTTCTCTCTCTACTTTCTCTCTCTACTTTCTCTCTCTAGATCTTGTGTGAATTCTTGGTTGATTGATCATATTGGGACACACAATTGGTATTGGTTGATTGATCATATTGGCAAAGATTCAGTTTCATGACAGGGGGAGAAATGTTTAAAGAAGATTCCTTCTCAAGATAGAAAAATGGGGAGAATTCTTCTTCAAGAGTTTAAGAAAAATCGATTGATCATCCCGTGATCTCTTTTTCTTAAACTTGTGCTATATTGTGAATATAATTACCGAAGCAAGAATTTCTCATTTCAAAGAAAGAAAAAAAGGGGAGAATTCTTCAAGAGTTTAAGAAAAATCGATTGATCATCTTGTGATCTCTTTTTCTTAAATTTGTGTTTATCAGTACCAAAGTGCCTTGTGTGAAGAATCAAATTCTCCAAATCTTATAAAGAAATTCTCCATCAGATCCCCGTCTGAAGATTTTGTGACGATTTGACTTTGACAAGCCTTGATAAAGACCGAAGTTTTGAAGATTCAAGAAGCCGAAGACTGCTGTTCTCAAAATGATTAAATCTTGAATCCAATGGGGAGATTGTTAAGTCTAAAATATGTCTTCAAGATTTAATGATAAAGTCAAAGTCAAAGTCAATGTATTATGTGTTAGTGAAAGTCAAACTTAGCTTAATGTCTTGTATAGATCTTAGGTATAAATAGCTTTGTTTAGACTAATCTTGTAACAATTCCATAACACACTTAGAGCATAATTCACATCTTGTAAAATGGAGCTTATTGAATATTAAGATCTACTTTCTCTCTCTAGATCTTGTGTGAATTCTTGGTTGATTGATCATATTGGGACACACAGAATTAAATGTTGCTCGATTTATTAGCCGATGAAATCCTTCTTCCTTATATGAAGAAGGCCATAGTGGGAAGTCCATGCATGACCTAGCAAGAGGGAACAACCCCAAAATAATAAAACCATGAGACGAAGGCGTAACTATAATTAACTGAAAACACTCAACAAGGCTTACTGATTGTGAACTTGTGAAACCTAAGCATGTCCATAACACCAACATGGGCAAGTGCACAACCAAAGAGTTCAGGCTTATGTGATCACAAAAAAATTAAACTTTATTGTATATTCATATATTAGTAGTAGATCACATACAAGCCAATTCAGTACCTGATTAATGCAAGCGCCGACCAGGAGACCACACCATTGCTTCCACCTAGATGAAGTCATCAATACAATTCCATATAAAATCATTTATAATCACCACCAGAGATGAAGCCATCAAAGCAATTCTGTGTCTTTAAAGAACCATCAATACAATACAATACAATACAATACGACTGACACTAAATATGCTAGAACAATCAAATACAATTCTGCATCATTAAATCCACCATATCCATATAATATGGTAGAAACTAACTGACATGAAACTTTGTCTGATTAAATCCAGGAACAACAATTTCACGAAATATGCTAGAAATTGTTGTGAAGTCAAATGGTTCAATTTTGCTTACACTCGTTATGGTTCGGAGACTGCAACATACGTGGTATAGATAGCAAACTTAATGATTTTGTTGGTGGCACTATCTTGAAATCTTGAACTAGTGATTCAAAATTTTTAGTGGACTAATTATTCTTGTTTTAGTTTCCTTACTAAAGTTTGTTATTATTTATGTTTAGCTATAGTCGTGCTATGGATAGAGTTGGACAGCCAACAAGATGGTAACAAAAGTGATTCTCCTAGCGTTGAGGTAGGTTAATAATAGTTCTTCTTCTTCTTTCTTTCTTTCTTTCTTTCTGTAATATATGATATTGTGATTTATACTAACGGTTCCTATTACTTTTCCCAGGCCTAATGGTTTATTTGACCAAATTGCAGGCAGGTGATGATCTGGCTAAGGAGGGATTATCTGATCCATCGATACCCAAAGAACGTTTAGTTGAGGAAAGTGACAGGTGAACTAAGCAAGTGAGAACTCTTTGGTTTTAGTTATTGAATGCTGCTAATACCACATAGGATTACCTCTTTATATTTGCCTAGCTAACGGTGTGATTGGTGTCTAATTAGTTCCTATGAAATATATCTTTCGCTATTAACTAGTTTATAAAGCATAGTGTATCAAATAAAACAAATTGCAAAGAAGGCTGAGGGGCTCATAAGACGAGTTGATGGTATTAATTCCCATGATTTTTATGTTATCTAATGTTTTGAATTTGTATTATTATTTGTTTGTAGCACTTCAACTTCCGATGGCTTTCATAAACCTGGAACAACAATACATAAGTATAGTTATAAACCGAAAGATGATGTAAAGTCTGCTGATTTAGAATCTTCGAATCATAAGAGGAGGGGATCAGCAGGTGTAGTTGAATCCATGATGCTTCTGAATAGAGAAGGAGAAAAGGTACATAATTTATATATATATATATATATATAGATATCTATATATCAAATACAAACCAAATGGATTGTACAAACACGTACAAACTCAATCTACCTTCATGAATCTGCAATTTGTATAATTTGGCTTCATGAATCTATATTTTGGCTTCATGAATATATAATTTGGCTTCATGAATCTATATTTTTCGATGGAGCCCTAAAATACCCTTATGGATATAAAAAAAGAAGTTATGGATATAAAAAAAAGTTACGTGATTGGTGGAGATGAAAAAATATGCTAAAAGCCCTAAAATACCTTTATGGATAAAAAAAAGAAATTACGTGATTGGTGGATATGAGTTTGTACAGTTTGTACAAACCATTTGGTTTGTACCCGATACCACCCCTATATATATATATGGGCGGGTTCAAATGAGGAGCGTGTAACATCCCGCAAAACGAAACATACATATAACATACATTCCATAACATATTTACAACAAATTACTTCATCATTCACATTTGGTCCCAACTAAAGTCTGAACATAAAAATTCATTACAACTTGATCCACTTTGAATTACATAATGATAACAAAATTATAACTACAAAAGCATTTGTAGCATCATGATGATAATCTTCTCCAAAGCTAGCCAACAAGTATTCTAATTACTTGTTCTTACTGGAATCACCACCTGCAATACATAATTTTTAAAACAGAAAATGAGGGTTAGACCTAAGGGTCTAGTGAGTAAATCCCTGACATTTGTAATTCATTCAAAACTCATTTATATAAAACACTATTTATATAAATACAAATACCACACACGTAAGATAATACCAACTAACAATTATTCATCATACCTGTCTCATTCCACCTTATCCCTCCACCAATGGCCAAATCAATTGGTTGCGAGCCAATTTATCACACCGGTCCAAAGCCCGGCCACGTATTATATTTTCATATAATACTCACGTAATTATAATATCCCATTATAATCACTCACGTATGACATATTCATACACTTATCACAATTCATTAATCACATATTGTATTCCAGTAAAATACTCTTTAAAATAGAACTCACCTGATCTTTTAAGCAAGGTCCTTCAAACTTTCTTCAAAATAGATTATCTTTTAACCCAGGTCCTTAATATCTGAAACAAATTAAAGCATACATACTCTTTAACACATAAACAGGAAAACCCAACTTTTCGCAACCCACTATTACGAAAAGTTCACTTTTCGCAACCTACAGTTGCGAGTTCCTCACTTTTCGCAACCAACAGATGCGAAAACCTCACTTCTCGCAACCCACAGTTGCGAGTTCCCTACTTTTCGTAACCAACAGATACGAAAACTTAACTATGCGCTTTAGCTGCTTGCGAAAAGTGGACTTTTCGCAACCAAGGCTTGCGAATTCCTACTTTTCGCAAGAACACTGTTCATCGTCTTTTTCAGATAAGTTCAGCTCATTTGCAGGAATCCATCTTTTACCCAGATTTTGCACATAAGTGTTCTAAACTCTTTTTAACACTCTAATTGTAACTAAAATTTACAACTTCTTCTAAAATTACCTAAACCCACCTCAAATTCCAAAAGAAGCCTAATTCTCATAAAAGAGAGTTTAAATCAGAAAATTACCTCTTTGATGTTACTGCAGTAAACACAAAATCCCAGCTGAGTAACATTAATCTTCTTCTTCTTCTTCGATGGTTCTTCTTCTCTCTCTCTCTCTCTCTGCCGTGAACGAATTCACACACACACACACACACACACTATTTGGGTTTTTGCTTTAATATCTCAAATTGGGATATTCCTATACTTTAAACTACTGAGTCGGTTTTGGCTAACAAGGTTTGGGTAAAATACCAAACAAACCCTAAACTTGCTTCACTTGACCAAAATACACCCTTAAGCTTCTATTACACAATAAAAAGTTATCCCTTAATTTCTTAACTCCATATAACGCTACATAAAGACTTATAAAATTCCAAATTTTAAATTAGATAAAATACCTGGTTATTACAACATCTCCCCCTTAAAAGAATTCCGTCCCGGAATTCAGTTAAGAGAACAGATGAGGGTATTTGGCTCTCATTTCCGACTCCGATTCCCACGTCGCATCCTGACCCTTATGATGTTTCCACTGAACCTTTACCTGTCTGATCTCTTTGTTCCTCAATACTTTGACTTTGTGATCAACTATAGCTTCCGGTTCCTCCACATAGTTCAGCTTTTCATCAACCTGGATATCCGGTAGAGAGACTGCCTGGTCTGAAGTCACCAAACATTTCCTAAAATTTGATACATGGAACGCGTTGTGAATCCTGCTTAATTCTGGAGGTAAATCTAGTCGGTAAGCCACTTCCCCAATTCTTTCTGTAACTGCAAATGGACCAATATACCTCGGACTGAGTTTACCTTGCTTCCCAAAACGTATGACTCCTTTCCAGGGCGATACTTTCAACATTACAAAATCACCAACCTGAAACTCTAACGGTTTCCGACGTCGATCAGCATAGCTTTTCTGTCTGTCTTGAGCTGTTCTCAATTTATCCCGAATCTGGGTAATCTTATCTGCTGTTAACTGTACTATTTCTGGCCCTGCCAATTGCTTCTCCCCCACTTCATTACAACATAGAGGCGTTCTGCATTTTCTACCATACAATACTTCAAACGGTGCCGCTTGGATGCTAGAATGATAACTGTTGTTGTAGGCGAATTCTATCAAAGGTAAATGTTTATCCCATCATCCCCCAAAATCCACTATACAAGCCCGGAGCATATCTTCTAAAGTCTGGATTGTTCTTTCACTCTGCCCGTCTGTCTGTGGATGATATGTTGTGCTCAACTTTATCTGCGTTCCCATCTCTTTTTGAAAGCTTCTCCAAAATCTAGAAGTAAAACGACTATCTCGATCGGAAATAATCGAGATTGGAATTCCATGTCGAGTTACTATTTCATTAATGTACAATTTAGCTAAACGTTCCAAGGAATCAGTTTCTTTTATCGGCAAGAAGTGAGCAGACTTCGTCAATCTATCCACAATCACCCAAATCGAATCGAGTCCCTTTGAAGTTCTAGGCAACTTGGTAATAAAATCAGTAGTGATCTGATCCCATTTCCACATTGGTATATCTAGTCGTTGTAACTGGCCAAACGGTTTCTGATGCTCAATTTTTACTTTCTTGCAGGTAGTACAATCTTCCACATACTTAGCAACACTTCTCTTCATTCCCGGCCACCAATAGAATTGTTTCAAATCTCTATACATTTTATTTGTACCTGGGTGAATAGAAAATCGAGATTGATGAGCCTCTTGTAGTACACGATCACGTAATCCACCCAAACGAGGTACCCAAATTCTGTTTCCCATACACAACAACCCACGGTCATCTTTACCAAGCAGTGCTGATATCCCAACCAACCGTTCTGACTTCAAACTTTCTTCTTGATAAGCATCTATTTGGCATTTCAATAATTCGTCAAAAATATTTGGGAGCAGTTCAGCTCGAAGAGATATTGCTTTTATCGTTCCACTCCTTTCTTGACGACTTAGCGCATCTGCCACCACGTTCGCCTTCCCGGGGTGATAAAGGATTTCACAATCATAATCATTTACCAATTCCAACCACCTTCTTTGCCTCATATTAAGTTCCTTCTGATCAAAAAGATGTTGGAGACTCTTATGGTCAGTGAAAATTTGACATTTAGAACCATAAAGATAATGTCTCCAAATCTTCAAGGCAAAAACAACTGCTGCTAGTTCCATGTCATGAGTAGGATATTGTCTTTCATGATCCTTTAGTTGACGAGAAGCATAAGAAATCACCTTTCCACGTTGCATGAGTACACATCCCAAACCCAGCTTAGAAGCATCACTGTAGACCACAAAATCATCTGAACCTTCTGGCAATGCTAATATCGGCGCGCTGCAGAGTTTCTCCTTCAATATTCTGAATGCCTCGTCCTGTTCTGCCTTCCATTCAAACTTTAAATTCTTCCGAGTCAGCTTGGTTAATGGTGTCGCGATTCGAGAAAAGTCTTTTATAAATTTCCGGTAATATCCGGCTAGACCCAGAAAACTACGTACTTCGGTTGCTGTCTTCGAAGGTTCCCATCTTTCAATTGCTTCCACTTTCGCTGGATCGACTTGTATACCCTTCTCTAAAACTACGTGACCCAAAAACTGAACTTCCCGCAACCAGAATTCACATTTAGAGAACTTAGCGTACAACTTTTCTTTCTTCAATAACTCCAAAATCAAACGAAGATGTTGCGCATGATCCTCTTGGGATCGGGAATAAATAAGTATATCATCGATAAACACAATGACAAATTTATCGAGATAAGGCTTACATACCCGATTCATTAGATCCATAAAAGCGGCTGGAGCGTTCGTCAATCCGAAAGGCATTACTAAAAATTCGTAGTGGCCGTATCTTGTGCGAAATGCAGTCTTTAAAACATCCTCTTCCTTAACCTTCAACTGATGGTAGCCAGATCTGAGATCAATCTTGGAGAAGTAACAAGCTCCAACTAATTGATCGAAAAGATCATCAATTCTTGGAAGTGGATACTTGTTCTTGATCGTGCGCTTGTTCAACTCCCGATAATCGATACACATTCTCATTGAACCGTCTTTCTTCTTCACAAATAAAACTGGTGCACCCCATGGCGATGAGCTGGGTCTGATGAAGCCCTTATCAGATAAATCTTGAAGCTGTGACATCATTTCTTTCATTTCTGGTGGTGCTAATCTGTACGGCGCACGAGCGATGGGATCGGCTCCAGGTACCAGGTCTATTCCAAATTCTACTTGCCTAACAGGAGGAAGACTATTCAAGTCTTCAGGAAAAACCTCTGGGTATTCACTAACAATGGAAATATCTTCCAGCTTACACTTTTCAGGCCTACTATCTATCACATAGGCTAGATAGCTAGAGCAACCCTTATTAACACATTTACGGGCTTTTACCATAGATATAAGACTGGACTGATGATTCTTTCGATCTCCATAAATTACTACTGATCTCTTATCGGGTAAAACGACATGGATTATTTTCTTATCACAAACTATGTTGGCCTGATTCTCAGCTAGCCAATCCATTCCTACTACCACATCAAATTCAATCAAGGCTATTGGGAACAGTTGTATCGGTACTCCACACCCCTCTATGTCTATCATACAACAATCATAAATCTCTTTAACTGCCACTTGCTTATCATTTTCAGTATCTACTAATAAGGCATGTTTTAACATTTTAGGCTCTAAATGCATGTGAGCAGCAAAAGATGGAGACACAAAAGATCGGTTTGCACCAGAATCAAATAACACTTTAGCACGCGTGGAGTTTATGAAAAATGTACCTGTAACCACATCTGGAGTTTCCTCCGCCTCTTTCGCTGTCATTTGAAATGTACGACCCCTCGTTCTGGGCGGTTCTATTCTTGGAACTACTGGTCTAGTAATGGCTGGCTTCCCCGATGTACCCCCGGATTGTATTCTACCCCGCGGACAATCTGATTGAAGGTGATCCGGAGAATTGCACAAAAAGCAAAATCGTGTTACTCGACAATCCTTTACAACATGCCCAGTTTTCCCACATTTAAAACAAACCCGCGATTCCACTTGACAATTTCCCTGATGGTAGCGATTACATTTCGGACATGGTCTTTCCGCTGGTCGGAACGGCGGACGGTTATCAAACCTCTGGAATCTAGACCTCTTTGGATCATGTGGCGGTCCTTCCCATTTCCTTTTCCCCAAGCTCTTATCACCGGCATCCCTTTTATTATCTCTTTCCACATTCTCGGCAGCATCCACCGCAGCTGTAAAAGTATCTGGCCTTGTTGCAGTCACCAATCTTCGAACTTCTGAATTTAACCCATAAATAAACCTCTCCATTTTCATCTTTTCTGTAGCAACATAATATCCTGCAAAACGAGACTTCTCCAAAAATCGTGCAGTATAATCTCTAACCGACAGATTTCCTTGTTGTAGATTCATGAATTCTTCTTCTAACTGTCTGACAGCAGCTTGTGGGCAGAAGTGCGTTGTGAAAGCTAACACAAATTCCTCCCATGCAAAAGTAGTGTAAACATCCGTTCCTCTTGATTCTATATGAGCCTCCCACCAATACAGAGCATCCCCTTTCAGCATCGCAGCTCCATAAAGCACTTTGTCTTCTTCAGCACACTTACATGTCTTGAAGATGGCCTCTAGTTCTTTCAGCCACCTCATCGCCTTTACTGGATCTCGGTCTCTTGAGTATGTAGGGGGCTTACAACTAAGAAACATTTTATAGTCACACCTTTTCATCATCGGTAAGATAGTAGAAGTAAGTGGTATTTCAACTTCGTGTTCCGGATTTGATCTTTCAGTTTCATTGTGGCGATTATGTTCAAACATAGCTTGTATGTTATCTTGTAACCTTCCCATTTCTGCCATCAAATCGTCCCGTGTAACAAACTCTGTGCCCTGTGGTTGTGTTCTTCCTCCAGTTCGGCCCCCAGTTCCCCTTCCGGTACAGCCTCTACCACGATCTCCTCCTCTTCCCCCTGTTCCTATTGGTGGATTCCCTCCACCCGAATTCCTTCCTCCTCTTTGATTCCTTTGTCTAGTGCCACTTGCCATTCTGTAGATTCAAACAAAGTTAATATACACATAAGCACATACCCTATATAACAAGGTATTCCAGTTCAAACATGCACCTGTAAAATCATAATTACACTGGCCTGGTGTAATTTGAAATTACCTTACATGATGTTCCTTCCACCTTTTATACTTAGCATCCCCAGGTTTTAAAAATAATAGGGACATCCTACTTCACATGCAGTTTAAGTCTAGGTACAGATACTAATACCTAAATCCCTTAAACTAGGGCTCTGATACCATCTGTAACATCCCGCAAAACGAAACATGCATATAACATACATTCCATAACATATTTACAACAAATTACTTCATCATTCACATTTGGTCCCATCTAAAGTCTGAACATAAAAATTCATTACAACTTGATCCACTTTGAATTACATAATGATAACAAAATTATAACTACAAAAGCATCTGTAGCATCATGATGATAATCTTCTCCAAAGCTAGCCAACAAGTATTCTAATTACTTGTTCTTACTGGAATCACCACCTGGAATACATAATTTTTAAAACAGAAAATGAGGGTTAGACCTAAGGGTCTAGTGAGTAAATCCCTGACATTTGTAATTCATTCAAAACTCATTTATATAAAACACTATTTATATAAATACAAATACCACACACGTAAGATAATACCAACTAACAATTATTCATCATACATGTCTCATTCCACCTTATCCCTCCACCAATGGCCAAATCAATTGGTTGCGAGCCAATTTATCACACCGGTCCAAAGCCCGGCCACGTATTATATTTTCATATAATACTCACGTAATTATAATATCCCATTATAATCACTCACGTATGACATATTCATACACTTATCACAATTCATTAATCACATATTGTATTCCAGTAAAATACTCTTTAAAATAGAACTCACCTGATCTTTTAAGCAAGGTCCTTCAAACTTTCTTCAAAATAGATTATCTTTTAACCCAGATCCTTAATATCTGAAACAAATTAAAGCATACATACTCTTTAACACATAAACAGGAAAACCCAACTTTTCGCAACCCACTATTACGAAAAGTTCACTTTTCGCAACCTACAGTTGCGAGTTCCTCACTTTTCGCAACCAACAGATGCGAAAACCTCACTTCTCGCAACCCACAGTTGCGAGTTCCCTACTTTTCGTAACCAACAGATACGAAAACTTAACTATGCGCTTTAGCTGCTTGCGAAAAGTGGACTTTTCGCAACCAAGGCTTGCGAATTCCTACTTTTCGCAAGAACACTGTTCATCGTCTTTTTCAGATAAGTTCAGCTCATTTGCAGGAATCCATCTTTTACCCAGATTTTGCACATAAGTGTTCTAAACTCTTTTTAACACTCTAATTGTAACTAAAATTTACAACTTCTTCTAAAATTACCTAAACCCACCTCAAATTCCAAAAGAAGCCTAATTCTCATAAAATAGAGTTTAAATCAGAAAATTACCTCTTTGATGTTACTGCAGTAAACACAAAATCCCAGCTGAGTAACTTTAATCTTCTTCTTCTTCTTTAATGGTTCTTCTTCTCTCTCTCTCTCTCTCTCTGCCGTGAACGAATTCACACACACACACACACACACACACACTATTTGGGTTTTTGCTTTAATATCTCAAATTGGGATATTCCTATACTTTAAACTACTGAGTCGGTTTTGGCTAACAAGGTTTGGGTAAAATACCAAACAAACCCTAAACTTGCTTCACTTGACCAAAATACACCCTTAAGCTTCTATTACACAATAAAAAGTTATCCCTTAATTTCTTAACTCCATATAACGCTACATAAAGACTTATAAAATTCCAAATTTTAAATTAGATAAAATACCTGGTTATTACAGAGCGCATCAAAACGTGAGAACGTGAGCAGCAATTGACAGTTATGAATCACATGTGATTGGCAGCTGTGGATCACATGTGATTCACAACTGATTTGGAGGAGCAATTGACAGTTATGAATCACATATGATTTACAACTAAAATCATTAATGATCCGCGACTTGCACGTCTCGCGAACCACCTCGCGCCACTTTTGCGCGAATTTTCGTGTTAATCCGATTTTTTAGGGTTGTAAATCATATGTGATCAGAAACATGAGAGTGCTCCTCACGTTCTCTTAAATTGATGCGCTCCTCACGTGAACATTCCTATATATATATATATATATATATATAAGCAAATGCTTAGCATTCCACATTTTGTCTTAGGCTTGACACTATACTTGACATGCTAAAAGAAGTTTTAAATAGGGAAATTGTCCAAAATAGCCATTTTGATCCCCCCAATTCACTTAATAGCAGTTTTTTTACATATTGACCAAAATAGCCAAGATTTCGCAAGTATCACTTTAGCATCTTGCAAAATTAATTTTTTATTTTTTTAAATTAAAATTTTTGACGGATTTTCGGCGGATTTTAAATAATTAATTTTCATTTAAATTTATGTGATTTATTTTTCCGACGGAATTTAAAAATTAATTTTTTATTTTTTTAAATTAAAATTTTCGACGGATTTTAAATAATTACTGTCGAAATTTAAATAATTACTTTTCATTTAAATTTATGTGATTTATTTTTTCCGACGGATTTTCGGCAAATTTTAAAAATTAATTCATTATTTGTTAAAAATAACATTTTCGGCGGATTTTAAAATAATTTTTAATCTCTTAATTAATTTTTAACTAATTAAAGTATTTCCGGCGGATTTTCGACGGACCAAAATTAAAAAAATAATTAATTACATTCTGCCGAAAATCTGCCGAAAATATGTCGAGATTTAAAAAAAATAAAAATAAAATATTTTTTTTGGAATTTTTGGCGGATTTTTGGCGGAAGTCAACGGGTTTTGACTTTTTTAATTTCCGTCGGAAATCCGCCGGAAAGTTTCAGCCGAAAAATCCGTCGGAAAAATCCGTCGAAAATCTGTGTTTATTTAGTAGTGGTTATTTACATCATAAATTAAAAAATAACGAAACCAAAAAGTGCTATTATGTCTTTATGTTTGTAGCCAAAACATGATTCAAATAAGTTGAACAACAACACTAATATAATTATACTAAACAATTTATATGATCATAATCTATCATAAACATCATTAAAAATTTAAAAATCTAACAAAAATACTAAAAAGCAATATTTGCGATGATCAGACCTTCTTTCTTTGTATTTTAAAATGGATATGCTATCATTATAATTTATAATTCTATATCAATTTTCTTGACTTAATATAATATGTAATTAATTATCTATACTATATTAAAAACATTTATGAAAAACTCTTAAAAACAACACTTAAATGTTCATGTACCGCTGTTTAATGCTAATTACTTAAAATCTCTTAAAAACAACTAATGAAACTTTATGTACCGTTTTTAAATGCTAATTACTTGATTAATATTTATCTCTAACAACCTTCAAATCTTTAAATCGTGGCCTTTATTAATTAATCTTTATCTCTAACCACTTTCAAATCCTCAAATGATAAACTCCTTAAAAATCGTCATTCTTTAAACAAATTTATAAAAAAAAAACATGACCGTTTTTTCAAAACCATACATTAAAATAAATTAGAGAATTAAAATCGAGATATATCGCGCTGCATTGCGTGAGTAGACTTCTAGTTATTAAATATGCATTAATATTTGGACCACAACATTCAAAAATATTTTTGTTTTTTGTTTCTTAAAGATCATTCACTCGTTTACTCAATTAAACCTTAATCCCACCTCTAGCCGAACTAATATTAGAAGATATTCTCAATAATTCAGAATTACGAATATGATACTATGTAACTTTTGATGTGCATTTGTTAACAATTTAATACACTAGTTATTGTTATTTAAAACCATACCTAAATACACACCCTAATATAATAACAAAATGGAGTACAGGGACTCAAAGTATATAACAACTTGGAAGATAAATATAATAACCCACACCGAACAAACATACCAGAAGTTACTACTTTAATTAAAAACGCCAAAATGACCAACATTGTCACACTATCAAATTACAAAACTGGGTTCGCGAAAATAACCCTAATTACAGCTGAGAAATGTAAATAGGCAATAAAAAGGGAAGTCTTCTAGATCCTCTATACGCAAGCTCCAACACACAACTTGCCCTTGACCTTAAACGAGCCCTCGACAATCTGCTTGCCTAAAAAGGTTTTAGTTTTGAAAACGAGGGTTAGACCATGAGGTCTAGTGAGTTCCCTCAATTACATGAGCTACAAATAACACAACTTATAAAACAATTTATAAGTAATTATAAACAACACACCTTTATCATGATGGTGTCCCATAAAGAATGTTTACATATATGAATTTGTTTCATATAATTTATCAAGGGCGGGTGTGTGCCCTAACACGCTGTCACGAGTATGTATGACCATGGGCCATCAGCATATGTCGTTTGTGTGCTTATCATGATAAAGGTGTGTTGTTTATAATTACTTATAAATTGCTTTATAAGTTGTGTTATTTATAGCGTGGTCATGTAATTGAGGGAACTCACTAGACCTCATGGTCTAACCTTCGTTTTCAAAACTAAAACCTTTTTAGGCAAGCAGATTGTCGAGGGTTCGTTTAAGGTCAAGGGCAAGTTGTGAGTTGGAGCTTGCGTATAGAGGATCTAGAAGACTTCCATTTTTATTGCCTATTTACATTTCTCAGCTGTAATTAGGGTTATTTTCGCGAACCCAGTTTTGTAATTTGATAGTGTGACAATGTTGGCCATTTTGGCGTTTTTAATTAAAGTAGTAACTTTTGGTATGTTTGTTCGGTGTGGGTTATTATATTTATCTTCCAAGTGGTTAACTAAAAACCTTTCAAAACTAAAAACCTTTCAGGGAACTTACTAGACCTCATGGTCTAACCATCTCATTAGCATACTTAGTTCACTTAAACTATTGCATTGATACCATATTGTAACACCCTAAAATCATGGCTAATTTGAACCTCAAATTATAACAAGTTATGATAAAATAACATTCACTTTTATATAAGAAGGAAATTAACCATAAGGAGTCATATTTACAAATACTGAATTCTTCAAATAACCTATTAATCTAATCATATCACTATAATCAGATTGACTAAGTTATCTAAGCAATCCATCAAAATCTCCTTTTGTTAATTGACTTCTCCGCTATCTCAAAACGTTCGTCCCACATTCCTCTACTTTCCCGAGCTAGTACCTGGTAAGAAAATAGAATTTGAAACGATTAGGCTAACGTCTAGTGAGAACATTCGATTTCAAATAATACTTTTAGAATCAATATAAACAAGGCATAACAAACCTGATTTACCCTTTTTCTTACCACACGCGTAACCATCTTTCAATGACGGGGCCGTACCCAATTCCATGATTATAACTGACACCATGTCAGTCATTGTATCATATTCCTGAGCCCACACTACGAATCTCCATGGATTCTAGATTAATGCTCACATCCAAAAAATCGCAATTACACATGCCCATTTCTTGGAAAGGAAGTAGAGATTACAATTACACATGCCAATCTCTCCTCTTCCTTAGAAATTGGGAATAACGATTAATCCACACGCCTATTCCACGATTTCTCACACACACTGGAATAACGATTAGTCCACACGCCTATTCCATGTGTTCATAACAACTAGTGCCTATGGATCCATTACACTTACTACACACCTGCATAGTATCAAACTAAAATAATTTTTAAGCCTAACACACTACCATTCAACTGTAAGTATGTTCCAGCTACTAGGAATGTATCTCAATTCCTAAATCATACCCTTCCAGAAATCAGCAAAACCTAAAGTTACTGGGTACTCAAAAGTGACCAGACAATAATAGTTTCCGGACACCTCAAACTATCCGGATAACACGACTTTCCGGATACCCTCAACTTACCGGATACCTAAGCTTTCCGGATATACAACTTTCCGAATACAATTCTTACCGGACACATATTTAATCCGGATGACATCCGGAAACCAAGGTAATCCGGATACCATCCGGTATCTAATTTCCCCCGGAAACTACAAAAATCAAGACTTACCGGATAACTTTGTCATATCCGGAAACCTTCATACAGAGGTTTCCAGATACTATCTTTTTTACCCGGAAACTTCGCCCTGCAGCTTAGAAATTCAATCCAAAACCATGTCTGTTCCATTCAACGTATTTTAAACATAACCATACAGTCCCAAAACAGTTTATACAAGCGTCTTAACATTTAATTTGACAGAAAACATGGATTTAAGCAAAAAGTGAATGAACTCACCTTATGGAGATAAAACCCACTTCACTGCACAATCTGATTCCAAATCAAAACAGCACCTAGATGAAATCAGACTAAGATATGGATACCATCTTGCTACTGGAAATCAAACTTACAAAATTCTTTGTATACTTACCAAGATTTCAGCTCAATTTGTTCCTCTTTCTCCTTTCTTTCTGTTCGTCTTTCTCTCTTCTTTCTCGACCGACTCAGCCAAAAGACTGAGATATTTCTCAATTAATCCCAACTTTATCTAACCAAACTTTCTAAAATGACCAAGCACACCCTTAAGTTTTAACTTTCCAAAAATAGCATTTAAACTTTGATCACTTGTATTTTTAACCCCATTAAATTATATAATTACAAAATAATCCAAAGCTTAAACCAAAATACAAATAGACCCCTATTCACATTAACATAACATTATGGAAAATTCGAGGTGTTACAATACTCCCCAACTTGAAAATGATTTCGTCCCCGAAATCAAAGTTAGGTAAACAAGTGAGGATATCTAATCTTCATATCTTCTTCCGACTCTAACGTCACGTTAGCACCTCGATGATGTTTCCATTGCACCTTTAACATAACTACTTCCTTATTATTACGTAACTTTCTAATCGATCTTTCCAAAATTGCCTCCGGTTCTTCCTCACAACGGCTCTTTTCATCCACTCTCACATCAGTAAATGGAATGGCATCGTCCTCTTCGGCTAAACACTTCCGAAGATAGTAAACATGAAAAGTATTGTGGATTCCTTCCAACTCAGGTGGAAGGTCCAACTGATATGCTTGCAATCCAATTCTCTTAGTGATAGTGAAAGGTCCTAGAAAACGAGGACTCAACTTTCCACGTTTACCAAACCGTATCACACCTTTCCATGGGTATACTTTAAGCATTACGCTCTCCCCAACTTGGAATTCTTTCGGTCTTCTTTTCGGATCAGGATAACTTTTTTGTCGATCTTGAGCTGCTTTCATATGCTGCCGAATTTCTTTTACTTTGTCGGCCGTTTGTTGCACCAGTTCCGGACCAGCAAACTGTTTCTCTCCGGCTTCTAACCAACACACCGGAGTTCTACATTTCCGTCCATACAAAGCTTCGAAAGGTGCTCTTCCAATACTAGAATGATAACTATTGTTATACGCAAATTCCACCAAAGGTAAATGTGCATCCCAGTTACCTCCAAAATCTAATACACACGACCTGAGCATATCTTCCAAAGTCTGAATGGTTCTTTCGCTTTGCCCATCAGTTTGTGGATGATAAGCAGTGCTCAAATTAACTTTCGTACCCAATTCTTCTTGTAATGATTGCCAAAACCTCGAGGTAAACCGACTATCACGATCCGGCACTATAGACACCGGTATACCATGCCTTGACACCACTTCATCAATATACAGCTTCGCCAATTTATCAATTGGTGACGCTTCTTTCATAGCTAGAAAATGAGCACTCTTAGTCAATCGATCCACGATTACCCATATAGTGGTAACTTATTCACAAAATCCATGGTAATCTTCTCCCACTTCCATTCTGGAATCTCCAAAGATTGGAAACTTCCGTAAGGCTTTTGATGTTCCGCTTTTACCAATGAACATGTTCTACACTTCTCTACTATTCGGGCCACATCTACTTTCATTGCTGGCCACCAATAATGCAATTTCAAATCCCTATACATCTTAGTACTCCCAGGATGTATAGAATACTTAGATTTATCGGCATCTTCGAGAATTAACTCTCGATTTCCTCCAGCTTTAGGCACCCAAACACGACCTTGGAATAGTTTAATTCCACGGCTATCTTCAGTCAGTTGAAGATGCTGCTTACTCATGACTTCATCTTTCAGATTCTCTTCCAAAAGAGCCTCCGTTTGTGCCTCTTTTATCCTTTCAATCAAATTGGATGTTACATCAATTCTAGCGTTGGTCGTTTTCAAACACCCACTATATTCTTTTCTACTTAAAGCATCAGCTACGACATTTGCTTTACCGGGATGGTAATGCAATTCGCAATCATAATTTTTAAGTAACTCTAACCAGCGTCGTTGTCTCATGTTTAACTCTTTTTTATCAAAGACATGTTTCAAGCTCTTGTGATCAGTACAAAGAGTACACTTCGTTCCATACAAATAATGTCGCCATAACTTCAATGCAAATACGACTGCTGCTAATTCCAGATCATGAGTAGGATAATTCTTCTCGTGCTCCTTAAGTTGTCTTGATGCGTAAGCAATCACTTTGCCTCGTTGCATCAATACGTATCCCAGACCCATCTTTGACGCGTCACTATATACAACCAAATCTCCTGTTCCTTCTGGTAAGGCAAGAATAGGTGCTTCACACAACTTTTGACGTAAAGTTTTGAAAGCTGATTCTTGTTTTTCAGTCCAAACAAACTTCACGTTCTTTCGAGTTAATAAAGTCAAAGCAGAAGCAATCTTTGAGAAGTCTTTAATAAACCTTCGATAGTAACCAACTAGGCCTAAGAAACTTCTTATTTCAGACGCACTTCTTGGTGTCTCCCAATTTGTCATAACTTCTATCTTTGCTGGGTCGACTTTAACTCCCTCCGAAGTGATCACATGACCTAGAAATTGTACTTCTTTTAACCAGAATTCACATTTCGAGAACTTCGCGTACAATTTCTCTCTTCTCAACACTTCTAAGACTTCACGTAGATGATGTTCATGATCTGCTTCAGTCTTTGAATAAACAAGTATGTCATCAATGAATACGATGACAAACTTGTCCAAGAATGGTCGACATACTCTGTTCATCAGGTCCATGAACACAGCTGGAGCATTTGTCAACCCAAATGGCATTACAAGAAATTCATAGTGCCCATATCTTGTTCTAAACGCTGTCTTAGGGATATCATCATTTCTTACCCGAACTTGGTGATACCCTGACCTTAAATCAATCTTTGAAAAGCATCCCGCACCTTGGAGTTGATCGAATAGGTCATCAATCCTTGGAAGCGGATACTTGTTCTTAATGGTCACCTTATTCAGCTTTCGGTAATCGATGCACATCCTCATGGTGCCATCTTTCTTTTTAACAAACAAAACCGGAGCTCCCCAAGGTGAAGAACTCGGTCTAACAAAACCTTTATGCAACAACTCCTAAAGTTGAGTCGTCATCTCTTTCATTTCGGCCGGTGCTAGACGATACGGTGCACGCGCTATTGGTGCCGATCCAGGGATAAGGTCAATACGAAACTCTACATGCCGTTCAGTCGGTAGGCCAGGAAGATCATCGGGAAATACGTTTGGAAATTCACGTACCACCTTAATATCTTTCACTTGTTTCTTTTCTGACTTTACATCTAAAACATAAGCCAGATAGGATGAACATCCTTTCATTAAACATTTACGCGTTTTTGCAACAGAAATTAACGGAACTTCCCCTTTTCGCTTTTCCCCAAAGATGAGTATATCATCCTTATCAGCCATTGGAATCCTGATTAATTTCTTTGCACAAAGTATCTCTGCCTGGTTGATTGTCAGCCAGTCCATACCCACTATCACATTGAATCCTCCAATTTCCATCAACAACAAGTCGATCGGAAATTTCGTTTCTCCTAATGAAATAAAACAACCCTCAAGTCTTTCGCGAACCAAGAATTGACCCCCGTTAGCTACTTCAACTACTAAGCCATCTTCCAAAGTAGTGACATGCATAGCTAATTTGAGAAAGAACGACTTGGACACAAACGACAAATTTGCACCACAGTCAAATAAAATGCGCGCAGGAATAGAATTAACAAGGAATGTACCCGATACAACGTGTTTCGATTCTTTAGCCTCATCAGCTGTCATTTGGAATGCCCGACCCGTTGGTTTTGGAATATTAGGTTTCTTACTTTGGTCTCCACTCTTTTTCAGCTTTGGGCAATCCCGACGAAAGTGACCTGGTTGTTTACACTCGTAGCATGTTGATCCTTGTACAGGACAATTGTTCATCATATGCCCACTTTTACCACACTTGAAACATTCTACCGCTGTCACCCGACACGGTCCATAGTGCTTACTCCTACACTTCGGACACCAATTCGGTTCACGGCGCGATTCATAACGAACACTTTTACCAGACGCTTGTGATTTCTGAGAAGACTCTGACCGGACCTCCCATTTCCTCTTCTCTCCTACTTGCGTCTTTTCTTCTTTGTCTTTCGCATAAACTTGCTCCATAACCTTAGCTTCCTCAATTGTCTCCCTTAGCGTTAAAGCTTTAGCATTTCGTACACGGGACATCATGTCCGCTGGCAAACCCTTCAGATAAGCTTTAATTTTATCATTCTCAGTCGGAGCCACATGCCCCACTAAGTTCAGTTTCTCCATGAAGGATTCGGTGTACTTTCGAACAGTTGAAGTGCCTTTCTTAAGAGTCCGAAACTCTTCTTCAATCCTATCCATTTCATTGTCGTTGCAATACTCTTCCAAGATCTTCTTCTTGAACGACTCCCACGTCATAGCAATTAAGACTGGAGCCGATATAGAAGCTGTCACTACATTCCACCAAGTCAGCACATTACCTCTTAGCATTTGAGATGCGAATCTAACCTTCGACTTCTCATCGCATTCACAAGCTCGGAAAGCTTGTTCCATTTCCCTGAGCCAGTTCATGCAGGCTACTGGATTGTCGGCTCAGGTAAACTCCGGCGGTTTACAGCTTAGAAATGTTTTATATGAGCAGACTCTTTCCACCCTCCTTTCTGTCTCTATCCCCGGATTACGAATTGGATTTATCACTCCAGTATCAGTTTCTGTTTGACGTAGCTCCGTACTTCGATCGTTCAGTGCTTTCATAAACATTTCAGCTTGTTTTTCCATTACTGTATTCATCATTCTTGTCATACTCTCCATCATACGAGACTCCACCGTAGATTCAGGCGTTTCCTGGTTAGTAGTACTGGTACTTGTTCTGTGTACCTGACTATCCGCTCCTCCCGTAAAATGTAACCTCGGCGGGCTCTCATGAGTTCCGCCCGTTCCAGGTTGTCCTTCCAACCCCCAATCATTTACTGCTCTGTCCTCCGAAGAACTAGAGGACCTCGGTGGCGTATTCACCATCGTTCTGATATAACACAAAGGAATAACCATAAGAAATGGTTACACATGTCTAGACATATGAAACATACTCAATCGATCATTAGTCACTGTAACAATTTAGAAACAAGTATGCTTGCGTAACAATATAATCATAATAACAGTAGCTAATTGGAATTGTGAACATACTATACACGAGAATTCTCGTTACCATTGTTACAGTACTAATTTCACGTATTTCCGTCGACTCTAAGACTATCCCATCTTAGTACTTCTACCCATATCTCACGAATCATAACTTAATTCATCTCAGCTTAAGTCTAAGTATCTCATTAGCATACTTAGTTCACTTAAACTATTGCTCTGATACCATATTGTAACACCCTAAAATCAGGGCTAATTTGAACCTCAAATTATAACAAGTTATGATAAAATAACATTCACTTTTATATAAGAAGGAAATTAACCATAAGGAGTCATATTTACAAATACTGATTTCTTCAAATAACCTATTAATCTAATCATATCATTATAATCAGATTAACTAAGTTATCTAAGCAATCCATCAAAATCTCCTTTTTGTCAATTGACTTCTCCGCTATCTCAAAACGCTCGTCCCACATTCCTCTACTTTCCCGAGCTAGTACCTGGTAAGAAAATAGAATTTGAAACGATTAGGCTAACGCCTAGTGAGAACATTCGGTTTCAAATAATACTTTTAGAATCAATATAAACAAGGCATAACAAACCTGGTTTACCCTTTTTCTTACCACACGCGTAACCATCTTTCAATGACGGGGTCATACCCAATTCCATGATTACAACTGACACCATGTCAGTCATTGTATCATATTCCTGAGCCCACACTACGAATCTCCACGGATTCTAGATTAATGCTCACATCCAAGAAATCGCAATTACACATTCCCATTTCTTGGAAAGGAAGTAGAGATTACAATTACACATGCCAATCTCTCTTCTTCCTTAGAAATCGGGAATAACGATTAATCCACACGCCTATTCCACGATTTCTCACACACACTGGAATAACGATTAGTCCACACGCCTATTCCATGTGTTCATAACAACTAGTGCCTATGGATCCATTACACTTACTACACACCTGCATAGTATCAAACTAAAACAATTTATAAGCCTAACACACTACCATTCAACTGTAAGTATGTTCCAGCTACTAGGAATGTATCTCAATTCCTAAATCATACCCTTCCAGAAATCAGCAAAACCTAAAGTTACTGGGTACTCAAAAGTGACCAGACAATAATAGTTTCCGGATACCTCAAACTATCCGGATAACACAGCTTTACGGATACCCTCAACTTACCGGATACCTAAGCTTTCCGGATATACAACTTTCCGAATACAATTCTTACCGGACACATATTTAATCCGGATGACATCCGGAAACCAAGGTAATCCGGATACCATCCGGTATCTAATTTCGCCCGAAAACTACAAAAATCAAGACTTACCGGATAACTTTGTCATGTCCGGAAACCTTCATACAGAGGTTTCCAGATACTATCTTTTTTACCCGGAAACTTCGGCCTGCAGCTTAGAAATTCAATCCAAAACCATGTATGTTCCATTCAACTTATTTTAAACATAACCATACAGTCCCAAAACAGTTTATACAAGCGTCTTAACATTTAATTTGACAGAAAACATGGATTTAAGCAAAAAGTGAATGAACTCACCTTATGGAGATAAAACCCACTTCACTGCACAATCTGATTCCAAATCAAAACAACACCTAGATGGAATCAGACTAAGATATGGATACCATCTTGCTACTGGAAATCAAACTTACAAAATTCTTTGTATACTTACCAAGATTTCAGCTCAATTTGTTCCTCTTTCTCCTTTATTTCTCTTCGTCTTTCTCTCTTCTTTCTCTCTCTTTCTCGACCGACTCAGCCAAAAGACTGAGATATTTCTCAATTAATCCCAACTTTATCTAACCAAACTTTCTAAAATGACCAAGCACACCCTTAAGTTTTAACTTTCCAAAAATAACATTTAAACTTTGATCACTTGTATTTTTAACCCCATTAAATTATATAATTACAAAATAATCCAAAGCTTAAACCAAAATACAAATAGACCCCTATTCACATTAACATAACATTATGGAAAATTCGAGGTGTTACAAACGCACCCAAAATCCATGAGAAATATTCCCAAAAGGTATAAAGCGTTTTTCCAAAATGAATACCAATCCCAACTCACTCAAATACGTGACTAATTTCTATATTAGGCAAAACCTTCAAATATGGTTGACAATAAATACTCAACTCCTAAATTATGGAAAACCATCCATTTAAATATAATACTTCGTTGAAAACATAATATGAAGCAATACTCACGCAAACGTAAAATGTAACGAAGTTCCAAATACCGTAAATACGGAAATGACCTGCTTTATATAGACCCCATCATACATGAGGGAAATTCAATATTGAAATCATTCAAAAGCAATCAAAGTATAAGACCAACAATAATATTAAAACAGGGACAACATAAGGTCCCAAATAGGTTGGTCAACGACGGGGGAGACCCGTATCCATTGAGAGTGGATGAACACAAAAGTACGCCACTCATACAATGTTACTCGTACGACACTTCACTGCGTAAAAGCCCAAGTGTCCCATACGACACCTTACTAGTCACACCCAAAGAGACAGCTGACCTTAGTGGCGTATCAAACGCATATCACCAAAGGCTCGGCCCATGCGGGGATGCAACCATGGCATTGCCCCGACATGGCGAAGGTCATATTCGCCCAACGTGCTCCAACCATGACTCAACCCTCCTAGTGGACCCAATGAAGGTAAAGGTCATCAAACATGGGATTCGGTCAATTCCGCAATACCCAGTAGACCATCAAATAAAGACTGACTCACGTGCCTGTGGATCCAATGCAACACAGTCTATTATAATAAGCCCATCCTGGAATGACTAACGCACCCGGGCATTCAAATAATAAATATGCGCAATAAATGCGATATGGTGCAATAAAAGCAAACCATAAATAAGACTCCACATCGAGCCATTAAAATCGGACAAATGTCCCCAAGACCATCTCAAGGTCAAAACCGAGCAAAATGCTCAAATACTCATTAGACCCATAATAACGGTCATCTTAGCATAGAAATGCATTTAATATCAATTAGGTAAACAAGTACCATAAAATCGTTATTAACCCAAAACTCAACACGGGTTAAACATAAAGGGTTTTCCCAAAAGGACTCACACCTTTACAATTTCTCAAAATGGTTATTAACACAAAAACGTGCATCCTCCCATATGGGTTATAAAATCATTTATACAAGTATGATTAAACCATCAAATATACTTCATTTTGAGTAATAAATCTTTTAAGAGTATAATTGTGATTTCTACACATTAAATACTCCAAAATCCCAAATATGGGTGTTTTACACATTTATGAAGATAAATACTTCAAAAAGGTTAATTATCCGAATACCTCAACAATTGATATTTTCAAGTAAAACACACAAACATTTGGAAAATACTATTTTTGGCATGTACAAAGTTTTCACAAATCAACTTGAACTCACCTTGCTAGATTTAAGCTAAATCTAGAGTTTCTCTAACGTAAGCTCCTTTGATGAAGTTTGCATCCTCAAGCCAAAACTTCCAAAACCTCCAAAACCTAGATTCATAAGTTTCCAACCATCAATACCAAGGTCTAACTATGTAGAATCATTCCCCAAACATAAAACATCAAAACCCCCAATTTATATCAAGCCCTAGATCTTAAAGATGAAGAAAACAAGGTTTCCTTAACCCATCATCACCAAAATCGTTCAACAACACCACACGATAGAAAGAAGATGGAATCAACAATAATCTAGCATTTGGGTAGAGAATTATTACCTTTATCCCATGAATCTCCAAACCAAAGCTTCTAAACATCCACAAGACCTCCAAGCTTTCATATCCTCAACAATGGTGGAAAGTGGGTTAAGTTTGGTGAAGGAATGAGCGAGAAGATGTTGGGTTTGTGTTCTTGAGGGGAAAATCGGCTGAGAGGGAGAGGGAGAGATGAAATTAGGGTTTGGGAGTAGAATGGGGAGTGAGAGAAGGAAAATGGGTTAAAAGCAAACAATAATTCTATCTGACGCGTCGCGGACGTCCGTCGTGCACCTCGCGGACGTCCGGCTCACCTGGCCAAAAATTCCCAAAAACTTTCTGTTGCTTCCGCGTGTCACCCGCGGACATCCGTCAACCGCGGACGTCCGGCCCTTAGCCCGCGGACGTCCGCCACTCCTAAATCTGCTTTTCCGTTTTCGGGGTGTTACAAGTGTGGATTTGAAGATTTTGGTAGTTGTCCGAGTAGTTTTATTTTTATGAGAATTCTTAGTTGTAAACCCGGTTGTTCCGCCAACCGTTGAACTTAGCTTTTTGTAAGACTTAAATTTTGGGGCCGTTTGGCATTGACTATATTATGCATATGTTACTCTAGTGTTTTGGCTTGTCTTTTGAGGTGAGTTGTTATAGTTGGTATCAGAGCCGGGAACCAGACTAGTGTACCAGCGAGGACGCTGGGCTCCCAAGGGGGTGGATTGTAAGATCCCACATTGGTTGGGGAGGGGAACAAAGGTTTCCTTATAAGAGGGACTTGATACCTCCCCTATCAGACGCGTTTTAAAACCGTGAGTTCAGGTGTGTGAACAAAGCGGACAATGTCTAGTACGGTTGGTCTGGGATGTTACAGTTGGTATCAGAGCCATAGTTTAGGAGATTTAGGTGACCGGATGTGCCTAAACTTAAACTATGAGAATTAGGTAGTACAACTGAGAACTCAAAAGGCTTTAGGGAGACCTCGGCGGGGACACGAATAATTGGGTAGTGAGAACTGTATGTAAGGTAAGTTGGGAATTACACATGGCCAGTGTAATTGCAAACTTACAGGTACATGTATGTGCTTATTTTGCCTTATTATATTGGAACCGTCGGCTTATTTCTGTTGGTGTGTTTTACTAGTTAACAATTATGTCAGGGAGATCTTTGAAGAGTGGATCAGTACCGGTTGATGGGGAGATCAGAATGGACGAACCAGTGAATCCACCTGAGCAGGAGACCACCCGCGGTAGGGGTTGTAACAACCCAAACTAAAATAAAGCATAGCATTCAATAAATAATAAAATATCCAAAGATCGGTCTCAAAACCTCAAACATCTGTATCAAAATCTAGGTTGGCGGAAACAACCTATACACAACTGAGAATAATACTAAATTCTATATTAAGAGTGTGGCACTGTCTTTAGTAGTCTTCGTACTCTACACCTGCTTACTTCCCTTAACAATGCTTCCTACTACCTGCTTACCTGAAAAGGTTTAGTAGGAAAATGCGAGGGTTAGACCATGAGGTCTAGTGAGTCCCCTCAATTTAACAGTTCTCAAAATATTTTAAAACAGTTTATAATTGTCAAAGTAACTTTACATAACACTTTCACGGAAAATTCCGCTCCCGTAAATGGCACCCTGAAGTCACTTGGAAGTGACAACGAGTCAGCCTCACGCTGCCTTACTGGGTCACTTCTCCCATGGCATAATCGGGTCACTCCTCCCGGCATGAGCACTCGCGGGCCAATTTACTTAGCCAATTTACGTCTATCACAATGTATGCATACATCTCATATAAACTTTCAAACAAGTAAAATCATGTAAATAAACATGGCATTTCTACTCATTTACTTTCTTTGGAAAACACGTTTAAAACACGTATTTTTAGTTAGAAAAACTCACCTGGTGCTTTAGCAATTCCTCTCACGAAAACTTCAGATTTTAAGGGGAACACCTATGATATTAAAAGTATAAGAGTAGTGAGTCTTGAATTAATCTTAGTCCAGCCTGATCAGTTTTCTACCAATCTTGACTCTCAACAATTCCGGAATCCGAACCCAGTGTTCCGGACTCCACTTCTTGCAACCCGGTCTCAAAAGTAAAGTCAACCCACTCCGGGACTTAATTACGGATTCCGGATCCTAGTGGATTCCGGATCCAATACCGACTCGCCCCATTCCGGATCTCATTGGATTCCGGATCTTAATATCGATTCAAGCCCATTCCGGATCCCATTGGATTCCGGATCTAAACAACGGCCCAAGCCCAATTCCGGATCCCATAAGGATTCTGGATCCACCACACCGGATCCACTCGGGATTCCGGTTCTGTACCGAATCCGATATGGACTCCGGTTCTCAAAATACTCCGGACTAAATTTCTGGAACCGGCTATTCCGGACTACAATACCGGATCTACACTTCCGGACCTAAAATTACGAATACACGACCTTCAGGATTAGCTTCAATCGACCGTAATAGCAACAATTATCTCCTAAATGGAGTAACCCAATATAAACCTCTTAAGAAATGATACTTTTACATGACAATCAAAATACAAACCCGAGAGGGCAGCTATCTTTCCAATAATCACCAAAATCCCAATTTTCTACCAAAAACTTATTTATCCAGACTTGAGTTGATAGAAGATAAGAATAGATGGGATTAGACTATTACCTTGAACTGGTTGGATTAAGAACCTCTTCCTCTTCTTCTCAAAATGCAGATTGCAGTTGAATCTGTCCTTTCTCTGCTCTCTCTTCTCTCTCTCTCTCAGCCGCCAACAGGAAACAATAATGAGCACCTAGGGTTATGTGCGAAACCTTGAGGGTTTTATACCTTCCCTCAATTTACACTAAGGTCCCTCAACACTTTAGACTTCACATTTCATCCACTCATCTCACAATTCTTTTAAAAGAAGACCTGGTTATTACAGGGGTAGAGACCGTGGAAGGGGACGTGGAAGAGTGCCCCAACGATCGGCTACTCAAGTGAATGAAACCGTAGAGGGGGCTAGAGCGAGGGCACGTGTTCCCCATGGAGCAAGGAGTGTAGAGATCCCACTTGAGCGGGAGGTATCTCACCAGGAGAGCTCGGCTTCAAGGCGGAGAGGGGGTCGAGGTAGAGGTCGTGGGCGAGGCCGTGCCCAAGCCTTCGTGACCCAAAAGAACTTTGCCACTGCTATGGGTGAAATTCAGAAGACATTGAAAGCCCTCTTGGCTAACTAGGATAAGTCAGCCTCATGAAGCAAGGAAGCGAGTGGTAGCAAAGAAGGGACATCAGTGTCCAGCTCACCTAGATCTGAGACGGGAAGTCCTTCCCAATCGACTACGTTAGTGGTGAGTGATTAGGTGTTGAATGGGGGGTGCAGTTACAAGGAGTTCGCCTCATGTAAGCCACCCACTTTTAAGGGAGAATGAGACCCTGTTTTGGCCATAAAATGGATAAGGGAGATGGAGCTAGTGTTCGACACCTGTAAATGTGCTAATAGTGACAGGGTGATGTTCGTCCTATCTATGCTGAAGTCAGATGTCGTATTTTGGTGGGACACGGAGACAACAAGAGAAGGGTCGAAAGTTGCGAGGAATATGTCATGGGAGACCTTTGTCTCAAACTTTAAGGCATCGTTTTGCCCGCTAGTAGTAGTAAAAAGACTGGAAGAGGAATTTCTGGGTTTAGAACAGGGTGGAATGTCGGTGAGGGATTACACAACGAAGTTCATGGAGAAATCAAGATTTTCCGAGCTGTACGTACCGAATGAAGAGCGTCGAGTAGAGAGGTATCTTTTTGGGTTAAAGAGTAGCATGCGGGAACTAGCGTTCGCTCGGAATTCGAATACGTTTCAGGCAGCTATCAATGCGGCCGAGTTAGTTGAAAGAGAGAAGAACCGACAAGATGAAGAGAGAGGTAAAGAAAAGAGGAAGTGGGAAGGGTCGGGCGTGATTCAAAACGGACTAAGGTGTTCAGGCCCGAGGTTCGAGTAGGACCGAAGTTTGGAGAGAAGCCTTGTGGGAAGTGCAATCGAGTGCATCGCGGGGAATGTACTGTTAAACCTGATGGATGTTTTAAGTGTGGAAAATTGGGACACATGGCACGTGATTGTCGGAACCCAAGGGTGTCCTACCAGTGTGGCTCTCCGGAACACTTGAAACCGGACTTCCCGCAGTTGAAGAAAGGATATTCGGGTAGTTATTGTGATGGGCAAGGAGGTAAGAGTGGAGAAAAGAAAGTGGAGCCAGCGCGAGCAAAGGCGAGGGAGTTTCTCATGACAACAGAAGAGGTTGTGGAGATACCTGATGTGGTGGCAGGTACCTTTCTTCGTTTGTATCGTCGATCTTTGTGCGAGGATTGAATGTTAAACCTAAGAGGTTAGAGTGCGGGTTTGAGGTAGAAGTTGCCGACGATAGTGGAGTTTGGGTGAGGGAAGTGTATGAGGGGTGTAGCATAGACGTAGAAGGTCACCCTTTTCCTTTGCGGTTATACCCGATGTATATGGGAGAGTTCGACGTTATTGTGGGGATGGATTGGTTGGCTAGTAATAATGCCAACATAGTGTGTAATAAGAAGATGATACGAATTACCTTAGGCAGTTATATATGGTGATAGGCGTGAACGTAAATCCTGCCTTATCTCTATGATGAAGGCTAGGCGATGTCTAGGGAAAGGATGTCGCGGGTTTCTAGTGTATGTGTTAGACGCTAAGAAGGAAAAGAAGGGGGTAGAGGACGTGCAGTGGTGTGTGAGTATTAGGAGGTATTTCCAGAGGACTTGATGGGTTTATCCCCGGATCTTCAGGTCGAGTTTAGGATCGAGCATATTTTACATAATGTTGTTAAACATGCATAAAGGTGTGAATTTAAAGGTGCGATTTTTTGGGTGTGGGCATGCGATGGTGTATGGTGTGTATATGGGGGGTGTCCCATAAAGAATATTTACATATATGAATTTGTTTCATATATTTTACCAAGGGAGGATGTGTGCGCTAACACGATGTCACGAGTGTGTGTGACCATAGCGTGGGCCATCAACATGTGTCGTTTGTGTGCTTATCATGATAAAGGTGTGTTGTTTATAATTACTTATAAATTGCTTTATAAGTTGTGTTATTTGTAGCGTGGTCATGTAATTGAGGGAACTCACTAGACCTCATGGTCTAACCCTCGCTTTCAAAACTAAAACCTTTTCAGGCAAGCAGATTGTCGAGGGCTCGTTTAAGGTCAAGAGCAAGTTGTGAGTTAGAGCTTGCGTATAGAGGATCTAGAAGAGTTCCCTTTTTATTGCCTATTTACATTTCTCAGCTGTAATTAGGGTTATTTCCACGAACCCGGTTTTATAATTTGATAGTGTGACAATGTTGGGCCATTTTGGCATTTTTAATTAAAGTAGTAACTTCTGGTATGTTTGTTCGGTGTGGGTTGTTATAGTTGGTATCAAAGCACATTTAAATTCCTCGCCGCATCGATCGATAGTCCAACCATTTGAAATCAATTCAAACTTCACTTGCTCCACCAGAGGGAGCGGCCATGCTCACACAAAACTGTTCCCAATAACTTAACACTGAGTATCAAGCTCACTCGGAGCATTTCAACAATCATACTAAGTCTAATCCAATGATCTTTTCATTTCGAGCGCTACATTCAACTGCCTTTTTCCACTTCCTTCTCGAAAACAATAAACATGCTTCCAAAGAACGACTCACTAGTAGGTGCACGCTTTCGACCAACCGCATGAGTTAGTTTTCCTCGACCCTTGAACCATCACATACATACAAATCCTCTTTTTCATACTCTCACCAGGAGTTCATGTACCCACCAATGACAATCTGTAAACATTGCTACACATTTCCGGTGTCATTTGCCAAATTTCCTACTTCCAGTTTACCCACTTATTTCAACATACCATCACTACCTCCTCCGGCTAGTATGGAATATTGCTCGTCCAACATTGTCCACTCCATTTTTTTCGACCATTCCAAATGTTTTGATGACACATTTACATTACTATGCCTAACCAACGGTTTCACCACATCTCACTCGAGAAATTCAACCAAGTCATTCCGAAATAACACTCAAAGCTCGAAGCCACCACACACTTCTCGTTCCCCAAACGGGGTTAACCCACTCATGAGAATTCCTTTACACACAAGGAATAATTCAACATTCCCAAAGATTTTGTATCTACTACGAGACATCATAAACTAACCGATCCAACATCTTCATGATTATTTCAATGGCACAAGACAAACTCGCCCGTCAACTTATCGCAGTCAAAGAGCACATGGTTTCTCTTTAGGTAGTCACCAACTACCACTCCACTCTTTTATTCTCATATAGCAATATCATAACGCCAAACAAACACCCATGTATCTCAACACACATATATTTGTCACCTTTGAGTAACTTTTTCAACAAATCTCCGAGCAAGGATTCCCACTTATCCCATATCAACAACACCAGCCCCACCACTAAACCTTACAATAAAAGTCACAATTCAAATAGTTAAAAGAACAAAGTCTTGGGCTTGATTGAAAATTGTTGAACAGGTTCAAATATAAAGCGTGTTTGACGAAGTTAGGTGACAACTATTTTGGGGGGAGGTTGTGTGACTAGTTGAAGATCAAAATGGTAGAACAAATGCGCGATTGAGTATTTTTTTATAAACCTGAAATAGTTAGAATTGGTTTAAGAAGACAAAGTTGAAGTTGCAAAAAATGTAAGTGCATCGTATACAAGTATGATAGCATTTAAGTGGTACCACATTTTATAATGTTCTCAACAAAGGTGATACTTTAGTGGAGTTTACACCATACCAAATTTTTATCTATAAAGTTAATCCAACACCACCATCTACAAATATTGTTACTTATTCTGTAAATGAGATCAAATAAGGCTTAGGGTGTGTTTGTTTACCTCTTAATGATGCCATTAAGAGGTAATCTGATTCGGTCAGAAATTTTCTTGTATGGCATAACTTTAAAGAGTGCATGAATGCTTCAATATATTTGAATCGCCCCTTGACCTAACTCCCTCTCATAAGGATCATATCCCCCATTTTTTCCATGTTGCCCACTTGCCCTTGCTTCTTCTTTCTCTCCATTATATCATTCCTCTCTATTTCTTCTTTCTTTCGATCGACTGTGGAAACACAACTGCGCCACTGTTAAAAACCCATTGCACTGTCAATTCAACATGTAACCTCTCGACACTGATTTTTGGTTTTTCTGCTCTATATTGTTTTTGGTTTTTCATCTCTGTTTTGATTTTTGGTATTTTGCTCTCGACATTGATTTATTGGATTTTCTGTTCTGTTATGAATTTCCTTCAAAGAATTTGTAGGGCGCTCTATATATCTAGGCCTTATTATCTGAAATTACATTAAAAACGAAAATAGATTTGTATATGTCCATGCTACCATGTAAGATATCCCTCCTAAATAGGTATGTCGCTATTTAAACAACAAGGGAAGTTGTAAATATATGAACATACCTCCTTGTTAGAGTTTTACTTGTATATATGAATAGTACAAGGGCTAGTCTGTAATTACTGTAACTTAGGCTGTATAAATAGATCTCTTTTCCTTCATAATTAGGTTAATCAGTCTTCTTGTAATCTCTCTCAATATATGAAAAGCTGCTCTCGTTTCAGCCATATCTCTCTATCTCGATTGCTCATAGATTGATTCCTACTACAATCCTAACATGGTATCAAAGCTGTAGGTACGTATTATCTACTCTTCTGCTATCTCGATTCTTGACTTGTTTACGTTTCGTTTTTTCTTCTGCTCGACCCTTATTTGTTCGCCGTAAATTTGCCCTAGTCTGCCTAATTCCGGAACCCTTCTTCCGGTAATCACCACTCCGGAACTGTACCTCCGGAACACCACCTCCGGAACTGCCTTCGACCA
This sequence comes from Saussurea involucrata, assembly GCA_033807775.1. Classification (NCBI taxonomy): domain Eukaryota; kingdom Viridiplantae; phylum Streptophyta; class Magnoliopsida; order Asterales; family Asteraceae; genus Saussurea; species Saussurea involucrata. The sequence continues at coordinate 16,653,466 of CM066317.1, read as the reverse complement.
TACTTCCGTAACACCGCACTTCCGGAACTCTCACTCCGTAACACCCTCATTTCCGGATCTGAATCATCCGGAACAGCCTATTCCGGAACCTGCTCACCTGTGTCTCATATTTCCGGAACACTCTCAACTTCCGAAACTGCCTTCAAGTTCTTACTTCCGGAACCTGTTTTTCATACTTCCGGAACCTGTTTCTTCATACTTCCGGAACCTACAAAATTCCGGATCTCTTTCAATTCCGGTACCTTCAAAAACCCCGACGAGGGTGCGCTGCCCCTCGAACTCCCCAGCAAACTCACCGCGGAGTTTGATCCGCGACAACAGGGTTTGAGATCAATTCCGAAACTCAAATCCGGATCTCACTTTTCTAAAATTTAATTCCAAAACAATCAGTTCCATCACCCACAACTCAGAAACTCCTCTTTTCGATTTTCAATTCCGGAACACACAGTTTCGGTACCTCACAATCAGTTCCTTACATTTCGGAATTTCCTTCCAGACTTCAGTTCCAGTTCTCAATCAGTTTTCCAATAAGTCAGATGGCTCTCAATAGCCAGTCTCAATACAGTGACTGCACGTTTTGTCACTCTACTTCTCATCTTCTTCTCAACTGCCCAATTCGAAAATGTCGCTGGTGTGGGATCACACAGCCACGACACTATGGGTCTGACTGTCTAAAGCATCCATGGAATTCAGATAAGCAAAAGAAACAACGCACTCAGTCATATGTTGGATCAATCACTCAAGACTCCTCTACGCCGGCAATTCAGGCACCGCATAGCAACAACTCATCGCCTGACCTTATGGAACTTCTACGCCGAAACCAAGAGCTTATAGAGCGACTCATGACAGGTTCTATGGGTATGAATTCTCAGTGCAATATCTCAGCACCAGGTAATCCTTGGCTATTTGATTCTGGATGTTGTAACCACATGACACCTAAGGCTGACGGGTTTATCTCTAAGCAAACCTCCAGCATGTTCTCATCAGTCCGTACTGCGGATGACACTCGCTTACCAGTATCTTTCAGTGGAACTGTATCTACCACCAATATTCAATTACCTGATGTGCTACATATTTCAAACTTATCTCTGAGTCTGATTTCTATCACTCAGCTTATGGAATCCGGCCTAATTGTTTTGTTTCATCCTTCTGGTTGTGTTGTGCAGGATCCAAAGACCAAGCATATCCTTGGAGTAGGCCGTAAAGTTGGTCGGATGATTGAAGTGGTCTACCTCCGTCTCCCCTTACACTCATCAAATCTCGTTGCTTCTATTTCCAGTACCACTTCCTTTGAATTATGGCATAAACGTCTAATACATTTATCTCTAGCTAGGATAAAACTGTTAGCTAGTTCAGGACTGTTAGGCAACACCTCTTCTGAAAACGTTTCTTTCTTATCCTGTCAACTTGGCAAACATCATGCATTACCTTTTCAACTAAATGAACTTAAATCTGCTTCCCCTTTTGATCTCATTCACTCTGATGTTTGGGGATCAGCACCACATCCATCCATGGGTGGTTCTCGATACTTTGTTATCTTTATCGATGATCACACACGCTTCACATGGATATATCTCATGAAACATCGCTCCGAACTACCTCAAATATATATCACCTTCGCTTGTATGATTCTGACCCAGTTCTCCAAGCCCATAAAGATTCTTCGAGCAGATAATGCTATGAAATACAAGGAATCTTCTATCCTCTCTTTTCTTCAATCTCAGGGTACTCCTTCTCAGTACTCCTGTCCCGACACCTCTCCGCAAAATGGACGTGCAGAACGTAAACATCGTCACATCCTCGATACTGTCCGTACTCTATTAATCTCAGCCAACTGTCCAGAACGTTTTTGGGGGGAAGCTGCCTTCACGGCTGTCTACACCATCAATCGACACCCGACCCCCATCCTAAATCAAAAGTCTCCTTATGAAGTGCTCCATGGGGTCTCCCCTGCATATGAACTCCTAAAAGTATGGGGTTGTGCCTGCTTTGTTCAGTTGCAACCTCATGAACACACCAAACTCGAACCTCGTTCTCGATTATGCTGCTTTCTTGGCTATGGTATTGAACACAAGGGTTATCGTTGTTGGGATCCAGTCTCTAAGAGACTACGTATATCCCGTCATGTCACATTCTGGGAACATCTTCCCTTCTCAACAGTGTCCAAATTTCAAGACATACCCAATCCTTCCACTTCCTTCTTCACTGATAACTCTATCTCTTTGGACTAACTCCAATTAGATCCCATACTCACCTCTCCATCTGATCCACCTGCTTCCGTCTCACCTCCATCTGTGACCTCACCATCTATCCCACCTCCTTCCATCTCACCTCTATCTGAGCCTTATTATGTGCCATCTGTTCCACCTCCTTCCGTCTCGTCTCAACCTATGCCTTCATCTATGCCATATGTGCCATCTGATCATGATCACTCATCTGCACCACCTCCAAGGACTACTTCTGAGCCATCTGCTGAGTCTATGGATCCTAGCTCCTCTCAACCACAAGATGGAGCACGACGCTCAGACCGGGTAAGACAAGTTCCTTCTCACCTTAGTGATTATCATTGTTATGCTACATTGCTGTCCAACCATGAACCCACTTCCTACAAGGAAGCTGCCTCTAACCCTGTTTGGAAGGAAGCTATGACTGAGGAACTCCAGGCTCTTGACAAATCCAATACATGGGAGTTTGTACCTCTCCCACCGGGCAAGTCACCCATTGGTTGCAAATGGGTCTTCAAAATCAAAATCAAAATGAAGTCTGATGGATCTATTGATCGTTACAAAGCACGTCTTGTGGCAAAAGGCTTCAATCAAAAATATGGCATTGACTACGAGGAAACGTTTGCTCCTGTGGCTCGGGTCACCTCGGTTCGTAGTCTTCTAGCCATAGCTGCCACCAAGAGATGGCCACTTTATCAGATGGATGTCAAGAATGCCTTTCTCAATGGCGATCTCGAAGAGGAAGTCTACATGAGACTCCCTCCAGGTGTGACCTCCCGTCAGGGACATGTATGTCGACTTTGAAAAGCCCTCTATGGCCTCAAACAAGCTCCTCGTGCTTGGTTTGAAAATTTTAGCAATACTGTCATCTCATTGGGGTTTTCTCCGAGTAATTATGATTCTGGCCTGTTTACTCGGACCACTGCTGCAGGTACTATCTTACTCCTATTGTATGTTGATGATATGATCATTACCGGCAGTGACTCTACATGTATCATCCATCTCAAACAGTCTCTCAGCTCATGCTTTGAGATGAAAGATCTTGGTAAACTACACTACTTCCTTGGCCTTGAAGTTCTGTCAGACTCTTCCGGCATCTATCTTTGTCAAGCCAAGTACATTTCTGATCTGTTGTCCAAAGCTGGGATCACGGACAACAAAGTTGCATCTACACCCATTGAGCAAAATCTGCACCTTGCTCCCAATGTCGGAACCCCGCTGCGGGACCCTACACGGTACCGTCAACTAGTTGGTTCTCTGGTCTACCTGACTGTTACTCAACCGGATCTTGCATATGCAGTTCATATAGTCAGCTAGTTCATGGCTGCTCCGTGCTCCGATCACTATGCCGCGGTTCTTCGTATCCTTCGATACCTTAAAGGGACAATGTTTCATGGACTTCACTTCTCGTCCACATCGTCCTTAACTCTTCATGCATTTTCCGATGCTGACTGGGATGGAGACATAACTGATCGTCGCTCTACCACCGGATATTGTTTCTTCCTTGGAGACTCTCTTATTTCCTGGTGCAGCAAGAAACAATCTCTGACAGCTCGATCTAGTACTGAAGCTGAATATCGAGCTTTGACTGACACTACACAAGAACTTGTATGGCTACGCTGGTTACTATCTGATATGGGTGCTCATCAGTTTTCCCCAACACCATTGTGGTGTGATAACAACAGTGCTATTCAGATTGCTCACAATGATGTCTTTCATGAGCGCACAAAGCACATCGAGATTGACTGTCATTTCACCCGCCAACATGTTCTTCGCAAGACCGTTCGACTTCTCCCAATCTCAACCATTGATCAGACAGCAGACATCTTCACCAAAGCTCGTCTTCCGGGGCGTTTCGGGCCCTTGTTTCCAAACTCAACTTGGCTCATTCTTCCCCTACTTGAGTTTGAGGGGGAGGGGGTGTTAGAGTTATACTTGTATATATGAATAGTACAAGGGCTAGTCTGTAATTACTGTAACTTAGGTTGTATAAATAGATCTCTTTTCCTTCATAATTAGGTTAATTGTAATCTCTCTCAATATATGAAAAGTTGCTCTCGTTTCAGCCATATCTCTCTCTCGATTGCTCATAGATTGATTCTTACTACAATCCTAACACTCCTATTGCTTGAACCCAATGGAAAATGAGGTTGGTCAAATGCAAATGAGAAGTAATAGGTTATAATACATGAAATTCTAGATTTTTCAAGATGGTGCGCCATGAATGGCTAGTTTTGAGTGTGAACATTATGATTAGCTATTTTATGGGTTTGGAGGCCTAGACAACAACTCTATAACCAACTGCAAATTAGGGTCCTTTTAGTAAAAAGGCTTACACTATAGATGCTTACTGGGTCACTTTTCTTTATCGAATAAATATGACAAAGAATAAGAATCTTATCCGGTAAGAGTGATGACAAGGACTGCGAATCGTACCAGGTAAGTGAGAGTAATGACTTTTACTCGATAAGCGTTTACCAGATAAACATGTTTCATATAATGTCGTTTCAATAGATTGAAATCTTGATGTTGAAAGGATATGGACGTAGATAAGAAAAAGTATCCCATACTTGTCCATGCAACTGCTTTCTAGGTCACATAGAGTGAAAAAACCCGAAGCATATATCTTCAAAAAAAATGTTAAGAGACCAGGAGGTAACAAGTTTATAAGCATTTAATTCGGATGGGGAATCAGAAGCCTCTCCTAGTCCAGGAATTACAATCATGGTAGACCTCTTGAGCTTGTTATTATTATTATTTTTTTGATGCAACTCATTGTCTTTACTTTGTCTACACTGCATTTTAAGTTTTTTTTTAATAAAATCTAAGTATAGGTCAAAGAAACAGCCACAGCCACAGCCGTTAAGCTGTGCTGAATGGTGCGGCTGAGCCAGCTTACCCCTTGCAATCGGTTCAACTGTTTTCTTTTTGCTTTCTGTTAATTTGTTATTTTATGGTTTGGTTGGTAATACATGAAAGTTCCTGCTGTTAAAAAAAAAGGAAGATGAAAATGTCTTGATTAATAAAATTAATTAATACTAGTTGTTTGAATAAGAAAAAGATATGTATGTATTAATGTATGTATATATTGTGATTGGGAAATTTTGATTAAAATAACTTGTTAATGCTCTTTTTTAAATATTCATCCTAACATTTTTATAGTTGAGAAGCATTTTGACTTTTGGTTCTTCATTTTAGAGAAATTATGGGGAAGCGGTTGGAGATGCTCTAAATACACGCCTTCCTTGAACATACAATTACCAAATCAATATTATTAATTTTTAGGCCTTTTTTATTTATTTGTTGGAAAAAGTATGTTCATTGTCGTTCAAAGCAATTATTACATAGACTTGTACCTTCTTGCCCTCGTCTACTCCTCTTTCTAGACAGGGTTCCACTCCACCCAAGAAAACTCTACATTAGACTAGTTACTTTAATTATTTAGCATATTTAATGGAGTTTTGAATAGAGCTGGGGCACCTTAATTACCACTTAAGTGAGAACTACCCTCCCTAAATTCCAATCATGGTAGAAATACGTTTCTTTGACCTAGTTCTTATAGATCATAAATTCCATTTTGTGTTTTGACATATAGAATTGGTTTCCATGATCAATTGTTTCTAATAAAGTGTTAACACTCAGAATAATAACTCTTTATTTAATTGTAACCATGAGAATAATGTTGGTAGAATTAAGGAAGTTTAACAGACATTATTTATCATCAGTTATTTGTGTTATGAGATACATGTTTGTAAATGATGTTTAACCAAACATTCTCCATCACCAGGACATACTATTTGATAGTTCATCATGGATTAGGACAATAACTCCATGTTCATTAACGAATAACGAGAACACATTTGCTTGGTATGAGATTAATTCTCTATACTCCACAAAAGGGTGGAGACGAGTATTTATAACAAAAGAATTTACAAAAAGAGAATACAAGAATTGATAAATTACAAAGCTATACAAGAAGTAGTAAAAATTATAAGAATGGCGCTGTAATATCCCCCCGCAAGCGAGACGGTGGCGGTCCAAGACGAAGCATGTTCCGAAAGTACTCAAACTGAGGTCGAGAAAGGCTCTTGGTGAAGATGTCCGCCACTTGAAGCTTGGTAGGTATGAACTTAGTGTGTAATTTCCCAGAAGCAACAAGTTCACGGATAAAGTGATAATCAAGATCAATATGTTTGGCGCGTTTGTGGGAGACAGGATTTTGGGTAAGAAACAAAGCACTTCGATTATCACACAAAATAGTTGGGCGATCGGGTGGTAGAGCATGAAGTTCACGTAATAAGTGGGTAATCCAGACAATTTCAGCAGCAGTATTGGCCATTGCCCGATACTCAGATTCACAACTAGAACGTGAGACCGTGGGTTGTTTCTTTGCACTCCACGAAACAAGATTGCCACCCAAAAAAATAGAGTAACCATAGGTGGACCGACGGGTTTCGAGACAACGAGCCCAGTCAGCATCAGAGTAACCAAGGAGAGAGGTGTGAGAGGGTTTACTGAAGGTGAGACCGAAAGCTAGGGTACCCTTGAGATAGCGAAGGATGCGTTTGACCTCTTGGTAGTGTGAGACTGTTGGAGCATGTAAAAATTGACTGACTTGATTCACGGCGTAAGAGAGGTCGGGACGAGTGATCGTCAAGTATTGAAGAGCACCAACAATGGAACGATAGTAGCTTGGATCCGGAAATGGTTCTCCTAAGGTGGTGAAGGAGGTATTGGTAGCCAGGGGCGTGGGTGCCGATTTAGCATCCAACATCTGAGCCCGAGCAAGAATATCCTTTGCATACTTGGATTGATTCAAAAAGAGCCCATTAGCGGTGTAAGTGATCTCAAGCCCAAGAAAGTAGTTGAGCTCCCCCAAATCCTTGATAGCAAATTCCTGGTTTAATTTAGTAATGAAGTCTGTAAGGACGTGATCGTGATTGCCCGTCAAGATCAAGTCATCAACATAAACGAGCAAGTACATGATGCATGAGTCCCGTTTGAACACAAAGAGAGATGGGTCAGCCCGACTGCAAGAAAAACCATTAGCGATTAAAAAGGCGCTTAGTCGATGAAACCAGGCACGTGGGGCTTGTTTAAGTCCGTATAAGGCTTTGTTTAACTTGCAGACATGATTAGGAAACTCCGGATGAACGAAGCCTGGTGGTTGCTCCATATACACACATTCATTAAGATGTCCATGTAAAAAGGCATTGTTTACATCCAATTGATGTAACTTCCAACTATTAGTGACTGCCAAAGAAAGAACAACGCGAACCGTGGAGGACTTGACAACAGGACTGAAGGTGTGAGCGAAATCAAGGCCCGGGATTTGACTAAAACCTTGTGCCACAAGACGGGCTTTGTGACGATCAATGGTGCCATCAGAATGATACTTGGTTCGGAAAACCCATTTCGAGCCAACAACATTACGGTTTACGGGACGAGGAACTAAGGACCATGTGCTGTTTTGGTGTAGAGCATCAAGCTCACGACGCATGGCATGGATCCATTTAGGATCCTTGACAGCAGTCTTGAAAGTCTTTGGATCGGAAGAAGCAAAGAGGGCATGATGCAGAGCATGATTAGTGGTATGCGACAGGTCGGCACGGTGACGAGGTTTGAAGATGCCGGCTTTGGCACGTGTTGTCATAGGGTGTGTTGGAAGTGGGGGTGGTGGAGATGATGGGGGGGGTGTGTTGGAAGTGAAGGTGGTGGAGGTGATGGTGGAGGGGTAGGTATCGGGCTAGATTCGGGTGATTGAGTGTCGGTATTTGGTGAAGGCGATATGGGAGGAGTGTGGCTAGGAGAGGTTGCAACATGGTCAGGGGACTGATCCATGCAAAGGGTATACGGGGTAATGGAGGAGACGGCTGGGGTAGGTGATGGTTTAGGTTTAGGTGGAGTAGTAGCTGAAGGAAAATTGTCGATTGCTTTGTCCATAAAGGTGGTGATTTGAAGGACAGAGATAGGTGAGGCTGATTGTATGCCATCACAGGGAAAATTGGCTTCATCAAACCGAGCATGTCGCGAGATATAAACACGGGATGTAAGAGGATCAAGACACCGATACCCCTTATATTGGGGGCTATACCCGATGAATATGCAAGGTAAGCTCCTTGGAGATAGTTTGTGCGCCGAATAGTCACGAAGAAATGGGAAAACGCGACAACCAAAAGCCCGAAAGGTGGTGTAGTCCGGTGCTTGAGAGTATAGAAGCTCAAACGGAGATTTACCGTCTAAGATCGTGGTTGGCAGTCGGTTAATAATAAAGACGGCAGATGAGAAGGCATCGACCCAGTATGATGCCGGTAACATGGAATTAAAGAGCATGGCCAAACCAGTTTCTACAATGTGGCGATGTTTGCGTTCCGCCCTCCCATTTTGCTGGGGTGTATATGGACAAGACAATCGATGCAACGTGCCATTCTGATCAAATAAAGACCGAACTCTATGATTGACAAATTCCGTTCCCCCGTCACTTTGGAAAACCTTAATTTTGCGTGAAAATTGTGTTTGAACAAATTGCATAAAGATTAGCAATGCATTATAAAACTCTGATTTGGTGCGTAGAGGATAAAGCCAACAAAACCGAGAATAGTCATCGATGAATGCCACATAATACCGATAATGATCAACAGACAAAACCGGGGAGGGACCCCATAAATCACAATGAATCAGATCCAAAGGGTTCGAAGCCCGTTTTATATTATTATTAAAGGGCAGGCGTTGAGCTTTGGCTAATTGACATGGCAAACAAATATGTGGTTTAGGTAAAATAGACGTTAAAGATAAACGACCAAGTTTTTGCAAATAAACGATTGTATCAAAAGAGACATGACCCAAGCGAGAGTGCCAAACTTCATACGAAGCTTTGGGACAAGAAGTGGTAGCAACAAGCGCGTCTCGATGGGTACGTAGGACATAAAGGCCGTCCTCACGGCATCCTCGGGCTAGAACCTGTTTTGTTCGGCGATCCTGAATAAGAAAATGCGGGTAAGAGAATAAAACATCTACATCATTATCCTGTGTTAGTTTACTAACCGAGAGGAGATTTTTAGAGAGATGAGGGACAACTAATATGTCGCGTAAACGAATGCGGTCAGAAATGATGGAATGTCCTGTGTGAGAAACAGGAAGGGTCTGACTATTGCCGAAAGTGACAGATGCAATACTTGTGGAAGGGGTGGGACTAGAAACGGAGTCAGAGGAAGCCGTCATATGATCTGTGGCGCCCGAATCAACATACCAATCGGGGCCAGCAGTGGTTACGTGACACTGAGCGTGAAAGGCACGTGCCAATTGATCATCAGTAGAAGTAGCTTGGGTCGCATAGGTGGCAAGGTTGGGGCAAAAATTTGCATAGTGTCCGTCCTTTCGGCATAGCTGACAATGCGGTGACCGGCGCCCACGACCACGACCACCGATGTTTCCAGAACCACGAGAACCGCGGCTACCACGACCGCGAGAGTTGAGCGATTGCCTGGGAAAGTGGGCGGAAAAGGCGACAGCAGGAGATGAAGACCCGTGAATGGCGCGAACAAATAACTCATGGCTTTCAGCCCTAGCAAGCAGATCAGAGAACGAAGGGTGCGGGCGAGAGGATCGGATGGCAGTGGAGAAGGTTTCAAAGGTCGGCCCTAAGCCACAAAGAAACCAATGCATTTGGTCGGTTTCATCAACGGGATGACCGATAGCACTCAACTGATCACATAGAAGTTTAAAATTACGTCCATATTCCGCAACGGATTTGTCACCTTTGAGAGTTTGACGAAGTTGGTCACGTAGGTTTTGGACACGTTCAACGGAAGAGTTGCTGTAGGCAGCTTCTAAGGCAACCCAGATTTGACGAGCCGTGGAGAGGCCGACGATGACGGAAACGGCTTCTTCGGTAAGGGAAGCATGTAACACAATAACAGTGCGCTGATCAGCGGCGAGCCAGAGAGGAAGATCAGGATTAGCGACCTCCTTATCAGCCTGAACGATGGTCGGAGAAGGGGCTGTGGCAGAGCCATCGACATGACAGAGAAGATTTTGATAAGATAAAATCGGAACTATCTGATTTCTCCACAGCAAGTAGTTGGAGGACGATAGCTTGATTGTTAACATGTGAATAAGGGTATTGAGAGGAAGAGTATTATCAGTGGAGAGAGATGGGGAAGCCATGAGAAGGCAGAAGAAGGAATCGGAAGGGTTGGGAGAGGAAGAGAAAAGAAAGGGGAGATCAACCAATGGCTGATACCATATGAGATTAATTCTCTATACTCCACAAAAGGGTGGAGACGAGTATTTATAACAAAAGAATTTACAAAAAGAGAATACAAGAATTGATAAATTACAAAGCTATACAAGAAGTAGTAAAAATTATAAGAATGGCGCTGTAATACTTGGGGTCCCCAAGACAATGAGTACATGGATTTATTTGCATGATGATTTGCAAGTCAATTGGTGTTAAATGCTTCAAATTAGATGTTGTACACAAAATATTGTATTTGAACTTGCATTTTATGTTATGTTTTGTTTAGGCCAAAACTTGAACAACTATTGCTCTGTTTGTTTGGATTGATATGATTTCATGTATTGTCTTGAACTATTAATTATTTCTACTTTTTATTCAGGAATTTCGTTCTAAACTTTTGTCAAACCTTAATTTTCATTCAACGCGATACTGGGGCAAAAATGGTAATTTTATATCATTATAATGTTGATTTAGAACAGTTTTCAAACAATGATTTTCTATCTGAATTCTGACACTTAAATCATATAGAGTTTCTAAATAATTCTGACCACTTGATGATTCTGCATCAAATGATATGGAATCTGCCAAACTACCTCTTAGACTAATTCAATCTTATTTGAAGTTCCATCCGTGTAAAAACTGATATTTGGTTTTTACCATTATATTATTTGTTAAAACTGTAAGATCCCACATTGGTTGGGGAGGGGAACAAATGTTTTTCTTATAAGAGGGACTTGATACCTCCTCTACCATACGCGTTTTAAAATCGCGAGTCCAGGTGTGTGGACAAAGCGTACAATATTTGGTACGGTTGGTCTGGGATGTTACAGATGGTATCAGAGCCGCTCCTTGTACCATCGGGATCGTGGGGCAAACCTTATCGAGTATGATGAGTCCTCGAGGGGGATGTTTGTAATATCTTAGGCGAATCCCACATCACCGATTACAAGGAAGAAGATTTTGGGCAGGCCTGACGAGGACGCATGAGTTTAAGTGGGGGAGTTTGTAACAACTCGTCCCACATTGATAGAAATTGGGATTTATGAGCTTCTTATAAGTCTCAAGTTGTGGGCTACCAAGCTTTGGGATTTGGGGTGTTACAAAGATGACTATAACTGTGACTAGAGATGGCCAAAGGCCCCCGGCCCGGTAGGACCGGTTATGGCCCAAAGGTCCTTAATCGGTTACGATTTTCATCCAAAAACACGTCCCGGTCCGGGACCGGTTATACATAGACCCGATTTTTTTAAAAAAGTAGTTTTATTAAATTATATATCAAGATTTTCAAGTTCTTTTTGACGTTTTCAAGTTTTTGTAAGTGTTACAATACCAAATCTCAAAAATAGTAATTATGAAAACATCTACAACATTTTTGTGTAAAAAATATTTTTAAAGTGTATTTTATTGACCCAATTAGAGATTTTAAAGTGTAGTTCAATAAGATATTGTCCAAAAGAAAATCTTCAAACACAATTTTTTTTACGTCCAAAATTTAATTTTGGAAAGAAAAAAATGGGACCGGTTTAGGCCAGGCCTGAGACCTGGAGCGGTTACAAAACACAGACCAAGCCTTAGTCTCTTGGCCTGGACCGATACCAAGAACGGTTACACATGGGCCGGTTACGGGAAGCCATTTTGGGACCAAGACAGATTTAAGTCGTGTCTAACCTCGCCCGATACCGATTTTTGACCATCTCTAAGACTCTAACTGTGAATAGCGTGCACTTCTCTTTTGCTTATTTTTGTGATAACAAATGTCTAAGCATTAAATCTCACAACGATAATGTAAATGATGTTTAAAGATATGCATGTTTGTAGTGAAATAAACCAAGAAAAGCAAAGCAAATTGGTGTTGAATTGGCCAACGATGGTTTTGTACACACACCGGTGGACCATGGCCGGACCCAAAGAAGGGCCACTGGTGACCGGTGGCATGTGCTACAGTATTAATTTCCGTCGAAAGGTTAAAAAATTACGTTTATAAAAGATGGAACCCTATCGTTTTAGAAAGTGCTACCCGTATGATATTCAAAAGTTCAAGAAGGTACAACCGGACCTCGTAATCAACATCAACCAAAAAAACGAAAAAGTTTCTCGAAATCGATAAAAAAACTTAAAAAATCCTCGAAATCAAGCAAAAAGCTTAAGACACATAAAAAAACCCATATTTTTTGTCTATATTATATGGGCTCACCGTATGGGAAACAAATTGGGTTCGTCCCTGCAGTGGATGACATGCCTCTGTGTTGAATGAGACATTGAGCACGAGGTTAAAGCTCGCATGGGCTACGTCACACAGGCAATAAATTACACATAATATATGGTACAAATTACGGAAGTGATTTTTAATCAACGTCGATGGTTGATTAAACAATATGTTATTTTTAATTAAAAAACTTGTGTTACGTTATAAAATACCGATTAAGAAATTCATCAAAAGACTTAAAACATAAACAATAGTGACGTGTTTCACCAAACTTTGGCATAATCGTTTGAGTAATAACTCAAACGTGATCTTATCGTTTAAGAACCCTAATTACAGGTAATTAACTAGCCTAATCACAATCATAAAACCATCGTTTTCATGAGTTTGGTAAGACATACATATAACCCACATATTTGAAAAAACAAAATTTAGCTACCGACATTAGAGACAAAGAACGGGAATGATAAACGTACAATACATGTGGGACCCACCGATGGAACCCGTAGCTAGATGTGCATATGGGCAAATGGCTATGGTTGCTTGTTTTATATCCAACCTAAAAGCTTGATTTTGTAACGGTAGGATTGTGTAAAACTGTTCTGAAGTTAGGTTTGAGAAAATGATTTGTTTTCTTGGTCATGAATCAAGGGAAGGGGTGTGACATTTGGTGAAAGTGGGGGCACTTTTGCTTCACTTATGGTTTACCATATATATATATATATATATATATATATATATATATATATATATATATATATATATATATATATATATATGTCTATATATAATAATAATGTATGTCTCTATATTGGCCATTATAACTACCATAACTATGCTACAAAATAAAAATAACAAACATTTGGTATGGTTTACGATCTTGTCACATGTTTATACGTGTTAAGTTTTTGCTGGCTGGAAATTTTAGGTTTTACGTTGACGATTAGAATTATGGATTTTGGATTTCTAAAAGGAAAGACGTTGAATGAACGTAACATATACATACCACCAAAATCGGTCCTATATAAGACAAAATATGTCTAAATACTAATAGAATGTTTTACATGATCAAACAATTGTGTTTTATATAAAATTGTTACAATATGATGTTAGGTAGTCTTCGACATCCTAACAAGTTTTTTTTAAAATAATTTTGAAATAACAATGTCCGTATTAGTTTTTAGTTTTTTTAAGCCTTGTGAAGTTTCTGATTTTGAATTATTAAGTTTTTGATTTTTTTTCAATAAATAAAACCATTGAACTTTTACATTTTTAATGATTAAATCCTTGCGTTTTTTTAATTGAAAAGGTTGGAAAATCTGGTCAAAAAAGGTGATAGCCCTGCAGATTCATTCCCATAAATAATTCATTGAACTTTTACAAACATTATGTTCTTAACCCAAAAAGTTATTTATAACCGTCTAATAAGGTTTAAAGTAAAAAAATAAAAAAGACTAAATCAATTATCGTTTACAAACTCTATGTTATTCAAACTCCTAGCACATATCGTCATAGCTCCCCTGCCTTCCCTCCCTGCCCCTATCATGGTCCGTTCTTCGCCTGTGTCCATCTAAGATCGATGACAGAACCAATAACAACAGTATTATACAAAATTAGCTCATTTAATGATCTAATAAGATGGGTCAAGATAACAAATATTATATCTTAAAGTAGCAATTTTATTTTATAAACCTTTTTCAAAATATATATTGCTTTTTTACAAAGCAGTTTTATAAAATTGACATGTAATTTAATAATATCAAAATCAAATACTTAAAATGTTACATAATAACATAAAAATGTAAAGTTATATGAACGAAAGTCTAAGGCCATCAGTACCCCCATGAGGGAATCTTTCAATGATTTCACTCCACATCAGCGCCACATCAGCTTTTCTCCCATCCCTCACTCCATCCCTAACAATCCCTAAACACCCGTACCCCATTCCCTCAAACCCTTTTGCCACCTCATTTATTTTAATTCTTTTATTTATACATTTAATTATTTAACAAAATAAAAATATTTATATATTTTTTAACCTTGTTGTGTAAACGCTTGGAAACCAAGCTCTTGATCTTCTTGCGATTGTGGTGTATTCGGTCGGTTACGACGGGATGTAGGTGTTCTGTTTGAATTCATGATGAGAGAGGTGTGAAAAATAAGAGGTTGAGAGAGTTTGAGAGGTGTGAGAAATAAGAGGTTGAGAGAATTTGAGAGGTGTGAAAAATAAGAGGTTGAGAGGTGTGAGAAATAAGAGGTTGAGAGGTGTGAGAAATAAGAGGTTGAGGGTTAAATATATAGTGGGATTAAATTGAGAATTTTTTTTTACAAAGAGCCGTTGAACGGCTTTATTTTTAAAAATTTAATTAATTTTTTTTTTAAAAACCCTTCGGGATGGATCGGGATCCCATCCCCGGATTCCATCCCGCCCCGCATACCCCGCATGGGCCGTAGCCCTTCCCGCTCCATCCCGCCCTCCATCCCGCTGGGCTACGGATGGCCTAACAACACCACCTTGTAAATAAATAAATAAATAGATTTGAAGCGAGTTCAATTTTCATGTGAAAGAAATTGAATTTTCTGACAAAAAAAGTTGCATGGGATAAATTTATGCAAATTGTTTAATGTTATTTATTTCGCATCAAAAACTACAATATAAGTATAATTTCCACATCAGAAAATGGAGGCGGCAGGTGGGTCTTGACTAGGGGTGAGCAAAACTCGGCCGACCCGAAAAACCGGACCGACCCGAAACCCGATGTACCCGAACTTGAGCCACCCGATTAACCGAAACCCGAAACCCGATCAAGGTATTACGGTTCGGTTTGGGTTGGGTTTTCCCAAACCCGAACCCGACCGAAACCTGAACTTTTTAAAAAAATATTTTTTTTTCCAATAAATCGTAAATATATATTTATAATTTCTATTTCTAATTTTCTATTTTAGACATTGAAATAAATTGAAAAGACTATTTTTGTGTGAACTAAGTATGTGTGATGTGTGTGTGTGTGTGTGTGTGTGTGTGTTTAAGCTGAGTATGTGTGTTGTGTGTTGTAGTAACCGTGACCAAATTGTTAGAGTTTCAAGTTTTGGGGAAGAATTTGTTAAAGCTGAAAGTTGAGGGGTGCAACTTGTAGATAAGGAATAGGGTTATTGACCAAATGATTGGCATAAAACCCTAGGTGTGTCTCTCACTCCCTTATTTGCGGCTGATTAGTAGAAAGAAATGAGAAAGAGGTTTTTGGGGAGTTTTTGGTGCATTTGAAGAGAGAGAGTCATCAATCTTTGAATCTGAAGAGGGAATAGTGTTGGAATTCGTTTCTGCAAGAAGCCTATCAGGTATATCCTAATCCATAACTTCATTTAAGTTGTTTTGATGATTTTGGGTGTTTTGAGGGTTCTTGCTTGGTAAAGTTGAATGAGGCCCAAATGGAAGATTTAAACACCTTTAAATTGAGTTTAATTAGTAAGTTTTGTGGAGAAATGGTTATAGAACATTTATGTAGTTGCTTATCGCATTTTCGACCTGTTTGTGGAGTGTTTAGCAAGATTTTTGGTCTTAAAACTCGTCCAGCGTTCGTCCGAAAAGTCTTCTAGACGTCCGGATACGTTGAATCGGTTGAAGGTTCCCGGATGCGGGAACTGTCCGGATGAGAGGGATACCCGGTAAGTATTTGTCCGGTGAGTATAAGTGTCCGGTGAGTCTACTGTCCGGTAAGTAAGAAGTACCCGAGATTTAGTGATATCCGGAATGTGGTGTCGTCCGGAAAGTGTGGTTGTCCGGGATATGGTGTCGTCCGAAAAGTGTGGATGTCCGGAAAGGAGTTGTGTCCGGAAAGTTAAGTGATCATCTTATGTTCTGTCTATTTATTCAGGAAAATCAATTGGGAGTCGGGAACAGATTAGAAAAGAGAAGTAAGAGCTTCAGGTGAGTTTTCTAACTAAAATACGTGCTTTTTAACGTGTTTTCTAAAGCGAGTACATGATGAGAAATGCCATGTTTTATTCGTATGCTTTTAATTGCATGAAAGTTGTTTACACTTTTAAATGGGATGTATGCATACATTGTTTGAGATGCAAATTGGCTAAGTCGGGGGGGGGGGGTGGCCCGCCAGCTCGTGCCGGGAGGTGTGACCCGTTTATGCCATGGGAAGTGTGACCCTGTAAGGCAGCATGAGACTGAATCGTTGTCACCCTAGGGTGACTTCAGGGTGCTAATTTATGGGGCGGACCTATTCCGTGAATGATTTATGGGGCGGACCTATTCCGTGAACGATTTTATACGAACATATTTGTGGATGATTTATATTGAAACTTATGAACTGTTTTTAAATGCTTGATAACTGTTAAGAGGGACTCACTAGACCTCATGGTCTAACCCTCGCGTTTTCAAATTAAAACCTTTTCAGGGAAACAGGTAATGAAAGGCTCTGGCAAGTGAGCAGGGCGGTTAGCGAGGAAGCTAGATAGGTAGCGACACTATAGTTCAGTTTAGTATTATTCTCAGTTGTGTAGGTTGTTCCGCCAACCAAATTTTGGATGTTATGTAAGAAATTTTGAGACGCGATTTTGGGATGGTTTATTTTATATAAATTGCATGTTTAAAATTGTTTGGGTCGTTACAATTGGTATCAGAGCCATAGTTTAAGGGATTTAGGTGACCGGACGGGCCTAAACTTAAACTTGGGAGTAGAAATCACAACTGAGAATCAGGAAATGCGTTAGGAGGGCACTATTGTAGATACAAGAAATGCGTTAGGAGGACACTATTATAGAGATAGGACTAATAGGGTACTGAGGACTGTCATGTAAGGTAAGTTTGAAATTCCACCTGGCCAGTGAAATTGCGAACTTACAGGTACATGTATGTGCTTAACCTGCCTTATCATTCCGAAGTGGTAGTCAGAAGCTAGTGTTTATGACATGTTTCTGTAATCTAGAATGTCAGCAAGACCCCTGATGGGGAAGCATCGTGAGAGATCACTTATGATGAGATGTATGTATACATCGTAGAGAGGAGATGTTGTATAGAATGTTATGAGTCGTCTTGAGGTAGATCTTCGTGGATTCGAAGAGGATGAATGATTGATTTTCGTGTAAGACTCCTGTTGCCGGAGAATCCCAGTTTTAGAAATCGTGGGATAGATCAGTTCGAATGGTAAGGAAGGGCAGTGCCTAGATCTTGGAAGTGTCAATTCCGGAGCGAACAGAGGATTAGAATCCTGACTCTTAGTTGAGTTGTTCGGTGGCAGGATCAGTGAAGAAAGATTTCTGTAGAGGACTGAAAGCGTGTAGAGGTATAATACGAGATGAAATGGTCAAGGCGAAAATAGTATGAAATGGTTGAGTAAGTGGACCGTTGAATGTATGTATAGCAAGTTGTTGCAAGGCCGAGAGGGCGACCACTGGTCAGGGGTAGAGTGTCCATGATAAGTTGCGTGAGTAAAGCGATTGACCTTGTTTGAGTGAGTAGCCTTCAATTGCAAGTAGAGTTTCATGCATTGAGTTGTACATGAAATTTTTCTTAAGTAAAGTAAATGTGTAAATTTCAAATTTGATCAAATATGAGTCGGTGTGTGCAAGCGTATGTTTAAAGAAAAATGCAAATCCATTTACATCGCACAATAAAGTTTTGAGGTTTACGAGTTGCAAAATATTCCACTCCTTTCGTGACGAGTTAAATTGTTGCAAAAAGTCAAGAAAACGATTGAATGCAAAACTTTTTTTAACCAAAATGAGTATTGACATGTTGAAGTTATATAAATGAGTGTGAGAACCGAATGGTTTACTTCGTGTCGGTAATTTCTTTCAGGATGTGGTCGTATGAAAAGATTTTCACCCAATATATTTCTGTCGTAACGACATATTTTTGGTGGAGTAAGATTAAGTTTTATGGAAAGTTGCATGCGAACGATTCTCGAGATCGTTGTGCAGGGCATTGGGGTTATGAGAATGTTGGGGTCGTGTATACCCAAGTTGTTTCCAAGTGTTGTTTCTTCAAAAGGATAAAAAGTGTGAAATGATTTATTTATCGCGTTGTCATGCATGAAGGCTATGAACTCACTAGGTCATAGAATTTTACGTTTTAAGATAAGGAGGGACTCCGAGAGTGGAGAGGGTCGGACAATCTGAGGAGAATGTTGTAATTTTGGTTTTTGTGTTCAAGAAGAGAGGCGAACAGTGAAAGAGTCGGAAGTGGACTTTGATGTCGGTTGTATGAGGGTCTGTACCCTTGGTAGGTAACTGGAAATACAGTTGCCGAAGGACGGTGGTGTCCAGAGGAAAGACTGGAAGTCATCAAGGTGTTAGTATTAGCAACTCGTTATGAGTAGTGTGGTGAAGTAGGAATGAAATATCCTCGACGTCGAATAAGAGTTTTAAGATGATCTTGTAATATTGACGTTGCATGAGTGAGTTCGAAATGAGGAAGATGAGATGTAAATTCGATAATGATATGTCGGGAGGATTAGGTTCCGTAAGGGACCCTTGTTGAAGAATAAGTTAAGGAAGTATCAACAGGTCAACTGTTGACGTCGGAGTTGGAAGTTGTGTAAAGTGTATGAGGCCGAATACTAGAATCAGAAGGTTGAAAGTCGAAGGACCACCCTATGGGAGTGTTAATCTAGTGAAAAACTGTTGCTTTAGATAAGCGTTTTACTTACGAGGTGGATGGTTCGTAAAAGAGGTAGTATTTAGCACGAACAAAGTAAGTGTATAGATTATGTCTATCTGTGAGGGATTGTGCCCTGTCTATGTAATGGTTTGGGATCGCAAAGAGCTAGCAAGAAACGAGTATGTTAGAGTTAATCAGAAATTCGTGAGTTGTGGTTCAACTAGAGTTGGGGGAGACAAAGTAGCGAGATAGACTCGGTTATTTATGCGGGAGAACATGAGAGTAAGTTTGAGTTGTGCACGAATGACCATGGGAGACCTGGTCTGCAACGAGATGTTATGGGTGGAGAATGTACGGTCGCGTAGTGGCAGCAATTGCCTAGATAAATGTGCCAGTCAGTGTTGTAGTAGTGTGACGTTAGGAAGAGGAAGCATCAGATGGGAGCCTTTTCGGGGGTTCCGGATGAGGTGTACAATTGGTTAATCAAGTTGTTGGAGCACGTGGTTTGTAAGTTGGCGTTGTGAATTGGCTTGTGTCGGAATAGAATGTCGGAGCGGAAGTGAGTGACTACCCAAATAAGAAACCAAGTGTTTTTGATTGTGTGAATTGCTAAGTAAGTATGTTGTTGAAATCATTGGAAGTTTTAGAGAAGGCGATGGATGGGTTAGTCGAAGATGTGGTGTAGTAGATGCGAAATCTTTGAAGAATGTGAATTGTTTCTTATGTGTAGTAATGAGAGAATGTTTCAGCAAGTGAAAAGGTCGGAAGAGAGAGGCAAGTAATGCTTGAGAGGCGGTGCTCCACGTTACTGTGGAGAGGTGAAGATAGTACGTCGAAATAAAGGAAAAGGTTAGAAGTAGTAAGCTTGTCAGTGACACCGAGAGGTGGAGTAGCGTGCATAGAATGCCATCGGTAAGTGTGCGAACTTCTGGAAAGAGTTTTGAGGAAGGGGATTTGTGTACGTCTGGTGCAGGAAAGAAGTGGATAAGGCAGTTGAATGATTTGAGTTGAGATGGTGATGTTGTGAGAAACGTTCAAACGAACTGATCGTTCAGTGTAAGCTATTGAGAACAGCAGGGTGCGATCATGGTTACTCCTCCTAGTTGAGTGGGGGTAACCGAAGTTATGTTACGTGACTGGACGCTTGTGGCAGTCAGAAGAAGTTGATGAGCCTTCAGGATAAGTTCAATTCGGATAGGTGAGCACTCCAATAAGGAATTATAGAGGTTTCCTACTATTAGTCACGTTAAGTGTGAAATGATGAAGTGGTGAGAACGTACGAATTGGTTGTCGAGCTGTAGCCGATGTGATTCAGGAAGGGAATGTGTTCTGCATAGACGTATGTCGGTTGGAAGAAGTGATCTAGAATTACATGTAACCCGAGGAGGGAACTCTTAGGTGTGAGTTCGTCAGGAGGTGCAAGGGTGGCCTTGTGCCAAGTGGTCAGGTGAGTGATGGTTCCTGGTTTTAGATTCTCGTTGTAGTGGCGGGGAATTTCCGCCAAGTTCCTTCTTTTAAGGAAGTAAAGGGGTATGAGAGACCGTAAGTAGACGTGTTGTAAAACCGTGAGTCCCGGCGTGGGGGCAGAAACGAGCAAATGGAGGTGCGGTTGGCCTTGGATTCTTCTAGTGGTATTTAAGCGTGTATAGCATTCGGAGAGGTTGCAAGTAAATAGTGCAAGATGACACGACATAGCAAAGTGGTGACTTGCCGAGGGCGATTCCAAAGTATGGTGTACGGTTATGTTTTCCATCAGAACGGTTTGCGGTGACCGAGTAGAACTGAGTTGTTGGATTGTATAACATAAGGCTTTTGAGCCTTGAAGTTTGAGAGGAAGGTAAGATGGACTAAGTCTGTGGATCCGTCGAAGTTATGAAAGTTGAATAGATAGTGCGCGATCTTGAGGTACTCGATGAGATTTTGAGAAGAAATTCATAGTGTGATGCATGTCTCTTTGGTGGAGAGCCGATGTGGCTATTCCGTTAGAAGATGTCAGTATTGACGAGAAATTGATGTACGAAGAGGAGCCAATGGAGATCGTAGACAGTAAGGTTCGGAAAACAAGGAATAAGGAAGTTCGTTTGGTTAAAGTTCAATGGAGGTATATGGGACGAGAGGCAACGTGGGAAGTAGAATCAGATATGAAGTCTAGATACCCTCATCTTTTTGAAAATGGAATTCCGAGGAAGGAATTCTTTTGAGGGGGGAGTGTTGTAGTAACCGTGACCAAATTGTTAGAGTTTCAAGTTTTGGGGAAGAATTTGTTAAAGATGAAAGTTGAGGGGTGCAACTTGTAGATAAGGAATAGGGTTATTGACAAAATGATTGGCATAAAACCCTAGGTGTGCCTCTCACTCCCTTGTTTGCGGCTGATTAGTAGAAAGAAATGAGAAAGATGTTTTTGGGGAGTTTTTGGTGCATTTGAAGAGAGAGTCATCAATCTTTGAATCTGAAGAGGGAATAGTGTTGGAATTCGTTTCTGCAAGAAGCCTATCAGGTATTTCCTAATCCATAACTTCATTTAAGTTGTTTTGATGATTTTGGGTGTTTTGAGGGTTCTTGCTTGGTAAAGTTGAATGAGGCCCAAATGGAAGATTTAAACACCTTTAAATTGAGTTTAATTAGTAAGTTTTGTGGAGAAATGGATATAGAACATTTATGTAGTTGCTTATCGCATTTTCGACCTGTTTGTGGAGTGTTTAGCAAGATTTTTGGTCTTAAAACTCGTCCAGCGTTCGAAAGTCTTCTAGACGTCCGGATACGTTGAATCGGTTGAAGGTTACCGGATGCGGGAACTGTCCGGATGAGAGGGATACCCGGTAAGTATTTGTCCGGTGAGTATAAGTGTCCGGTGAGTCTAGTGTCCGGTAAGTAAGAAGTACCCGGGATTTAGTGATGTCCGAAATGTGGTGTCGTCCGGAAAGTGTGGTTGTCCAGGATATGGTGTCGTCCGGAAAGTGTGGATGTCCGGAAAGGAGTTGTGTCCGGAAAGTTAAGTGATCATCTTATGTTCTGTCTATTTATTCAGGAAAATAAATTGGGAGTCGGGAACAGATTAGAAAAGAGAAGTAAGAGCTTCAGGTGAGTTTTCTAACTAAAATACGTGCTTTTTAACGTGTTTTCTAAAGCGAGTACATGATGAGAAATGTCATGTTTTATTCTTATGCTTTTAATTGCATGAAAGTTGTTTACAGTTTTAAATGGGATGTATGCATACATTGTTTGAGATGTAAATTGGCTAAGTCGGGGGGTGTGGCCCGCCAGCTCGTGCCGGGAGGTGTGACCCGTTTATGCCATGGGAAGTGTGACCCTGTAAGGCAGCATGAGACTGACTCGTTGTCACCAAAGGGTGACTTCAGGGTGCTAATTTATGGGGCGGACCTATTCCGTGAATGATTTATGGGGCGGACCTATTCCGTGAATGATTTATGTGGCGGACCTATTCCGTAAACGATTTTATACGAACAGATTTGTGGATGATTTATATTGAAACTTATGAACTGTTTTTAAACGCTTGATAACTGTTAAGAGGGACTCACTAGACCTCATGGTCTAACCCTCGCGTTTTCAAATTAAAATCTTTTCAGGGAAACAGGTAATGAAAGGCTCTGGCAAGTGAGCAGGGCGGTTAGCGAGGAAGCTTGATAGTGTAGCGACACTATAGTTCAGTTTAGTATTATTCTCAGTTGTGTAGGTTGTTCCGCCAACCAAATTTTGGATGTTATGTAAGAAATTTTGAGACACGATTTTGGGATGGTTTATTTTATATAAATTGCATGTTTAAAATTGTTTGGGTCGTTACATGTGTGTGTGTGTGTTTAAGACTTTAAGCGAGTATGTGTGTTGTGTGTGTGTGTGTTTAAGCTGTGTGTGTGTGTTTAATTGTGATGTACGTGTGTGTGTGAGGTGTGTGTGTGTTTAATTGTGATCAACGGTTTCGCATGCAAACATAGAACTAGCATCACGCAACAATGTATTTTATACCCCAAAACCCGAAACCCGAACCGATCCACCCGAAACCCGAACAATACTTTGGACGGGTTTCGGGGCCTGTATCATCCACCCGAAACCCGATCGGGTTGGGGGTTTTTGGGCCGAACCCGACCCGACCCGACCGATGCTCACCCCTAGTCCTGACTTGAAAGAAACTAAAACTCTCCACCATAAAATAAAAGAAAATTAATTAAAATACCCAATATTTGACTTTGACTTACCAAAATACCTACAATCTCGTTCGTTTTACCGAAATACCCAAAAATTCTTCAATGGGTCCCGCGATCGCGGATCAGTGCCCACATGGCACCCCTGTTTGGCCAAAAGTCCCGCAGAGGCCCCTCAAGAATGCCCGCGGTAGCATTTTCGGCCCATGTCCCTCGGTGGTACCCCGCGATCGCGAGATTGCCGCGCCACGTGTCATCCCAGGGTTGAAACCCTAATTTCATTAATGAATCACAACCCCCACCCTCCTCATCCGCGGCTATAAGAGGAGAGGGTGGGGGACCTCAATCCGGCCACCACTTCTCTTTTAATAATTCTCTCCCAAGTCCCAAACTCTCTCAATTTGTCGTGTGGAATACGCGCTCGGATTGAAGATGGCACGTGTTACTAGTTTGGTAAGTTTTTCTTAAGTTTGTTGTAGTTTTCCTTTATGTTGTTATTTTAAATTTTAAAATATATGATATGTATGTTGTTAGAGTGTTTTTAACTTTGTTGTATGTTTGAATGTGTTATTTGTATGTTATAATGTTGTGTTTATTATAGATGTTAGAGTTTTTTTTTAAAGATGTTATAGTGTTTTTTTTAAAAAAGATTTAGAGTGTTTTTTATAAAAAAATATGTTAGTGTTTTTTTAATAAAAAGATGAGTGTTTTTAAAAAATAAAATATGTTAGTGTTTTTTTTTATAAAAAGATGAGTTTTTTTATAAAAATAAATGTTAGAGTGTTTTTTATAAAAAAAATATGTTAGTGTTTTTTTTATAAAAAGATGAGTGTTTTTATAAATATAAATGTTAGAGTGTTTTTTATAAAAAAATATGTTAGTGTTTTTATTTATAAAAAGATGAGTGTTTTTTATAAAAATAAATGTTAGATGGCATGATGAAATAGTAATTCACAACTTGCTATCTATCTTTTATACCCTCTACACCGTTTACAAACATTCTCTCGTTTTTCTTAACACTATGGCTGGAGGTTCAAGATCAAAGGGGAACAGGTCGGCGAATGGGGCTGGAACTTCCCGTTTGACAGCCTACCAACCACTGAACGATGGAGCTCGCCGGAGTACCTGGAAGGTACCGGAAACAGACGGGGAGTGGAGAAACCATGGGCGAATTGCGGCCGATTATCCATTCACGACTGAGAAGGCAAAAGACTGGGAGATGGCATGGGAGAATTACCACTTCGATAATGACAGGAAAAGCCCACCAGTGTATCATTGTACCCAGCCGACGAGTTTTCCACAAAGTCAACGAATTACTCCCTTAGTGCAAAAATCCATTGATGAGGCGAACGCCGATATCGAAAAGGTAAAGGCTATGTGGAACCATAACAGGGGGGTTCATCAGGGGAAAATGGAGTATCTAGCGGAGAAGAAACGAGAATTGGCCATGACTAGGGCTCGCATTCGGGAGGTGCAACGACAGATTAAGAAAGTAGAAGAGGAACTAAAAGAAATCGAAGAGGACTACACGGGACTGGAGGACGTGATCAGGAAAAGGTTAACTTCATCACTGGAATCCAGGACGCCTTCCAGTAATAGATTCTTTGTTTACCTGCACTGTATTCGTTTCGGTTGGGAAGATGATTTGCAATGATACATCTTTTAATTAATTTCCCTATTAAATAACTTAAAATGGGAAAAATATTTTATTTAATTAATTTCTATATTAAATACATTAAAATGGAAAGGAAAATACATTAACAACCTCAACTACATAAAATGATAACCTAAAAACTAGAGGGACCAAAAATGTAATTTTTTGCCCAAACTGGAGGGGCCAAAATTGTAATTTCGATTTACCGCGGGACCACCGCGGGCTACTACCGCGGACAGGAGCCAAAAGTGTACCGCAGCCATAGTTTGGGGGGGGGGGCTCCGCGGCTACCGCGGCCAAACAGGGGTGCCACGTGGGCACTGACCCGCGATCGCAGGCCCCACTGCGGAATTTTTGGGTATTTCGATAAAACGAACGAGATTATGGGTATTTTGGTAAGTTAAAGTCAAATTTTGGGTATTTTAATTAATTTCCCTATAAATGTATAATAAAGAAACAAAAAGGACCCATATTTAATGATATTAAAGACCAAATTATGAGTAATAAAAAAAAGCTATCTTCTCTCAATTAATGTATCTTCATTTAATTTTACTTTTAGGCCATCAGTACCCCATGGAAAGAATTTTTCAAATATTCCACTTCACATCAGCGCCACATCAGCTTTTCTCCTATCCCTCACTCCATCCCTAACAATCCCTAAACACATGTACCCCATTCCTTCAAACCCTTTTGCCACCTCATTTATTTTAATTCTTTTATTTATACATTTAATTATTTAACAAAATAAAAATAAAAATATATATTTTTAATAAATAAAAATAAGATAAATAATAAAAATAAAAATTCATACCATTCATTAAAAATAAAAATTACAAAATACAAAACACTACCAATCATGAAATTTTTGAATTTGCTCTTTTCTCGCTAAAGTAACCCTCAAAGCTTTTCCCGTAAGGTGATCATGTGGGGCCATGAAAAACTCGAAGTCTTTATCAAATCGGTTTGCGCGTTCGATTTCGCGTTCTTGATCCAACCTATGTCGTTCGAGTTTTGAGCGTTCGATTTCGAGATCGAGTTTTTTCATTTTGTATTCCATTGTATCATCAATCTTGTCGTTGAACGTCGTCAACAACTGAGTAACACTTTCGTCCGTATTCGCCCCGGACGTATTACTCGTTGATGATTTTTTTGCCTTGTTTCTCCCGATGGGTCGTTGAATTTGCTCGTCATCGTCATCATCGGAAGGTTGGGTACGTTTTGAACCCCGCGATGAAGTTGTCGTCATCGTTGGAACGGCTCCCCATTTTGGACATTTTTTAGGACGTCCCAAGCTTGTTCGTGAGTGAAAGCAACTTTATGGCGTGCTAGATACCGTTCGTGTGCCGTTCGGGATATATCGGCCTCACTCATCCCCCTTGATCTATTATTGAGCAAGTTGTTGTAGATGCCGCCAAACGAATTAACTCTTTTATTGAGGTCGTTGAACTTGCTATTGAGTTGATGAGTTGATCTATAACCTGGTTCACGACCCATGCGAGTAAAGAACACATGCCTGATTCGGCCCCAAAAATTTCCTACATTTATGTAAAATTAAGTATAAGAATAATAATAATAATAATAATAATAATAATAATAATAATAATAATAATAATAATAATAAAAATAATTACCACCGCTTTGTGCGTTACCGACCACGGGGTCCTCCGAAACGTCAACCCACGCCGACACTAACGCGAGTTCCTCGGCTTTACTCCACGTTTGTTTGGCGGCTTTCTTTGGTCTCGGATTTGATGGTTCCGGGTTAGATTGTTGTGTCGGGATAGATTGTGGTGTGTTCGGGGTAGAAGGTTGGGTTTCCGGAACAATGTCGTCGTCGAGATTGAAGTTGGCCGGAGTAAAACTGTTGGGTCACCAAGGATTTGAAATTGACTCACCGATGTTTTCCCTAAAACTCCTACTTAGAATATTTTAGTTCAGTTCTTTGAATGACTTGTACAAGATATCAAATGTTCGGTGAAGTCGAAGATCAACCGAAACCAAGCTTGAAGACTCTCTACTTGTGGAAAATAGAAGACTCTCGGCAACTTTCAAACAAGTCATCACCACCGAAATTCCTTAACAATTTCGGTGGCCTTCTTCCACCGAAGTGCTTGGACAAATTCGGTGGCCCCATCCTCCACCGATGACTCTTTCGGTGCTTCTCTCACCACCGAAACATGCTTGCAATTTCGGTGGTCCTCTCACCACCGAAACATGCTTGCAATTTCGGTGGTCCTCTCACCACCGAAACATGCTTGCAATTTCGGTGGTCCTCTTACCACCGAAACATGCTTGCAATTTCGGTGGACTAGTCTTCTTTCCACCGAAGATTTCTCAATCTCGGTGGAAACCACTTCGGTGCTAAACGCTCAAAACAGAAGATCATTTATTATGGGACAATATCCTCCAGCAGAGAAAAGTGACAGTTTGTCTCTTTATCCACTTTCAGTTAAGGTCCCTATTATCTGCTCAAGCTACTCTGTCTGCACCTAGTGAAAAGTGACAAGGACTTCACAGTTCTCCTGAAGTCAACATTATCAGCATATGTGAAGATGACAAGTGTCCCAAGCATTTAATGCTTGGGCACTCCTTGGCACTATAAAAGGAGAAGTGCTCTTCATGCAATTCTCACGCTTTCAAGAAATTCTCTCAGTGCAAGAAACCTTCTTTTAAGCCTTAAAACTCAATAGCTTTGCTCTTAGTGTTCTTAGTTGTTTTGTTGTATACTTTGTGTAAGATTGTTAGAATAGTTTATCTGTTCTTTTCTGCAACAATCTTAAGTTTTCTGTGTGTAATTCTTTTGAAAGTTTTTCAAATATAAGAATTAAAATTGTGAAATTTTTGTGTATTGTATTCAACCCCCCCTTCTACAATACTTGTTAAGCCATCTGGGACTAACAAGTGGTATCAGAGCAGGAAGTTTAATCCCATAAACTTGATCTGCGATGGCTGCCTCTTCTTCTTCTACTGTTGAAAACTCTCTTCAAAACAACTTTTCAGAAAATGGGTCTATTTCAAAACCTCCTAAGTTTAATGCCAACAACTTCTCCTTGTGGAAAAGCCGCATGATGCTATTCATGGAAGGAGTGGATACTAGATATCCAACCATTCTCAACGAGGGACCCATTATCCCCAGAGTTTGGGCTCGCTATGACACGCAGAGGCCAGGTAAAGAGACCTTTGAAAAGGAAATCTCTAGTGATTCTGATGAGGAAAAATCCAGTGCTACTGGTCGGTATATTCTCAAAAATCCTAAAAAGTATACTGATGAGGAAAAACGTTTAGTTACTCTTGACTCCAAGGTAAGAGCTATTATTGCTCTCTCTCTTCCTGATGAGGTCTACCACTCTTTGGTGAACTTTGAAACTGCCAAAGAAATGTGGACCACTCTATGTGTTCTGTACGAAGGTACAGAGGAAGTCAAGAAATGTAAAAAGATTGGTCTTATCAGAAAGTATGAACTATTTTCTTTTGAAAAAGGAGAATCTCGTCCTAGCTTCTATAACCGCTTCAACTCTCTTTTAAATGATCTTAAGTTGTTGGGAAGAGTCTATGATAATGAGGAAGTCTTGTGCAAGTTCATGGATTGTCTCCCAGATTTTTGGGAAAATATATGTACTTGCATCAAAACTACCAAGGACCTTGAGTTCATGCCCTTAACTGTTTTATATGGTACTCTTTTCAACTTTGAGCAAACCAAGCTTCAACGGAAATCTTTCATCAAAGAAATAAAGAGCTCCTCTATAGCTCTTGTTAGTGAAAGTTCCAAGAATTCTCAAAATCTTCCTAGAATCACCTATCCTTCATCTGACTCTGACAATGACAGCCAAACAAATGTAACCCACCAAACGGAAGCATATCTTAGTGATGCTGATGATGAAGGTGAGGATATCATGGTTGAACAGTTGTCGGATGAGATGGCAATGATGGCCGGTTCTAAACACAAGTTTCGTCCCTTCAACAAATCTCGAAGTCTTAGAAAAACTTCTTCTGACAAGTCTAATGAGGAATGCTACAACTGTGGCAAGAAAGGACATTTTGCATCTGAGTGTAGAAGCAAGCGTATCTCCAAGTCCAGATTTACTTCTTCTGACAATCCCTCTTCAAAAAGGGAAAAATCCAAACACATGCCTTTCAAATCAACCTTTCCCAAAAAGGAGTCCCCACCATCCTTCTTAAATCATCATGAGCGTGCTGAGAAATACAAGGCCAAGTACAAGAAAGAGAAGGAAAGGAGTGAGGGTCTAGAGAGAAAAGGGAAGGGTCTCATGGCAGAAACCCACGATTGGGACGACGAAGACACCTCCGACAGTGATTCTCAGAATAGATGCTTCGTGGCCATCTCAGAAGAAATGGAAGTTTCCGAAAAGGCCACTTCACCTATGGCTCTAGTGGCAACTGGGTGCTCCACAGCCTACGCTCAGGTACATCCCTTCAATAATATGTCTGATATTGAAAAGATCAATGCCTATGAGTCTTTAACTCAAGATTTTTATTCTGTTAAAGACAGTAAGAATAGAAAATATGCTCAAGTGAAAGAGCTCAAAGCTGAACTTGAAATTTTCATGTCTAAGCTTAAAAGGTTTGAGGAAATCAAAAATGAGCTTGAGGACTTGAAAACAATAAATCATGTGATCTCAAAAGAAAAGAACTCCCTGTTTAAGAAACTAAAAAGGGAACAAGAAGTCATCAAAAAATGGTCAAGCTCTTCCAAAAATCTTGAACAAATCTTTCAAAGTCAAATCTGTAGTTCAAACAAGTTCGGTCTAGGATTTGGAAAAACTGATGTTTGTGAGTCCACTCTTGCTCTTGTTCCCCCCACCAATGCATGTGATGATTTCTCTGATTCTAGCTCTTGTGATTCCATCTCTTTGAACTCGTTAGATCTGTGTGAAGCCTTAAAGTATGGTATATCCTTAAAGGCCAAAGACTTCTCATTGCAAGTCATTGAGAAGCAAGATTCAAATGACGTTTCTAAACCCATCCATGATCAGCTCAAATTTTCGGCCATGGATGAAGCCTCCTCCTCAAACTCTTCAAAAGCTAATCCTTCCAAAAGATCTAAACCCACCGATCCACCGAAACTTCCATCCATCAAGAAACTTTCCAGTAACCAGCCTCCACCGAAACCCTCTTCACCGAAATCCTCCTCTCCACCGAAATCTACCTCTCCACCGAAATCCTCACCACCGAAACTCTCTACCTCTCCACCGAAACCCTCTTCTCCACCGAAACATGTCTCACTCTCACCGACCCATACTGGCTCCACCGAAGCTCTTGACCTTAATGCGTCAGTTGAGGGGGAGCAGTCCAGCAAAACTCCCGAAGACAAAGGAAAAAGAACTCTTTCGGCCGAAGAATTGGCCAGAGAAGCAAAGAAGAAAAAGGATCTGGCAAGATATGGGGCTCGACCGAAGGACGCTGAAACTCTCAAACTCAAGCCTGCTTCTCAACCTATCACCACCGAACTTGGCCTCTCTGCTCAAGAAATTGAGGAAGCAAGAATAGCTCAAATCGACTTAGACAAATCCAGAGATCTGTCTCTCAAAGCTGCCGCAGAAGAAGCTACAAAAGTCAAGTCCACCGATGCCATCCAAACACAGAAATCGGTGCTCAGTGCCTTGGAACAACAAAAGAATGAAGAAATTAGTTGGTACAAAAGGACCTCTCTCTCTCTGAACCCAAGAAAGTGGATGAAGCTCTATCAGATCCTTGTTGGATCACTGCCATGCAAGAAGAACTTTCTCAGTTCCAGAGGAATAAAGTTTGGAGATTGGTTCCCAAACCCAGAAACAAGACAATCATTGGAACCAAGTGGGTATTCAGGAACAAAATGGATGAAGATGGTACTGTTATCAGAAACAAGGCCCGATTAGTAGCTTAAGGATACAGACAGGAAGAAGGCATTGACTATGATGAAACATTTGCCCCTGTTGCAAGACTTGAAGCTATAAGGATCTTTCTGGCTCATGCTGCCTACCGAAATTTTAGGGTCTTTCAAATGGATGTTAAAAGTGCCTTTCTCAATGGGGAACTTGCAGAGGAAGTCTATGTGAAACAACCTCCTGGCTTTGAAGACCCAGCTCATCCAGACTATGTGTACAGGCTTGATAAAGCATTGTATGGTCTCAAGCAAGCTCCACGTGCTTGGTATGACACTCTTGCCAACTTTCTTCTCAAGCATGGATATTCCAGAGGTAAAATTGACAATACTCTCTTCATCAAAGAAACCTCATGTAATATCATTCTTGTTCAAATCTATGTTGATGACATCATCTTTGGTGCCACTGATGAATGCCTATGTGATGAGTTTGCTTCTCTCATGATGAGTGAATATGAGATGAGCATGATGGGAGAGCTCACATTTTTCTTGGGCCTTCAAGTCAAACAATCTTCAGAAGGGATTTTTATAAATCAAAGCAAATATATTCGTGACCTTCTGAAGAAATTTAACTTTCTAGATAGCTCTCCTATGAAAACTCCCATGGCACCTCCCTTGAAACTGTGTGCTGATCTAAAAGGTGAATCTGTGGATGTTACTCTTTACCGAGGTATGATAGGCTCTCTTCTTTACCTAACTGCTAGCAGACCGGATATAATGTTTGCTACCTGTCTATGTGCTCGTTATCAGGCCAATCCTAAAGTATCACATTTAAAGGCTGTAAAACGAATTTTTCGGTATCTTAAGGGCACACTGCACTTGGGTCTTTGGTATCCCAAAGACTCGGGTTTTGAACTAATTGGTTATTCAGATTCAGACTATGCAGGTTCCCAGATTGATAGAAAGAGTACTACAGGAAGCTGTCAGCTCCTTGGGGGAAAATTGGTAAGTTGGTCCAGCAAGAAACAAAACTCTGTATCAACCTCTACTGCTGAGGCTGAATATGTAGCTGCTGGGAGCTGCTGTGCTCAGATTCTTTGGATGAGAAACCAACTAAGGGACTATAATCAATTCTTTTCTAAAGTTCCAATTCTGTGTGATAATTCCAGTGCTATAGCTATAGCAAATAATCATGTTCTTCACTCTAGATCTAAACACATCGATATCAGGTATCATTTCATCAGGGACCACATTTCCAAAGGTGACATTGAACTGCACTTCATTCCCACCGATTTGCAGCTTGCTGATATTTTCACCAAACCTCTTGATGAAACCAGGTTCAACTTTCTCATCAGTGAACTTGGGATGTGCAATCTCCAAGAATAAACATGTGTTCATGCTCCACCGATCTCACATCGGTGGACACCTTCTTATCTACTTCTCTCTCTCCACCGATCTCTCATCGGTGGACAAATCTATGTGTTAATTCATTTCTATCTCTCTTTTCCAACACCGAAGTCCAATTTCGGTGATAATCTCCAGTATCGGTGATGCATGTCTACCACCGAAGCCCATTTCGGTGGAAATTTTCAAAATCGGTGAAACTTGTCCACCACCGAAGTCTCATTTCGGTGGTCGTCTCCAATCGGTGAAAACCTTCCACCACCAAAGTCCCATTTCGGTGGTACTTTCCAAAGTTGATGAATCCATTCTACCACCGAAGTCCCATTTCGGTGGACCTCATCCAAATCGGTGAAACCATTCTACCACCGATGTCCCATTTCCACCGACCTTCCACCGATCGTCTCCCGAACGAACACCGAATCCTCCACCGAAGCATCACCGAGCCTACACCGATCCACACGGTTCCCAAAGCCCACTTGTGACCACTCAATTGCAGTTGTGTCAGACCCTTCGCCTATCCGCCGTTCCGTGTCCCGATTCCCAATAACCTTTTCACCTCATGAGCCGCATGTCCCCTCTCCCCATACAAAATCATCATCACGGTATCTTATCCTTTCCCTATATATACATACCTCCCTTTACTTCCTTCCCACTCCTTTCTCACCATTCAAACCTGCAACTATCTCTTCTCTTTCAAACATATCTCTCTCATGGCATCCTCACGATATCCAATTCCTACACGTTTTGAAGACCTCCGCTTCAACCAGTGCAATCACGTTGCCCGCCTCGAATCCGATCCCGCTCATCCCGAGTTCTCTACTGTTGCTAAATTTCTGTCTCGCTCTCCTCTTCTTCATGCCTTCACATGCAACCCCAATATGAGCAAAATGCTCATTGGACAGTTCTGGCTCACCTCCGTGTACGATCCCTCCAATGAGGCCATTCACGCCTCCATCTTCACCAATGCCGAAGGTGATCACGACCTCACGTTTGGGGTCGATGATGTTCGTCTCGCTCTCAAGATCGACGCCTTTTCCGACTATGAAGACATGTATTTGGACACTATACATGAAGACATTGTTCTTACCACCGGTTATGTACTCGACGACTCCTCCAAAAGCTCCAAAGGCCCCGGTACTCTTCTTCGCAGCAAAATGGGAGGCATTTGGAATTTCTTCTTTGCCCACGTTATCCATTCCCTCTCACGCAAAACAAGTGGGCATGATCAATCGCCTTCACACGTCAACAAACTCGCTCATGCCCTCATTTTCCAAAGGAAAGTGGATTTCGCCCAATATTTCTTCTCAGAGCTTGTCGAGGTCATCAAAACTCCCAAGAAGTGTTACGTTGCTTTTCCCCGCTTCATCTCCATGATCTTACAACACAAGCTTTCCAAAGCTTTGGAAACCGATCGCCGCTCTTCCTCGCCCCGGTTCTGTTATGAATGGTCATCTCCCGTTGTGGGCACCAAAACCCTCAACGTCAAGCCGCTCGCCACCGATCGCCCATTACGCCCAGGTATGATTTCCTTCGCCCTATCTCCCGAACTTCATTGGGGTGATGCGGAAATTCCCGGGTTTCGCCACCTGGAAATTCCCGAGGTCACTCCAAATGTTGTGGTCCCTTCTCCCCGTTCCCGAGTGACGTCGGGTGGCACTCAAAAGAAACGACAAAAGGCCACCGACACCTCCGCTCCCGCTTCTCGAACCACGTCACCGAGAGATCCCTCGGAGACTTCCCCGGTTCACACCCCTTCTCACAAGCGGAGGCACTCACCTTCCCCTTCGGGATCTCTTCCAAAGAGGTCTCGGAAACCATCGGCCCAACCGACTCATCCAACCGTCGATTCTCCAAAATCGCCGGTTGTTGAACTTCATCCCTCCGGGCCAAGGGTACCTGCTACACACCCCACCGTCTCCTCTGTTGCCTCTCGAAAGGCCTCAGTTACATTTCAGGAGGACCCCCCACATACCTCCCCACTCGACTCTTTGGGTGGTGGAGATGACCTCGAGATCTCTCCGCTCGAGGGTTCTGACTTCACACTACACAGCTTTACACCCGATCAGTTTTCGATCGAAGACATTGCACAACCCTCTAAGGGTTCCCCCCCAATTCCACCCTTTGATTTTTTCGATTTTCTTTTAGCGGACACTGGTTCTCCCCAAACCATCCCGTCCACCGAAGAACATCACACCGAGTCTCCCTCGTCTTCACACCAATCACCCCCCCGATCACCTACTCCCCCCGATCACCTACTCCCCCCGAATGTTACACACCGACGACTTGATGCCTTACCTCCGTATTCCCATTCCCGAACCTGACCCCCACCGACTCCTCTTCCAGTTTCCCGAAATCGGTGGCCAAACTTCCCCGCACATCGACCGCACCTCTACCTTTCTTAAATCTACCATCACCTTAATCTCCCAAGCCAATTCCCGCATTTCTAACCTCGAGTCCCAGCTACCGCATCTTCTTCTTGATGCCATCACCGAAGCCCTACGCCCCATTCAAGAAAAATTATCTACCCTTTCTACCACAGTGGAGTCCCTCTCCAAACCTTCCACCGACTCACCCAGTCCTGAACGTTCCCAGTGGGAAATGGATCTCGGTGACTTTGCCTTGGTTCCCCATACCACCGAAACGAGTCTGGCCTTCCTACACTCCAAGTTTGATAAGGCCTTCTATGAGTTGGGTTTCAAGTTACCGGCTGTTCCTGAGGGGGAGAAAACCACGGCTCCACCGAAACTTCCATCCATCAAGAAACTTTCCAGTAACCAGCCTCCACCGAAACCCTCTTCACCGAAATCCTCCTCTCCACCGAAATCTACCTCTCCACCGAAATCCTCACCACCGAAACTCTCTACCTCTCCACCGAAACCCTCTTCTCCACCGAAACATGTCTCACTCTCACCGACCCATACTGGCTCCACCGAAGCTCTTGACCTTAATGCGTCAGTTGAGGGGGAGCAGTCCAGCAAAACTCCCGAAGACAAAGGAAAAAGAACTCTTTCGGCCGAAGAATTGGCCAGAGAAGCAAAGAAGAAAAAGGATCTGGCAAGATATGGGGCTCGACCGAAGGACGCTGAAACTCTCAAACTCAAGCCTGCTTCTCAACCTATCACCACCGAACTTGGCCTCTCTGCTCAAGAAATTGAGGAAGCAAGAATAGCTCAAATCGACTTAGACAAATCCAGAGATCTGTCTCTCAAAGCTGCCGCAGAAGAAGCTACAAAAGTCAAGTCCACCGATGCCATCCAAACACAGAAATCGGTGCTCAGTGCCTTGGAACAACAAAAGAATGAAGAAATTAGTCGGTACAAAAGGACCATGCACCACCGAAGCTATAGGTCACAAATTTCTTCAGTAAAGATTGCCACCTCCAAGGCAAACCCTCAAGACATCAGATTGATTATTAACTGGGAAGATGGTTCTATGAAGAGTGTGAAAGAAAGCCATCTCCAACTCTTCGGTCTCTCGGAATGGTATGAAATCACTCAACACCTTGTCAGGAGTCCAAATCCAAAGAAAGACATCTTTGTCAAATACATTGATGGTCTAATGAATAAGATGAAGGAGATCAAAAGAAAACATAACATCATCCTCTCCACCGAAGAAAGAGCCAAACTGCTGTCTCTGAAAGAGAAGATCATCCTCCCCATAGTCAAAAATCCTCCTGACTCAGTCTTCAAGGAAATGGCAAGAGAAGGTAAAATCCCGAATGTAAACAATCTTAACCTTACCATTCCCACTTATGTTCCCTATCCTACCACAACCTTAAGCCTCTCACCAATACCAGGATTGTTCTTTAACGACGGTCTCGGTCGTCGGGCATTCTTCAGATTTGCCCAGATATCCATCGCCGACACTATATTTCTGGAAGGCATTCACAACCTCTTTCCGAACATCCCCGAAGCTCAACCGTTCTATAGAAACTTACTGGATGAAATCAAGCGCCGCAAAACCTCAAAGAAGTAAGTTCTTTCCATTTGGTACTTGTAAAAGTTAGTTTCTCATTTTGTAAATTATACGAGAACTTATCTTAATACAAGTATCTCTATTTGAATTTTATTTCTGTACATACTTTATCTTTCGTTAACTGTAAATACTGTACATAGTATACATACACATACAAAAGAAAAAGATCAAAAAGAACAAAAAGAATGGTCTATGTGAAAAGAACCCAAAAGAGTAAAAAGGGTCAAAAACACACTTACTTTTATTTACTCTTGAATATTCTAAGATAAGGAGCTCAAATTCAAATAGGGGGAGATTGTTGGGTCACCAAGGATTTGAAATTGACTCACCGATGTTTTCCCTAAAACTCCTACTTAGAATATTTTAGTTCAGTTCTTTGAATGACTTGTACAAGATATCAAATGTTCGGTGAAGTCGAAGATCAACCGAAACCAAGCTTGAAGACTATCTACTTGTGGAAAATAGAAGACTCTCGGCAACTTTCAAACAATTCATCACCACCGAAATTCCTTGACAATTTCGGTGGCCTTCTTCCACCGAAGTGCTTGGACAAATTCGGTGGCCCCATCCTCCACCGATGACTCTTTCGGTGCTTCTCTCACCACCGAAACATGCTTGCAATTTCGGTGGTCCTCTCACCACCGAAACATGCTTGCAATTTCGGTGGTCCTCTCACCACCGAAACATGCTTGCAATTTCGGTGGTCCTCTTACCACCGAAACATGCTTGCAATTTCGGTGGACTAGTCTTCTTTCCACCGAAGATTTCTCAATCTCGGTGGAAACCACTTCGGTGCTAAACGCTCAAAACAGAAGATCATTTATTATGGGACAATATCCTCCAACAGAGAAAAGTGACAGTTTGTCTCTTTATCCACTTTCAGTTAAGGTCCCTATTATCTGCTCAAGCTACTCTGTCTGCACCTAGTGAAAAGTGACAAGGACTTCACAGTTCTCCTGAAGTCAACATTATCAGCATATGTGAAGATGACAAGTGTCCCAAGCATTTAATGCTTGGGCACTCCTTGGCACTATAAAAGGAGAAGTGCTCTTCATGCAATTCTCACGCTTTCAAGAAATTCTCTCAGTGCAAGAAACCTTCTTTTAAGCCTTAAAACTCAATAGCTTTGCTCTTAGTGTTCTTAGTTGTTTTGTTGTATACTTTGTGTAAGATTGTTAGAATAGTTTATCTGTTCTTTTCCGCAACAATCTTAAGTTTTCTGTGTGTAATTCTTTTGAAAGTTTTTCAAATATAAGAATTAAAATTGTGAAATTTTTGTGTATTGTATTCAACCCCCCCTTCTACAATACTTGTTAAGCCATCTGGGACTAACAAAAACCTTGTTCAATCAACCCGGGACGTGTAAATTGGTAAGGAATTTGTTGGTGAAATTGTTGGTGAAATTGTTGGGGAAA
Source organism: Saussurea involucrata (assembly GCA_033807775.1). Taxonomy (NCBI): domain Eukaryota; kingdom Viridiplantae; phylum Streptophyta; class Magnoliopsida; order Asterales; family Asteraceae; genus Saussurea; species Saussurea involucrata. The sequence continues at coordinate 16,615,757 of CM066317.1, read as the reverse complement.
TTGTTGCGGATATTGTGGCGGATTTTGTTGCGACCATTGTGGCGGAATTTGTTGCGAAAATTGCGGATGATAACCTTGTTGTGTAAACGCTTGGAAACCAAGCTCTTGATCTTCTTGCGATTGTGGTGTATTCGGTCGGTTACGACGGGATGTAGGTGTTCTGTTTGAATTCATGATGAGAGAGGTGTGAAAAATAAGAGGTTGAGAGAATTTGAGAGAGTTTGAGAGGTGTGAGAAATAAGAGGTTGAGAGAATTTGAGAGGTGTGAAAAATAAGAGGTTGAGAGGTGTGAGAAATAAGAGGTTGAGAGGTGTGAGAAATAAGAGGTTGAGGGTTAAATATATAGTGAGATTAAATTGAGAAAAATAATTTTTTTTTAGTAATAGAGCCGTTCAACGGCATGAATTTTAAAAAAATTAATAAATTTTTTTTTTTAAAACCCTTCGGGATGGATCGGGATCCCATCCCCGGATTCCATCCCTTACCGCCATCCCCGCAACCTCCGTAGCCCATCCCCGCATCCCCGCAACCATCCCCGAGGGCCATCCCGCTTGGGGTACGGATGGCCTTATAAAGTTATTAGAACCATATTAACATAAATAATTAAATTTCAATTTTTTTAATTCTTCATTAATTTTAAAGACCTTAAAAAATAGTCAGGAAAATTTCGAGCAACTTTACAAGGCTAAAACAAATAACATATGAAAAATATCTAAAAATCCATATCTTATTGCTGGTTGAACTAACTCTACAAAATTCATAACCTTATTTTCTTATAAAAACTGAAACAAATATTCCAAACATATGTACCTAGTTCATAAAAAAAAATATATAGATTTAATGTTGAAATTGAGTTTCTAAGACTATCAGCATCCATCCCTTACTAACCCACACTTTTTTACTGCCACATCAGCGCAACGTCATTTTTCTCTTCCAACTCATTCTAACCCACAAACCCCCACATCCATCCCACACCACCATCCCATCTTTTATTTATTTTTATTTTTATTTTTGTTACCATTAATTTAAATAATTAATATTTTATAAGTAATTTGTAATAATATATAATATTATAATTTATAAATCAAACTAATATTTTAACCTTACATAATAAAAATAAAAAAAATTAAAAATACATAAATTTCAAATAAAAAAATGATAACTACTCGTTGCCTTGGTTGTTGTGTCTTGGAAGCCGTAAAATGTGTTCGATTAAATCCCCCCGAAGGTTATGATGCGTTTCTCGGTTTCGGACTTCTAACACGTTAGCGTCATATTGTTGGTCGCTAATCTCTTCGTCGTCCTCCTCATCAACTTGATTAGCGTTTTCATCGAAACGACAAATCGCGTTACCTTCGTCTTCCAATATCATATTGTGTAATATGATGCAAGCGTACATTACTTTTTGTATTTTATTCGGGTGCCACGATCTTGTTGGGTGTTGTATTATGTGCCAGCGTTGTTTTAGCACACCAAAACAACGTTCTACATCCTTCCTTGCCGCTTCTTGCGCGGCTTTAAACCTTAATCGTCTTTGATCCGGAGGGCTTTTGAATGATTTCACAAAGGTAGCCCATTCAGGGTATATCCCATCTGCAAGATAGTAGCCGTGTTTGTATTGTACTCCGTTTACTTGAAACGGGCACTGCGGTGCTTTCCCGTTGTGTACATCGTTAAATAACGGCGACTGGTTTAGCACATTGAGGTCGTTGTTGGACCCGGCAACCCCGAAGTATGCATGCCAAATCCAAAGATCCTGTGATGCCACTGCCTCTAGCATAATAGTCGGCCGACCATGATCACCTCTGACGTACTGCCCGCGCCATGCAGTTGGGCAGTTGTCCCAATCCCAATGCATACAATCTACGCTTCCTACCATGCCGGGAAACCCGTGCCTAGTTTCATGTGCGGCGTATAAACGTTGAATATCATCATAAGAAGGTTTACGTAAGTATCGCTTACCGTAAAGATTGACGATACCTTTGCTGAACTTTTGTATGCATAAACGTGCAGTTGACTCCGCCATCTTCAAGTACTCATCAAAGCCGTCAGCGGATATCCCATACGCCATTTGCCGAATTGCCGAGGTACACTTTTGCAAAGGAGATAACCCTTTTTTGCCTCTAGCATCCCAGCCCTGTTGAAAATATTTATACTCTCGCTCAAGATCCTCCACTATTCGTAGGAATAGTCGTCTGCTCATGCGGAACCGTCTCCTAAACAACTCGTCACTGTAATTACAGTTTTCCGCAAAATAATCTGCAACAAGTCGGTCGTGTGCAGCTTCACGATCTCTAACTTGATCCGGTCCCCTTCGTCTCCGTCTTGGAGGCGAACTTGGTTCTTCATCTTGATCGAGAAGCCTTTCTACAACATTGGTTATTAATCCACAAAAAATATCGTAATTCATTTGACGATACGCGGGTAGATTAATTCCCCCGTCCGACGATGACGAAGACGACTCATAAAATTCCGACGAGTTCACTGATGAAGAAGACATTTTGTTTTTGTAGTAGAGAAAAGTTTGAGAGATTGAGAGAAAATTTAGTGGTGTGAAAAAATAAGTGGGGAAGATGGGAGAGATTGAGAGTAAATTTGTTTGTGTGAAAAAATAAGTGGGTTAAGATTAGTATTTATAGGATAGAAATAATAAAAATAAAAATAAAAATTTTGAATCCCTGTGGTTTGCAACGTATACATTTCAAAAAAGAAAAAAAAAATTTAGCCAAACCCGAGCTGGTTGCCCAACCCGAGCTAGTTCCATCCAGCGCCAACCCACACGGGTGCGATGGTGTTCCATCCCAACCAGCGCCAACCAGCCCGAGCCCGAGGCCCCGATGCGCATAGTCTAACAAATTTCTATTTAACATATAAAATATTTTAATATTATAATTTTTTTTGAACGGCCATTCTAAAATAAACAAATTGTCATGTCTCTTTTGAGGATTTTGATTTTGTTTATTTATTTAAAAAAATATACTACTTATTTCAAAATAATTACCAATATTTTATATTTTAGTTTGTTTAAAATAAATATTTTTAAGAGTAATAACTATGTTAGAATAGAAAAAAAAGGTATTTAACCTAATTTATGCTTTGATAATTATTCTATTTTATATGTTAAAATAAAAAAAGATAAAAATCTTTAAATAGTTGTTTTATTCTATTTTGCAGATTTATTGTAGACCAAGTTATTTAAAGGGGCTTAAACCTCATTTGTTGCATTGCCGTGTATAAATATTATTATATATATTATATATTTCAATAAAAATTATTAGAAAATCTTTTATTTAATTAAATTCTTAAACTACACATTCATAGAATCATAGTTACCAATGGAAGGTGTACGTCCACGTGCCATAACACTCGTCGCGTGGGATTCCTGTTCCTTCATCACGTGGCTTTGCGCTGTGTTACTGTTATCCACCAACCTTTGCTTTATTTTATTTTCCCCTTTCATTTATTTCTTTAATAATAATAACAATAATTATTATAAGAGTAAACTGCAATTTTGGTCCCTGTGGTATGTTGTTTGTCTCACCTTTGGTCCCTAGAAAATTTTTATTGCAAGAAAAACCTTGTGGTATGCAAAAGTGCTCGGTTTTGGTCCCTCGAAACTAACACCGTTAGGTTGTCTCTGTTAAAGCCCCTCATGTGCAAGTCACATGAGGGCATTTTAGTCATTTTACTTTATCTTTTGTTTTTCACTAAAGACAAAAAAATCACAGGGGCCAAAAATGAAATTTCCTTTCACTTAAATCTATAATTAAAAATTAAACAAAAAAACCCTATAATCATCCCCATCTCCATCACAAAAAACCCAATTCATCATCATCAGTGAAATATAAATTTCTAATTCCTGAATCCAAATCTAATTGCAAAAACATTAATAACATTAGCAAATCCAATATTCAAAACCAAATATGTTTCAATTCTCAAATCTGAATTCAAATCGTGGACATAAATCTGATAGAAAAAACCTATTTTATTTCCCAAATCCAAAACCAAACTTATCAGTTCTTCAACCCAAATCGAACCCAAGAAAAGGAGAAAAAAAGAATCTATTCGATTTGGAGCATCAATCGATGTTCTTCACGATCGTTTCGTTCATTTTTCAACCCAGATCGAACCCAACAGAAGGAGAAAAAAAGAAACCCTTCGATGGAGATGGAGGCGTCGATGGAGATCAACCCAGATCGAACCCAGAGCAGCAATCGATGCTCTCGAACCCAGATCAGCCGACGTGAGAGAGAGAAGAGGGAAGAGAAGTGTGGTGGCGTTGTGCTTGGTGGTCGCCGGAGATGGAGGTGTCGATGTAGATGAGGCGGCGCCACTGGCGACAGACGGCGGAGAGGAGAGACGGCTGGACGGCGGAGAGGCATGCTTGTGCTAGGTGGTTGGGCAAGCCAGAAAGAAGCGACGGATCATCGTTGGGGTCTACGGTGGTTTCAGAGTTTGTAGACTGATTCAAGAAACAGATCATGATATTGACTTTGTGCTTTTTTGACGAACCAATGGTCCTTTCTATGAGGATGATGATATATATATATATATATATATATATATATATATATATATATATATATATATAATATTTGTTTAATTTTTAATTAGAAATTTTTGTCTTAGTGAAAAACAAAAGAATCAAGTAAAATGACTAAAATGCCCTCATGTGACTTGCACATGAGGGGCTTTAACAGAGACAACCTAACGGTGTTAGTCCCGAGGAATCAAAACCGAGCACTTTTGCATACCACAGGATTTTTCTTGCAATAAAAATTTCCTGGGGACCAAAGGTGAGACAAACAACATACACAGGGACCAAAATTGCAGTTTACTCTTATTATTATTATTCCCGGGAAAACGCAAGAGGGCAAAATTGTAAAACCACCAACATAGAAACGCGAGCTAAGAAAGCCGTTGAAGGGCAATTTCGGAAAGAGTAGTTCAGAAGTTTATAGGCTGCTGTCTACACACACACACACACACACACACACACATCTTCTTCTTCTCCCAACTGCCTCTGATTGCTGATTTGGTTCGTTCATGTTGACGAGTTACTGTATCACTTTCTGTGCTCCATAAAATTACTCCATTTCTCACAGAATCCATCTAATAATCTTCATTCTCTCTCCCAAAATACTCTTTTAACTGTTTCTGAAACAACTTTCTATTTGACATTTTACCGCTACTTTTTTCACATGATGGAAGCGCCTCCGCCAACGAAGGCCATGGAGGATTGTTGTGTTAAAGTAGCAGTACATATACGACCGCTAATTGGAGATGAGAAGCTTCAAGCATGTAAAGATTGCGTCGCCGTCGTACCTGGAAAACCTCAGGTCAATTATCATCACTTACTCGTACAATGCCACTTCAATTTGATCAATTTCGCCTTCAATTATAATTGATTTTGTACTCTTAGTTGTTTTTTTGGCGTCAATTTCATCTGAGTTATCTATGTTCGATTTGAGTTATTGGAGATCTGGTAGATCTCAGTGTGAATTGTTTCAATTGTTTGGGTTTTGAGACTGTTTCAATTGTTTTATTCGGTAGGATTCAATAAGTTTTTTCTTCTTTATTTTTGCTTGGTGGGAGAAATTAGGTGATGCATGTTCGTGATTCTCATTATCTAGAGATGAATTGATTAAATAATTTTTGATATGTTGTTTGATGGATATTGGTATTTCATAAATTGGGTGCTCCTATTTTTGGGTTCTGTGAATTCTAGAACAAAGGGTTTGGTTTTATAATCTATTGGTCATTGCTTAATTGGTAAGTATGCTGAAGGAAATATAGAATTTGAGAAATCGAAGTAAAATAGATGGAGAAATCAGCAATCGATGAGCATAAACGGGGTATTTACGTTACGAATACAAGCGAGATTAGCACAGCAAGCAATTTTAGCTACGATCGAAGGCAAGGGCTAAAAATCAAGTAGTGCCTATTTAATGGGTCGTTCTGAGTGAATCAGAGGTGCCTCTTAATGGGATCATTAAGAGGTAAACAGACAGCCCCTAAGATTTAATGGGTCGTTCTAAGTGACTTCTTTTTGGGCTTTGAGGTTATGCATGCAATTTGGTGCACCCTTCAGCTATAGATGCCCCAAACAGAGACCGGAAAGAAGACCCTCCACAACCTCCTTGTCCCATCTCGGGGTGTAAAAGATATTAGACAACTCGCTAGCTACTTGAGATCAATTTGGTCAAAGCTCGGTCAACGCTCGACATATGTAGGCTCGGCTCAAACTCGAGATCGACTCGACATAGTAATGAGTCGAGGCGAGTTATCCAATACTCGACTCGAAAAGCCCGTGTGATACTCAATTTTTTTTATATATAATTAGTTTTATAAAATAATTTGTAAATATAATGTAAATTTTTTAATTAACTTACCAATAAAAAGAAAAATGTCCTATATCTTTAGATATTTGAACAAAATTGTACATTTTTAACTATAAAATTAATCAATTTTTTTATATTAAAATCATAATAAATAAAAGACAAAAAAAAAACTATACAAGTGTTGGTGAAGTTCTACCTTGGGAAGAGAGATAGTAAGGGTGAAGAGGTGTTATAAAAAGAGAGGGAGGTGAATCGAGTTTTTAACTTTGTCGTTTTGATGATGAAATTTGAGGTGCATCCCTTGAGTTTTATGAAGTTTAACATAACACTGCAAGTTTTATGATTTATAAGAGAAAACCCTAAAATTTCATAAATGTCAACGGATGAGCTTGGTTCGAGTTTGATTCGAGTTTGAGTTTGAGTTTGAGCTTGATTCGGGTTCGAGTTTGGATTGGTTTGAACATAAAACATAATATATATGTTAATTGAGGGTGTCATAAATTTCATAAATTTCAACGGATGAGCTTGGTTCGATTTTGATTCAAGTTTGAGTTTGAGCTTGATTCGGGTTCGAGTTTGGATTGGTTCGAACATAAAACATAATATATATATATATATATATGTTAACCGAGGGTATCACATTTGAAAGTATTACTTAAAATCATAGTATATATATGTTAATTATTTGGCTTTAGGATGATATACCTTAATCTTTTTTGTGTTGCAGGTGCAACTTGGTACACATTCCTTCACTTTTGATCATGTGTATGGTAGCACTGGTTCCCCATCCTCTTCCATGTTTGAAGAGTGTGTTTCTCCTCTTGTTGATGGTCTGCTTCAAGGATATAATGCTACTGTTCTAGCTTATGGCCAGGTTTAATATTCTTCCTGTCTCTCTCTCATTATTTTAACTAATCAAGATATATAAATAATATATTATCAACCTATTTGCCTTTTGAACCTCCATATACATGTATAGGGTCAGATTCAAGGGAAAATTGCAAAAAGGAGAATGAAAAACTGAGGAACACCCTGGTACTGTTCATCTAGATGGTATGCACATGTGCATACAACTAATTTGTAACATGCACACGTGCATAAAAAACAAAAACAGCTTCAATTACTTGTATGCACATATGCATACCGTCCGGATGAACGGTTACAGGGTGTTACTCAGTTTTTCATTTTTTTGGGGGGGTTTTCCCTGAACCTCCCTCTATATGTATATATTGTTATTTATGATAGTTATTGACAATCTATGTGTCACAGACAGGGTCAGGCAAGACATACACCATGGGTACTGGATTCAAGGATGGTTATCAAACAGGGCTTATTCCTCAAGCTATGAGTGCTTTATTCAACAAAATTGGAAGTTTACAACATCAAATAGAGTTCCAATTGCATGTTTCCTTCATTGAGGTGTGTTGAAGTAGACGTCTATTACTCTTACTCTTTCTTAAAAGTTACCATCAAGTTGTAAAAACGCTTTCCGAGTGAAAAGTCTGACCTGGTGATTTTCATGTGAAGATTCTAAAAGAAGAAGTACGGGACTTATTGGATCCCAACTCCAGTAACAAATCCGAGATAACAAATGGGCAGACAGCGAAAGTGAATATTCCCGGGAAACCACCAATACAAATTCGTGAAACTTCTAGTGGTGTCATAACGCTTGCAGGATCTACTGAATGTAGCGTTAAGACGCTAAAAGAAATGACTGATTGCTTGGAGCATGGATCATTAAGCAGGGCAACAGGGAGTACAAATATGAATAATCAATCAAGGTCAACAATCTTGAACTATATTTTAGTTTCTATAGCCCTTTTTAGTTATATTTTAGGGTAAACTTCACTTTTGGTCCCTAACGTTTGTAAATTTCAACACTTTTCGTCCCTCAACTATTGAAAGTCGGATATGGTCCCTCACGTATGTAATTTCTCTTGGTTTTCGTCCCTCCCACTAACGCTGTTAACTTTTTCCGTTAAATCCAATTAAGTAAGGGGTATTATGGTCATTTACGTGTTTTTTTTAATTTTCTTGTTTTTACAAAAACCATCAAACTTTAGAGGACGAAAACCAAGCGAAATTGGATTTAACGGAAAAAGTTAACGGCCGTTAGTGGGAGGGACAAAAAACAAGCGAAATTACATACGTGAGGGACCATATCCGACTTTCGATAGTTGAGGGACGATAAGTGTTGAAATTTACAAAAGTGAAGTTTACTCTATATTTTATAATACATAAATTTCAATTCACATACATATCTCTGAGATTTTCGACTCTTTATGCAGTCGTTCACATGCAATCTTCACCATAACATTGGAACAAATGCGCAAAAATATTCCTGGTGATGGCAGTTCAAATGACGAATATCTTTGTGCCAAGTTACATTTAGTTGATCTTGCTGGATCAGAACGAGCTAAAAGAACAGGTTCTGATGGTATGCGTTTCAAAGAAGGTAGGTGACGATGGTTATTCACGTGTTTTTAATAGTTTTAGAGAAACTCTCGCTTGATAACTTCGTTATTGAACAGGAGTTCATATTAACAAGGGCCTTCTTGCACTCGGAAACGTTATCAGTGCTCTTGGTGACGAGAAAAAACGGAAAGAAGGCGCTCATGTTCCATATCGAGATAGCAAACTTACTCGACTCTTGCAGGTTGGACATATTATAAAAAATTGTTTTCTGAAACTTGATTCTTGTTTTTTTTAGTTTAATCTATATTTTGCTGACCTGGCAGGACTCACTTGGCGGGAACAGCAGAACGGTTATGATAGGTAACGTCTTAAAACTAGACACCTTTTTTGTTTTTTTGTTTTATGTAGCGAGGGAAACTAATATAAGCAATCTATAACCCGTTTCCAGCTTGTGTTAGTCCTGCTGATATAAATGCTGAGGAAACTTTAAACACATTAAAGTATGCAAACCGTGCTCGAAATATCCAGAATAAGCCCGTGGTATGTGTATATATTTAATTTCTTTTATATTTTAATTTCTTTTCACGCATTGCCAGGAGTTGCTTTCTTCTAAAAGGTCATTATTTATAAACCATTGAACAGGTGAATAGGGATCCGGTGTCGAGTGAAATGTTAAAGATGCGTCAACAACTAGAATGTTTGCAAGCAGAACTTGGTGCTCGTGGTGGAGGTTCTTCTGTTGAATTACAGGTATAATAATAATTAATACTCGTAGTTGTTGTATGTGATGAAACTATTGATTGATTCTTAAAAAAAAATTGTAACTTTGATCAGGGTCTACGTCAGCGGATTGCTTGGCTTGAAGCTACTAATCAGGATCTATGTAAGGAACTTCATGAGTACCGAAGCAGAGCCATTGCTATTGATCAATCTGAAAAGGTTGCTAAAGTAGAAATAACAGTTTTTGGCACCGTTCATAGACATAACCGATCATGCTTCAAAAACTGTTTTTCATGCATGATGTTTTGCAGGTTGGTGATTCATTTTGCATGAAAAATGAAGGGCTAAAAATGGGAATTCAAAGTGTGGATTCATCTGATTACCAGATGAGTGAAAGCGGTAGGTCTTCTTAATCGTCTTAATTTATCTTAGTGGAACCCTATATTCACAATGAATATAGTTTTTGGATTTTCTTATGAAATCTAAATTTCATATTTGTGTTCCTCTTTTTTCTGTAATGAATTATTGGCAATAAATATAGGTGATTCTGGTGTCATAGAAGAAGAAGCGGCAAAAGAGTGGGAGCATACCCTTCTCCAAGACTCAATGGACAAAGAGTTACTTGAGTTAAATAAACGTTTAGAACAGAAAGAGGTGTGGCATTTTTATTTCCTAGGTTTCAATTAATGGCAAAGATTATCTATCAACCGTGTTATTTACCGTGTTATTTAAATGTACACAATTTTTCTCTAGTCGGAGATGAGACTTTTTGAAGGATCTGATACCATGACTCTTAAGCAACATTTTGGAAAGAAAATAATGGAACTAGAGGACGAAAAACATGCAGTGCAGGTAAAAACATCTATAAACATAAGGGAAATATAATTATAAGTTGTATCATTTTTAGGTGTTGATGTTTTGCCTGTGAACTTTTGTTACTGATGCACAGATAGAGAGGGATCGATTGTTTGCTGAAGTTGAAAACCTTTCTGCTTCTTCAGATGGTCAAACACAAAAAGTCAAAGATATGCACTCCCACAAATTGAAATCTCTTGAATCACAGGTGAATAGACAATAAATATTCGCACTTGATGCTATGCTCTTATGGATTCAGATATACAAAGAGTTTTTCAAAATTTTATGCATATCAGATTCAGGAGCTTAAGAAGAAACAAGAGAATCAAGTTCAGCTTTTGAAGCAAAAACAAAAGAGTGATGAAGCAGCAAAAAGGTTACAAGATGAAATACATTTCATCAAGGCGCAAAAGGTGGGAAAAGATCTCTAGGTTCCATGATTATTATTATCCCTTTATACGAGTAAATTTGCTGATAATTTTAGATGTTGTTTTAGGTTCAACTGCAGCACAAGATAAAACAAGAGGCCGAACAATTCAGACAATGGAAAGCATCTCGTGAAAAAGAATTGCTGCAGGTATATACTTATAGTTTTAACACATGGTAATTAACATATTTAATTGACTATATCGAACTATGTCTTTATGCATATAACTGAATATTCTTTTCTATTTAATTGCAGCTAAAGAAGGAAGGGAGGAGGAATGAGTACGAAAGGCACAAACTGCAGGCTCTTAATCAACGTCAAAAAATGGTGAGATTCTTTTAGTGCTTCCTATTCATTTTGTTGCTATCGATCCTTATCAAGACTTAATATTCACTTCTTATATATTTATCCTTATTTTGATCACTTTTCAGGTTCTTCAACGGAAGACTGAAGAGGCTGCAATGGCAACCAAGAAGCTAAAAGAATTGCTAGAGGCCCGCAAGTCCACTCGTGACAACTCAGGTATATTCTCACTTCATATTGGTTTTTATTTTTTTATTTTTTCCGGCCAGCTGATTCGTAGGTGCCACTTCATCAAGTTCACACACACAACAAATAACTCTGATCATTTAGACCTTGTTTTCCATGGTGTCTTACAGTGAGTAGCAATACGAATGGAGCAAATGGACAGGTATATATATATATAGGGGTAGTTACGTCAATTTGATTTCCAGGCCTTGGATGAACTTGTATTGAATTAAGTTTCCTTCTCAGAACAATGAGAAGGCATTGCAGCGATGGCTCGATCATGAGCTGGAAGTGATGGTGAATGTTCATGAAGTTCGGCATGAATATGAGAAACAAAGCCAAGTGTACGTAATGTAACAACTATTTTTTGCGATATAAATCTGGAAAAAGATGTTTGACTTTGACTCTTAATGAATCTTTTCTTTGTTATTCAGGCGTGGTGCCCTTGCAGAAGAGCTAGCGGTTCTTAGACAAGTTGATGGATTCGCTTCTAAAGGGGTTAGCCCTCCTAGAGGAAAGAATGGTTTCTCCAGGGCGTGTTCTTTGTCACCGAATGCGAGAATGGCAAGAATGTCTTCGTTGGAGAACATGTTAAGCATTTCATCCAACTCACTTGTATCAATGGCTTCCCAACTGTCTGAGGCAGAAGAACGGGAACGTGGCTTTGCTAGTCGTGGACGTTGGAACCAGCTGCGGTCCATGGCTGATGCAAAGAATTTGCTTCAATATATGTTCAACTCCCTTGCAGACGCTAGGTAAACCTTATATATATATATAGAGAGAGAGAGAGAGAGAGAGAGAGAGAGGTTCAGGGGAAAACCCCAAGTAAATGAAAAACTGAGGAACACCCTAATGATTGTTCATTTGGATGGTATGCACGTGTGCATACAAGTACTGAACCTGTTTTTTGGTTTTTGTGCATGATGCACATGTGCATATCGTTCAGATGAATGGTTAACAAGAGTATTCCTCGGTTTTTCATTTTTTTTGTGGTTTTCCCCTGAATCTACCCTATATATATATATATATTCCAGTCTGATTTACCATTCAGACATCATTTTAAGATGGCTACTGATCGTTTTTCTGCCGCAAATAGGTGTCAATCATGGGAAAAGGATCTTGAAATGAAGGAAATGGAAGAACAACTAAAGGAGCTTGTAGGCCTACTACGACAAAGTGAAATGAGAAGAAAGGAAATCGAGAAGGAGCTAAAAGTAAGGGAGCAAACCGTCGCAATTGCATTGGCTTCATCAGCTTCCGTAAGCTAAGCATATTTTTTTGAGTTTATTGAAAAAGGACCTGCTTCAATAAGCCCCTTCCAATTAAGTTTTCAACATGTCCTTTTAGATCATTTTAACTGTCATCTAGCTTATTAGCCAACAACTAACACTAACTTTCCCTAATGAAACAGGGAAACTCCCACAATTCGTTGAAACATTTGGCTGATGATATGAGTGGTCCTTTATCTCCAAACTCCGTGCCAGCACCCAAACAGCTGAAATACACGGCAGGGATAGCCAACGGTTTAGTCAGGGAATCGGCAGCTTTTCTAGATCAGAAAAGAAAGGTTTGTTTCTGTGTTCCTTGTTTCTTTTTGACATCTTTAAACTGCTATGCTTAACTGAATAAGGATTCTTTGGAGTGCAGATGGTTCCAGTGGGGCAGTTGTCGCTTAAGAAGTCACTGTTGGTAGGACATTCTCCTGGGAAACTATGGAGGTGGAAGAGGAGCCATCATCAATGGCTACTGCAATTTAAATGGAAGTGGCAAAAACCATGGAGACTTTCGGAACTCATAAAGCATAATGATGAAACTATGATGAGGGCAAAACCTCGTCCACAGGCTCTCCCGGAAGTCATGTATCATCATAGACCCTGAGTCTATATGCCGCTGTATATTCCTCTTTCACCCCACTTCGTTCTCCAACATCGTCCCGATCATGGAAATAAATGCAGGTGAAAGTTCTTAATAATCACCTGAATAACCTTCTGACAGATTTTCTTTTTAAATGCATGATCTTCTTGACAGATTTAAGAATGTTTCTGCCTGACAAACGAATGGTTCAAAATTTATCACAAAGTCATGCATTTAAAAAAAATTGTCAGAAGATTATTCGAGAAGTTTTGACTTTCGTCTAATATATGTGGATGATGGGTGGTTCAGATGGTAAGCGGAAAAGCTGTAAACCTTGAAATCGAGCTTGTGAAGCATGTGCTCGATTGGGGTATGGTGGACGATTGGAAATGAAGTAGTAGCATGGGTTGATGGGTGTAGATTTTGGTCCGGATTTGGTGTTAGATATCTGTGGCGCTTTTTAACGTCTTGCGGGGGATCAAGAGAAGATTCAGTTGAGATGTGTTTTCTTTTTTGGGTTAGTTGTATCCATAAGTTGGTTGTATGTAGTGAATGTATGTGTCATAAGTAACAGCACCAAAAGATACACATCATGTAATTCTTGTCAACAGTCTCTTCAATATTTTCTTTTGTGTAATGTAAGCTCTTGAATACAACAAAAAAAGAATTATCTTTTTATTTGTATTTCATCCTTCTAACCACATCAAACTCCAACCTTAATTAATTTTTAAGATATTCACTACAACAAAATTAGTTAGTTTTATAGGATGTTAAAGATGTTATTATAGAAACTATTAGAGGCTTAGGATCTGTTTGGTTCGCAAAATTTAAAGAAATTTGATGGAATTATAATGACCCGACCTTGTCCTACTACCATCCTTCCACCTCACCCCACCCTTGCCAAACACCTCATGTCGCCCCCCACCCCTACCCCAACGTGCCTTTGCCTTCCCCACATTGACCACCCACCCTACCCTTGCCTAGGCCACACCTCACCCCTTCTGCCCCGCCCTCCCCCAAAACAAAGATAGAGATTCCAATTATTTTTAGAGATTTCATTCCAATTTCATCCGACCAAACGCAATTAAAATGCGTTGTCAAATTCCATCAAATTTCATTCCAATTCCTTTTATGGATTCCAATTTCACCAAATTCCTGCAAACCAAACGCCCATTATACGACCAAATAACTATGCATCATATATAGAAGTGATGTATACTATTTATACAGCAGAACTCAAGTCACAATCATATCACATATTGATCTTAAACCCTTGCACTTCCAAAAAAGGAGGTTGGGATGACATCATGTTACTTGTGATTATAAATCAAGGGGTTACTCCTCATGGATGTTGTATATCCTTTTTATCTTGGTTTATTGTTGCAAGTTCTTTTACACTATGAAAAGCATTACATGCCAATTTCATGACAAAAAAGCCATGACACTGGATCACCATTTACACACCATCATCAGCTACGAACGACCACACCAAAACGCATAGTGCTCATCCCTACGCTCATTGCTAACAAGGCCGCCACATTGTAGACAAACGAAGCTACTCCCATCCGAGAACGCATCCACCACGATTTGCTTTCTTCCCGTCTCCGCCAGTATAGAAGTTCCGCCACCATCTGGTTCAAAAGAAGGAAACGGATGGCTGATTGCGTTATTAGATGTAGATGGTTCGGGCAAAGCTTCAGCGATTGCACATTCAGCAAACAACGATGCCAGCTCATCAGCAGCAGTCGTTTCGTGTATTTTGTTTCTGTAGAGTTCTTTAGCTCGACTCAGCGCTTGAAAGGCGGCGGCTTCTCCTCCTTTGGCTCTCATTGCCGTCAACACCTGTTGGAAAAGTGATGGCTTCTAGTTTTAACAACATATACTTTGAAAAATTAGAAGACGGGAAACAGAAAGATACCAAAGGGTCTTTGGCCCAACGGTACCCAGGTTACCGGTAGAGCCCATCCTCCATGGAGGTCAACGGGACAAGCCTCACCAAAGGTGATAAGTGTGTGTGAATTTTGACAATATATAAATATTATATACTTCAAAAGGAATCAACCAATCTTGCTTGTACAATGGAAAGTGCCACCGGTTTCTCTCTCCAATGAATCAAATTGGCCAAAGGTGTGCGTTCATGAGCCCATGCTAAAGTTTCAATCTATTCTTGCCAATATCCAAATGGTTGGACTCTGCTATTACTTTATATATTGACAAAATGAACCTTAGGGCCTGTTTATTAGTGGCTTAATGGATTCACAGCTTATTCGGTCAGCTATACTTGAATGTTTGGTAGTGGCTTAATGATATAGAAAATGGCTTATTCAGTCAGCTTCCAGGGGAGAAGCTTTATGCAGAAAGCCAAGTTTTTTCCAAACCTACCCCTCCCAATTAAAAAACGCTTCTTCCATCTATGAAAAAAACAACCTCAAACAAAAATCTTCACAATCTATAAAGACAGATTAAATCCACGCAGTCAACTTTATACATACAGGACTTAATGAAAAACCATAACAACTTTCTTGCTTACGCCAATATGAGAAAGTGTTCAGTCTCCTTCCCTTTCCCTTTTCTGAGCCCAACTCTTACCATTTATACCTAATTGCTGATAACCTTAATACAAGCATATCATCACTCATACCTGAGGAGAACTTGTAAAGGCAAGGAAGCTGAAGGTGGTGGTGAAGGTTTTAACTCCAATAAGCACTAGATCATTTACTTTTTCAGTAATTATAAGCACAAGAAAGATAGCCATTGCTACTCCCAAATAAGAAGTCCGAAAAAACAATTTCAACTCTAGTAAGATATCACAATCTGGATTCAAGAATGGTGAATTATCACAAGCATATTCAATGCCTCTGTTACATCATACATGTTTCAAGGACCAAGTGCTTTGCCATTAAGCACTTGACACAAGGATCACATCAATGCCTTCTTAAACAATTATGAACGCAAATCATCTACTGAATTTAGAATGGAACACAAGAAAGCCGAATCATTTTTCAACCCAAATTAAGGAAAGGATCTAGGAGCAGAAAAGAAAACTCTAATTCCACAGCATCAAAACCAAATAAGGGGCTGTTTGTTTATCTCTTAATAGTTCCATTAAGAGGCAACCTCTGAACCGCTAAGAGGTGAATCTTGTTTGGCAAAAAAAAAGTCTGCCTCTTAATGGTCCTAAAACCATCTGAATGGTTTTGTATCTTGGGCCTCCCTTAACCATTCAAACCCCTAATTTCATTCTAAACAATTACCAAACAACCATAGTTCATTTTGCACTATATCATAAGAGCCTCGTAATCATTCTGCACACTTAATCATTCAGTAACTGCCAAACAGACTCTAAAAGTGTTATGCTTCCTCGATTCTAAATAAAAACTATATTTTGAATTTAAAAACCAAATAAAAAATTTGACCTTCCATTGCCGTGACTCAACGATTTTTTGCAATAAACAAAAAAAACATCAATTTCGAAACTTTAAAATTAGTATTACAAACTGGATTACATTGTGTAATAAGAATTACCGCTTGAAGAGCTTGCGAAGGTTTTCCTTGATCAATGAGTTGGCGAGCTACTGTGAGTAATCTTCTAGCAACTTCAATTTGGTCGGAGACGGAGGAAAGTTCGGTGGCGTTGGAAGGCGGAGAAGTCGCCGGAGCATCGGAATCCATCATATCGATGTCTTTAGAATCCATGGCATTATCTCTCAAACTTGTTTTCAATTTCAGTTCAAATGATTCGTAACCTACCTGTGTTCTGTGGCTAGGTTTTTTGTTTTTGGGTTCTTGTGATTCGTGAATATGTTCTTTTCAGACTTTTCCCTAATATTTCCTTTAACGAAAGGGCAACCTTTGGACATGGTTTATAACTTGAAAAAGAGTGAATTACTTTTAAGGTCCCTCTGGTTTGCTTAAAATTTGGATGTGGTCCTTTAAATGTAGTGTCTAGAAGGTTCTTAGCTTTCATTATGATAATGAAAGTTAGGGGTTTTTCGGTTCGTTTTCTATTTAAGACTAGTATGGGTCTCGCGTTTTGTGCGATAGTGATAAGTATTTTAAATAAATAATTGTCGTAGTTAGCATAAAATGTAATTCTTTATTTGTCTATTAATAAGATACACTTTAAAATGTAGAATGTATTTCCATAAGTGTTTCAACTTTATATATTGATAAAATGTGTTATTAGGAAGAGTTTCATATGTATCGGTAACAACTTTGTTATGCTATTTTCAACTCAAACGACATCACACAACCCTATCATTATTGTTGTTACGAAAAGTTTGAAAATTTTATTTTTCTTCCAAAAAATGGTTCGACTAAAATTAATCAAGCCTACGAGTTGCATTAAATAAACATGAGACAACTTTATTAGTTAACACAACAACATTCTTTTAGTTTTTTAATATATATAGTCATTTTCTATTTCAAAACTTTGATCTTTTCATCAATGTGGGATGATGAAACTAAACCACATTTCAAGATTTGAGGATTACTCAAATTTAATGTTGCCAAATCTTCATCCTCGGTTTTGATTTTTACATATTTTTCAAAAAATGTCACTAAATTATGGCAACTCAATGTCTTGACACAAAAACCTCCCATCTTTATTTCTTATACCCACTTATTTGTTCCAATCTTTCAATTTTTTACCAATGTGGGACAACTTAAATTCAACCACCATCCACCATTTGAGAATACTTAATTCTCATGGTTCCACCTCAAAATGCATTTGCAAAATAGGGTAAGCTAAATTGGGTCAAGCACATGAGTTTACACAAATACATTCACCCCTCCTTTCTTATAGTCACTTCATCTTTCAAAACTTGCATCTTCAAACCAATATGGGATGATGCCAAAATAGGGTAAACTAAATTGAGTCAACACATAGTTTACACAAAACATCCATCCTTCATTTCTTATAGTCACTTCCTACTTCAAAAACTTCAACCACAACAATTTTTTTTAACAATTTTATAATAAGATTTGTTTTGCATAAATAGTATCATCTAAAAAAGATAACCCATGACGCAAACCCCATGAGTTGACTCAATGACATCCTATCATTCTTGGTTTATCTTTCTATCTCTCACCAATGTAGGATCTCAAACTCAACCAAAATTCACCAATACCCAATACTCTATTTTCATACTGCCAACTCAATACCACTTGGTTTTTCTTTTTATATATAGGGAGAGGTTCAAATGAGAAGTGCTAAATATTTAAGAGGTAAATAAGTGATCTTAGTCATTCATTCGGTCAAGATCGGCGGCTTTGACCGAGAAGCAGCGGATAATTCCTCGCGTGGTCTGCACAAGATAGAGGGGTAGTTTCGTAAAAAATACGCGGGACGAGTTCATATATGAATCTGTGTGATTCACATATGAACAATACGTTCATATATGAACATTTTGTAATTCACATATGAACAATACGTTCATATATGAACCTTTTGTAATTCACATATGAACTCTTTTTAACTAATTCATATATGAACCTTTGTGATTCATATATGAATCAGTTAATTAGTTCATATGAGAATTAGTTAAATAAAAGTTCATATGAATCACAAAGATTCATATATGAATCAGTTAATTGGTTCAACTGATTCATATATGAACCTACAGTTAATTAGTTTCATATATGAATCAGTTAATTGGTTCAACTGATTCATATATGAACCTACAGTTAATTAGTTTCATATATGAAACACACAGATTCATATATGAACTCGTCCCGTGTTTTTTGTAAAAGTTACGAAATTGCCCTTCTATTTTTGGAACAGCCGCAACTTTTGACCAATTAAAACCGATCTTGACCGAATAAATGGCTAAGATTACTTCTCTACTTCTCAAATATTTAGCACTTCTCATTTGAACTTGTGGCTATATATATATATATATATATATATCGATTTTTTATAATAAGATTTGTTTTGCATAAATAGGGTCATCTAAATAAGATAAACCATGACACAAACCTCATGAGTTGACACAATGACATCCTATCATTCTTTATTATACATATCATTATAATCCAATCTTTCTATCTCTCACCAATGTGGTATATCTCAAACTCAACCAAAATTCACCAATACCCCAATACTCTATTATCTTGATGTCACCTCAATACCTCTTGGTTCTTCTTTTAGTATATATATTGACGATGTTTTGTTTTGCATAAATAGGGTCATCTAAATAAGATAACCCATGACGTAAACCCCGTGAGTTGACACAATGACATCCTATCATTCTTTTTTATACATACCACTATACTCCAATCTTTCTATCT
Organism: Saussurea involucrata; assembly: GCA_033807775.1. Classification (NCBI taxonomy): domain Eukaryota; kingdom Viridiplantae; phylum Streptophyta; class Magnoliopsida; order Asterales; family Asteraceae; genus Saussurea; species Saussurea involucrata. The sequence goes on along the minus strand of CM066317.1, from coordinate 16,596,329 downwards.
CTCACCAATGTGGGATATCTCAAACTCAACCAAAATTCGCCAATATATACCCCAATACTCTATTCTCATGATGTCACCTCAATACCCTTGGTTTTTCTTTATATATATATATATTGACCGGTTGATTATCTTATTCACACCAATGTGGGATATGGAAACTCAACCACATTTCAAGATTTAAGAAATACACAAACTTTATAATGTCAATCTTAGTTGTATTTTTATACAATCATTCTTGGTTGTTCTTTTAATCAATTTTTATGTATATAGACTTATTTACCATAAAGACGTTGTTTTAACAAATTATTACATAAACAAAACTCTTTTTTTGCCAAAAAAAGGTTTACTAATGTGGGCCAAGACTATGACTTGCTATAAAAGAATGAGCCACACATTTCTTATACACATTTCATTTTTTCAAACTTTTTTTTCTCACAAATGTGGGATAGCCAAAACACATTACATTTCAAGATTTGATGTATATAAACAAAACTTTTTTGCAAACAAAACTTTTTTCCAACAAAAGGTTTACTAATGTGGGTCAATACTATCACTTGCTACAAAAGAATGATCTCCTTAATTCTTATACACATTTCACGCTTTCAAACTTTCTTTTTCTCACCAATGTGGGATAGCCAAAACACACCATTGTAAAGCCCGTGTCCCGGTATAGATTATTTTCACTTATTTAATTATTTATTATCTTTGTTTAAAACGAGCTTTGATTAGCGGGTTTATCGAGAAGGATTAAATATGATATCGATGGGAAGGCGTTAATCAAAATTGCAAAGTAGTGGGAAGATAAGGGACCAAAAGTGTTTTTTTAATTGGAAGTTACATGGGATCGGCTTAAAAGGCCGACCCCCCCCTCCCTCTCGTCTTTTTCTGGAGTCGCACACAACAAGCAAAGCACATCAACCCTAATCTCTTCCCTTCCTTGTCTTCATCGCCGAGACCATCCCCCCTTCCCCTTCGCTGCCGCCGATCAACCCACATACCGCCGGCGCCGCTGGTTTCTGCCGGCGGGAGAAGAGAATGGCAAGAGGAGAAACGGCGAGGGAAAGAGAGAGAAGCGAGAGAGACGACCGGGAGAGAGAGAGGAAAACGGAGTTGGGTTTGCCGCTGGATTGACGTCGCAAGGTAAGTCCTTCTCCCTTTCGTTTTGTTTCGTCGTCGCCGGACCGCCGGGAACCCACCACCGCCGCAGCTATGGCTGCCGGCGGTGTGCGCCGCCGCCGTGCGCCACCAGTTCGGTGGCTGTGGAGGGCGGGGTTGTTCGGGTTGTGCGTGTGCGTGTGTGCGGCAAGGTTAGATGGTCGGGTTTTTCGTTTGGTCTCGCCGGAATGCCATAAACCACCATCGCCGCCGCCGCCAGATGCCGCCGTCGGCGGCGACCACCACTGCCGGAGGTGGCAGTGGGTGGTGCGCGTTTGAGTCCAGCCCTTGTCACCTAAAACCCTGATCCATAACCAAATCGCGTAAACCCGAAGCGAAAAATAAAGTTGTCATTTTATGTGAAATATCTCATTCGGTCCCTGTTTTGCGACGGCCATAACATTTCCGTCGTAGCTCGGATTGAGGCGAATCTGGTGTCCACGGTTCACATTCTGTGTCGGGCACACTTTTCATGTTTTAGCGGAAGTCTGGTTCGGCCTCTAGCTAGGCGTATTTTGACTGTTTATACAGCAGGTCCGGATTTGTCAGTTCACGTTCCGTTTTAAAAGTCACAGTTTCTGCCACTGTTTTGGGAAAGCCATAACTTTTGATAGGAATGTCTTATTGGGGTGTAACCAGTGCCAAAAGTTCCCATTCTGAGTCTAGTAAGTTTCTTATGTTTTGCGGAAAAACCAGTTCGGACTGTAGCTAGTGTCAAACTGCTGTTTTGTAGCGAAAGGTGCTGTTTTTTCACTGTGCAGTTAATCGGTTTTGTAAAATCCATAATAAATTGTAGAAAAATCGTTAGAACGCGCGCGATATGTCCTTGGAACCCTAACTCAGAGCACTTTCTGGTTATGTAATTTAATTGAGGATTTTCTGGGTTTATGGAGGTCGGAACAGGTCCCGAACAGACCTGTTTGGTTAGACCGAAAAGTCGTTTTAGTGACGATTTAAGGGTGCGTCGTGTTTTAGGGTCCGGGTCTCGTGTTAATACATTTTAACGATTGTTTAGGTGTTGGGAAGTGATCTTGGATTTGTGAAGCTTGAATTATTGTTTGTGAGCTAGACGCGCTTACGAGGTGAGTTCTCTCACTATAACTAATGTCGGTTATTTTTACATTACGATTTGTACGTGTGTGGTAGTTTTAATTGTTTGTGATGCGGGACTAAATAGTGGGGTGTCTAGTCGGACCTTTATTGTTATGACTACGCGGGTGGCGTAGGAGTTCGGTGGGGCCGAGGTTTATATACGCGAGTGGCGTAGTAACTCGGTGGGGCCGAGGTTTATATACGCGGGTGGCGTAGTAACTCGGTGGGACCGAAGGTTGTATACGCGGGTGGCGTAGAAACCCGGGGGAGCCGGGTAATGCTTGCACGGTTATCGTGTGGTCGGGTGGACCAGCTTATGCCTTTGGGTGGGATGGTGTAGGTATGCATGTTTATGATTTGTTCGTAGACTTGTATGCTGTTTATGTGCAATTATCTGTTTAGAGGTGGTGTGGGAATAACTGTGTTATTTATGGTGTCTGAATTCACTAAGCTTCGTGCTTACCCTTTCCCAATAAATTGTGGTTTCAGGTACGAGTGGCTCCAAGGCGTGACGAGTACACACTGGCCCGTGGGAAGAGTTGATTACTTTTATGATTTTAACTTTAGACATTTATTCCGCTGTTTATTGTTTGTGAGAATATTAATTATGAGTTTGCAAATGAAATGATTGAGTTATTAAATGAGTTTTTATTAATGAAATGTTACTTTAAAAATTTTAAATTCCTTGTAATTTTTGGGACGTTACAACTTGGTATCAGAGCACAGCTTGAGTGAATCAAACACATCTCGGTGTGTTTGGTCTCAAGTTGCGGCTATGAAGTTTTAAATTTTTTTACTAAAATCTTTGAGAATAAAGGAAAAAGGAAAACCCGTTTGGGAAACGGTGAGCGGAGGCGCAGTGTGTACAGTCAGCCGACGCCAATTGTGAAGGTACAGTACTTAGTGTATTTATCGCTTTCTAGATCATAGAGTATGCATGCTAGATTGCCTATGTTGTTTACACTGTACTGTATGATGATTGCTTGCTAGTAGGAATCAATACTAGTTATAGTAGGTTGTTAAGTGAAGGCCCTATAGGTTGTATGCAGTAAGGATCATATAGCCTTAGAATATTTGATTTAATTCTATTGCGCAGCTCTTGTTTGAGTCCAACCGTTCTAGGATAGAATCTTGTATTCGAATGTCTATTTGATTCACGCTGCATGTGACTGGGTATTCGCGAGGCAACTCGTTATGGTTAATAGGGATTTCGTGGTAGCAAGGGTAGTGGGATGAGATGAAATTCCTAGTGAGCTGGGAAGAGTGTTTACATATGAGTATGTATGCTAGATTGCTTTCTAGAACATAGGAGTATGTGTGCTGGAGTGTTTGGTGCTTATTACACTGTACTGCATGTTTGTTGTTTGCTAATAGGAGTTCATGCTAGCCCTGATAAGTTGTCAAGTGAATGCACTATAGGTTGTATGCGGTAGGAACCGAATAGCCTTAGAATGTTAGATTTAGTTCTATTGTGCAGCTCTTGTTTGAGTCCAACCGTTGTAGGATAGAATCTTATATTCGAATGTCTATCTGGTTTTACACTGTGTGCGACTGTGCATTCGCGAGACGACCCGTCATGACTAGTGGGGATTTCGTCATAGCAAGGGTAGTGGAGTTGGGTGGAATTCCTAGGGAGCTAGGAGAAGTGTGTACATATGCCGGTGCGGGCATATGTGTGTAGTTATCGGCGAGAAACTACTTGGACCCATCGGATGGAACTCGGAACGAGTGATGATAGGTGTGGAAGGTAGTAGTAGAGCTCCTACTATCGAAAACACAGGATCAATGCTCGAGTCGGGGAAAGTCACGAGGAATCCAAGGAGTTGAGCGTGAGCGTTGTTAGTGTGAATTATTATGTGCTAATAACTCGTTGTAACATCTACCCAGAATAGCCATCACAAGGAGGAACGACTATAGTAAACCTACTAGTACAGGTGTGTACTTGATTTGCTTTGATGGGATGATCGTTGGGGTAGTGTCGAAGGTTATAAATTAGTAGTCATTGGAATAAAAGGACGATTCTAGTATTAGTCACTTGGAGTGACGATGAGGATGATGTTTGTTTCGGGCCAAGATGGATGATTGTGCTAGAATCATAGGCTTATACAGCCGACTTTGATTGAGGAAAAATCGTAGGGATTATTTGACGTAATTTCCCAACTTGCCTAAGAGGTTTAAATGTCCGAATGACGTTAGTGGATCAGAGAGATTTGGAGGAGTAGGAGTCGAGGCGTAGAATGCCGACTGAGTCATGCACAAAGTTTGATTTTTAAATAGATTGCATTAACAATTTCGTGTGTTTCAAATCATTTTATGGATGGTGTTTTGGAATTTGGGGAAATGTTTAGCACACACACAAGATTTTGAAATATGGTTTTGAAAGTATATGAAATCGTTTTATCACGGGAGTTCAAACTTTGTTAGAATTTGTCTCATTTCGTTATTTTTCCAACGGTTCTTTCGGGTAAGATGATATCCGTGTTTTGTGGTATTTAAAAATGTTGGGCAAGTGACTACGGCTTGTGACTTTAACATTGGAACTCCTCCACATATGTTAGAGTTGAGACGGAAAGTTACATTCCACGATGTCTGTATAAAGCTATTTGAGTGATTTGGTTAAAATAAGTTTTTTGTTTTATGGCATGTTGAGTCGTGTGGGTTTAATTTCACGAGGTGCATATCTTATTTGTTTATGTGACCATTTGGAGAAATCTTGAAAATCAATTTAAAGAACCCCACCTTTTGAGATTTTATGAGATTTTAGTCGATATTTTCAAATGATGGAAACGGATTGGTTTTTATCTTTAAGTTTGAAACTTACACGAGATAGTTGTGTTTTAACAAAAATATATTTGTAAACCGTTTCATCGTTTTGTATGACTAGCCGACGTGCGTAAGATTTGTTGGTGAACCCTGTACCACGACATTTTATGTTGGAAAAAGAGGAATTTTGGGGTCAAATGTCGTGAAGCTGATTTTGAAATTATGTGCACACTTTTGTCGCACCCGGTGTAAGGTCGAGCGGTTACTTTAAGTACATGTCATGAGTCAATCCATACTAGAACCGTGACGGTTCATTTTTAAAGAAATTAATTTTTTCGCTTTGCGTTTTATGAGTGAACTGAGCTGCAATGGAATGATTTTCAACATGATTTTCATATGTGGGACGAGCGTGTCCATTTTTGCGTAACTACCGATCTGGTAATAGTAGTTTTATTGCATACGATCTTTTTGGAGATGAAAAATCTTGACGTTGAAAATATTTTGTAAATGATTTTGTAAACCATTTGGGAAATGCGCTTATAAGTGTTATGTGTCATTTTGAGAATTTTAAGGGTGTGAGTCCTTTTGGAAAACTCTTTTGTTTAACCCGTGTTGAGTTTGGGACTAATGTTGATCTTAGAGTATTGCTTGCTTAAATTTTATTTAAACGCGTTTTTGACCGACTTATGGGTCTAGCAAGCGTGGAGCATTTTGCTCGGTTTTGACTTTGAGATAGTCATGGGTCAATTGCACGGTTTTTAATGGCTCGATGTGAAGTTTTGTTGATGGGTTGTTTTGTTGCACAATTTTGCACTTATTGCACGTTGCGTATTTACATGTTGGGTGAGTGAGTCATTCTGGGATAGGCATGTTGTTGGTAGACTGTTTTGCATTGGATCCTTGGTCATGTCAGTCAGTCGTTGGTAACGGTCGGTTGGGTAGCTCGGGGTGGGACCCCGGTATTCATGTTTTATGACCTTGACTTTCCAGTAGGCACTAGGAGGATTTAGTCTTGGGCACTTACCTGGGAGGTAGTTCCGATGTGCCGGGCCTTGAGTCGTACCTGGGAGGTAGACGTTAAGGTGTATCTTGATGCGGTGTAACTAGGCTTCGTAGAGCGAGTGTGGAGAATAAGTAGACGGTGGAAGGTTGAGTATTCCACGTGTGTTGGTACTGTAGGCCGAATAGTATCGGTTAAGGGAATGATGCCCTTTATATTTAAGAGAATAAATGCGCATTAACCTTTTTGAGGTAAGTAGTATATTTAGGTGTCGACTTTTGGGCTTGAGGCCAAACACCTTTAGTGTAATCGGAGATTTTAGCCGATTTTAAGGTAATTATGGTGATGGTAGTAGTAACCCTGAGATGCTTACTTGTGATGAATGGTTATGGTGAAATGACCTTCGTGGGTGATTATAAATTTACTGGTTTGATGATTCGTGTGAAATAAATTTTGGGAGTCTATTAGAACACGTGGAAGTTAATCAACAGTTAATGGTAGGAATGATCGGATTCGAGTATCCAGTAGGGTATATTGGTGAGCAACTTTAGAATGGTTAGAGCTTGAAATTTGAGTCGGGATGTACGGAACATCTAAGGTTGGGAGGCAATCGAAGTCGTTTAACTAGGAATGATTCCAGTTGTTGGAATGTTCTTCCGATCATAATTTCAGTGTCCTTGAAGGAGTTTTGTTAGTAAGAAAAGTATTCGAAAAATTCTAGACGGGGTGAGAATTTTAGATTCTAGTTGAGAAAAGTCCAGTGGCAGCACCGGAAGGGTTCAGAGTGGACGTGGGAGCCCGAAGTGGAGAAGCGCGAGAACTATCTCGAGTTATTTGTCGGTCGAGACTTCGAGGACGAAGTCTAATCCAAGTGGGGGAGAGTTGTAAAGCCCGTGTCCCGGTATGGATTATTTTCACTTATTTAATTATTTATTATCTTTGTTTAAAACGAGCTTTGATTAGCGGGTTTATCGAGAAAGATTAAATATGATATCGATGGGAAGGCGTTAATCAAAATTGCAAAGTAGTGGGAAGTTAAGGGACCAAAAGTGTTTTTTTAATTGGAAGTTACATGGGATCGGCTTAAAAGGCCGACCCCCCCTCCCTCTCGTCTTTTTATGGAGTCGCACACAACAAGCAGAGCACATCAACCCTAATCTCTTCCCTTCCTTGTCTTCATCGCCGAGACCATCTCCTCCTTCCCCTTCGCTGCCGCCGATCAACCCACATACCACCGGCGCCGCTGGTTTCTGCCGGCGGGAGAAGAGAATGGCAAGAGGAGAAACGGAGAGGGAAAGAGAGAGAAGCGAGAGAGACGACCGGGAGAGAGAGAGAGGAAAACGGAGTTGGGTTTGCCGCTGGATTGACGTCGCAAGGTAAGTCCTTCTCCCTTTCGTTTTGTTTCGTCGTCGCCGGACCGCCGGGAACCCACCACCGCCGCAACTATGGCTGCCGGCGGTGTGCGCCGCCGCCGTGCGCCACCAGTTCGGTGGCTGTGGAGGGCGGGGTTGTTCGGGTTGTGCGTGTGCGTGTGTGCGGCAAGGTTAGATGGTCGGGTTTTTCGTTTGGTCTCGCCGGAATGCCATAAACCACCATCGCCGCCGCCGCCAGCCGCCGCCGTCGGCGGCGACCACCACTGCCGGAGGTGGCAGTGGGTGGTGCGCGTTTGAGTCCAGCCCTTGTCACCTAAAACCCTGATCCATAACCAAATCGCATAACCCGAAGCGAAAAATAAAGTTGTCATTTTATGTGAAATATCTCATTCGGTCCCTGTTTTGCGACGGCCATAACTTTTCCGTCGTAGCTCGGATTGAGGCGAATCCGGTGCCCACGGTTCACATTCTGTGTCGGGCACACTTTTTAGGTTTTAGCGGAAGTCCGGTTCGGCCTCTAGCTAGGCGTATTTTGACTGTTTATACAGCAGGTCCGGATTTGTCAGTTCGCGTTCCGTTTTAAAAGTCACAGTTTCTGCCACTGTTTTGGGAAAGCCATAAATTTTGATAGGAATGTCGTATTGGGGTGTAACCAGTGCCAAAAGTTCCCATTCTGAGTCTAGTAAGTTTCTTATGTTTTGCGGAAAAACCAGTTCGGACCGTAGCTAGTGTCAAACTACTGTTTTATAGCGAAAGGTGCTGTTTTTTCACTGTGCAGTTAATCGGTTTTGTAAAATCCATAATAAATTGTAGAAAAATCGTTAGAACGCGCGCGATATGTCCTTGGAACCCTAACTCAGAGCACTTTCTGGTTATGTAATTTAATTGAGGATTTTCTGGGTTTATGGAGGTCGGAACAGGTCCCGAACAGACCTGTTTGGTTAGACCGAAAAGTCGTTTTAGTGACGATTTAAGGGTGCGTCGTGTTTTAGGGTCCGGGTCTCGTGTTAATACATTTTAACGATTGTTTAGGTGTTGGGAAGTGATCTTGGATTTGTGAAGCTTGAATTATTGTTTGTGAGCTAGGCGCTCTTACGAGGTGAGTTCTCTCACTATAACTAATGTCGGTTATTTTTACATTACGATTTGTACGTGTGTGGTAGTTTTAATTGTTTGTGATGCGGGACTAAATAGTGGGGTGTCTAGTCGGACCTTTATTGTTATGACTACGCGGGTGGCGTAGGAGTTCGGTGGGGCCGAGGTTTATATACGCGGGTGGCGTAGTAACTCGGTGGGACCGAAGGTTGTATACGCGGGTGGCGTAGAAACCCGGGGGAGCCGGGTAATGCTTGCACGGTTATCGTGTGGTCGGGTGGACCAGCTTATGCCTTTGGGTGGGATGGTGTAGGTATGCATGTTTATGATTTGTTCGTAGACTTGTATGATGTTTATGTGCAATTATCTGTTTAGAGGTGGTGTAGGAATAACTGTGTTATTTATGGTGTCTGAATTCACTAAGCTTCGTGCTTACCCTTTCCTAATAAATTGTGGTTTCAGGTACGAGTGGCTCTAAGGCGTGACGAGTACACACTGGCGCGTGGGAAGAGTTGATTACTTTTATGATTTTAACTTTAGACATTTATTCCGCTGTTTATTGTTCGTGAGAATATTAATTATGAGTTTGCAAATGAAATGATTGAGTTATTAAATGAGTTTTTATTAATGAAATGTTACTTTAAAAATTTTAAATTCCTTGTAATTTTTGGGACGTTACAACCATATTTCAAGTTTTGATGAATACTCAAAACACATTATGCCACCTCATACATTGTGGTTTCTATTTTAATATATATTTGATATTTGATTGATTGATGATTGATTGATTTAAGAAATACACAAACTTTATAATATCAGTCTTAGTTGTATTTTTATACAATCATTCTTGGTTGTTATTTTAACCGATTTTTATGTATGTAGAATTATTTACCACAAAAACATTGTTTTATAAAGAAAACTTTTTTTTGCCAAAAAAAAGGTTTACTAATGTGGGCCACGACTATGACTTGCTACAAAAGACTGAGCTCCACATTTTTCTTATACACATTTCATTCTTTCAAACTTTCTTTTTTCTCATCAATGTGGGATAGACAAAACACACCATATTTCAAGTTTTGATAAATACTCAAACCACATTATGCCACCTCATACATGGTGATTTTCTCTTTTAATATATATATATTGATTTGTATGGATAAATTCGTTTGTATTGATAAAGTTGCCTATCTAATGACAAATAAATTGTTGTCCGTTTGTTGTGCTGAATAAACTGTTTGGATGTTAAAAATGACTATTTTGCACCTGGTTTATATTTTTGTATTATTTGATAAAAGTGTTGAATAAATAACTTTTTATTTAAAAGTTATAACATTATTGATGTTAGGCTTAAAGAAAACAAAATTATTGAAGAATTCCAAGCCACCTCTTAGAACCCTTTCCAACATCGAAGTTCTTAGAAACATAATGGAGAGATTCTTGAACATAAGGGAGATGGGTTACGATGGCCATAGATCTGGGTAAAGAAAGAAAAAAAACTTCATTGCGGTGGAAGATTCTTGAAACAAAATTCCGGGTTGTTGTTGTGTTTGCAAAGGGGAGAAGGGGGGAGAAGGAGATCTGTTGTTGGGGTTGTTGTTGTGTTTGTTGTTGTCATCACCGACGCAGAGGGAAGGAAGGTGCATGGAGAAGCTTCATTCAAGTGATGGCAGGATTGGCGACGTCGATAACAGGAAGAAGAAGAAGAAGAACATGTAGCTTTAGTCGGTGTCATAGCAGGAAGAAGAACAGTATCGGTGGTCTTTCATGGAGTTGTACTTTGTAAAAGAAGAAGGGGTTGAATGAAGGGTGGGTGGAGAAAATTTATAAAATTTAATGGTTGAGTGTATAGGACTCTATTTTTCTAGGCTTTAGCTGACCGATTCAGCGATGAGCTGACCGAATAAGCCAGTTTCGAACACCTAGACATGTTTGTGCAAATCAGTCATATCTACCTTATAGCCCATTAAGCCACAAACGAACATGCCCTTAGAGATGGGTAAAGAACCGTCTTTTAGAGAGCGAGAGAGAGAGATAAGAGCATCCCTAGTCATGAACCTCTTCAGAGGTTCATGACTCTGTCACATCAGCTTTCTCTCTCTGCCACATCAGTTTTCTCTTTCCTACTCATTTTATAAACCTTTCACTCTCAATCATGAACCGGTTCATGGTTAATTTAATAAAAACAATAACTAAACTTTAATTATAATTAAAAGACAATAATTAATAATTAAAATAATAAAAGTCACAATAATTAAAAATTACAATAATTGAAAGTTACAATCCATTAAAACTATATAAAAAAAGAATTATAGTTAAAAGTTACATATTGTTTTTACAATTAAAATAATAAAAGTCACAATAATTAAACCTTTCACTCCCATTACTTATTACAATTAAAACCCACTTATTACTGTAACACCCTCGAATTGGGAAAGAGCAACTAAATAAAATTTTCGATAATACAACCAAAATAATAGGATTTCTCCATATAAATCAATACGGGAAATACCTCCATCAATACATATAACTCCAGTCTTAAATACAAAGGCTAAGTTCACGTCGGGCGTTACTTAACTCAAGTGCAATTGCTATTCCCAAAACTTAATGCGGAAGACTTCACTACTAATTCACCTCCTGAGCACACTACTAGCACTCGACCTTTCGCAGTGTCTCTAGAACTATTCCTAACCTGAACCTGTTGCACATGCCGACAAATAAAAAGGTTAGTCTAACGCTTAGTGAGTTCAAGAGTTTATAACATGATTTATATAATTTGTAGAATGAAGGTTTGTGACATAAATCATGATTTCCAAAAAGGGTTTATGAAAGGATGTAAACGACTCATTTTCCAACGCACACAAAATCTATGAGAAAAGTTCCCAAAATGTATAATGCGTTTTCCAAAATGAATTCCAACTCCAACTCACTCAAAACGTACTTGGACATTAAATATCCCAAGAAATATAAACGTGGACGAAACTCCAATATTTAAAACATCCAAATATGATGAGGCATAGAACTCTACCAATAAACCATGAAGACTTTTCATATAAATAAAGAGCGTCACCGAAAATATGGATAAAAGCAACTACCCAAAAACAACACCTTTCGGTGACGGGGGAGACCCGATTCCATCGAAAGTGACGGGCACATAAAGTTAGGCCACTTATGTTGTTACTGGATTACACCTCAAGTCCCGTTCTTAGTTCCCATGCCATAAAGACATCACAACCTCAAACCTTTCCCATGCCTTTATTGCCTACTCCGTCGAGTTACACCTCAAGGACTTATGAGACCATATTGCCTATCCAGTCTAGACGAGTTACACCTCAAGGACTTCAATGTCCCTTATTGCATACTCGCTAGTGGCCCCACAGCCTAACGCATATAAACATGCGTCCCAATAGTCCACTCCTTGTGCACAAAGAGGTAGACCATCAAATAAAGACTGACTTACGTGCCTATGGATCCAATGCAACACAGTCTACAAAACATGCCCAACCCGGAATGACTAAAACACCTAAGCATGTAAATATCAATAATATGCAATGTGTTGCAATAAATGCAAATCATAAATAAGACTTCTCATTGAGCCATCAAAACCAGACAAAATGTCCCCAAGACTTCCTTAAAGTCAAAACCGAGCAAAATGCTCAAAACCCATTAGACCCATAAATAACGGTCCTCATAATACAAAATGCATTTAAACATTGTTTAGGTAAGCATATACCACAAAATCATCATTAACCCAAAACCCGTCACGGATTAATACAAATGGGTTTCCCAAAATGGACTCATACTCTTATAATTCTCAAAATGACTCATGACACTAAAATGTGCATTTTCCCAAATGGTTTATAAAAGCAATTATATCAACATGATTAACCCATTGAATAAGCTTTATTGAGCAATAAATCATTTAAGGACATATTTATGATTTCCACACATCCAACTATCCAAAAATCCCAAATATGGGTGTTTTACAAACTTTATAAAGTTAAACACTTCAAAAGGGTCAAACTTATCAAATAATCCAACAATTGATAATTTTAAGTAAAACACACAAATACTTGAAAAATAACATTTTTGGCATGTACAAAGTTTTCACAAATCAACTTGAACTTACCTTGCTAGATTTAGGTTAAATCTAGATTTTCCCCAAATTGAGCTCTTTTGAAGAAACTTGAATCTTTAAGCCAAATCCTCCAAAACCTAGGTCCACAAGTTTCCAACCATAAATATTTATTCCCAAACACTTAGAATCATTTCCCCCAACATATTACATCCAAAATCACCAATAAATCGAAACCCTAATTTCCAAATGAAGAGAAGAGAAGGTTACCTTAACCACAACTTGAATCCACCAACCAAAGCACTTATAGATCACCAACAAAACACCACAAGCTCCAACTCTTCAAAATGGGCAAAAAGGTTGGATGAAACCCTAGAATCAAGAAATCTTCAAGGTAAGATGAGATGAAATGAAAAAGGGTTTCAAGATTGTTTCCCAAACCATGGTAAATGAAGAAACCCACTTGAAATCTTGAATCTTGTAGTTAAATGGCTCAAAATCCACTTTGGGGGCTTAGGGTTTCGGTTTGGGAGAGAAGGGAGTGGAGTGGGAGAAGAGAGGAATGAAATGGGGTACAAATGGGTAAAAATCGGACTTTAAACAGCCATCAGTACCCCGATCGCGACTATGACACCGCAACTATGCCCTGGGCAATGTCGCGGGCATAGTCGCCCCAGGGTACCACTCTTCTGTTTGGTTTCACCTGGAAGTCCCTCCTCCGCGAAAATGACCACAACGACTATGCCAGGGTCAAAGTCGCGGGCATAGTCGCTGGTCGTGGCTTGACTTCTGCCCGAAACCTTGATATGTCGACGGTGAGCGCGAAAATTTGGGGTGTTACAATGTAATACCCCAAAAATTGGAAAACAAAAGTTTGGGACTTGCGGACGTCCGCGGGGCCAAGAGTCGGACGTCCGCGATGCGCGAAAGTCCGCGGATCGTCCGCGGAAGCAATAGAACATTTTGGGGTTTTCGGCCAAAGCAAGTCGGACGTCCGCGAGGGACCATGCGGACGTCCGCGACCTGTCTGGTGAAATAAATTGGTTTCCTTTTTAGGCCTTTCTCTCCCTCACTTCCCTTATTTCATCCTCATCCTCAACCCCAACTCAAACTCTCTCTCTCTCTCTCTCTAAAATCGGTTTCTCTCAAGAAACCCTAAGCCTTCCCTCTCCTCTTCATCCTTCTTCCCCAACACAAACCCTCACCATTTGTTATAAACCTTAACTCTTCTAGAAATCCTTCCACTTCATCTTCTTCACCAAGTATCTAGGGTTTTATCCAACCCTTTCCACTCCACTTTGAAGATTAGGAGTTTGTGGTTCATCTTGGTGGTTCTAGAGATATTTTGGTTGGTGGATTCAAGTATGGTTAAGGTAATCTTCTCTTCTCTTCATTTATGAAGTTAGGGTTTTGACATAAGTGGGTATTTTGGTGAAAAATGGTTGGAGAATGATTCTACATGGCTAGATCTAATTATTGTTGGTTGAAAACTTATGGATCTAGGTCTTGGAGGTTTTGGCTTGAAGATGCAAGTTTCTTCAAGGGAGCTTACGTTTGAGGAAATCCTAGATTTAGCCTAAATCTAGCAAGGTGAGTTCAAGTTGATTTGTGAAAACTTTGTACATGCCAAAAATGTTATCGTCCAAATGTTTGTGTGTTTTACTTGAAATTATCAATTGTTGAGTTATTTGACGAGTTTAACTCTTTTGAAGTATTTATCTTCATAAATGTTGTAAAACACCCATATTTGGGATTTTTGGATATTTGAGGTGTAGAAATCATAAATATATCCTTAAAAGATTTATTGCTCAAAATGAAGTCTATTTGATGGTTTAATCATATTAGTGTAAATGATTTTATAAACCATTTGGGAGAATGCACATTTTAGGGTCAATAGTCATTTTGAGAATTATAAGGGTGTGAGTCCTTTTGGGAAAACCCTTTTGTTTAACCCGTATCGAGTTTTGGGATAATAATGATTTGTGGTACTTGTTTACCTAATCGATATTTAAATGCATTATATGCTATGATGGCCGTTATTTATGGGCCTAATGAGTTTTGAGCATTTTGCTCGGTTTTGACTTTGAGATAGTCTTGGGGACATTTTGTCCGGTTTTGATGACTCAATGTGGGATCTTAATTATGGTTTGCATTTATTACATCATATCGCATATTATTGCGCATTATTAATATTTACATGCCCGGGTGCGTTAGTCATCCCAGGATGGGCTTATTATTATAGACTGTGTTGCATTGGATCCATAGGCACGTAAGCCAGTCTTTATTTGATGGTCTACTGGGTGTTCCGGGATTTGACCGAACCCCATGTTTGATGACCTTTACCTTCAAGGGTACACTAGGAGGGTTGAGTCCGGTTGAGCTGTCAGGTTGATTGACGGGCGTTTTATTGACCTTCGCCATGTCGGGGCAATGCCATGGTTGTATCCCCGCTTGTGCCGAGCCTTTGGTGGCATTCTTATTGATACTTCACTAAGGCCAGTTGTCTCTTTGGGTGTGACTTGTAAGGCGTCGTATGGGACACTTGGGCTTTTATGCAGTGAAGTGTCGTACGATTAACATTGTTAGAGTGGCGTACTTTTGTGTTCATCCACTCTCAATGGATACGGGTCTCCCCCGTCGTTGGCCAACCTACATGGGATTGTATATTGTCCCTGTTTTATTATTGTTGGTCTTATATATTTGACTGCGATTGGATGACTTCAATTTTGGATTCCCCTCCATGTATATTGAAGTTTAAATAAAGCAGGTCATTTCCATACTTATGGTATTTGGAACTTCATTACATTTTACGTTCGCATGAGTATTGGTTCGTATTATGTTTTCAATGAAGTGTTATATTTAAATGGATGGTTTTCCATGATTTATGGGTTGAGTATTTTGTCGTCCACCGTATTTGAAGGTTTTGCCTAATAAAGATTTATTCACGTATTTGAGTGAGTTGGGATTGAAATTCATTTTGGAAAACGCTTTATACATGTTGGGAACTTTCTCATAGATTTTGGGTGCGTTGGAAAATGAGTTGTTTATATCCTTTTTGTAATCTCTCTTGGAAATCATAATCTATGTTGCAAACTTTCATTTAAATAATTATTTCAATCATGCTATAAACTCTTGAACTCACTAGGCGTTAGCCTAACCCTTTTTATTTGTCGGCATGTGCTATAGGTATCAGGTTGGGAGTAGTTCTAGTGACACGTGTGAAAGGTCGTGTGCTAGTAAAGTGCTCGAGAGGTGAATAGCTTAAGTGAAGTTTTCTGCATTCATCTTTGGGATTAGCAATTTGTACTTGGGTTAAGTAACACCCGATGTGGTTATTAGTCTTTGTAACAAGACTTGAATTATATATTGTTTGGGGTTAACCATAGATTGTAATGTGAGGTATTTCACCTATTGAATTATAGGAATAAATTCTGTTATTTCGGATGTATTATATAAAAATTTAATTAGTTGCTCTTTCCCAATTCGAGGGTGTTACAAGTTGGTATCAAAGCATAAGTTTGAGAGAATTAGGTGTTGATTTTTGGATACCTAGACTCAAACTAGCGTTCTTTTAAGTAAATGAGAGTGAAATTCACCATTAGGCACTTAAAGATAGGATGTTTTGAGGTCGATGGAGTCACTAGAAACGAGAATCACGTCGAGAGTAGCAAGGATAATCATGTACGGTACGTTCATAATGACACCTGGCCAGTGTCATGGTGAATCTACTAGTATATGTGCATACTTGAACTACTTTAATGTGATGATCGTTGGGGTAGTGAAGAAATTCTAAGCGAGTAGTCGTTGGAAAAGATTGATGATTTTAGTATTAGTAACTTAGGGTGACAATAAGCATGATAATTGCTTTAAGTGGACCGTTTTGGGTCAAAAATTGATGGTTGGATTAGAACCATAGATTTATTGAATCAACCTTAATTCGAGAAGGAAACCGTAAGGTTAATTGATGTAATTCCCAACTTTGCCTTAAGAGGTTTGAACATCCGGATGACAATAGTGGACCAGAGGGATTTGGAGGAGTATGGGTTGAGACGTTGAGTGTCGACTAAGTTATGCACAAAATTTATTTTAAAATAAATTGCATCAATTATTTCTTGTGTTTCAAATCCTTATATGGATTGTGTTACAAAATCTTGGAAAATGTTTAGCACACACAGGATTTTAAATCATGGTTTTGAACGTGCATGAAATTCTTTTACTACGGGAGTTGCGGAACCTGTTTTAACATTAGATCTCCTCCACATATGTTAAAGTTTGGACGGAAAGTTATCTTCCATTATGTCTATGTAAAGTTATTTTGGAGACTTTGTTTAATGCAAGTTTGTTGATCAATGTTGTTTATATGGTATTACAACAAGAATGGAATTTTGGAATTTTGGCGTTTTAGTCATGATTTTGCTTATTGCAATTCGACTTTTGGAAGCAAAATGTTTGGTGCCATTTTATTGACTTGAGGTCATTGAGCCCATTGAATTTCATGGAGTTTTGTTTTACGACGTTTTGTGCCGTGTGGGTGCGATTTCACAATGTGCATACTCCATTTATTTATGTGAGAATTTATGAGTTATGTTGGGTATTTTGTCCCACTCGAGCTTTGTTGAGAAATATTAATTTTATGCCATAAGGCGACCAAAAGGGGTGAGTTTTGGAACTTTAGAGTCGCGTAATTTCTCTTTCAAAGATTTGTGTTAACACATATTTTGTTGCAACTTGTTCAGTATATGGATTGATTTATACGTGACGTAAGTAATGCATGAAAGAACACTTTGATGGTATTTCATAACAATTTACTTAATGCGCTTTTGGTCAGTTGATTGTTTTAGTATCATTTCATGTAAATGCATCATATCGACCTAGGAGTATGCATAGTTTGGTAACCATTACTTCTCGACACTTTGATAAACGAGTCGTGCATGAAAATGTTTTATTAACTCCTTGCTTAAATGAAGGCCATTTGGTCAAAGTATGTTTTAGTGTTGTGGGGATCATGCATGGTTTACGATACGTTATCTTTTGAAAACACGAATGTGTGAGTCGTTGACATTCGGTCAATTTTGGTTTGATGAATATTTTGGAAAATTGTAAACCTTTTTGGTTATAGAGAAAATGAGTATTTTGGATATTTTAACGAGTAAACTTTTAAGCATCAACGTTTTAACGTTTTATATTACGAATGCGAAACTTTTGATGTAAATGCTCCATGATGGGGATTTTGGAATTTTTTTTGCCTAAATCTAGAGTGCGTGGAATTGTTTATGTTTTGAACATTAATGCGCACTGTTTGTATGATTCAAGGTCGGAAGTTGATTTGAACCCTTTTTCGGTGTCAACCATTACTAGCACTCATTTTCTTCTAAGTTTTGGGAAAACACATTGATGTGTGCGAACTTTGTCAGAAACGTTTTACTCATGTGTCATTATATGACCGAATGAGGAAATTTTAGAAATTGATTTAAAGAATTTCATTTTTTGAAATTTTGTCGTGGACTATTTGATGCATGTTATTTCATTTCAAGAAAACCACTAGGAAAGTGTTACAAGCTTGCATGCATACTCCAATTTAAGATTTTCTCATGATGTTTTAATCGATTCAAATGATGAAAACGCATTGGTTTTGTCTTTAAACTTGGAACTCACACAAGTCATTTTATAATTTGACCAAAGTGTATGTATGAATCGTTTCATCGTTTTTGTATAATAAACTGACGCGCGCAAGTTTTGTTGGTGAACCTTGTTCCATTCCATTTTATGGTTAGAAAGGAATTTTAGAGTCAAATGCCGTTTGAACTTCTTTTGAAGTACGTGCGAAACTTTTGTTGCACACCATTTAAAGTGGGCATTTACTTTACGTGCACGTCATGAGTCAATCCATACTAGGACCGTAGCGGTTCATTTTAAAGAAGTTGTTTATTACACTTTTGCGTTCTGTTGATAATCTGAACTGCAATGAAATAATTTTCAATATAATTTTCATATGTGGGACGAGCTTGTCCATTTTTGCGCAACTACCGAACTGATAGTAGTAGTTTTTATGCGTACAGTTAATTTGATAAAATCTTTGTGTTGAACATTTATATAACAAGTTTTTGATTGGCATATTTGTTAAATAATTCACTTGAGAACCTTGAACTCATTAGGACCTTGGAAAGGTTAAGTAACCCCGGTTAAGAGTAAGTGTGTATAGAACCTCGACTATGAAAAGTTGGGTGTTTAGACACGTGATGTGGCTATAGGCCGAATGATATCGATGGCAGAGTCGATGTATTTGCTATAACCGAAAGGTTAGATTCGCAGTATCGTATTTTGAGGTTAGTATAACCGTTTTGTCGGCAACCCGGTTTTGGGTCATGGACAATTTTCGCACGAAGGACCCTTTAGACACCGCATTGATAACCCTAGTTTTGTGGGAATGCTCGGTGAACGGAACACGTGTGTGGAGTTCTGTTAGAGTTCAAAGCTTGGTGGTATATGTGAGTTTCAGAATCGTGCAACGAACAATAAGAAATCAATAGATAAGAAACAGGTCGGTATGATTTCAACTGGTCATCCAATTCACTTTCAATTGTAGAGAGAATTACAATAAGTGTTTGTGAAAGTAAAATGACAACTGGCTTATTTTTCTAAGCTAAACAACAGTATATACTAATGGGCCCGTGGCAACAAGCCCACGACCCATTCACTAAAAAGGCTCAAAATAAAGAATTGCAATTCAGCCCTTGAACTTCTATTCAACCAAATATTGCCTTAACAATCTCCCCCTTTGAATTGAAGTTCGAATTGGCGCCAGCTATCGACATATCTCTTACGGAGCGCAAAGTGTATCTCGAACATTCTGATCGCCCGGTGGTAGTCGATGCGTTCTTCAATCACTTCTAAGGCTTTTCGTGCAGTTGTCTCATTCGAGTTCGGAACATACGATACCTTTTGATTTTCGGATTCGAAAGTGATGATTTTTCGAAGAGCATCTTGGACTTTGAAGAGCGTGCCATCGCAGAATTTTTCGACCTGGCTGAAGCGGAGAAACCTCTTTTCTTTTTGTTCGTTGAGGTAGACTATCCCAAATTCAGGTTCTAGAAGAGTGCGTTCTCGAGATACAACTTCAATTCAGGAGCTTTCAGATTCAGGTTTACCTTCTTTACGCGGTTCTCGATTCCCATTTGAAAGTCTGTCATGTATGACATCATAATTGAGTGTATCAGGAATTGACGAACAGCCTCGAGCGCTTTAGTCACATGAAGAGGTCAGATGGTTCTGGTTCGGAGATCTTTCAGTAAATCAAGCAAGTCGAATGGTAAAAGATTCTTAAAGTCATCTTCATAAATTTTCCATTCATTACCGTCTTCGCGGCGAACAGTGAAAACTGGAAACACGACTCTAAGGATTCGGTTGGTTTGGATGTTGAGCACTTCAGTGATCTTGTGCTTGGTTCGGACTTGGCTAACTGGCAGACACCGCTTCATGGCTTTTATGTACCGATCTTGGTATTCTTTGTCAAGATGAGAAATCCTAAGACAGAAAGATGGCTCGATGGGGGCGTAACCTGTGAACGTATAGCTTCTTCAGAGATTCCTCCAGGTGAGGAATATGTATCATGATCTTCTCCCATCGGATTTGTTGCTGAGGAGGGGGAGGAAGACCAGAAGCTGTCGGTTGTTGAGGAGATGTCGGATTTTCAGCAGTTGTTGTTTCGGATCTTGTAGAAGTCTCGGCGGCTTGAGCAGAGTGAACGGGTGTACCATATAGATTTTGCAGCAGAAACTGGTCGTAGTCAACGTTGTCGTCTTCATCAGTCGGAAAGATCAGGTTTACCTGGATATTTACAGCACTGGCTGCTTTTTTGTACCATGCATTTTCGGTCTCCGGGTCGATCTGGGAGTCTGGATCTATCAGTTGTAATCCGGTCGTATCTGATGTATCATATGTGACCAATTCCTGTGTTGTTCCCTCAGGCTTTTCAACCGTCGGGTCTTCATCGTCTGAGATGTCCTTGTCTATTTCCATCTCAGCGAGGCTCAACTGGGCTTCAGGTTCATCTTCGGTTACAAATGCCGCAGTTGATGGTTCCGGTTGAACCACAGTAGTTTCAGTGAGGATCTGGGCGGTCTCGGCTAATCGTAGTCGTTTATTCTCCCCCTCACGGTGATCAGGATCATCCTGATCATCGTGTCTTCACTTTAGACCGCCTGCTTGACTCTTGCAGGTTTCTTCCATGGAGGCGACTCTCTCGGACAGCGTTTTGAGCGCTTGTTGAACGTCCTTAAGAGTCGTGTCAAGCTGATCCATTCTGGTGGTGATGGATGACGATGGAGCAGATACCTGGGATCGTAGAACAGAGATCATGTCTGCTTCGGTAGAGGCATCAGTTTCGGATTGCTGGAGCAGCTGAGCTAAGAGCATAGTCTTCAAAGTGTCCACCGAGTAAGTTGGCTGAACAGGAGCCGGTGGAGGTGTTGGTGCGGTTTCAGCTTCGACTACCTTCTCTTTTCCTTTGATCAGGCTTTTCAGTTTATCGAGCTCTGCGGTGAGGCGCTGCTCCATTGCCTCGCGGACAGCCTTGAGGGTGTTGTCCAGAGACCCTTGTGACACAAAGTCGGGTAAAGTAACTCCGGGATCACTTAGATTACCCGTTGAGGCATCTACCTTAGAGGCAGAGCCACCTACGTTCACGGTTGGCGAAGGTGTGTCCGTGGTAGGATTTCCTTCCGATCCTCGGATTCCACTTAAAGGCGGAGATCCTACGGATGTTCCGATCGGGTCACCAAGAGCACCGATTTGATGGATCTCATCTTGTGTCCTAGCCGAAGAATGTTCAATAACAAGTGGCTCTAGACTCGATGGTGCTCTAAAAGAAGGCGAGACCGGGGGCTGCTGGTCTCTTATTTCAATACCAGTACCCTCCGAGTGAGAGACTGGTAGAAGTTGTGCTATATCCCTGTGCAAAAGTGAAACATCCGTCTTTTGAGAGACGGATGAGTGGCTTGGGAGGTTGTGCAATTGTGCCGCTGGGTCCACGACGGCTTCTTCAATACCCCGTCCTAACGGATGAGACGGGATAGCAGATGTGGCTACCCAGGCGACACTTGGCTGGATTCGCTCAGAAGCCTCTTTATCTTTACGACTCAATCTTTCTTGGTTCGCTTTCGACCTCAATTCCCTCCGTCTCACATGTTCTAATTATTCAACTAATACTCCCTCCTCTCTCCTTGTGTCTCCCGTATCAGCCTGGGTAGGAGGGATTAGGGGGTTTGTGGGTGAGTCGGATGGAATTCCTTTGGTCAAGTCTGGGTTTGGTCCGATACGGGGAGGTATCAAGGATGCACGTATAGCACGATCCGTATCGGATTCGGTGGAGTCAGATTCCACGTCTTCAACTTGTCGGGTAGGCGAAGGAGGATCATATATGTAGGGCTACGGGTCATGGTGGAGCATTGGTCTTGACGAAGTACCTGCTTCGCCCGTCGATCGGGTGGTGGGAATGGGTTGTTGGCTCGATCCGGCTTGGGAAGTACTGGTTCGCGTATCTACTGCACCGCCCATGCCTGTTCCCCTCCCACGTACTCTCAACACACCCCACCCGGGAGCCCCTGCTGCCCGGGCCCTTCCTCCTCTTGTCCTAGGACCCTCACGTCCCTCGGTCATATGTCCCTGGGGAGGTGCCTCCGGTGCTGGCTGGACCATGGGATTCCCTAACTCTTGCGTATATTCTACTACACTCGGTGCAGTGGGGTCCGCGTGCCCCAGTAAGGCTTCAGGTATAGGCATGGATGGGGTAGCAGATGGGTTTTGAATCACCAAGTATTGTTGATTGTGATGAGGACATACCGGATGGTTGATTCATCGTGGGATCAGAGGGTTCACATCCATATGTTGACGAACGGCTAGAGCAAAGAACCGCGGAAATGGTAGGAACTTCTTTTTGGTACCGCCGATCTGTTTGATGGCTAGCACCAATTCACGCCAAATGACGGCTGCATAGTCTATGTGCCGATTGTAGACAACTACATGAAATAAACGTAGGAAGTCCACGGTGCACTGGTCTATCTCCTTCCATCATGAGGATAGACATCGGTTTAGGATGGAAAAGAGAGTGTACCAGACCGGGGGGATGTATTTTCTGTTGAAAGCGGACGGGCGGTCGAGGGCGTGGCGATATCCGGGTGCACGAACTTCAGCACACAGTGTGACATCGTCGATGGTGGGTGCATAAGTTGCATGGCCTCCGGCAGTCGGTTCCGGTAGGGACAGTAGTCGGCGGAAGGATTCCAACGTCAGAGTGAATGGGTGGTGATCGATGTTGGCACTGATGGTCTGAACGTTGTTGATAGTGACCACCCTCGCCGTGTGCCATACTTGACGTACATATATGAGCGGCACGTCAGTTGTCGCGGTCAGTGCTCGGCGAAGTGGGTGGCCGAGCAATATATCAACTACTACTCGATGATCAGGTCTGAATGCGGCAGCATCAAGGTGGTGGTTGTTTGGATTGATCTCAAGTTCCTGATCCGCGGGAACCAGTGTATTATCGGCCTCGTCGTCAATGACATCCTCAGCAGGAGGGATGTTTTGCTGTGGGTCATCATGTTGTTCCGCCATGTAGAATACCTGTAAAGCATAGTGTTAGATAATGGACGGGATAACACCACCTTCAAAGCGTACCTTAGCATGTGAATGGCTCAATCATCGGTTGATTGAGGACTGGCTGTAAGAGCATGACATTGGGATTGCCAATGTGTGAGAATGCAAATGAATTGGATGCGAGCAGTGTCCGGATAAACAGGGTATCCGGACAAGCAGAACTGACTGGGCAGGCAGGGGTTACCGGGTAACATAGAGGTTACTGGGTAGATCAATCTTACCGGGTGAGAAAGGTTACCGGTTATAGAGGTTACCGGATTGACATAAGAAACCGGGTTCAAAGGGGTTACCGGATCTTGAACTTACCGGATGTCGAACTTACCGGATACAAAGGTATCCAGACGACATGTGTTACCGGGGATCAAGGTGTCCGACTGTCAAGCTAGTTACCGGATGTTTTGCTAGTTACCGGGTAACTTAGGAGTTACCGGGTATCAAGGGTTTCCGGATGCGATACTGTGGACCCAAATCGAATCAAACACTTAACCAATGATGAATATACTCGGTTTATATGAGTCTAAATCATGAAATATACCACAAACAAGTATGAGATATAGTGTAGATTCCTAAATGGCCCTGAACATGAACCGACCCAAAGTTGGGGTTTTAGAAACCCCGGTCGATCGTGAAATCAGTTCAAATCGTGGGTGAATAATCGATACAGATAGCTATGGAAGTGCGAATAGTGATTAGAGACAAGTGCCTGTAGCATAGGATGTGAAATCGATGAAGAGGATTGCGATTTGAAGGTTTCCGAGTGAGATAGAGTCGAGAGAGAGTGGAGAGGTTTTGGTTGCAACTTTCCGGGTATGTTTGAAATAACACGAGTTAGGGTTCCCGGATGGTTATATATGAGGGGACACTTCCCGGGTTGGTTACCCAGTAACCGACCCGAACCGGTAAGTTTAGGATGGTCTTCAAATGGTTGATGATCAGTTCCGGAGTTTCGTCTTTCCTGCGAAGGAACTGGACCCATGTGTAGCGTGAGAAGTCATCCACCATCACCAGGACGTATTTGCGCTTGTTGATGCTCTGAACACGCATCGGTCCACACAAATCCATATGGATAAGTTCGAGGGACCGGGACGTGCTTGGAGCGGCCTTCGGCTTGTGCGTCGCTCGCTTCATCTTTCCCATCTCACATGCCCCGCAGAGTCGATCCTTCATGAATTGAAGATCGGGCATGCCTTTTACGTGTCCGCCCAACACCAGTTTGTTGATACTCTTGAAGTTAAGGTGCGAAATACGTCGATGCCAAATCCATGCTTGTTCGGAATTAGCCTTTGACATCAGGAAGACAGGGTTATCGGACTTCAGGGCTGCGAGGTCGATGGTGTAGAGGTTGGTCTTGCGCTTTCCAACCAGTAGCTCCGTTCCGTCGTCGGTGAGAATGCTACACCTTTTGGCTTTGAACCGGACCTCGAGATCTTTGTCGCAGAATTGGCCGATACTGAATAGATTGTGTCCCAATCCCGCGACGTGTGATACCTTATTGATAGTGATCTTGTCTTGGACAATGTCGTCGTAGCCCATAATCGGCGCCTTGTCGTCGTTCCCAAATCTCACATCTCCACCATATTCTTCTTTGTAGTTCGTGAGAAGCTCCCTCCTTCCGGTCATGTGCTTGGAGCATCCAGAGTCTAAGTACCACACATGACCGTCCTGCAAAAACAAGTTTAGCGAACTTTAGGTAACCATATTTGCATGGGTCCTGGAGGGTTAGGTTTGACACCTCTCGGAGGAACTTGCTTTGAAACAGGGTGCCTGTTGGGTGTAGGATTTACACCTTTTGGAGGAACTTGTTTCGGCGCATGTTGCCTCTTGGGTGTCGGTTTAACCTCAGTAGGAGGAACCCGTTTTGAAGTGGGTTTCCTATCTTGCTGTGGTTTAACCTCTGATTGGGAACCCCATTGAGTATGGTGTTTCTTTTTGGTTTTACGGGGTTTGCTTTTGGGTGTATGATTATATATATGATATGACCCAAACCAATCATTATTATTAATATCATCAAAGTCATTCCAACCACAACTAGAACAACACAAACAATCATGCGATAATTGAATCAATTGTTGAATGGAATAAAGTTTAATCGGAAAATTAACATCACGTTTAACAAAATCATTCCTATGATTCCAAGCACAATCGTTTTTGTTCATTCTAGGATAAAAACTGTATTAAAAGACTTTGATGCAGCATCCTCGACAGGTTCCTTAGCTAGCCACTTTGGTTTTTCTTGTTTAGCGCGACCAATTTTATCTGAAACAACATGGACAACAATTTTGAGTAAATCAAAAAATGGATTTCAAGCACCATGAACACAGGCGACTTAAATTTTGAATAGTAAACTTACCAGAATTCAAGAATCACTTTGAATTGTTTCGTCCATTGGTTCTGATACCAATTGTGAGTTTCAGAATCATGCAACGAACAATAAGAAATCAATAGATAAGAAACAGGTCGGTATGATTTCAACTGGTCATCCAATTCACTTTCAATTGTAGAGAGAATTACAATAAGTGTTTGTGAAAGTAAAATGACAACTGGCTTATTTTTCTAAGCTAAACAACATTATATACTAATGGGCCCGTGACAACAAGCCCACGGCCCGTTCACTAAAAAGGCTCAAAATAAAGAATTGCAATTCAGCCCTTGAACTTCTATTCAACCAAATATTGCCCTAACAGTATGACTAGGTGTCAACCTTTTTGGGTTCGAGGTCGAGGACCGTTGGTGTATTCGGAGGGTAGTAGTCCGATTTTAAAGAAATAATGGTAACGGTTGTAGTAATCTTAAGATGCTCGATTGTGATGAGTAGCTTTGGTGGAATAACTTTCGTGTGTGGTAGGAGAACCGGTCGGTTTGATGATTAATGTTGGGGTGGATTCTTGGAGTCTATTAGGGCTCGTTGGAAATAAACGACAGTTAATGGTAGGAACAATTGGAATTAGAGATTCGGTTGATCTCGGTGTTAATTAAACCTTGGATTGATTTAGAGTCTGGACCAAAATCGGGGAAGTACATAACATTCTAAGGTTGGGAGACAACCGAAGTCGTCTGATTGGGAGTGACTCCAGTGGTTGGAGCGGTCACCCGGATATAAGTACAGTGTACCCGAGAGGGCATTTTGGTAAGAGTTTGCTTGAGGTTTGTCATAGCAGTTCGTGTAGGGAAAATTTAGATTCCAGTTAGGAGCTGATGGATTATGGTCATCGTTGAGTCAGTTAGCCTTTGGTTATAAAGGATTTAGATTTCAAGGACGAAATCATTCTAAGGTTGGGAGGATTGTAACACCCCAAAAATTGGAAAAACAAGTTTGGGACTTGCGGACTTCCGCGGGGCCAAGGGCCGGATGTCCGCGATGCGTGGAAGTCCGCAGATCGTCCGCGGAAGCAACATAACATTTTAGGGTTTTTGGCCAAAGCAAGCCGGACGTCCGCGAGGGACCATGCGGACGTCCGCGACCTGTGTGATGAAATAAATTGGTTTCTTTTTTAGACCTCTCTCTCCCTCACTTCCCTCATTTCATCCTCAACCTGTTAATGCCAAAAATCGCACCAAAGTACAACTTAAGGTCGATGTGGACTTAAACAACTAAAGAAAGGATCTTTCGACGAGACGTGCGACGATAAATAAAATAAAGGAACAATGGATTTGATGACGCAGGAAAAACCTCAAACGAGGAAAAAACCTGCGGACGACAGGGGGTGTCGTCGCTGCACTATGGTCGCCAATCAGGGGCGATGTCCTTTGGTACTGGTGTCGATCGTACAGTGATTACAATACAAATGAAGAAAATGCTTCGAAATGTAAAGTACAAGTGTTTGAATGTAAAAATAGGTGTTTGTTGTGTATGAAGCAAAGTATGAACTGCTGGTCGAGGGCTGTTGTCGTGCGTCAAGAGCGATACTTAGAATAATGGTTCTTCGCTTCAGGTGTTCTTGAATATTGCTTCGGTTGTTAATCGCCGGATATTCCCTCCCTTGAAATGTTGATTGAGCTTGATATTTATAGTCTTCGTATCATTAATTAGCTCCATGAATGCTCTTCTTAACGGCTACAACGGTTAGAAACGGTCGCCGGAGTAATGATCTTCGTCCGTTACGGTCGCCGGCTGTTTAATGATTGCGTCGGTTATAGTCGTTGCTCCTTAATGACTTTGACCCCTGCATTAAACACTTAACAAACGGTTATGGTAAACGTTAGTTTTGGTCGAGGTCGCATGGTCTTACGTGACGGTCGTGCGGAACGAGCGACGCTATGGTCGAGCGTCGTGAGGAACTCTCGACTTACTTTTCACAAGGGACGACGGATGCTCTTTGGGTCTTTGTCGAGACCTTATCTTAACACAAGACATAGTTCATAACCTGCGTCTTACCTTTTCTGGTCGTGGTCGAGCGACGTGATTTTTTTGCCCAAACAGTTTGCCCCCAAAATTTGAAAATTGAATGTCAAATTTAAGTTTTAAATTTTGCTTGTCGAACGCTTAGACTTGTGACCTGGGTTGAGGGACATACCTGGTTGTCGTGGAACTAGACCGGTTCGCCTTTAACTGAACGAGAAGTTGAAAAGTTGTGACGTCATACTGACGCACGATGATGCTTACCAAGCTGTCCAAGACAAGTGTCGAAGATCCGGGTGGGTATACGAAAGGACATGGACGCGTGTTGATTTGCCGAAGGACTCGATCTGACATGTCCGTCCGCATAAATAGAGATTGCGATTGGTTTTCTTCTGTTATGATTTAGGACAGTGTTGAGCAGAGCTTTCTCTTAGGGTTTCTTTGTCGCTTTTCGTTCGATCAATTTTTCGGGATCATATAAGATACCAATTCTTTAGTCGTCGTATGCGCCGCAAGTCCATTGCCAGGAAACCTAAGAAGAACTGGGATATCTGGGGTTTTTCGTACTTGCTTATTAATTTGACAGGTCTAGAGATGTCGACGGAGCCTAAGAGTATTATAGAAACCGAGGACGACCTAGACGACTTCAGAAGCCTGGCTAGGATTCCCACGGGGATCATTATAAACAGGGCTGGTGGTGTTCGTCCTGAAATGTGTGCTAAAGGGTATGTTGTTATATATGAGTATCCGTTTAAGATAGGTTTCCGCTGGCCATATTCGCCTCTAGCCAAGGAGTTTATGTGCGAATTTGACCTCTCGCCAGGACAACTGATGCCCCAGTTTTGGCGAGTCATTCTGGTCATTGAATGACTTACTTCCGGTTGGAATTCACCGATGGGTGTGAGGGACCTTCTGACGGCGTACAAAGTCACGAAGGCCAGTATTGGCGTTATAGCTTGTTTTCGAGACATAAAGGTGATCGTACTTTGGTTTTAAATACATCAGTCAATGATCGTGGGTGGAAGAAGAAATATGTATTTGTACGTTTAGCGACGCTCGACTCTGATAGTGACTGGATCAGAGAGGGCTGGAATATGACGGGTGAGTTGTCGATCTATATCTTTTTAACCGGTTCTTATCTGATTCCTTTTTTACAGTTCTTTTCTCTTATGCTCAGATATTAATTTTGACAAAGTAAAACCTGATCAAGAATCCAAGGCTAAGATCAAGAAATTTTTAGAGTTCAGTGGCAGGGATCGGACGTACGTTAATCGTCACCTGGTAGAAGAAGATGACGACACTGTTTTCTTGAGTGATAGGATCAGAATGGGTCGAGAGGAAAGGGAGAAAAATGATGAAGAAGAAAAGAAGTCCCGACGGCTGGGTCTGACTTCTCGAAGAGGACAAGGATGTCCATTCTGAGGGAACCATCTCTGAAGACGGGTAACCCACCGAGGGTTGCCTTGTCCAGGAAGGCGATGGCATCGGTTGCGTTTGATACGACCGGCGCAAAATCCGTGGATACTGCGCAACCGGCGACGATGTTTCCCGTCGTCCTATCCGGCCCTTCGTCGGTCGACATGAGCAAAGGCGCACAGAAAGGATCTGTGGGGGAGACGACGGTCAACTTTACGTTGCCGTCGGATTTTCTGGACGACAATGTCTTGGACGAGACGAAGTTGCTTCCCCACTTAGAAAAATATTTGCTCCCGTCTTTCAGAGAGCGTTTTGACGGGTTTTCTTTTGAGAAAAAAGAGTTCCATGCAGCTGGACTCGTATTCTTGGTAAGTTTCTCTTTAAAAACTTGTTTTGTTGCAGTCGTTGTCGTTGTTTATTGACGATGTTCGTCTTTATGATTTCGTAGGCACTTCAAGCTTGCTTAGCATTACAGGCTGAGACGACGAATGTAGGGAGCTTGACGGATTCTGTTATCAAGGACGAAGAAGCAGCGTTGGCTAAGGAAAAAGCTGCCCTGGAACACGAAGAGGCGGTGTCAATGCATCTTGACCATGCTTTTGATGAGCTAGATGCCCTCAGTCACGCAAGGGACGAGGTGAATTCCCGTTTGAAGGAATCTCTATCTTTGATACGTGATCAGAGAGAGGAGCTGGAGGGGATGAAGGCATCTTTAGCTGCGAAGAAAAAGGAGGTTGAAGAATCCAAGATTAAAGCGACAAACTTGGAGAAAGAGTTCGAGGAGTTGAAGGTCGAGAATAGGTCTTTCTTTTCTTACGCTCGACTTACTGCGCGTGCTGCAATCATGCGACGACACCTGCTAGGAAAAGACCCTCTTGTTTTGGCGAAGGGGGAGTTGGAAATCTATCTGAATGGCGTTGGGACCGAGAGAGATCTTGACTCAGATGATGAGAAGGACGTCGAGGAAGATATGGTAGGTGAAGGTCCTCAATATGAGACTTCAGGCAAGGATGCAGCGGATGCTCCTTCTTTAGTTTAAGAATTTTCTCTTTTTCTCTTTTGTTTTACTGCTCGACCGTTGGGGGTCAAATATGTTCTTGAATTTTTTTTATGGTCGAACTTATGCTTTATATATTTGGTAAACAAATATTGTATCAATTGAACATAAGATACATAGAAATCATGCGACCAAGGTACTTTATAAAATATGAGAACATACGATCAAAGCATCCATACCGGGTATAAGAAAGAAAAAACAAGGCATTCGTTTAGAATGTGTGCTAATTAAACACAAATACATGCGACTAAGGCATTCATTCAAAACGCGAAGTCTTTCTAAGTTAAGAAGCTCAGGCTGCGAAGCCGTCTATGCCATCGTGCGATTAAGTAGTTCGATTAGTTGTAAGGTGTGATCAAGTCATGGACCTGATCGTCTATGTCGTGCGATCCTGCGATAAAACGATGTCGAAGGTTGGTCGTTGGCTCACCAACGACCCTCCGATGCTTAAGTCAGTAACCGTTTGTGAGAAAAATTTGTATGGAAATGAGTTAGAAATCATACCTTTCTCCTTCATGGGGTATTGCCCCTCTGTCATTTATTATCCTATTCTTTTTGGAAAGAAAGATAGGTTTTAAATGACAGGACAACACGACGATCCGATGAGATACTGTCTGTGATTGATCATGTCGTCGTATGACAGGGCACCATAGCGACGTTTCGACTCATTCTCGATCTTCAGGATTCCCAATGGCATAGGGGATTTTAATTGACAACGTTTGCATGCTCGGGAGTCGACGGTCGATGGCTGTTAGCTGGAAGAACGACATCGTCAATAATATCTTTGAGATTACCTTGTGGAACATGATATGCCAATTCTTTCTTGAGTGCGATACAATCATCTGTCGCATGACCATGGTCGACGTGGAAGTCGCACCACTTTGATTTATCCTTCTTAGCATCGTCCAAGCCTGACTTCTTCGGCCACCGGATGGTTGCTTGGGTGGCCTTCAGAGCTTCGACTAAGTCTTTAGCTGACCCTTTGAACCCATAAGATGAGATCTTGGGGTACACGGGGAATTTAGTCGCAGTTTTAGCTTCTGCCTTCGTCTTGAAACAAACGTTTGAAATCTGACGTGCTGGCTCTATTCTGGATATGGCTTTCGGCTTGAATTCTGGCTTCTTGACACCCAACGGCTTCTTGTTGTCAGTGTGTTTGCGACAAAAGGCTGCATCGTCTTCGACCCTCATATATGCTAAGGTTCGAGCTCGGACGTCTTCGAAAGTCTCTGGGGGATACTTGGTCAGATCGATATATAAACCTGAACTATCGTCTAGACCACGCTTATAAGCTTCGATCGCAGTTTTGATGTCACAATTGCGGATACTAATCATTTCAGCATTGAATCTATTGAAATAACTTCGAATAGACTCGTTGGTCTTCTGCACGACATAGTACAGATCACTAGTCTGCTTTTCCATCTTACGACTGCTGGCAAATTGCCGGGAGAATTGGTTGACCAATTCGGCGAACGACCCGACAGATTTGGGTTTGAGATTGATCAACCACTGGAGAGCTGGACCAGTGAGTCGCCCCGAAACTCTTGCACATGCATACTTCCTGGTACATGTGTGGAATCGAGATCGTCCACATGAGCTGCTTATACTGCGCGACATGCTCGGTTGGATCGGTCACACCCGAATACTTGGGAGTGAAGGCAGGAATGTTATACTTCTTTGGGACCTCAACGGTGGCGATCTCGTCGATGAAGGGCGACGCCTGATATCCCGAGCGAGGCTCGACGTCGACAGGCACGGCTGCCCCAGGCAACTTGGCGAGCAAGGACAGGACGCTCTCATTTTGGTCTTCTAACGTCTTCAAACGCTGGGCGACAGGATCGTTAAGATCAGGATTTGCCCCTGTCGAGGGATTGGTCCATGGACTAGTGCCATTACCATGCGACGAACCATTTGTGTCCCCGTTGAACGGAACGAAATATGGCTGCGACCCATAGTGGAATTGCTGCGGTCCATTCTGAAACGATTGTGGTCCATGCTGAAATGGCTGCGATCTCTGCTGGAAAGATTGCGATTCTTGCTGGAAAGGTTGCGGACCACTTTGGAACGGCTGGGAAAACGGCTGGGCACCACCTTGCAATGGTTGGGATCCATTATTCAAGGGTGGTGGTCGGATGTGCTGAGGGGGAATCTGCCCAGACTGGGGATTCGAAATGAACGGAACCGACTGCTGATTCTGCATGAATGGACCTGGATGCTGATTCTGCGCGAACGGGCCTGGTCCCGGACCTGGATTCTGGATGAATGGTCTAGGACCATTCTGGGATCCAAAAGGATTCCTTAGCCGCGCGATCTCTTCAGCTGCTCTGCGATTCTGCTCTGCCATTGCATTGAGTTGATTCCTGGCAACCTCGACCTCCTGATACATCTGAGCGACGGCTTGCTGCGGATTTCCAGGGGCTTCCATTTTCCTGCAACAGAAAATAGAAGAAACTCAAAGAAACTATTAGTAGAATGCACGTTCGTCGAGGATTTTCTCTAGATGTAGTCCCACGGATGGCGCCAAACTGTTAATGCCAAAAATCGCACCAAAGTACAACTTAAGGTCGATGTGGACTTAAACAACTAAAGAAAGGATCTTTCGACGAGACGTGCGACGATAAATAAAATAAAGGAACAAGGGATTTGATGACGCAGGAAAAACCTCAAACGAGGAAAAAACCTGCGGACGACAGGGGGTGTCGTCGCTGCACTATGGTCGCCAATCAGGGGCGATGTCCTTTGGTACTGGTGTCGATCGTACAGTGATTACAATACAAATAAAGAAAATGCTTCGAAATGTAAAGTACAAGTGTTTGAATGTAAAAATAGGTGTTTGTCGTGTATGAAGCAAAGTATGAACTGCTGGTCGAGGGCTGTTGTCGTGCGTCGAGAGCGATACTTAGAATAATGGTTCTTCGCTTCAGGTGTTCTTGAATATTGCTTCGGTTGTTAATCGCCGGATATTCCCTCCCTTGAAATGTTGATTAAGCTTGATATTTATAGTCTTCGTATCATTAATTAGCTCCATGAATGCTCTTCTTAACGGCTACAACGGTTAGAAACGGTCGCCGGAGTAATGATCTTCGTCCGTTACGGTCACCGGCTGTTTAATGATTGCATCGGTTATAGTCGTTGCTCCTTAATGACTTTGACCCCTGCATTAAACACTTAACAAACGGTTATGGTAAACGTTAGTTTTGGTCGAGGTCGCATGGTCTTACGTGACAGTCGTGCGTCGTGAGGAACTCTCGACTTACTTTTCACAAGGGATGACGGATGCTCTTTGGGTCTTTGTCGAGACCTTATCTTAACACAAGACATAGTTCATAACCTGCGTCTTACCTTTTCTGGTCGTGGTCGAGCGACGTGATTTTTTTGCCCAAACACAACCCTAAATCAAACTCTCTCTGTCTCTAAAATCTGTTTCTCTCAAGAAACCCTAAGCCTTCCCTCTCCTCTTCATCCTTCTTCCCCAACACAAACCCTCACCATTTGTTATAAACCTTAACTCTTCTAGAAATCCTTCCACTTCATCTTCTTCACCAAGTTTCTAGGGTTTTATCCAACCCTTTCCACTCCACTTTGAAGATTAGGAGTTTGTGGTTTATCTTGGTGGTTCTAGAGATATTTTGGTTGGTGGATTCAAGTATGGTTAAGGTAATCTTCTCTTCTCTTCATTTATGAAGTTAGGGTTTTGACATAAGTGGGTATTTTGGTATAAAATGGTTGGAGAATGATTCTACATGGCTAGATATAATTATTGTTGGTTGGAAACTTATGGATGTAGGTCTTGGAGGTTTTGGCTTGAAGATGCAAGTTTCTTCAAGGGAGCTTACGTTTGAGGAAATCCTAGATTTAGCCTAAATCTAGCAATGTGAGTTCAAGTTGATTTGTGAAAACTTTGTACATGCCAAAAATGTTATTTTCCAAATGTTTGTGGGTTTTACTTGAAATTATCAATTGTTGAGTTATTTGATGAGTTTAACTCTTTTGAAGTATTTATCTTCATAAATGTTGTAAAACACCCATATTTGGGATTTTTGGATATTTGAGGTGTAGAAATCATAAATATATCCTTAAAAGATTTATTGCTCAAAATGAAGTATATTTGATGGTTTAATCATATTAGTGTAAATGATTTTATAAACCATTTGGGAGAATGCACATTTTAGTGTCATTCATTTTGAGAATTATAAGGGTATGAGTCCTTTTGGGAAAACCCCTTTGTTTAACTGTGAGTCTCAGATCCGTGCAACAATAATGAAATCAAATAGATAAACAATGTATGTAACGATTTCAACTAGTCATCTCTGATTAAGCTTTCAATATTAGAGAGAATTACAATAAAGAGTGATGAAAGAAAATGAGACAACTAACCTATTTTCTAAGGCTAAGGAAACTATTTATATGACGGGCCCGTGGTTAACAAGCCCATGGCCCATTCACTAACAAAGCTCAAATTAAAGAATTACAATTTAAACCCTGAACTTTAAATCAACATAAAACGACCCTAACAATCTCCCCCTTTGATTTGAAGTTCGATTTGGCGCCAGTTCTCGACATATCTTTTTCGAAGCGCGAAGTGAATCTCGAACCATCTGATAGCACGGCGGTAGTCGATGCGATCTTCATCCAATTCCAAGGCATTCCGAGCAGTTATTTCATTCGGATTAGGGACATACGAGAACCTTGGATTTTCAGACTCGTGCTGAATGATCTTTCGAAGAGCATCTCGAACTTTGTAGAGCGTGCCGTCGCAGAATCTTTCTACCTGACTGAACCGCATAAATCTTTTCTCTTTAGGTTCATTGATAAAGACGATCCCAAATTTTGGTTCTAGAAGCATAGCGTTCTCGGGATACATATTCAACTCAGGAGCTTGCAGATTCGGCTTGATCAGATTTACCTTCTTCGCCCTGTTCTCGATAGCCATTTGGAAGTCCGTTAGATAAGACATCATAATTGTGCGGACCAGGAATCGACGAACAGCTTCGAGCGCCTTTGTAACGGGAAGCGGTCGGATAGTTCTTGAAAGTAGGTCTTTCAGAATCGCCAGGAAGTCAAACGGTCGGAGGTTCTGGAAGTCGGCTTCAGAAAATTTCCATTCATTCCCATTCTCACGTCAGACAGTGAATACAGGATAGACAATTTTCATCATACGGCTTGACTGGATATTGATTACCTCTGAGATCTGATGCTTGGTTCTGACTTGGCTGACTGGAAGACACCGCTTCATTGCACAGATGTATCGGCGTTGGTATTCGGGGCTGTAGTTGTAAATACCAAGGCAAAAGGCCGGCTCGATCGTGCGTAGCTTGTGAACAAACAAATTCTTCAGGGTTTCCTCCAGATGAGGGATAAGTACGGTGATCTTCTCCCAACGGATTTGTTGCTGAGGTGGAGGAGGAAGATCAGAAGCTGTCTGTTGTTGAAGAGGGGATGTCGGAATGTCGGTAGTAGTAGTTTCAGGTCTTGTTGAAGTTCCGGTGGGTTGAGCATAGTGAACGGGAGAAGAACCATATAAATTCTGTAGCAGGAACTGATCATAGTCGATGTTGTTGTCTTCATCAGTAGGGAAAACCAAATTTACTTGGAGATTTACAGCACTGGCGGCTTTTTCGTACCATGCATCTTCGGTCTCCGGGTTGGCTTCGCAGTATGGATCGATCATATCCAGTAATGGTCTGTCTAATGAATCAAAGTCGAACAGTTCCTGTGTTGAATCCTCGGGATTTTCAACCGTCGGGCCTTCATCATCTGAAATTTCCATGTCGATTACCATCTCGGCTAATGGCAACTCGGCTTCAGGTTCGGCGTCGGTTGTTGTTGCCGCAGTTGCTGGTTCCAGATGAACCACGGTTGTCGTTTCGGCGAGGATAGGGGCGGTCTCGGTTGGTCTTAATCTTTTCTCCCCCTCACGGTGATCAGGATCATCCTGGTCATCGTGTTTGCGCTTCAGACCGCCGGCTTGACTCTTGCATGTATCTTCGAGGGAACGGACTCTCTCGGACAGCGTTTGGAGCGCTTGGTTGTAGTCCTTAAGAGTCGAGTCAATGCTATCCAAGCGAGTGGTAATGGATGATGAAGGAGCAGTGACCTGTGATTTCAGAACGGATATCAGGTCTGCTTCGGTAGAGGCGTTGGTTTTGGATTCTTGGAGCAGTTGGGCTAAAAGCATCGTCTTGAGGGTGTCCACCGAGTAGGTAGGCTGAGTAGGGGCCAGTGGAGGTATGGGTGCGGTTTCAGTGTCAACGATATGCCCTTTACCTTTGATTATGCGTTTGACGGTGTCGATCTATTGCCTCGCGGACAGCCTTAAGGGTGCTGTCCAGGGACCCTGGCGACACAAAGTCGTGTAAGATAACTCCGGGATCACTTAGATTACCCGTTGAGGCATCTACCTGAGAGGCAGAGCCACCTACGTTCACAGTTGGCATAGTGGTAGCTGTGGTAGGATTTCCGCCCGATCCTCGTGTTCCGCCAGACGGAGACACTACAGACGTTCCGATCGAGTCACGAAGAGTCTCGATTTGTTGTCCCTCATGTTGTGCACTGAAAGAAGTCGCGACCGGGGGCTGCTGGCCGCTTATTTCAACACCAGCACTCTCCGAATGAGAGACCAGTGGAAATTGTGCTATATCCCCGTGAGAAACTGAAACATCCGTCTTTTGAGAGACGGATGAGTGGATAAGGGGTCGTGCAATTGCTCCGCTGTGTCCACGGAGGCTTCTTCAATACCCCGTCCCAACGGATGAGACGGGATAGCAGATGTGGCAACCCGGATATCACTTGGTTGGGGTCGCTCAAGAGCCTCGTTATCTTTACGGCTCAATCTTTCCTGGTTCGCTTTCGAACGCAGTTCTCTCCGTCTCACATGTTCTAAGTCCCAGGGAAGGTCCCTCCGGCGCTGGCTGGACCATGGGATTCCCTAACTCTCGTTTATATGCTATCACAGGTAGGGCTGTAGGCATATGCATAGCACGAAGATTATCCTGCTTCCCCTCAAAACATACATGGGGATTGACTTGCTCCCCCTCAGAGTGAGAGTGTTATTTACTTGGGAGACATCAACACTAGGAAAAAACATTTAGACTTTTAAGAAAAAAACAGTGTGACGCTTCCCCTTGGATTTTGTTGAGGTTGTTGATCCGCCATGGAGTATCTGTAAAAGACCCAAAGTTAGTGAACAAGACGGATAAACAAGTTCCGGTGCGTACCTTTGCTGTAAATGGATCAATCGGAGACAGATTGAGGACTGGCAGTAGGAAAACAGGTACTGGACTGATTAAACACAGGGGTGTCCGGACAAGATGATGAATTACAGAACTTACCGGACCAACCCAAGTCTCCGGGCAAATGGTATCCGGACAAAAAGAATTCCGGTTGACTATGGTTACCGAACAAATAGGGGTCCGGACACCTAGATCCACCCGGATAACCATCCGGTCCGGAAAGCTATCCGGACACTTTGAAAAAATTTCTCACTTTTTCAAAGAAATACCTTAGGAATTGGACAAAACTTTCTCTCGCTCCCCCTCAAGCTGAGCATAGGGATGGCTTTGCTCCCCCTCAGAATGTGCGCGTAGAGTGAAGTGCACACGAGAGTATCCACACACATAAAAAAACTTTTCAGCATTTTAAAAAAAATTGTGTGTGACGCTCCCCCTCAACAGGTGAGTAAACTTACTTGATACCTGATCATGCTCCCCCTAAACACATGAGCAGCTCGTGAAAGCACATGTATAGACAAACCTCACGTCTTCGTAATATTGTTCCTTGTAGATCGTGAGCAGCTCTCTCCTTCCGGTCATGTGTGTGGAGCATCCAGTGTCTAAGAATCACACATGACCGTCCTGCAAAACAAGATTAGCGGACCTTTGGTACCCAGATTTGCCTGGGTCCAGGAGGGTTAGGTTTGACACCCCGTGGAGGAACTTGCTTTGACACAGACTTCCCCTTAGGTGTAGATTGTACACCGTTTGGAGTAACTGGTTTTGGCATATGTTGCCTCTTAGGTGTAGAATTTACACCTTTTGGAGGAACAGGTTTTGTAGCAGGTTGCCTCTTGGGTGCCGGTCTAACCTCAGTAGGAGAAGTCCGTTTTGGAATGGGTTTGGTCTCCCGCTGTGGTTTAACCTCTGATTGGAAACCCCGTTGTTTATAGTATTTTCTTTTGTTATTATGTGGTTTGCGTTTGGGTGTCGAATTATACATGTGATATGACCCAAACCAATCATTATTATTAATATCATCAAAGTCATTCCAACCACAACTAGAACAACACAAACAATCATGCGATAATTGAATCAATTGCCGTATGGAGTAAATTTTCATTGGAAAATTAACATCCCTTTTAACAAACTCAGGCCTATGATTCCAAGCACAATCGTTTTTGTTCATTCTAGGGTACAAAACAATGTTAAATGACTTCGACGCTTCTTTCTCAATAGATTCCCTAGTTGGCCTCTTTGGTTTATCTTGTTTAGGCTGGCCGGTTTTATCTGAACCCACATTGACAGCATGGTCAGTGACTTTTGAAGAAACAGGATTTTTGGTAGGCAATCGTTCGGTCTTTTGCCTCGGCTGTGATTGGTTTTGAGGAACAGGTTTAGATTTGGGAATCTCAATCACAACTGGGGCCTTAGTGTTAGAACATGTACCCTTTAGAAAGTTGACCGGTCGATTGACTACGGGTGATAGAAAGTCAGTGTGGCTCGGAAGGGGTTTGTCGAAGGGGAATGACTCAAACTCTCCATCAGAATTACCTTCGGAGTTCATATATTCTGAAAAATGGACATCCGGAATTACTGGACTTGGATCGGTCGGGGAAGGCGAGGAACACTTTGTGCTTGTGTGCTTTGGGGAATTTGGTGCAGAAGCTAAGAAAAAATCAGAGTTCAAATTCCTTAAAACACTCTCGTCTTGAGAATCTTTACCGTCTTGTGTAGTAGAAATCTTGCCTATGAAAGCTTTGCACGAAGACGTATCAGATGAACTTGAGGAAAGTTCGGGTGAAATCTGCTTTTCAGATTGGAGTTGGTCAATCTGCTCTTGGAGCTGACCATTTCTCGTATGCTCCTTCATCGCATATGTTGCCAAGGCAACCAGTTTTGATGTGAGCTTATTGATTTCACCCCGAAGGATTTCCTGTCCTTCATCCGATACAGATTCGGTTTTAACCGATTTAAGATTCTCAAGTTCCTGGACAAGCGCTTGCTTTTCCTTTTGAAAAACTGACCTTTCTTTCTCGAGTGACTCCTCCAACTCGACTATCTTTGCTTCCAAGATGAGAGGGGGAACATAGAGCTTGAACTCGTCCGTCTCAGTCTTGGTTGCAGTTGCTTGGACCTCATCCTTTTTGGAGGAATCCTTGGGCGTAACAACCTTGTAGGGGTCGAAGTAGTCATTTGAGAGATACTTTTTGTTCTTTTGATAGGAATAATTTAAAGGTTCATAACAAAACGGAAGTTGTATTCCTCGTTTGTGTGCGCGTTTATATTCCTCGGTTTCCTCTTCCTTTTCAGGTTCAAGAGGACCAGTCCATTGAATAGCATATTCCGGATACTCTTTATCTAACCCAAAACATGCAAAATCATACAAAGTGGGTGTTTGGTATCTACCCTTTTTCAAATAGTGTGGGTTATCGTATCCGATTCCCCACTCTTTGTTAAAGTACGTGAACTCTTTGGGTTTATTCAGAAAAATGGTTTGATCAGTTTGACCCCTTTTGTGGAGTTTGGTTTCAAGATCAAGAATTTTAGTAACAAACTCCTTGTGCTGAATTTGAAGAGAGGAACATTGATAAACAATTTCTTCTTTCTCATTCATGCACTGATCAAACTGAGACTGAAGTTCAGATAACTTGTTCCTTAAGTCCTTAGGTGCTAATGAGAGATTTTTGCATTTGTCTTTTAGATTAGCATTTTCAGACTTATATTTTTCAGTTATTCTCTTTTGAACATCTAGCTTTTCGGTTAAAGATCTAATCTCAAGCAGTTGTTCTTTAGAGGTGGCCTTAAAAAAATCTACCCTATCAGTGAGTGATTGCACTTGATTAAGGAGATCTTGTTGGTTAGATTCACATACCTGGCTTGTCTTTTCCTTTGACTGAGGTGAATAAGACATCTTCAGTTGCACTGGAGTGATCGTCAGACGATGGTTCGATTCAAAGTGAAACAGTATTAAGGATACTTAAATGTCCCCCTCCTGTGACATAGCACGGGGATAAGGAATCCGGAAAACTGAGCTTACCGGGTGAAAGACTTTCCGGATGGAATGGGTTTCCGGATGATATTCTTACTGGGTGACAAGAGATTCCGGATAAAATTCTTTCCGGATGCAAGATTGTCCGGGAAGATTGGTTACCGGAAACTTTGGGTTTCCGGAACTAATTTACCCGGATAGATTAGAGTTTAAATGACTTACCCGGAAAGATTTGACGTACCCGGATAGAAATAACACAAACGTCCGGAAAGTATTGATTTGTCCGGAAACCGCGGCAGTTCTATCCGGACTCTGCGGCTGACTTTTCCAAATCGATTGAAACTCGATTAGGGTTGCTCAAAAATGTTCCTGAAAGATTAGAAACACTACCAAACACAAAAATAACACTAACCCAATCGATTTTAAAGCAAAAACAACAAGTTTTGATGGTAAAAATTTGATTTTTAGTGAAGAACACACTCAAAACTTTTGACTTTAATTTGCTTAATTAACCACTCAAATGGTCGAATTAGGATGCGAAAATTTGCAGAAACACTAATGACAATGATGCTAACACAAGCCAATAAGCGAAATCAATCAATTTTGCTTGAATCAAAGAATTGGATTTTCAAGAATAACACAGACGTGAAAAAGTCAATACTTACCAGAAATCAATATGAGCACTTTGAATCGATCGTGTCCGTCTGCTCTGATACCAATTGTGAGTCTCAGATCCGTGCAATAATAATGAAATCAAGTAGATAAACAATGTATGTAACGATTTCAACTGGTCATCTCTGATTAAGCTTTCAATATTAGAGAGAATTACAATAAAGAGTGATGAAAGCAAATGAGACAACTAGCCTATTTTCTAAGGCTAAGGAAACTATTTATATGACGGGCCCGTGGTTAACAAGCCTACGGCCCGTTCACTAACAAAGCTCATATTAAAGAATTACAATTTAAACCCTGAACTTTAAATCAACATAAAACGACCCTAACATTAACCCATATCGAGTTTTGGGTTAATAATGATTTTGTGGTACTTGTTTACCTAATCGATATTTAAATGCATTATATGCTATGAAGGCCGTTATTTATGGGCCTAATGACTTTTGAGCATTTTGCTCGGTTTTGACTTTGAGAGAGTCTTGGGGACATTTTGTCCGGTTTTGATGACTCAATGTGGGGTCTTAATTATGGTTTGCATTTATTGCATCATATCGCATTTTATTTCGCAGTATTAATATTTACATGCCCGGGTGCGTTAGTCATCCCAGGATGGGCTTATTATTATAGACTATATTGCATTGGATCCTTAGGTACGTAAGTCAGTCTTTATTTGATGGTCTACTGGGTGTTGCGGAACTTGACCGAACCCCATGTTTGATGACCTTTACCTTCAAGGGTACACTAGGAGGGATGAGTCCGGTTGAGCTGTCAGGTTGATTGACGGACGTTTTATTTACCTTCGCCATGTCGGGGCAATGCCATGGTTGTATCCCTGCTTGTGCCGAGCCTTTGGTGGTATTCCTATTGATACTTCACTAAGGTCAGCTGTCTCTTTGGGTGTGACTTGTAAGGCGTCGTATGAGACACTTGGGCTTTTATGCAATGAAGTGTCGTACGATTAACATTGTTAGAGTGGCGTACTTTTGTGTTCATCCACTCTCAATGGATACGGGTCTCCCCCGTCGTTGGCCATCCTACTTGGGATTGTATATTGTCCCTGTTTTATTATTGTTGGTCTTATATATTTGACTGCAATTGGATGACTTCAATATTGGATTCCCCTCCATGTATATTGAAGTTTAAATAAAGCAGGTCATTTCCATACTTATGGTATTTGGAACTTCATTACATTTTACGTTCGCATGAGTATTGGTTCGTATTATGTTTTCAATGAAGTGTTATATTTAAATGGATGGTTTTCCATGATTTATGGGTTGAGTATTTTGTCATCAACCGTATTTGAAGGTTTTTCCTAATAAAGATTTATTCACGTATTTGAGTGAGTTGGGATTGAAATTCATTTTGAAAAACGCTTTATACCTGTTTGGAACTTTCTCATAGATTTTTCGGTGCTTTGGAAAATGGGTTGTTTATATCCTTTTTGTAAACTCTCTTGGAAATCATAATCTATGTTGCAAACTTTCATTTAAAGAATTATTTCAATCATGCTATAAACTCTTGAACTCACTAGGCGTTAGCCTAACCCTTTTTATTTGTCGGCATGTACAACAGGTCTTAGGTTGGGAGTAATTCTAGTGACACGTGTGAAAGGTCGTTTGTTAGTAAAGTGCTCGAGAGGTGAATAGCTTAAGTGAAGTTTTCTGCATTCATCTTTGGGATTAGCAATTTGTACTTGGGTTAAGTAACACCCGATGTGGTTATTAGTCTTTGTAACAAGACTTGAATTATATATTGTTTGAGGTTAACCATAGATTGTAATGTGAGGTATTTCACCTATTGAATTATAGGAATAAATCCTATTATTTCGGATGTATTATCGAAAGTTTTAATTAGTTGCTCTTTCCTAATTCGAGGGTGTACATACAATTACAATTAAAACCCATTAAATTAATGTTGGTCCCCACCATTTGTAGATAAGGAATCGGTTCATGCAGAAGAACCGATCCATCCTATGTGGCATAGAAGTGGTTTGTTCCAATGGTGAAAAAAATCAGAACCGGTCCCTTGTCCACGTGTGGGGTTTAAGAACCCACCATTGGAGATGCTCTAAAAGAGATATTCAATATTAGTTATTTTATTATCGATAATATTTAATATTAAGTTATTTTTTTAATACAGAAAAAGGTAAAAGTACTAAATTAACCTCATGTAAAAGTCACATACATCAATTTAACGATGTTAACTTGAGAGATTTTAAAAATGAAAAGTTACAAACCACTAATAAGATAATGTATTTAAGAAGTCATATTTATATTTTGAACAAACCATAATGACCTTTGTAATTCACTCTTTGAAAAATGTTTATAAGTGATTTCTTATTTTTTGACAATATCAAAAATATATTAAGATATGAATAATTAATTGTTTTTAACTATAGATACTTTTTAAATTCTATATAATTAAATATATCATTTGACATCATGTTCTATCAAGATCAAAATAAGACTATAGACGTAATTTGGCCATTCCAAGACATAACTTCTATAACCATTTGTACATTTGGCCTCCGTTACCTTGTTGGGAATCCACACCAACTCCAAAAAAAATTGCTTCTAACAAGATTAAGGGCCTGTTTAGAATTGACTTAATAGGCTTAATAGCATGTATGGCTTATATGGTAAGCCATACATGTATGTTTGTTTGTAGCTTATTTATAAATGTCACGACTTATTCGCTAAGCTTCATCCACCTTGATGTATCCACTCAGCCGTAAAATTCCATGATATACCCATCCCCAAAATTGATGTTCCTTGTCAGACCCTTAGAAGTCTCGTTGCATCCTACAACAATCATCTCTGGATTTGAAACCCTATGCAATCGCAAAGCATAACTTCTATACTAATCTTCTTCCCCACTCTTCGTTTGTAACCCTAATTTCTCACTGAATTTTATGCAACCTTCATCTCACTTCATCACTCTGCTCAAAATCGAACTCATCTCTCTTCGATCAAAATCAAACAACATTCTTTCACACAAGTTTCAAATAATTAGTCGTTGATGTTGCACCCTCTCCGCCACTGTTCGGTTTATCTTCCTCCTCTTGAATCTCTAGTGAAGACGATGCTGCAAGTATATTTAGGTCTGGAAATATTTCTTGTATGTAACATTGAATCGATATATGCTCTGTCTTGCTTTTTGTTCCCACAAATTTTATCTAAGGACAATGAAATTACCATTTTATGAAAGTAATTGCATTTTATGAAAGTAATGGAGACGAAGAAGCTTGGAACCCTATGTTGTAATTACTTCACATGTATAATGAAATGCTTAATTGATCAAGTTGTTACAAACACCTCTGTTCGTATGTTGTTTTCTTTTTGTAATTATAGGGATGCACAAAAGTTGTTGGCTGAAATGACAAAAAGAAATGTAACTCGAGTTTAATAACAATAAGGGTAAAATGGTCATTTAAATCATTCAGACAATTTATTAAGCACCACAAACAAACAACAATATATCACAATCTATACAGACAGATAAATCCAGGCAGACAACTATATTCATACAGGACTTAATAAAAAACCAAACAAACAGCCCCTATGTTTAAGACTAGAGATTAGAAAAAGACATTTAAGAATACGGATAATATTCCTAATGTTCTGAATCTACCACTCACCAAGAAAGATCGCATCATCCGCATAAAAAAATACAAGTAATAAGAAATTTACCATTGTCAACCCGCACTTCCCGAAACACTTCTTTCGTGATCGCTTCCTTCATAGTCGTTTTAATCCCTTCTATTGCCAAAATGAAGAGAAACGGGGACAAATGATCACCTTGTCTCAACATCCTATGAATGTCAAATTCTTTTGTTGGTGAACCATTTACTAAGAACGAGCTGGCCAATTTCATTAGACACCCAGAAATCCACCCATGCCATTTTATTTCCAGATCCCATCTTCTCGAGCACAAGATCAATATAGTCCTATCTCAAAGAATCATATGCTTTTTCGAAATCAACCTTGAAAACCATAAGTTTCTTCTTATATTTCAT
Source organism: Saussurea involucrata (assembly GCA_033807775.1). NCBI lineage: Eukaryota > Viridiplantae > Streptophyta > Magnoliopsida > Asterales > Asteraceae > Saussurea > Saussurea involucrata. The sequence goes on along the minus strand of CM066317.1, from coordinate 16,551,424 downwards.
GTACCAGCAACTACCTCATCTAAAATGAGAGGACCGTCAAGAATAGGATCCATACCCATTCACCATCAACCAATATCCCTCTAATTGCAATTCTTTTTATTAATAATTCCATAAAAGAACTTCGACTTTTCGTCACATTCAACACCCCACTGAATTTTAGATTTTTGCACCATGTCAAGAGCCTCAACACGTTTCAAGTCTCCCAACTTTTTCAGGTATTGAACACGCACCTCCACCTTGGAACAAGAAGTCACACCTTGATCCATACAGTTATTAATTTCATTAATAGTCCTTTAAAGACCATCTTTAATTTCCTTGTCCAACTAACTTTTCTCACCGATCCATTTTCAGAGATTATTTTTCAAAAATTGGAGTTTCTTTTTTAAAGTAGTCATCTCATGCATACCACCTAGCCCTTCCAACTTTCAAGAATCTTCTACAATTTGGACAAAATCATCCATACCAAACCACAAATGACATAAAAGAAAAGGAGTCAGCCCAAAGTCGACAACCGATTCCGACGGTGGTCTGTCATTTTCTAGTCAACAATTAGACCACTAATATTAGGCATGATGTCTAGAATCCCGTTTTACAGTAAGAACCGATCCAACTTGCTCATTATGGATGCCCATTTGTTGGATGTAACAACCCGGTATTCCATATATACAAATAACATACTTTTAAAACATAAATTCATCGTCTTTACATCATATTTCATATTTGGTCCCATAGTCTTGCTAAACATAATAAGTAAATCAGTACAAACTTTTCGCGAATTAAATTACATTATGACTAACAACATGGTCATAAGTACAAAGACGCATCTATAACTTCATAATAAAAGTCTTCACAAAAGCTATCCACCGATTGTCCTATTCACTTGTTCTTACCCGATCCACCACCTGGAATACATATTTTTAAAACAGAAATGAGGGTTAGACCTAATGGTCTAGTGAGAAAATCCCTGTTAATTTAGTAAATCTTTGTATCAAAACCATTTATATAAAACTTTTCATATACATCCATATACTACACGTATATAAATACCATTCAAGACTCGTACATCTCATTCCACCTTATTCCTCCACAACTGGCCATATTAGTTGGTAGCAAGCCAACTAATAATTAATCAACGTTACCGGTCCGCACACCGGAACCCGGCTACCCACCGGTCCGCACACCGGGACCCGGCTAATATACACTTGTGTAGTGTAATGCACATATGAATATAATATCTTACTATATTATAAACACATACTGTTCACACATTGATCACATATCTATTCCACATATATATGTATTCCAGTTAAAAATATTTTGAAGTAAAACTCACCTGTTTAGCTTAGCACAACGATACACGCTCCGGGACACACTTTAGCTTAACCCGAACACCTGAATTGGCGTCATAAGAATGGTGTTAAACCATTTAATTATGTCCCAAATCCATTCCAAATAAGCCCCAAAAACAACCCTTAGGTGATACCACAAACATATCCTCAAACCGTATGCGAAACGAAACCCAAAAACGCGAAACAGTGCCCGACGCCATTGGCCGCGCTAGTTAACTCGCGCCAAAAAGGGCGCGGGGCACTGGACCAGAGAACGGCGCTACTTCCCGCGCTAGTTTACTAGCACCAAAATAGCACGGAGAACCTGCACTTCCATTCAGCTGAAAATGGACCTTTCTCAGACCCAATTCATCCCAAAACGGTTTTAAGCCTAAAAAATTAAATAATGGATGTCCTAAACCTTTCCCCACAATTACCAATCATCAAAGTATCATTTAATCTAGTGAAACTCATTCAAACTCACCCAATGATTCATGATTCAAACCCAAAATTATCAATACCCACTTTCAAAACTCATATAAAACCTAATACACATAAAAGATGAAATTGCAAGATGAATACCTTTTGTTCTATAGCTTGCTCCTTAAAATCTCCAACTGAAATCCCTTGTTTTTCCTTCTTCTTTTTCCTTCTTCTTTTTCACGACTCTCTCTCTCTCTCTCTCTCTTTTCTTGCTCACTGAAAACACACACACACACTATACACATAAATGAAAACTAACCTTTCTAAAAAGAGGACACCTCCTCTATTAGAAGTGAGAATGGCGGTGGGGTGGATATTATCTCCACACTCACCAAACATACCCCTAAACTTCCAAATAAAAATTAAACCTTACCCCTTAACTTCTAACTCCATAATACTTAATAAAATAATACTTTTAATTAAACCAATAACATACCTGGTTATTACAACATCTCCCCCTTAAAAGAATTCCGTCCCGGAATTCGGTTAAGCGAAAAGATGAGGGTATTTGGCTCTTATTTCTGACTCTGATTCCCAGGTAGCATCATGACCTCTATGATGTCTCCACTGGACTTTCACTTGTCTGATTTCCATGTTCCGCAACACTTTGACTTTATGATCAACAATGGCTTCCGGTTCTTCTACATAATTCAGCTTTTCGTCAACTTGTATATCGGGTAGAGACACTGCCTGATCTGGTGTAACCAAACACTTTCGCAAATTCGATACGTAAAACGCGTTGTGTATACGGCTTAACTCTGACGGAAGATCCAACCTGTAGGCTACTTCGCCAATCCTTTCTGTGATTGCAAACGGCCCAATATACCTCGGGCTAAGTTTACCTTGCTTTCCAAATCGAATGACTCCTTTCCAAGGTAAGACTTTTAACATTACAAAATCTCCAACTTGGAACACTAACGGTTTTCGGCGTCGGTCGGCGTAACTTTTCTGTCTGTCTTGAGCTACTTTCAAACGTTCTCGAATCTGAGTAACCTTATCCGCGGTTAACTGAACTATATCTGGCCCCGCTAACTTTTTCTCTCCCACTTCATTCCAACACAGAGGCGTTCGACATTTTCTACCATACAATACTTCAAACGGTGCCGCTTGAATGCTGGAATGATAACTGTTGTTGTAGGCAAATTTGATCAACGGTAAATGCTTATCCCACGATCCCCCAAAGTCAACAATGCAAGCCCGGAGCATATCTTCTAATGTCTGAATCATTCGTTCACTCTGACCGTCAGTTTGAGGATGATAAGCTGTACCTAACTTTATCTGCGTCCCCATCTCCTTTTGAAAACTTCTCCAGAACCTTGAAGTAAAACGACTATCCTGATCTGAAATAATCGAGATCGAAACTCCATGTCGAGTTACTATTTCGTTGATGTACAATTTAGCTAAACGTTCCAATGAATTAGTTTCCTTTATTGGCAAAAAGTGAGCAGATTTCGTCAATCTATCAACAATTACCCAAATAGAATCGAATCCCTTCGAAGTCCTTGGTAGCTTTGTGATGAAATCTGTAGTAATCTGATCCCATTTCCACATCGATATTTCCAATCGTTGTAACTGACCAAACGGTTTTTGATGTTCAATTTTTACCTTTTTACAAGTAGTACATTCTTCCACACGTTGAGCAATGCTTCTTTTTATTCCCGGCCACCAATAGAATTGTTTCAGATCTCTATACATCTTATTCGTGCCTGGATGAATAGAGAAACGTGATTGATGAGCTTCTTGTAATACACGGTTACGTAATCCACCCAAACGAGGAACCCAAATTCTGTTTCCCAGACACAACAACCCACGGTCATCTTTCACAAGCAATGCTGATATCCCCACTAACCGTTCTGACTTCAAATGTTCTTCCTGATAGGCTTCTATTTGACACTTCAGCAGTTCTTCAAAGATGTTAGGCAAGAGTTCATCCCTTAGTGAAATAGCTTTTATTGTTCCACTCCTTTCTTGACGACTCAGTGCATCAGCTACCACATTCGCCTTTCCCGGATGATAAAGAATTTCACAGTCGTAATCATTCACCAGTTCTAGCCATCTTCTTTGTCTCATATTTAATTCCTTCTGATCGAAGAGATGTTGGAGACTCTTATGATCGGTATAAATTTGACATTTGGAACCGTAAAGATAATGTCTCCAAATCTTCAATGCGAAAACAACTGCTGCTAGTTCCATGTCGTGCGTAGGATACTGTCTTTCATGATCTTTCAATTGACGAGAAGCATAAGCAATAACTTTCCCACGCTGCATAAGTACACATCCCAATCCTAGTTTAGAAGCATCACTATAAACAACAAAGTCTTCAGAACCTTCAGGTAGTGACAAAATCGGCGCGCTGCACAGTTTCTCTTTAAATATCTGGAATGCTCCATCCTGTTCTTCTTTCCATTAAAACTTCAGATTCTTTCGAGTCAGCTTAGTCAAAGGCGTGGCAATATGAGAGAAGTCTTTTATAAACTTTCGATAGTAGCCGGCTAAACCCAGAAAACTTCTTACTTCCGTTGCTGTTTTCGGCGGTTCCCACTTTTCAACTGCTTCCACTTTCATCGGATCAACTTGTATACCTTCTTCGGAAACTACATGCCCTAGAAACTGAACTTCTCGTAGCCAGAATTCACATTTCGAAAATTTAGCATACAACTTTTCTTTCTTCAATAACTCCAGAATCAAACGAAGATGTTGCGCGTGCTCTTCTTTGGACCGAGAATAGATAAGTATATCATCGATAAATTCAATAACAAATTTATCGAGATACGACTTACATACTCGATTCATTAAATCCATAAAGGCAGCTGGAGCATTCGTCAAACCGAACGGCATTACTAAGAATTCATAATGGCCATACCTTGTTCGAAAAGCAGTCTTCAGAACATCTTCTTCTTTAACCTTCAACTGATGATAACCAGATCTTAGATCAATCTTGGAGAAATAGCAGGCTCCAACCAATTGATCGAAGAGGTCATCAATTCTGGGAAGCGGATACTTGTTCTTGATCGTGCGCTTATTCAGTTCCCGGTAGTCGATACACATTCTCATCGAACCATCCTTCTTTTTCACAAACAAAACTGGCGCTCCCCACGGCGAAGAACTAGGTCTGATGAAGCCTTTGTCGGATAGGTCTTGTAGTTGTACCATCATTTCTTTCATCTCTGGAGGTGCCAGACGATACGGTGCTCGAGCAACAGGAGCAGCTCCAGGAGTCAGATCTATACCAAACTCTACTTGTCTAACGGGCGGAAGACTATTCAAGTCCTCAGGGAACACTTCAGGAAATTCACTAACAATCGGAATATCTTCCAACTTATTCTTTTCTGGCCTACTATCTATCACATAGGCTAAGTAACTCGGGCAACCCTTGCTGACACACTTACGGGCTTTTATCATAGATATAAGGCTAGACTGATGATTCTTACTGTAGGTTCCGTAATCGTCACTTATAATCAAGATTCAATATAGAATGAACATTCAAGATCGTATTCACAACAACTGGTCATATGATTTATTAACAATCTGTGAATTACAAGATATTACAATGAATTTCTCTCTCAATAGATCTCACAAAGATATGCGTAAATGTTATGCAAAGATTCACCAAAGATTAGTTAGCTTACAGCTGCTAACTCCTATATATACTGTAGAGAAAAGCTAAAGCTACAGTACATATGAGAAACAGACTAATAGAACAATTACACGTGTCCTAATTAGTAACTGAAGATAACAGAATATCCAAGTCATAAGTTCTGAACATACTTCTGAATAAGCGCTTCAGAACATTTGTCTTCATAGTCAGAAGTTCTGAGTCTCCCACTCAGAACTCTGAACCTTCTAGTCAGAATCCAACACAGAATCTTTTCTAGACTTCTCTATTCAGAAGTTCCGAGTCTTCTTACTCAGAACTCTGATTCTTCAGATCAGATCTCAACACTTGTGTTTTTGACAAAACTCTAGACCTAACACTTACGATCACCATAAATCACTACTGATCTCTTATCAGGTAAAACGACATTGATTATCTTCTTATCACAAACTATGTTAGCCTGATTCTCGGCTAACCAATCCATCCCTACCACCACATCAAATTCGATCAAAGCTATAGGAAATAATTGTATCGATACTCCACAACCCTCTATATTTATCACACAGCTATCAAATATTTCTTTAACCGACACTTGGTTATCATTTGCAGTATCTACCAGTAAAGCATGTTCTAACATTTTTGGCTCTAATTGCATGTGAGCAGCAAATGAAGGAGACACAAAGGATCGGTTTGCACCGGAGTCAAATAACACCTTAGCACGTGTAGAGTTTATGAAAAATGTACCTGTAACCACATCCGGAGTTTCCTCCGCCTCTTTAGCTATCATTTGAAATGTACGACCCCTTGTTCTCGGCGGTTCTATTCTTGGAACTACTGGTCTAGCAATTGCTGTTTTCCTGATGATCCACCCTGCTGTATTCTTCCTCGCGGACAATCTGACTGAAGGTGATCCGGAGAATTACACAAGAAACAAAACCGCGTTAATCGACAATGTTTAATAACATGCCCGATCTTCCCACACCTATAACAAACCCGCGATTCAATCTGACAGTTTCCTTGATGGATACGGTGGCACTTCGGACAAGGTCTTTCCGTTGGTCGGAAAGGTGGACGATTATCGAATCTCTGAAACCTGGACTTTTTCCGATCGTACTGAGGTCCTTCCCATTTCCTCTTTCCCATACTCTTATCACCAGCATCCCTCTTATTATCCCGCTCCACATTTTCCGTGGCATTTACGGCGGTTGAGAAGGTATCAGGTCTTGTTGCAGTCGCTAGCTTTCGAATTTCCGAATTCAATCCGAATATGAACCTTTCCATCTTCATTTTCTCCGTGGCAACATAATACTCTGCAAAACGCGACTTCTCTATGAAACGGGCAGTATAGTCTCAAACTGATAAATTCCCTTGTTGTAGGCTCATGAATTCCTCCTCCAATTGTCTGACTGCTGCTTGAGGACAAAACTGTTCTTTGAATGCCTTTGAGAATTCGCCCCAAGTAAAGGTCGAGTATACATCAGATCCCTTAGAGTCAATAAGGGCCTCCCACCAATATAAAGCATCTGCCTTCAACATTGCAGTTCCGTATAACACCTTATCCTCTTCCGCACATTTGCTGGTTTTAAATACAGCTTCAATTTCCTTCAGCCACCGCATCGCCTTTACTGGATCTCTATCCCCTCCATAAGTTGGTGGTTTACAGCTTAAAAACATTTTATAGTCACACCTTCTTGGTACTGAAGTGACAGTAGGTGTGATAGGCATCTCGTCTTCAAAGTTAGGATCTGGTCTTTCCGTTTCCGTATTATGAGTCTGGTTAAACATAGCCTGGATATTTGCCTGTAATCTTCCCATTTCAGCCGCTAAGTCGTCTCTCGTAACAAACTCTGTGCCTCGCCCCTGTACTCTGCCTCCAGTCCTGCCCCTGCCTCTTTCTCCCCCTCTTCCCCTTCCTCCGGCTGTTGGATTGGTTCTATTCGGGCTTCCTCCTCCTTCCCGATTTGTTTGTCTCGTACCACTTGCCATTCTGTTGAGTCAGACAAGGTTAATATACACATAAACACATACCCAATATAACAAGGTATTCCAGTTCAAACATGTACTTGTAAGTTCACAATTACACTGGCCAGGTGTAACTTGAAATTACCTTACATGATGTTCCTTCTACCTTTTTATACTTAGCATCCCAAGGTTCTAAAATTATTAGGGACATCCTACTTCACATGCAGTTTAAGTCTAGGTACAAATACTAATACCTAAATCCCTTAAACTATGGCTCTGATACCATCTGTAACAACCCGGTATTCCATATATACAAATAACATACTTTTAAAACATAAATTCATCGTCTTTACATCATATTTCATATTTGGTCCCATAGTCTTGCTAAACATAATAAGTAAATCAGTACAAACTTTTCGCGAATTAAATTACATTATGACTAACAACATGGTCATAAGTACAAAGACGCATCTATAACTTCATAACAAAAGTCTTCACAAAAGCTATCCACCGATTGTCCTATTCACTTGTTCTTACCCGATCCACCACCTGGAATACATATTTTTAAAACAGAGATGAGGGTTAGACCTAATGGTCTAGTGAGAAAATCCCTGTCAATTTAGTAAATCTTTGTATCAAAACCATGTATATAAAACTTTTCATATACATCCATATACTACACGTATATAAATACCATTCAAGACTCGTACATCTCATTCCACCTTATTCCTCCACAACTGGCCATATTAGTTGGTAGCAAGCCAACTAATAATTAATCAACGTTACCGGTCCGCACACCGGAACCCGGCTACTCACCGGTCCGCACACCGGAACCCGGCTACCCACCGGTCCGCACACCGGAACCCGACTAATATACACTTGTGTAGTGTAATGCACAAATGAATATAATATCTTACTATATTATAAACACATACTGTTCACACATTGATCACATATCTATTCCACATATATATGTATTCCAGTTAAAAATATTTTGAAGTAAAACTCACCTGTTTAGCTTAGCACAACGATACACACTCCGGGACACACTTTAGCTTAACCCGAACACCTGAATTGGCATCATAAGAATGGTGTTAAACCATTTAATTATGTTCCAAATCCATTCCAAATAAGCCCCAAAAACAACCTTTAGGTGATACCACAAACATATCCTCAAACCGTATGCGAAACGAAACCCAAAAACGCGAAACAGTGCCCGGCGCTAGTTAACTCGCGCCAAAAAGGGTGCGGGGCACTGGACCAGAGAACGGCGCTACTTCCCGCGCTAGTTTACTAGCACCAAACTAGCACGGAAAACCTGCACTTCCATTCAGCTGAAAATGGCCCTTTCTCAGACCCAATTCATCCCAAAACGATTTTTAAGCCTCAAAAATGAAATAATGGATGTCCTAAACCTTTCCCCACAATTTCCAATCATCAAAGTATCATTTAATCTAGTGAAACTCATTCAAACTCACCCAATGATTCATGATTCAAACCCAAAATTATCAATACCCACTTTCAAAACTCATATAAAACCTAATACACATAAAAGATGAAATTGCAAGATGAATACCTTTTGTTCTATAGCTTGCTCCTTAAAATCTCCAACTGAAATCCCTTGTTTTTCCTTCTTGTTTTTCCTTCTTCTTTTTCCTTCTTCTTTTTCCTTCTTCTTTTTCACGACTCTCTCTCTCTCTCTTTTCTTGCTCACTGAAAACACACACACACTATACACATAAATGAAAACTAACCTTTCTAAAACGAGGACACCTCCTCTATTAGAAGTGAGAATGGGGGTGGGGTGGATATTATCTCCACACTCACCAAACAAACCCCACACTTATCTTATTTGGCAAAACATACCCCTAAACTTCCAAATAAAAATTAAACCTTGCACCTTAACTTCTAACTCCATAATACTTAATAAAATAATACTTTTAATTAAACCAATAACATACCTGGTTATTACATTGGACCACGTGAAGGCTGAAGCTATACCCACCAAGAGGGATATCAAATAACTTCCCTTCTCGTATAAATAAATTAAAAAGCTCCGTCGTGAATTAAACACCGACCCATGCCTCTCACCCTCTACTCGGACTTCATTGAAATCTCCCATAAATATTACCTCCCCATTCTATCTATAAATTATACCTAATAAGATTTTCTCAAAGAGCTTCATCAATCCATTAAAGTATCGACTGAAATGATGTATCAGATGATACACTATTTGTTCAAAGCATCTAAGAAGCAACAATTAACTTGTAATTCAAAAAAAATAAAAATACCGTCAGATCCAAAAACTGTCTATTTCATGCATGAAAACCTAGTCTAAAACCTAGGTTAAGATAAGTATCAATTCTCTACGAAGTTTTCACCTTGAATGTGACTATCCATCGTTGTTGCTCCGCCTTCATTCCCGAGCTCATAAACATACCTGTAAAGATCGACAAAGCAAAATATGAGTTAAAAATCTCGCATATAATCTTGAAATAAGTTGAGATGAAAGATAAAACTAGAAACCAATTCTTCCATTTGAAATTTAAATCTTAAAATAAAGAGAGGAGTGAATAGCGGTTTTGGTAGGTGGAGTCTGTCCTTCATGTTTGAGCAGGGGCGGAACACAAGCCTTTCAACCGCAGGGGCCGGACCTAATACATTATATAAACTCAAAAATAACAAAAATACATTATCCAAAGTTCTAAAGTAGTAAAAACATTAAAACTAGACGTTAAATATGAAAATGTCAAACATCGCTCGTCAAAATGGAACCCGTCGATCTTTTGCGGCCTTAAAGTCTTCCACAATCTCCTCCAAAGTAATCTTTTCAGCAACTTCCCTTTCGATAAACAAATCCAACGAGTCGTTTAGAAACTCATCATCCATTTTATTCTGCATTCATGTTTTTCAATATTCATGGCAGAAAATGATCTCTCGGTTGTCGCGGTAGAAACTGGGAGAGTAAGTAGTAGACAGAGTAATCGATGAATAAGATCAAAAGTGGTTTCTCTTCTAGTCCTTACCAACCATTGACACAGATCTGCAGTAGATGTCAATTGCTTATAATCTGCATGTTGAACGACATCAATAACATAATGTTGAAGTTGCATTTTCAGAATTGTTTTCTCATGATCACTGAAATCTTCAGGATAAAACTTCTCTACTAGTTCACGCACATCAAGACTTCTAAAACTCTCGTACGAATTTTTGGGATCTAGAGTAGAAACAAGACAAAGCATCTCCATGGAACTATCACTGAAACGGTGATCTAGTTCCATTAATTGACAATTAATCGCTTCATAAAAAATATCCACTCGGTAATGATGCTCAAGTGTATGATCACTATGCTCATTACGAGCCCGAGCCCCTCTACTGTAGTAGGAAGAAAACAAGTCAGGAATATCTATGTTGTTTCTTCGGGATATTGAGATTGAGAAGAAGAACTAACATGTTTTCTTTTAAAAAGCCCATGAATGGTAGATTGGGATTTCATCTTCATCTACAATTGCTAAATTCACAATTCCTAAATTTCACAATCACAATTCCTAAATTCACAATTTCACAATTCCTAAATTCTCAATTTCAATTTCACAATGTCACTTATGCACAATCAAGCAATTTCACAATTTTAAATTGTCAAACAATTGCACTGTTTGGGTAAAATTTCACCAGTCTCGATGGTCGAGATGAAATGTAACCCCAAAAAGGCTACAACAACTAGCAACCCATGCAAGTATACATGTTTTACTAGTGTCGTCAAAAGCAAGTAATAATGGTAAGTAATACCAGATATCGTACCTCAAGGACTTTCAAAGCAAGAAGAGTAACAACAAGTTGGTTTTCAAAGCAAGATTTTGGTAACCAGATTTTTAGTAACTGAAAGCAAAGTACTGAAAGATAATAACAATAAATTAAAGATAGTATGGGTGCAAGATCAGGTTGGATTTGGGCTAACAAAGTGCTCAGGGCATTGCTATAGCAAACACAAGAGTGCTGCAGCAAAGACTCCTGCAATACTACTGAATTGAATGGCCTTCCAAGGGAAGTTCAAATTATACTTTTTATGTAGGGTGGGCACTTGGTAAGTGCATCAAGAACCTACTAGTCGGATCTTACCTTTCTTTCCATATAGTTTCTCAACCCAAAGGATTGAGGCAACTCTTTATAGTCTCTATAACACAACCAACATCAACACTTGCGTTGTCTCCATTTTGAGTCCAACTCATAACACTTGTCAATTTGTCAAAGACTACTGGATGAAGTATTCATGTTGTTTATGAATAGTAAAGCAGAATATCAATGCAAACAAATGTCCAAAGACAATCTGCCAACCTTCACTTACACCCACACTATGGTGTTTAGCCTACCATACTGGAATGTAAATGCTTAAAAGTAAATGATATGTATGTAAATGACTTAATGTAAGTGCAGAAAGTAAAGAAAGCTGTAAAGGTTGCTATAGCAACAGACAGCAACGAAATGACTTGTAACTAAAAGATTGCAATTGAAATGAAAAGTATTTGGTAACAAAGCTTAGGACAAGCTTTGTTCCAGTAGAAGCTGAGTACAAATGAAAGACTTCCTAAACTATTTATACTAGAGGCAAGGAATCAAAAGATGCTTAAGAAGTACAAAAGTGGTTAACCTTAATGGGTAATAACCAAGCATCTAAGTACAATACAAGTAAAGTAAAAGGCTATCTTAGGGAGCATCGTCAGGGGCATCTTCAGAGGCATCTTCAGAGTTGACTTCTGCCCAAGGGTGTACCAAAAGATGCCTGAGATCTTTCTTCAACAAAACCGTCCAACTTGATTGAGCCATGCCTGCCAATATCACTGCTGTGGCATCCCCTGCTATAGCAACATAGAAATCAGCAAACTTTCTCCAAAAAGATAGGATTATTCCATAAACTACATCCTAGCTCCATTCTAAAGAAAATGTGTAAAATAAGACTAAAAGACTCAATATCTAATTGGGAAAGATGTAAAATAAGGTAAAATAAAGTCCTAAATGGGTATAAAAGTGTATAAATATACACACTTATCACACCCCTACACTTGAACTGTTGCTTGTCCCCAAGCAACTAAAATGACAACTAAAAATGACTCAAATGAGAAATTGAAAACAATTTAAAGGGTCAAAATGAAAAATAAACAGATTATGAGATTTGGAAACCAAAACAGGACCATAGCCTAGCATAATTCTGTGTCCATCCTTCACCATTCTCTCAATCCCGTAAGCCAATAACTCATTTCCTATTGTTAGACATCAAGGCCTTGTGAATTCAGAATCTTTAGGACTTTTTGGGTGATTTGGATTTGTAGCTCAAGGTATTCTTTCAAGTCTTCATTTATAATGCACAAGCAGTGTATATGCTATGCATATTTTATCTGTTTTATCTGCATTGACTTTGGACACCACTGATTCATCATTTATTCTTTTTTTTTGGAGCAATTTTCTGCCCTATGGGCTGTCTTTGTGCTCATTCAATATACCCCTCCCCCACACTTGCAATTTTCAATGTCCCCATTGAGATCAGTAATCTTTATGGCTTAAGGGTGCAAAGGGTATAAGTGGCTTGTGTATGTGAAAGAATGGCCTAAATCACTTTCTAAAAAATACAAGGATGTCTAGTTTCTTCCCAGGTGGATGAGCATGGTTCTAGTTTTGAGGACTGAAAAAAGGATGTGTATCATCAAAATTACCATGGGATGTGGTTTGTCATGGTGCAAATCTCATAAGACTCAAAAACTGAAAGATTCAACAAATTCCCAGACTCTAAAAACTAAAAATCAGAAAAATAAAAACTACTTATGGAGCTAAGGTATAGAAATGGACCTGCCTACTCTTTGGGAGTAGGTTTTGCTGCAGCACTGGGGATGAACTTCTTTGCCTCGTGCAGCAACTCTTCTGGATATGGTCCAATGCTTGCGTACTCCTCTGGATTCTCTGTTGCCCACTTGCTTTCCATGACCCCCTCTCTTGCCATTTGGTATTGCCTGTGCAGGGCAGTGAGTTTTCTTGCATGTTGTGCAGCCTTATCCTATTCTTCCAAACAGGCCAGCACTTTCTTCTCACTTTCAGCAATCTTAGCCTCCATTTCTCTCTTTTGGTTGGCCAAGAGGGCCATCCACATCAAGTCCCTCTCTTGCAGTTTGTTCAATAGAGTTTCCTGGTTGTTTGCAATTTGGGTGGCTAAGTACACGAAGGATTTGGTTTCCAGCTTCTCTGTTATTGGGACTGATTGGGAGCTCTTTGGTGGTTGTGATTGTTTGGAACCACCTGCAGCAGTTGCTGCAACATCCAGGAGTGATGCTGCAGCAATGGCATTCTTTCTCATTGCCTTCTCTGCATTCCTCATCACTCTCTTGACTGTCTGGGTTTCTATCACTGCCTTTCCTGAGACAATTTCATCAGTGGGAAGGGATTTCACTTTGGCTCTGTTGAGTAAGGAGTTGATCAGTGATGGATGCCAAAGATCACCCTTGACCTTTTCTACACATGACTTGATGCTTTTGCTTACATCTTCCCACACACTGAATCTTTTACCACCCATGATACAGTAGAGTAGTATCATTCTTTCGAAGGTTAGGCTAGTATCATGGGTTGTGGGCTGAAGTGTATACCTCAGGAAATAGAACCACACATTGACCTCAGGAAGTAGATCTTTGCTATGCATTGTTCTGAACAACCTATTCTTCCATGTAGCTCCAGGTTGAGCAATGGTGCTCAACACCTTCTTTGCCTCTTCTTTAGTGGCCTTCTCTGTCAATTTCTTGTAATCATTTGAGGCAGGAGACACTATACCAAACATGTTGTCAATGGCATATGCATCATAAGACACATCAGTGCCCCTTACCCTCACATTTTGGCTTGTGGATGCAGCAACTTCGGCATAGAATTCCCTGATGAGGGAGAGGTTGTATCCACTTGGGATTGCACAGAACAGCTCCCATCCCATTTTTCTGATGGTGTTGATAATGAAAGGGTAGTCCCTTAAAGCTTCTGGACTAAATCCCTTGTCTGCTAAAGCCTCTTTGGCAGCAAGAATGCCAAATTGTTCATAGGCTTCTTTGCAGCTGAAAGTTCCAAAAGAGGTGTTCTCTCTTCTGGATTTGTTTTGGTTGGGTGATGGTGAAGGGGGTATCTTCTTTTGCTTCACACTCCCCTTCTTGGGAGTCTTCATCCAGTCAACTAATGGAATATTTTCATCTTCTGCTGTTGCTGCAGCAATCCTTGCATTGCTCACAGCAACATCCTCATCACTGCTATCATCAAACTCAGAACTCTCCTCCTCTGAGCTCTCTTCTTCCTCCTCAACCTCTGTACTCTTCCCCTTCCCTTTCTTGTCAGCCATAGTCTTCCTCAACTCTTCCTCCTTAGTCATAATCATAGTCTCCTGTTTCTGAGCCTGTGATTGTCCAGACGTGTTCATTTCTGGATTGGTTTCAGGAATGGCACTTTCACTTTGCACAGAAGGTGCTTTGGTGGTTGATGGCTTGGGATCAGTAGGATTATTGGGTTTTGTTGGGGTTTCTCCTAAAATGCAGGCTATTTCAGCCTTATCTTCAGCAAATAGGTTTGTATTTTTAGGAGCGTGTTGCGATGGGTTTTCTGAATGGGTATGTTGAGGGCTAGGAGTGAGTGGGAATCGACCACCAAGCAGCAATATTTATGGCATATCATTGGCGGGAGATTGGGGTTCTTTGTTTATATCAATGGTGAGGGATTTGTGGCTAGCAAATGTAGAAGAAACAGAGTTTGATGAGGTGTGAGTTTCAGGTTTCTTACTTGCCTCTCCATCCCCTGTTTTCAGCTTCTTCAATGGCAGATTGCTTGGAGAAGGTGATGGAGATTTTTCTTTGGCATTGGATTCAGTCGACGACTTCTTGCTTGATTCCATGTCGATGCTCTGATTTCTGGCACTTCTTCTTCTTTCTTGATCACTTACAGGCCTCAAAATCTTTTTGGCTTGAGTCTTCAATCTCCCCATAATAAGAATTTAAGTCCCCCTGCAAAGTACTATTTAAGCTGCAAGTTGCAAAATAACACTGAATATTTTAAAGGGGTTAGGGGCTGATCGTGGGTTGTTTGGTTAGAAAGAAACCGAATGGAAGTTGAATAGTGCCTTTTGGTTCAAAACTAACTAGGGTTAACTATCTATTAGTTTCAAGTACTCACTAGGTTTATGGGAACTCCAAACAAATGATGCCTTTCTGCTATTTGAACAGCCTGAAGAGCATCTTTGCAGAAAAAAGTATATTTTTTCGGCTGATAAGACTGTTGGGGTTTTGGTTGCAGAGTGCTATAGCAACATGAATGTTGTTGTAGCACTGAACCTTTTCCAGCAATTTTGCAAACCTTAAAAACTTCATGTTTTAAAACAGAAACAAAAACTAAACCAATGTATTTACATATTTACAACATGGGTAGGCTTTTTCAAGCCTCTGAGATCACTTCTAGGATTGAGAGAGTTGTACCACAAATGTGGTACCAATGGAGTTGGTTGCTGCAACTTCATGATAAGACTTTACTCTTTGACCATTTACTTTGAAAATGGATCCATTGTTGGGGTCAATGAGTTCAACCACTCCATAAGGATGGACTTTATGAACATCAAATGGCCCTGTCCACTTGGATCTTAGTTTTCCTGGAAAAAGTTTCAACCTAGAGTTAAAGAGTAAAACTTTTTGGCCAACTACAATTTCTCTTTGTGAGATCCTCTTATCCTGCTATTTTTTGGTTTTATCTTTGTAAATTTTGGCATTTTCATAAGAGTGGTCTCTCAATTCTTCAAGCTCATCAATCTGTAGCTTCCTTCTTTCTCCTACAACATTAAGACACAAATTTTACTCCTTCAAAGCCCAAAAGGCTTTGTGTTCTAGTTCAAGTGGTAGATGGCATGCTTTCCCAAAAACTAACTTATATGGGGACATTCCAATGGGTGTCTTATAGGCAGTCCTATAAGCCCATAAAGCATCATCAAGCTTGAAGGACCAATCCTTCCTTGTTGGCTTTACCACTTTCTCTAGATGCTCTTAATCTCTCTATTGGAAAGTTCTGCTAAACCATTAGTTTGAGGATGATAAGTTGTTGCTACCCTATGGTTTATGTTATACTTTTCCAGAACTCCTTTCATCATGTTATTCACAAAGTGGGTACCCTCATCACTGATCATGGCTCTAGGGATACCAAACCTTGTGAATATGTGCTTATGCAAAAACTTAACCACAGTCTTGGCATCATTGGTGTGACAGGCTGTGGCTTCTACCCATTTGGATACATAATCCACATCCACGAAAATGTATTGATTGTTTCCAGACATGGGAAATGGACCCATGAAGTCAATTCCCCATACATCAAAGATTTCTACTTCAAGAATGCCATTGAGGGGCACTTCATGTCTTTGGGAGATGGATCCAACCCTTTGACACTCATTACACCTCTTCACAAAATTATCAACATCTTGGAAGAGCGTTGGCCAGAAAAACCCAGATTGAAGAACCTTGGCTGCAGTTCTTTGGCCACCAAAGTGGCCATCATATGCAGCAGCATGACAATGCTGCAGCACTGCAGGCACTTCCTGTTGAGGTATGCACCTCCTTAGGATCTGGTCAGCCCCTACTTTAAACAGAAATGGGTCATCCCAAAGATAGTTCTTAGAATCATGGATTAGCTTCTTCTTTTGCCCTTTGTTTAAATCTGGTGGAATGATCCCAACAGCCAAGAAATTTGCAATGTCTGCAAACCAAGGGGTTGTATGATGTTGCAGCATCATGAGCTGCTCATCAGGGAACTTTTCATTAATCCCACCAGTGCTTGTCTCTCATTTTTCTAACCTGGACAAGTGATCAACAACTTGATTGTTCACCCCTTTTCTATCTACTATTTCAATCTCAAACTCTTGAAGCAAAAGAACCCACCTTATTAAACTTGGCTTGGCATCTTTTTTGGAAATCAAGTATTTGCTGGCTGCATGGTCAGTTTGAACAATGACCTTAGTACCCATTAAGTATGATCTAAAATTTTCAAATGCAAAAACCACAGCCAAAAGTTCTTTCTCAGTGGTTGTGTAGTTTATTTGGGCTTCATTTAGAGTTTTACTGGAATAGTAGACTGGGTGGAAAATCTTGTCATTAACTTGGCCTAAAACAGCACCAACTGCCCAATCACTTGCATCACACATAAGTTCAAATGGTTTTGTCCAATCAGGAGTAACAACAATAGGGGCAGAAATCAGTGCTTTCTTTAAAGTATTAAAAGCAGATTTACACTCCTTGTTGAAATCAAATGGTTGGTCATGCTGAAGTAATAAACAGAGGGGTTTGGAAATTTTTGAAAAATCTTTTATAAACCTCCTATAAAATCCAGCATGTCCTAGAAAACTTATTATACTTTTAACATTTGTGGTCTCAGGTAGACTCTCAATGACTTCTAGTTTGGCCTTGTCTACCTCTATTCCCCTTTTTGAAATTACATGACCCAAAACAATGCCTTCCTTTACCATGAAATGACATTTTCCCAGTTTAGAACTAGACCAGTCTCCTCACATCTCTTAAGGCTTTGTTCTAAGTTTTTCAAACAACCCTCATAGGAAGATCCATAGACAGAAAAGTCATCCATGAAAATCTCCATAGAGGTTTCCAACATATCAGAGAAAATGGACATCATGCATCTCTGAAATGTGGCTGGTGCATTGCACAATCCAAAGGGCATCCTCCTAAAGGCAAAAGTACCATAAGGGCAAGTGAAAGTTGTTTTCTCTTGGTCCTCAGGTGCTATAGCAATCTGGTTATACCCTGAATAGCCATCTAAAAAGCAATAGTATTCTTTTCCAGCTAGTCTATCCAACATTTGGTCTATGAATGGCAAAGGGAAATGGTCTTTGTGGGTTGCTTTGTTAAGCTTCCTATAGTCCATACAAATCCTCCACCCTGACACTATTCTGGTTGGAATTAGCTCATTCTTTTCATTTTCTACCACAGTGACACCCCCTTCTTTGGAATACACTGGGCAGGACTTACCCAATTGCTACTTGTTATAGGGTAAATGATTCCAGCATCAAGCCACTTTAGGATTTCTTTCTTGATCACTTCTTTCATTACAGGGTTCAATCTCCTTTGAGGCTCTACAGAGGTAAAGTCCTTGTCTTCCAAGATTACCTTGTGTTGACAAATGGATGGACTTATACCTTTAAGGTCAGAGATGGTCCAACCTATGGCTTTGGTGTGAGATTGAAGCATTTCAACTAGCTGCTTCTCTTGCTCAGCTTCCAAAGAAGATGAGATGATCACATGTAGCTTAGTGTCTTCCCCTAAGAATGCATACTTAAGGTGGGCAGGTAATTGCTTCAACTCCAAATCTGGTGGTGCTTCTGTTGATGGTAAAGGGGTTTTGTGTGTGGGCTCTTCTTCCAAAAGTTCAAATGTTGCAGCTTGCTGCAGCAACTCACTATTGTCTAAGGTACTATCCTCCTCACTGTCACTATCCTCAAGTTCTTCCAACTGCTCACTTTTTGTCCCTAGAATCTCTTCTAAGGCTCCCTCATGACACATTGATTCTAAGGTACTATCCTCCGATGTCTTGAACTGATGATTGAGCTGGGATTTTATAGTCTTCGGATGACTTTAATTGACTCATTAAGATCTTTGATGATTGTTGTAACGGTCGTCGTCTTCAATGTGAGTTTAGATGCTCATAACTAATTTCGTCGGTTATAGCCGTTGTCCATAAATGACTTTGACTCCTGCATTAAACATTGAACAAACACAACAGTTATATAACGCGTTAGTCGGTCGAGGTCGCACGGTTTTATGCGACGGTCGTGCGGAACGGGCGACGTCGAGGTCGAGTGTCGTGAGGAACTCTCGACTTACCTTTTAGGAGGGACGACGGAGGTTCTTCGGGTCTTCATCGGTATAGCTCATAATATGTGTCTTACCTTCTCTGGTCGTGGTCGAGACCTATGAAAATTTGCCCAAACATTGACGTTCATGGATGCTTATTCTGGATACAATCAGATCCTGATGCACGTCGAGGACCAAGAAAATACTGCAATCATGACGGATCGAGGTATTTACTGTTATAAGGTTATGCCTTTCGGACTAAAAAATGCAGGTTCTACCTACCAGCGCCTGGTGAATAAAATGTTTAAAGACCATCTTGGCGACACGATGGAAGTGTACATCGACGACATGCTAGTCAAGTCGAAGCAAACAGTCGACCACGTGGAGCATTTGAGGCAGTCGTTCGATATTCTCCAAAAATATAGCATGAAGCTCAACCCGACGAAGTGCTCCTTTGGTGTCAGTGCCGGGAAATTCCTGGGTTATATGGTCACTCGCAGAGGAATCGAGGCCAACCCCGACCAGTTCAAAGCTATCATCGAGATCAAATCTCCAAGAAATTTCAAAGAAGTCCAAAGGCTCACTGGTCGGGTGGCAGCTTTGAACAGGTTTATCTCTCGATCCTCGGATAGATGCCATTTATTTTATAATGTCCTCAGGAAAAATAAAGGCTTCGACTGGACAGACGATCATGAGCAAGCACTGCAAAAATTAAAAGAATATATGGCGTCGCCTCCTTTGTTGTCAAATCCTCACGACCATGAGGTCTTGCAGCTATATTTGGCTGTTAGTCCTAATGCAGTAAGTGTCGTCCTGACATGAGAAGATGAAAAGCAGCAACTGCCGATCTACTATGTAAGTAAATCTCTCTTGGACGCCGAGACCAGGTATTCCTCTATGGAAAAACTGCTTTTGTCGCTAGTCACAGCCGCTAAAAAATTGAGACACTATTTTGAATCGCATCCTATTACTGTCGTGACTAACTTTCCTCTTAAGTCTGTCTTGAGGAAACCTGAGTTGACAGGTCGTTTGGCAAAATGGAGCATATATCTCAGCAGTTACGATGTCGATTTCAAACCAAGGACCGCGATCAAATCGCAAGCCTTGGCGGATTTCATTGTTGATTTCAGCCCTGAGCTGGAAAAAGAAGCAGAGCTCGAAGTGTCTACTATGGCGACTTACGACGACGTACCCTGGACTCTGTATGTCGACGGTTCATCCAACACTAGGGGTTCACGGCTAGGCGTCATCTTAAAGTCGCCATAGGAAGGCAAAATGGTGTATTCCGTGCGACTTTAAAACCACCAACAACGAAGTTGAGTACGAAGCCATGATCGTAGGAATGAATATGGCTCATGACTCGGGGGCAACCGTGCTACATGTCAAAAGCGATTCTCTCCTGGTCATGAACCAGATGAAGGGAGAATTCGTGGCTAAAGATTCAAAGATGACAGCGTACCTAAAGGTAGCAAAAGAAAAATCCGAAAAATTCAAATCATTTTCTATTGAACAGATTCCAAGGGACCAGAACACTCAAACCGACGCTTTAGCAAACCTTGGGTCTGCATTAGTCGAACCAATATTCGACAGTATCCCCATGATCCACTTGGCGACATTGTCTATCGAAAATGATGATGTCGTGCAGATCGAAGTCCAAGAAGATGATTGGTCGTGCGACGTCCGAAAATTCCTCATGCACGACCAACTCCCAGAAGACAAGATAGAAGCTCGGAAGATCAGATTCAAAGCATCCAGGTATGTCGTGATCGAAGATAGACTCTATCGACGATCATTGACAGGCTTAAACCTGAGATGCGTCATCAGCAAAAGTCAAGTTCAGAAGATCCTTCAAAAGATGCACGATGGAGAGTGTGGCAATCACTCAGGAGGTCGCAGTTTGGCCAATCGTATCTCTCGACAAGGTTATTTTTGGCCAACACTGCAATAAGACGCCGCCAGGTATGTCCATAACTGTGATCCCTGTCAACGACATTCAGGTACATCCCGTAAACCTTCTGAACCTTTACACTCGACATTGATCCCATGGCCCTTCATGAGATGGGGAATGGATATTGTCGGCAAGCTACCACCTGCCCCAGGGCAAAAGGTATTTCTCCTCGTACTTACGGATTATTTCTCTAAGTGGGTAGAAGCAGCTGCTTTTTCCCAAGTTCGGGACAAGGAAGTCGTCTCTTTTATCCAGACTAACATCATATGCAGGTTTGGGATTCCATCCAAAATTGTCTGCGACAATGGATCCCAGTTCATAAGCAACAGGACTCGACAGTTATGTGAAGACTGCAATATCAAGCTGACGACCTCGACCCCCAGGTATCCCCAGGCATATGGACTTGCTGAGTCGAGCAATAAGACCATTATTGCTTCGATCAAGAAAAGGTTAAAAGATGCCAAGGGAAAGTGGGTCAAAGAACTCCCTTCGGTCCTGTGGGCGAATCGCACGACACCACGCACGTCCACAGGACAAACCCCTTTCTCTCTGGTCTATGGTTGTGAAGCAGTCTTGTCGGTCGAGGTCCAGCTCCCAACCTCGAGGCATACTTCCGTCGACCACAACCTGGTTGATTTAAGTTATGACCTCGACGCCCTTGAAGAGCTTAGAGAATCAGCATTGATCAGAAGGGCGTCGCAGAAGCAAGCGGTCGAGCGACATTTCAACAAGAATGTCAAAGCTAAAGTCTTTCAAGAAGGCGACTGTTAATGCCAAAAATCGCACCAAAGTACAACTTAAGGTCGATGTGGACTTAAACAACTAAAGAAAGGATCTTTCGACGAGACGTGCGACGAGGATAAAAATAAAGGAGACAAGGGATTTTGATGACGCAGGAAAAACCTCAAACGAGGAAAAAACCTGCGGACGACAAGGGATGTCGTCGCTGCACTATGGTCGCCAATCAGGGGCGATGTCCTTGGTACTGGCGTCGGTCGTACGATGGTTACAATACAGATGAAGGAAATGCTTCGAAATATAAAGTACAAGTGTTTGGAATGTAAAACAAGTGTTTGTCGTGTGTGAATACAAGTGTAAACAACTGTTGGTTGGAAGCTGTTGTCGTGCGTCGAGAACGTTAACTTGAGCCTTCCTTCGAGTGTTCTTGAGTTCTTTGTGGGATTCTGGCTTTCAATACTTGATTTCCAGAGTTTGAATGTTCTTCGCTAGGAGTTTGGATGTTGCTCGCTGATGATTGCTGATGTGTATCGGATGTTCGCCCCCTCCCCTTGATGTGAAGACTTAGCTTGGTATTTATAGTCTTCGCGTTATTAATTAGCTCCATTAATGCTTTGATCAACGGCTATGTTGGTCCCGAAGGGCTATACAAGTTTGTAGAAGGGGGGGTTGAATACAAACACACAAATTTACTTTTCTAAATTGTTTATTGATAAATCATTAACAATTTACAGCTTGTTGCGGAAACAAGATTAAGGATAAACCTAAATCTAAACAAGTTGGAACACTAAGGTTTCTTGCACTAAGAAAGATAAGGAGATTACGAATAATAACCTATCAAGATAAGAAGGATGAACTTGCCCATAGTTAGCAAGTTACTTCAAATGAAGTGAGTTCGTCTTCTTATATACTGCATGCATTTAATGCAAGTCAGTTTACACTTTACACGTGTCATCAGCTGGTTGGTTGCATGTCATTGACCTTTGTTGACAACCTTAGTAGCCGCATGGAATGAACAATGTAGTATCAGAGTAGTTGTACGATTTCAGATAATAAGGTTCTTTTTCTGACATCTCGTACGGAGTCGTGCAAGGGAGGTTAAGACAACAGTATTTTGTACGGAGGACTTCATGATCAGCTTTCGATGAATCAGAGCTTTATCATATTATCAGCGAATGATAAAGTTCAGCGATAGCTGAAGTCATGTACTTGATACTTCACGTTGAGTGGACAAATCTGAGTCTTCGCTGATCCGCATCAGTTCATTAGGAGACTTGTCGTTGGTTCTTGAGCTTGATCTTCGACTTCAGCGTAGAACCTATGTTGACGTGAAACTTGTCTTCAGAGATTATAAGTAAACAACTAACTTATCAGCGATCACCATAAGGACTGAACAGACTCAGAGCTATATGGTGAACAGTGTTCGCTGAATGTTTAATCTAAAGTGCGAGAGTTCCTATCAGCGGTACTGTAAGATCTTAGTACTTATCAGCGATAGTGAAACTCTAATACATATTGTTTACTTACAATTTTCACTAAGTATATAAGAGAGGGTCATTATCAAATCGCTGAGGGTTTGGATCAACAATCTCCCCCTATTTGATTATGACATAGCAACAGAGAAAATTGCTATTTAGTGAAAAACATAAGGATAAAAAGAACTCATAAAATATTTGTCCCTTTTACTGTTTTCTAGGATCTTTTCTGTACTGATGGAGTAAAGTACTTTCGCTGAAATCTTTCTTTAAAACTTTGAATCAGGTTACAAAGGGAAATGGAAAGATTACAAGTGCAAGCGAAATAAATTACAAGTACAAAAGAATAACTGATACAATAGAGAAATGTGTGATCATATTAGCTTATAAAGGGTTCTTCCTTAATGAGAAGTTCATCAAGGGTCATTGATGTGGGAATCATCCAGTCAGGAACAGTTACACCTTGTTTTCTTTTGATCAGCGCTTCTTCAAAAATCAAGGGTTTTAGATGTCTTGCCTGAAGATCATTCCTAAAGTCACACCAGTAGATAAGATCTCTCAGATGTTCAATGGGAGTGATGTGAAGTTAAGAGATGCGTTGAAAATGCTGTCGACCATCGTAGTCAAGGAAGAATATCCCATAGGGTTCACTTAGGAATTTTCCAGGGATGAAAGTCTCACCTTCAGGTAGAGATGTGTCGAGTCCGGAAAGATCAGGGTCAGGACCAAGGACTTCAACTCGGGAAAAACCAATACATGTTTCATTTCGAATGATAGGGCCATCATTTGAAGATTTAGACTTCTTCTTCTTCGCTGAGGCCTTTCTTTTCTGACTTTCGAGAGGAGGAGGAGGAGGAATATCCACACAAGAGTAAACCATGTCGATCTGCTTGTTTATTAGCTTTTCGAAATGTTCTTTGTACTTAGACTGAGACTTCTGTATGGCTAACCTGATCTCCAACCATTCAAAGAGACCGTACTTCGTTATGGCATCAGCATAGAATTTCTCGTACTGGTTATTGTCTCTGAATATCTCGATTTTAGCGATTGCAATTTTTAGGGTTGATCTTCCAGAGATGAGTACCTTGATGATTCTGGCAGGAGAGAGTCTGAAATTTACCTTTTCTTTGCACCAGGCTAAAGTGGACTGAGACACAGTTCTCTTTTCTTCAGTTATCTTCTGGGCATCTTCCCACAGCTGACGTTGAACTTCAATTGGAGCTCTTTTCAGCTTGGGGTCTTTCACTGATCGTTGAGAAAGCTGGATGGCGTATTCTCTGTCCTTTTCTTCAGCTTCTTTTCTTTCAGCGAGTAGGCGTTCAGCTCTGATGTGATCCTTGAATTCCTTTTTAGAAATTTTGAACTTTGGAGGAATAGAAGGAAGTTGATCACGCCTCAGAATTATTCTTTGATCTTCGAACTGCTTTATTATCTCTTCTCTTCTTTTCTGATCCTCTTCACTTAGCTTTTGAGGAGCTAAGGAAGGTCTGCGTTTGCGCGAGAGTAGCTGTTCTTCAGGTTCATCAGTCTCAGAGATCAAATCTAAGACTGGGATTTTTTCTTCAGTAGCAGCTGGTATTATTGTTGGTGAAGTCGCAGTTGTGGAAACTTCAACGATATCCTCAAACAGGGGATAGGACTAGCTGAAACACAGCGATCTTACAAGTAAGAACTTGGGTAGAATCAGAGAAAGGAAATTGGTTCAAGTGTATAGGCTTGGATAGTAGAACTGATAGTGTATGGATAGAGGAGGGATGGAGTAAGATTTAGTGTACCTGACAAACCGGCTTTGAGAGCAAGATCGTCAGATTGTCATCTTCAGTGACGCTTTTACCTTTGCCTTTCTCAGCTTCTGATGCTGAGGGCTTTGTCTTGGTCTACTCCCCTGATGGTTCTTTTATTAAGATCCCCTTGAGAGCGATCGTCCTCTGAGCAGGCTTGACAATGAAGGAGTCATCATCATCGTCGTCGTCATCATCATTCTTTGGAGAAGATGATGGTTCTTCATCAGATAGATCGATGGCTTCTTCGTCTTCAGCTTCAGATTCAGATTCCTCAGCTTTATCTTCGAGTTGCTCCCCCTCAGATATAGAGGCGAGCTTCTCGGTTTCCTCAGGGTTTTCATCTCCCTGAGGTCCAGCGGTTGTTGCTTCGGATGTCTTCTCACTCTCTTCAGCAAGAGTGAGGTCTTGAGTCTTCTCCTCCTCGATAGATTCATCGTGGAGAAGGTCTTCAGAGTTCTTCTTCTCCCCCCCTTCTTCATGATGAATGGGGGAGGAATGTGTTGACTCAGCAGTTGTAGTTTCTCTGTCTTCTTGGCCAGAGAATCCTACATGACCTTCAATCTTTGCTAATCTGTCTTCAAGGCCATATATAGCAGGATTGATCTTCAAGAGAACATCACGATCAGCTTGCGTGAAGCTCTCAGGTGCAGGAGCAGGAGCAGGGGCAGGAGCATTCGCTTTGTTCAGTAGCTGCTCCATCATTGTTTTCATCGAACCAACGTCAGTCTTTACAGAGCTTAAGTCAGTCGTCAGAGAGTTCACATTTGTCTTTACAGCAGACATATCTCCTTTGAGTGTTCCAACCGATGTCTTCAGCGTTGTTACTTCGCTGGACATGGATGAAACTGAAGTTTTGATGGAGAGGTAGTCCGTGTAGATGTCAGCGAGCACCTTGGCGAAGTCGCTGAGGCTTTTGTCAACCTTCTCCAAATCTTCTTTGGAGGCTTTTTCTTCCACCACTTTCGTCAGCTTTAAAAGGTTCTCTCTAGCGTTTGTTACAGCTGTAGAGTTGTCGGAAAGAGTGGTGGTGAGACCTGTCAGCTTTATCTCCACGTTCTTCAGAGAATCGTTGAGATCTCCCAAATTAGGACCTGTAACAAATAAGTACTTATGAACAGAGGAAAGCTCAGAAGTTTGGGGTTCAGTTACAGTGTTTATGGGTTGGTGTATACCTGCAGGAGGATTGATGAATTCGTCGAAATCACGGTGTCCTGAAAAGTGTTCCATGTCGTCAGCGAGAGTACGGGTACGCATGGTTAGTTCTGCAGGTCCTGTCGTCATTATTCCTTGAGAAGCATCAGCTTTAGCTTCTGGAGGAATGATGGCATCTCCAGTGATTTTTGGAGGTGAGTCCAATAGATTGGAGGGAGAAGCGATGGTTGAGAGTTTAGGTTGGGTGCGGAGTTCAACGTTGGAATCGCTGAGAATCGCTTCTTCAGTCTTTTGAGAGACTGGAGGAGGTTGGGTCGGTTCCAAGTTTGTAACTTCAGCGTTTAGAGACGCTGAAGCTGGGATAGAATGGGTAGTTTGTTCAGGTGTGGCAGAGCGTACCACAAAACTTTCCTTCAGCTCTTGAAGATGAGCTAAGGAGTCTTCAGCATGAGATTGCTGGGGTTGCTCCTTTGTTTTCTTGATCCTTTTAGAATCAAGTTGGGTTGCGGAGTGTTTCCTTTTTCTTGAAGGAGTGGATTTTGTGGCCTGGGTATCAGCGATGGGTATTGTCGCTGAAGTTGCCACCGAAATAGAAGAAGTAGATTTAAGAAGAGTTAAAAGGGTAGAAAGACGTACCTCGTTTTCCACCGGTTTGAAGTTAAGTACCTTAGGGCCAACCTGAGAGAGTTTCAGGTCACCCTCTTGCGGGTAGCTGTCCTTCAGGCCTGTCTGGAAGACGACGCTGATGAATCGGGGGTATGGAACCCATGGAGGTCTGTCAGCGGCAGAGTCTACTTTCTGCACTAGGTCATCATAGATTATTGATGCCCAGTCTATGTGTAGACCTTTCAGCAGAGCGTATCCCATTGCTTGCTGAGGTTGAGCGGCTTGGTCAGAGGAGCCGGTCTTAGCAGTCATGCAGCTGATTAAATGAGCGAAGATGAAGTTCATCTCGCTGGGCATTTTTGACTTCTTAATGAGAGTCAGCTTCTTCTCTGGCTTCTTGTCTCTCCCAGTTTCCCAAATGTACCCCATCGCATCAAAAAATGCTGTAATGGCTTCCCTGTCAGCGATCTTTTTGTGGTCAGGGAAAGGAACAAAAGGGTTTTCTTTTGTGGCTACGGGAAGGTTCAGGGATTTGCGAAGAATGGCAGGGGTGATTTTGAACATGCCATACTCTGTATCACAGAGAATACAGTCAATTGTTTTCGAGGGATCTTTGGCAGAGGGTAGCTAAGAGTGTCTGGCAGAGTACCAGAACTGGGATAGTAGTAGCTGATTGGCAGGAGGAGTGATTGTCAGGGCTGTTGAGATACACGAATTTTTCAGAAAGTTCACAACATCATCCAGATGTGTGACTTGCTTTCGAGGAGGAAACTCGAAAAACGCATACAGGTTGTTAGACTTGGTCCAATCTATTTCATCCAGAGAGAACTTAACCTGAGGAGCCTTAATTATCTCTAGTTCCTCAGCAGCAGTTTTCTCAGCGGTAGAAATGTCAGCAGAGGCCATTTCTGTATTATCAGTTCAACTAAAGATGTTAACAAATAAGAATAATCTTAATGTGGAAAGATTTTCCAATAAGATGGTTCGAATTTTGTCCATTTCATTCAGACAAAAATGTCTTAATGAAGAGTAGGGTTTTTCTTGTTTTTTAAAAACGAAATATAAACCCATTAAGTCTTGTTTTCCAGTTTCTTTTGAAGATTAAGATTCTGGAAACGAATGAAGAACAAGTTTAGGATTATTGATTTTAAACTTGAAGAACAACCATGAAAGGTTGTCTTTATAAAACCATGAAAGAAATTATTTTATTTTTGAGAAGTTCTTTTGTTTGATCTTGTTAAAACAATGAGAAGATCAGAAACAAGTTATATGCATTTGGTAAATAGTAAGAACATATTAACCTTCGATGTTTGATGAAGAAGATGATGAACAGTTCTGGAAATTTTGAGCACAAATGCAACAGTGAAATCTTTTCTTGCGGAGGAAGATGTTCGCGTAAAAGGAAAATATAAACACAGAAGTTGTTTATATAGAGAGATTTTAGAGAGAGAAAAACTTGAGCGGGAAAGTTTTTCATCATGACACGGACACGTGTTTGCATATGATTGGATGGTAAACAAACCGTGCAAACGTGTGTCAGAAAAAGAACGTGCCAGGGCTTATCCGTTGCAATGACGTCACAACTGTCCTTTCATATTCTTTGACATATCTGAGGTTTTGAAAAACTCAGGGACATTTTTGAAAACATGAAGCACTGAATAGAAATATCAGTGAAGGTTTTAGAAATTTCAAAGTATCGCTGTTAAGGAAGAGATATTCAGCGATGCAATTTGTTTTGAAATCTTGCATTTTCATGCTTTTGTCAGAGAGAGAAAAACATACCTTGATATCAGCGAATCAAGTTTATTCAGAGAGAAAATGATAGAATGGGTTATACAAGTTGATTTTATCCTATCGCTGATCAAATGTGAACCGCTGAAGATTTTACTCTTCAAAGTTCAGCATTCCAAGCTCGTTGATGAGAAAGTTGAATCTTGTCTCATCAAGAGGTTTGGTGAACAAATCAGCTAACTGATAATCAGTTGGGATAAAATGAAGTTCTATATCACCATTCATCACATGATCTCTGATAAAATGATATCTGATTTCTATGTGTTTCGTCTTTGAGTGTAGCACTGGATTATTTGCTATAGCGATGGCACTTGTGCTGTCGCAATAGATTGGAATTTTTGAGAACTGAAGGTCATAGTCTAGTAGTTGATTTCTCATCCATAAGACCTGAGAACAACAGCTTCCAGCGGCTACATACTCAGCTTCAGCTGTGGAGGTGGACACTGAATTTTGGTTTTTACTTGTCCAACTCACCAGCTTTCCACCCAGGAACTGACATCCTCCTGTGGTGATTTTCCTATCCATTTTGCAACCTGCAAAATCACTATCTGAATAGGCAGTTAGGTCAAATACTGAATCTGTGGGATACCAAAGACCTAGATTTGCAGTACCCTTTAGGTATCGAAAGATTCGCTTTACATCGATCATATGAGATTCCTTAAGTTCAGCTTGATATCGTGCACACGAACATGTTGCGTACATAATATCGGGTCGGCTAGCTATAAGATACAAAAGAGAGCCGATCATCCCACGGTACAGCGTGACATTAACAGGAATACCATTAGTATCCTTATCAAGTATCAGCGGTGGTGCCATAGGGGTTTTCATAGCTGAACTTTGAGTTAAGTCAAATTTCTTCAGCATATCTTTAACATACTTTCCCTGAT
Source organism: Saussurea involucrata (assembly GCA_033807775.1). Lineage (NCBI taxonomy): Eukaryota > Viridiplantae > Streptophyta > Magnoliopsida > Asterales > Asteraceae > Saussurea > Saussurea involucrata. Next base: position 16,521,826 of record CM066317.1, on the reverse strand, counting down.
TAATGAAAGTTCCTTTTTCATTTTGCTTAATCTGTAGACCAAGGAAATATGTTAGCTCACCCATCATACTCATTTTATACTCATTTTTCATTCTTTCAGCGAAACGAGTACAAAGCTCAGGGTTAGTAGAACCAAATATAATGTCATCAACATATATTTGAACAAGAATGATATGACCATTTACTTTCCTGAAAAATAGAGTTTTATCTATCTTACCTCGCTCAAATTTTTCAATATGGAGATAAGTGGAAAGAGTGTCATACCATGCACGTGGAGCTTGCTTCAAGCCATAAAGTGCCTTATCCAGTTTATAAACATAACCTGGACGCTTAGGATCTGAGAATCCTGGAGGTTGTTCCACATAGACTTCTTCATTCAGCTTTCCATTTAGGAATGCTGACTTAACATCCATCTGATATACTTTGAAGTCTCTGTGTACAGCATATGCTAAGAATAGACGAATAGATTCTAGTCTTGCTACAGGAGCAAATGTTTTGTCATAATCTATGCCTTCCTCTTGTCTGTATCCCTGAGCAACAAGACGAGCCTTGTTGCGGGTTACAGTTCCATGTTCGTCCAACTTGTTTCGATAGACCCATTTAGTGCCTATCACGGTTTTGTCAGTTGGTCTTCGAACAAGTTTCCAAACTTTGTTTCTTTCGAATTCAGTCAGCTCTTCTTGCATAGCGCTGACCCAGTTTGGATCTTTGAGGGCATCATCTATTTTCTTTGGTTCAGTTAGAGAAATAAAGTTAACAAATAAACAAATATTACCTGCACTTCGTCGAGTCTGAACACCAGCGTTGGGATCACCAAGAATTTGATCAATTGGGTGATTTACAGTCCATCGCTGAGCAGGAGCATAAGTCGCTAACTCAGTATGAACTGGAGTAGCTGAAGATGAGGCTTCAGTAACTTCTGGAGTATCAGCTAAGATAGGAATGCTTGCATTTGTCATTTCATTTACTGATTGCTGAGAAATAGATGGAATGTCTGAGATGTTTGGATCAGCCATAGGTATAGTATTTATAGGAACATCTGAGACCCATGATGTTTCAACTTCACTATTCTGCATGTTTGGAATGATAGTAGGACCATCATTTTCAACTGTATGAGCACGAGGAGTGGGAATATCTTCTGAATCACCAAGATGAGAAAACATCTATTGATTCAGTTCTTCAGTATCAGCGGACGGTTTAGAGTTCGCTGAACGGGATTCGTCAAACGTGACGTGAATAGTTTCTTCTACAGTTTATCTTCTACGATTGAAGACTCTGAAGGCTTTGGATATTGAAGAATATCCAAGAAAGATTCCATCATCAGCCTTAGGATCAAACTTTCCAAGGGCATCTCTGTTATTCAGTATGAAACACTGACATCCAAAGATGTGAAGAAAGCTAATTGAAGGCTTTCTCCCATGAAAAAGTTCATAGGCTGTCTTATTGAATCTTTTGACTATCAGCGACCTGTTTTGCGTAAAACAAGCAGTGTTGACAGCTTCTGCCCAAAACTGAGTAGGCAGGTGAGAATCGCTGAGCATTGAACGTGCAGCTTCAATAATTGTTCTATTTCTTCTTTCAGCGACTCCGTTTTGTTGCGGTGTTCTCACTGATGAAAAGTTGTGAGAAATACCCTTACTCTCAAAGAAGGAATCAAGCGAACTGTTTTTGAATTCAGTCCCATGATCACTCCTTATTGAGCGAACGGTCAGATTGTTCAGGGTTTCCATCTTCCGAACAAAGGTGATGAGTTCTTCAGGGGTGTCACTCTTAGAACGGAGAAACATAACCCATGTGTAGCGAGAGAATTTATCAACTATGACCAGTGTATATTTCTTTCCAGCGATGGATTGTTTGTTAACAGGGCCAAACCAATCCATATGGAGTAGTTGAAGAGGAGATGACACTGAGGAGACTTGCTTTGACTTAAAGCTTGCTTTGGTCTGCTTCCCTTTTTCACACGCTGAACATAAAGACTCTTTGGCGTATAAGTGCTGAGGTAGACCAGTGACTAACTCTTTTGAAGAAAGAGTATTCAGTGTCTTGAAATTTAGATGAGAGAGCCTCTTATGCCATAGCCAGTTGACATCAGATGAGGCCTTTGAGAAGAAACAGGAGTTCTCAGTGGTCGTTGAGTCCATGTTTATTACATAAACATTTTCCAAACGATAACCGCTGAGAGCTATCTTCTCCTTTTTGTCAGTGACAAAGCAGGATTCCTTAGTAAAGATTACTTTGTTATCCTTGTCGCAAAGCTGACTGATGCTAAGAAGATTATGCTTCACCCCTTCAACATATGCGACTCTTCTGAAGGTTGTTGTACCATTTGAGAGTACACCAAACCCTCGGGTATGTCCTTTTCCATTTCCACCAAAAGTCACAGAGGGACCCTTCTCTTTCTTGTATTCAGCGAGCAGGCTTTTCTTTCCAGTCATATGTCTAGAGCATCCGCTATCGAGATACCAGATACCCTTCTTAACCTGCATTTACAAAGGAAGATTAGTTTTTCTTGGGTACCCACTTTTCCATGTATACACATTTGTCAGTGGAAGTAGTAGGAATGGAAGGTTCAGCAGTCTTCGCAGTATTTGAAGATTCAACTTTGTCTTTCTTCACTTTGGTTAATTTCTTAACCTCAGTGGTAGGATTCACCTTGACCTGATTTGCACCAGGGTTGGTCTTCTTTGCCTTGGGGGCAATCTTCACCTTAGCTAACTTTTCAGCTTTGGTGGCTTTGGGGCACTTACTAGCAATATGATCGGTAAGTCCACAATGATAACATTTCCTATAACTAAAAGTAGTTCTAGGACCATTTGAATGCTGAGTTTTAGATTTTGAATTTGAAGGACCAACACCAAATAAACTATTGGCTTTAGAAATGGGATGAACATTTAGTTCTTCAGATTTCTTACCAAGGACATCCACTCTGAGTCTAGGAGTAGATCGCTGAATAGATCCACGCTGAATAAATCCAGAGATCTGATTTCTAGATCCAGAGGGGTAGGTCACTGAAGCTTTGGAAGCATTCAGCTTAGGTACTAAGGTACCCTTCTGAGGATTTTGGTAAATAACAATTCCTTTACCTTTATCTTTAGAGACAGAGGTAGGTCTTGGATAAACCATTTTCTTTTTACCTTTTGAGGAGGTAGGAGCTTCCTCAGGGATTGGTGTAATGGACGAGGAGCACTGAGAAGATGAAGTATCAGCGACTGAGGATATGAAAGTTCAAATAAGAGTGTGGAACGATCAGTGGTTGGTTCTTGAGAAATAGCTTTGTAACCAAGACCACGTTTATCACTCAGGGGTATCTGAGACTTAATTATCTCAGTGATCTTTGTTGAAGAATTACACCATCCTTCAACAGTAGCTTTTTTAGCTCTTAAAGCAGCGATAGCTTCTTCGCGCTCGATTTTGACTAGTTGATTCAAGTGAACTTGATCTTTAAAATCTTCTTCAATTTTAGAAAGACTTTCTATTTGAAGGTGACATCTCTTAAGTTGTTCAGCGAGATCAAGATTCTGATTTTCAACTATAGTTTTGCCATTCATGGCTTCATATAAACTTCTAGTCAAGAGATCGATTTTTCGAAGACTATCAGCTTCATCAATATTAGCAATATTGGTAAAGAAAGACGGCGATACCTGAATTGCAGAGGTTGAAGTGGAGGGAATGTATGAACTTTCTTCCTCATCTTCAATCTTAGCCATAAGGCAGAGATTGGCTTCATCATCTTCAGAGTCAGATGATGATTCTTCTTCATCAGAAGCAGCCCAATCATAGTTTGCCATGAAGCCTTTGCCTTTCTTCTTAAAGCTTTTCAGCTTTGCATACTTCTCCTTCAGCTTTGCGTATTTGTCATCTTTATTCCTAGGAACAAAGTTTTTCTTTGGGAAAGCTGAGGGTTTAGTGACTTTCTTTGACCTGCACTCATTAGCGAAATGTCCTATCTTTTCGCAGTTGAAACAAGTAGCAGTAGCCTTATCAACAAAAATTGATGATCTTGGCTTGTCAGTTATGGAAAGAGGTTTGGTCATTCTAAACATCTTCTTTTTGGCGAATCTCCAGAACTTTTTAGTTAGGAGAGCCAAAGATTCATCATCATCTGAAGAGTCAGAATCTGATGACCTTTCAGAGTTACTTTCCAACTCAGTGATAGTGACTGAAGTGGAAGGTTCCTCTGAGATCAAAGCAACAGGGGTGCTTTTGGAATCTTTTACAAGATTCTTCCTAAGATGACACGATTGCTCATAGTTCAGCATTGTGCCATATAAGGTTGAAAGATTCATTGATTTGAGATCTTTCGACAGCTTGAGACACATTGAATAGTTGTCCCAGCTTTCAGGTAAACATTCTAGAAACTTTGTCAGTACTTCAAAGTTAGAATATTCCTTACCAACCGTTTTCAGATCTATATTTAAACAGTTAAAACGTTGGTGAACTTCAGAGAGAGTTTCATTCTTACCAGAAATGAAGCTTTCATACTGTCTTACCAGGTTGATCTTTCGAGAGTCCTGGACTTCAGTGGTACCTTCATACCGAACACATATTGTGTCCCACATGGCTTTTGATGTTTTCAGGTTCATGACGGAATGGTAGACTTCGTCAGGAAGGGTCATGGATAGTATGGATCTGGCTTTTGTGTCGATAGCCACTTTCTTCTTATCTTCATCAGTCCATTGATGAATTTCCTTAGGGACCAGCCTTTCTGGAATAGCAAGTCTATTCTCAGCGGCTGGAACTGCATCATCAATTCTTACAGGGATGTATGGACCGTTTTCGAGATAGTAAGGCATAGTAGGGTCTACACCTTCTAAGAAGTGAATCATCCTATTTTTCCATAGATTAAAATTGTCTCTGGAAAATCTAGGGGGTTTTGCAAGAGAACCATTGTCGATATAGTTTGTGTTTGTGTTGGTAGCCATTTTCAGATAATAGCAAGGAAGAGAAAATCTTAGTGTAGATTAGATCTTGTTTATGAGATTAAACAAATCTGCTATGATACCACTTGTTGGTCCCGAAGGGCTATACAAGTTTGTAGAAGGGGGGGGGGGTTGAATACAAACACACAAATTTACTTTTCTAAATTGTTTATTGATAAATCATTAACAATTTACAGCTTGTTGCAGAAACAAGATTAAGGATAAACCTAAATCTAAACAAGTTGGAACACTAAGGTTTCTTGCACTAAGAAAGATAAGGAGATTACGAATAATAACCTATCAAGATAAGAAGGATGAACTTGTCCAGAGTTAGCAAGTTACTTCAAATGAAGTGAGTTCGTCTTCTTATTTACTGCATGTATTTAATGCAAGTCAGTTTACACTTTACACGTGTCATCAGCTGGTTGGTTGCAGGTCATTGACCTTTGTTGACAACCTTAGTAGCCGCATGGAATTAACAGTGTAGTATCAGAGTAGTTGTACGATTTCAGATAATAAGGTTCTTTTTCTGACATCTCGTACGGAGTCGTGCAAGGGAGGTTAAGACAACAGTATTTTGTACGGAGGACTTCATGATCAGCTTTCGTTGAATCAAAGCTTTATCATATTATCAGCGAATGATAAAGTTCAGCGATAGCTGAAGTCTTGTACTTGATACTTCACGTTGAGTGGACAAATCTGAGTCTTCGCTGATCCGCATCAGTTCATTAGGAGACTTGTCGCTGGTTCTTGAGCTTGATCTTCGACTTCAGCGTAGAACCTATGTTGACGTGAAACTTGTCTTCAGAGATCATAAGTAAACAACTAACTTATCAGCGATCACCATAAGGACTGAACAAACTCAGAGCTATATGGTGAACAATGTTCGCTGAATGTTTAATCTAAAGAGCGAGAGTTCCTATCAGCTCAATGAAGATAAGCTTTCCACCAAGTGGGAAGGTCCTTATCGTATCTCAGAAGTCGTGGTTAAAGGTGCCTATCGGCTCCAAACCATCGACAATCAAGATGTCCCACTTAGCTGGAATGCAACACATTTGAAAAGGTATTTCTTCTAAACCCTTTTTTCTTATACGAATTTTATTCATCACGACGATTACTGACTTAAGCATCGGTGGGTCGTTGGCTAGCCAACGACCAACCTCTGACATTGTTTTATCGTAGGGTGGCACGACACCAGTTGTTAAGTCTATCGTATGACTTCAATACACTTTCGCAGAATCGCATGACATAAGCAATCCGGTCTACTTTACGACTTGACCACCTTATCGCAGGGACGCATGATTCAAGTTCATCATACGATTTAATTGCTCGATCATAGGGTCTAACAACCCCACGATCTAAGTTTTCTAACTTCGAGGAATTTCATGTTCTGAATGAATGCTTTAATAGCATATACTTATGTTTGCTTACACGATTTAAAAATATAAAAGTCTTATGACTTATGTTCTAATCGTTGTATTACAATGGATGCCTAGGTCGCACGACTTCTTGTTCATTTTAAACTTAGTGAATTTCACAATTGATATTGTTCTCAAAATGTATAAGATAAAAGTTCAACAAAAAAGTAAATTTCATTCATCGAATGATCGGTTACATGGAATGACTCGACCACCAACGGCGATCAAATAAAAACAAAGACAAAAAAACTATCTAAGGTTAGGGAGGATCGACAGCCGCATCCTTGACCGAGGCTTCGCCCTTGAAGCCCTCAATCACCTCCTCTTCATCGGCTTCCTTCTCGTCGTCCGAGTCGAGGTCCCTATCGGCTCCGACATTCTCCAGATAGAAGGCCAACTCATCCGACCCTGAGGCGAGAGGATTCTTCCCCAGCAGATGCTGCCGCATGATCGCCGCCCGGGCGGTCAGTCGAGCCAAAGCGAAGACAGACTTCGCCTCATCCCGTAGCTCTTTCACCTCTCCCTCTAACTCCGCCACCTTGGACTTAGAGTCCTTGGCTTCTTCTTAGCTTGCAGCCAAAGACTCCTTGGTCTTGTCCAGTTCAGCCCTATGCTCGGCGATCAAGGACAAGGACTGCTTCAAACGATAGCTCGCCTCATCCCTCGCACGTCCGATGGCCTCCGACTCATTCAAGGCCTCGTCGAGACGTATGGGCATAGCCTAGGCATGCTCTATAGCATCCTTCTCCCTGTCCACCGCCGCATTCCCCCTCTCGTGAGCAGAGGACACCAGACCCCTGATCTTCTCCAATTCGGAATGTAAGGCAAGGGAGGACTGAAACGCCTGAAAAACAAAATACATGTTAGTAAACACTCGACAAAATTAACAACGACAAAGTAAGACGAGTCTTGAAAGAAAGATTTACCATAAACGCCAATCCGGCAACGTGCGATCCCGTCTCCTCGACTGGGACCCCTTGGAAATGCTCCTTGAAAGACGGGAGCTGATATTTCCCCAGATGGGGGAAAAGTTTCGTCCCATCCAGGACATTATCAACCATGAAGTCTGACGGCAACGAAAAGTTGACCGTCACGACCTCAGCCTCTCCCATCGAATGGCCCTTACCCTTGTCGGCCGACGAAGGGGTCGACGTGGTAGACAGAGACTTCGTTGTTTTCACCGGAGGCACAAAACTTAGAGGTGTTGTGTCGATCGCACCAGAAGACGTCTTCGTCTTCACAGGTGATGCGACCGACACCTTCGTCTTCTCAGTCGTGACGACTCCCGACGAGTCATCAGCCTTCAAAGACGGTTCCCTCAGGACGGACATCCTGGTCCACTTCAAAACCCCCGACCCAGTGGTCGAGGTCCCCTTCCTTTTTTTCTCTGCCCCGACGGGCCATTTCAGCTTTAGCTGCCTTCTTGGCCATCGCAGACGACACCTTCGCTTGAGATCCTCCTGGATAAAATGAAGGAAAAGAAAGAGCGTCAAACGACAGATATAAGTGAAAAGATCGAGGTCAAGCAGAAAAGAGTAAGGTACACTTACCGGCCATTTCCTCTTCCTCTTCTCTCGACTCCTCTTTATCTTCTTCCTCCTCTGTCTCTTCTTCCTCTTCCTCTTCCTCTCGTCTCTCCTCCCGATTCTCTCCCATATACAGTAAGTCTTCGTCGTCATCATCCACAAGGTGTCGTGTGAAAAACGACCGCTCGATAGCACTAAACTCCAAGAACTTGTCGATTTTTGCTTGAGTTAGCGTAGGGCTTCACGTCCTCGAATTTAATATATGTCGACGGATAAAAGACAAGTTAGAAACTAACACACGACATACGACATACGACAAAAAATTAAATCTCACCTGACATATTCCAGCCGGTCCTAATCCAGTTACTGTCGGGGTCTACCGTCGCCACACGCACAAATGCGTACCTGGTCTTCCATTTACGGTCATTAACCGCAGTCTTCAGGACCAGGGTACGATCGCCCTTATGCCTAGAAAACAAACTGTAGCGACGACATCCGTCCTTCTTGACTAGATAAGCCAAGAGGAGGTCGCGCACATTCAGAGGAGATTCCCAGTCTTTGGTAAGGCGCTCGATCACTTGTATGACTCGCCAGAATTGGGGCATTAATTGGGCCGGTGCTAAATCAAACTCGACCATAAATGCCTTGGCCAGAGGCGAATAAGGTCGAGTCACTCGATCGTTATTTATGCAATTGATAAGGCGCTTGATCGTTATTTATGCAATTGATCGTGTCAGGTCGAGTCACTCGATGATCGACATGTGGCCGAATCTTTTCGAAAACTCGACAGATCGTCGACACCTGGCGTTTACAGCTGTTAGGCATGATCGCACATCAGCATGGCGTCACGATCTTATCCCCTTCTTAACTTCCATAGTTCAAATCGAACCGATTCAGTTTCCAAAACTAACGACTTTCGACACGTGTCACGTCCCTTGACATTCCATTGGACGAGGATTTTTAAAGATTTTCTTCTGACAAAAATTCAAAATTCAAAGTTTGAAATTGCCTTTTCATTTTAAATTTTGGGGGCAAACTGTTTGGGTAAAATTTCACCAGTCTCGACCTCGACCAGAAAGTTACTCACGACACTCGACCGTCGTAAGAAGCCTCACGATCTCGACCGACTAACGTATAACAACTGTTATGATCTTCATGTTTAATGCAGGGTCAACACCATTAATGGCCAACGGACGTAACCGACAAGGTTAATCACGAGCATTAATCCCAGCATCCGTTACTCTTACATTCATAAAGGTCATTCAAAGCTACGAAGACTATAAATACAAAGATCCCAACCTCATTTGCGGACATCTGATTTCAAGAACAATCACACAGCGAAAGCATTTGAAGCAAAGAACTCTCTCTCGAATGATCGCTCTCGACGCACGATTACGACGCACGACGCACAACTTTTATACACGACGCACTTGTTTTTACATTCGATACACCTGTTTACTTTACATTTAAAGTCTTTCTTTCACTTGTATTGTAACCATTGTACCCTCGACACCTGAAACATAAGGACATCGCCCCTGATTGGCGACAATAGTGCAGCGACGACATCCACAGTCGTCCGCGGGTTTTTTTCCTCGTTGAGGTTTTTCCCGAGTCACCAAAATCTTGCGTCTCATTTACGTTTTATTTGCCTTCGCCTTAATTGCTTTGTCGAACTATTTCTATCTTTAGTTGTTAAGCTCCACAATCAACCTTAAGTTATCTTTCTGGATGATTTTTGGCATTAACATGCACAATTAAACTTATCATAAATTAATAAATAGCTAAAGCTAATGCCTAATCAAACAAATTCAAACAAGCAAAATGAAGCAAATAAGCAATTGACAATGGTATTTTAAAATTTAAATTTAAAAGTTAAATAAAATGAAAACAAACCTGTGATTTAGGGGTTGTTGATGTTGGAGGATTATTTGAAGAAGATGAAGTTATAATCAATGGAACTCTACTTGTATTTGGAGGATTGGGTTATTGCTCTTCCATTAAAAATTTAAAACTTTGAGATTGAAATTTGATATAAAAATTAAAAGTTTAAAAGTTAAAAGTTAGAACATAAAACTTTTGAGATAGAGGAACTCCAACTTATTCAAGTGGCAAGTGGATCTGCTTGTGAACCATGAGAACCAGAGGAGACGCTAGCGGCAGCCACACAACCGGTGACCGGATGAGACGCTGACAGTAGCGACCGGAACGTTGGTTGTCGGCTGAGATCAGAAGATGGGCAGATGGTGTAACAACCCAAACCAAAAATAAAAGTCAGAAGCTACCTCTTTAATTCATAACACCAAAAACGGCTCAACATAGTCGCACTATCACAATTACAGACTAGGTTTGCGGAAATAACCCTAACTACAGCTGAGAACATAACTATATAACAAGGGAAGTCTTCTAATCCTTCTATATGCAACCTCCGTCTCACACCTTGCCAACTTATAAGCAAGCTTTCGACTACCTGCTTACCTGAAAAAAGTTTTAGTTTTGAAAAGCGAGGGTTAGACCATGAGGTCTAGTGAGTTCCCTCCACACCAAGTCACACCAAAAATACGCAATTTATAAATCAATTATGAAAGAGTTTATACAAATCATAATAAGCACACTTAAATATTATGCACACAATGACACATGCTACTGACATATGCTATAGTCACACACACCGTGACAGTGCAATAGAGCACACACACGCTATAGTCACACACACCAAGACAGCGCAATAGGGCACACACCGCCCATATATGAAACAAATTCATATATAACTAGTATGGGACACACCCCCATTTCACACCAAAGCCAGAGCATGGTCACACACATTTAAATCACACATATTATCACACAATTAATCTTCGCTTTGAAATATAAGCAGTTGAAAAGCACACAGTTTGATAATAACCATGCCACACACTTATTATTTTCTTTGAAATAAAAACAGTTGAAAAGCGCACAGTTGGATAATAACCATCAAACACACTTGTATAAAATTTAGGTTTAGAAAGACTCACCTGGAGTCCTGATTAGAAATTCTTACTCGCACCAATCGTCTCTACTCGCACCTACAATTTAACCCCACACACATACCAGGTAAGACGCACTGGATGTTAATAAATTTTCACTACCTTGAAAGGTCTTAGCCTAAAATAACCGGGTCCCGGATACAATCGGCCCACACACTAATTTCCGGATCCCACTTTCAAATATTACCGGAACTCGTTTAAAAACCATACTAGGACCCAAATAAATAAACTACCGGCGCCCTATTAATTAAACTATACCGGAGCCCAATTAAATAAATTATATCGGGTCCAAAATAAATTATATCGGACCCAATTAAATAACTATGTATCGGATTCCACTTACCAACAATTCTGGATAGGGATTACTTAAGCCCCCTAACAATGGACTCTACCGTGGCCCAAGAAATGAAAATGAATTCCGGATCTGATTGAATCATACCAGATTATTTTTATTTATTCTATACCGGCCCAGGTTTATTAATTAGCAACCCCACTTCCGGTTTCTCTAAAAAAACAGTTCCGGCCTTTCTCTTTACATTACCGGATCTCATGTTGTAAGGCCCATCTCCGGGACTTTGTTTATAGCCCAACTCCGGGACTTTGTTTATGGTCCAATTCTGGGACTGCTTTGTGCATAATACATACCGGAACTTGTTTAAAATGAATTTTGGATCCAAATTGACAGCCCAAAACCGGAATTCAAATCAATAATAATACCGGATCTCCTCAACCAATACCGGATCCTAAGAAAAATATTCCGGATCTCTCGACTCCGGGAAACATCTGGGTTTTCCTTATCGAATTACACGATTAAATTAACCATTCCACACAGTACCAATTTTAATGATAATTACCAGGATTAAGGAGTCATTACTATTAGCCGATTAATTTAGCTAAAACCTCCGATTCTCTACTTAGATTAGAAGAAACATCCAGACTCCATTTCCAAATCTTCCTGGTGAAAACAAAACTCAAAACCCTAGCATTCTAGACTCAAGATAGCAATAATAATACCAATCAAGGATTAATGATTACCTTTCTGAACGATTCCACACGTACCCAAATTTGAAGAAGGTGGATTGATTTGAGCTCCTTGATTTGCACCCACCATCGCACCTAGCCGCACACATTCTCCTGAGATAATTAAAATTCCTAGGGTTTTACACCCTTATATACTATCCCACAAACACACCAACTTTTCCTCTTTTCACACTTTGCACCACGAAACTTTCATTTATTCAAATTAAGAACACGGTTGTTACATCATCCTCCCCTCAAAAGAATTCCGTCCCCGGAATTCCATCTTCGAACAATCGAGGAAAACGGTTCCTCAACTCTCTAATCTTGCGATCTATAATCGCCAACTGTTCCCCCACATAATCCAACTTTCATCCTCACGAATGTCTTCCAACAATACGATCATGCTCCCCCGTCAAGCACTTCCTAATATTCGACACGGGAAATGTTGAATGAACCCCCACTGTGCGTAACCCTTCAACACTAGGGCGTACACCAACAATTTTTTCCACTTTCGGTTAACTACAACTCTTACCCCAGAAAATTCGCGTAACAAGGAAAACGCCTCAGGCCAGCCGAATCAATATCATCCACACATCTAGGCTCACGTTTTAAAACGCTTCAAATTAAGGATTTCACACACAACTCCACCTTCTTAAGAGAACGGATTCTACCGAAGTTAACGTCCAAATAACAGGAATCCCTAAATCGAATAACGATGCTCAATTCACCAACTGATCACCAGATCAACCTTAAATATCACCTTAACCCGCAGTTAAGATTCTGCTCAACAGATCACACACAATTCTACAATCACTTTCCTATCACAAAATACGTCTTAGGCAGATAACACCTTCTCACATTAATTATACTGATCACAATCCATTGATAACAATCAATTCACACGCTTTTACCGCAATGTCACTCCCATACTACTACCAAGTCTAATCCAATGGTCCTTCACCCCGAGCACTACATTCGACTAATTTCTTCCACTTCCTTCTCAAATATAAAACACATTTCCAAAGAGCGGCTCACTAGAAAGCGCACACTCTTGGCCAATCACCCATGCTAGTTTTCCTCAACGACTAAACCAATCACATACACACCAGTCCTCTCTCTCACACTCCCACTAGAAGTTCATGCACCCGACGGTGACGTTCTGAAAACATTGCTTCCCACTTTCCGTGCCACTTGCCACACTTTCTACTTCTCGCTTACTCACTTATTCCAACCTACCGTCCCAATTACCTCAGGCTAGTATGTAGCATTTCTTATCCAACATTGACCACTTCATACACACAATTTCAACGGTTACTATGCCTAACCATCAGTTTCACCACATCTCATATGAGAATTCGACCAAATCAATCCGAAATACACTCAATGCTCGAAGCGACCACACACTTCTCATTTCTCAGATGATATTAACCCACTCCTTTGCATTTCCTTCACATACAAGGGTTAGCTAAACATTCCTAAAGATTTCGTATCTACTACGAACATCATAAACTAACCAAACTGAGAGCACACGATTTCCTTCCTAGCTAGTCACCAACTGCCACCCCATTCTTTTATTCTCGTATAACAATATCACACGCCACTTAGACGTCCATACATCTCCACACATAATTTTTCCATATTCGAACAAATTATTAGCAATCCCATATCAACACTAGTCCACTACTTAACCTCCCAGCAACTCCTCTCCACCATGTCTCGGATGCTCACTAAGTATAAGTTACCAACAACTTATCCACATAACCCCACCCACTAGAGGTTCAATCCTCACTATCACATGAAGGACTTAGGTAATTTAGTTGAAAATACAATGCATGACTCACTTTACATTAAAGGTTATTCTCTCTAGCTAGGTCAACCATTGACATTCACAACATCTCAACACCGGTGCCCTACTTCCGACCAAACCATCCGGTTTCTCATAATTGCAACAACCTTGGTACCGGTGCTGCCCCACACACTTGTATGCTCCAACCTCTCAGTTACCACTTGACTACTGACTTGCAAAATATACGACTTCACTTCAACCCCTAATAGGTTAACCAACACTAGTGTTACCAATCCATACATCTATCGTTTCTCAACCACCCTTGTCACTCTTCCACTAACTAGAGAGTAAGAAAACACATCTCTATTATCCTATCCTTGATTTGAAACTCTCAGGATCTCAATCCACCGACATCGGGAACTCCCAGAATAAAGACCCATCAGGGATTAGGAGTTCACCTCCAACCAACTATTTCCTTGAATAATCCTAAAGATTCTACTTCATACGGGCACTCACCCCACCCATTCAAACAATACCCTTCTAGATAGAGTCATCAATCACACCAAGAATAATCTGCACAACACACTAAACCGTTGCCATCATGACAAGGTTAAAACTGTACACACTACTGATACTCTCCACACACTGATCACCATACTCCACACACTACTATTATTCTCCACACTCAATTCACCACACTACCAAAATCAGAACAACGGTAATCAAGCACACCCATGCACCTGTAAATTCATAATGACATTGGCCAGATGTGATTTGAATTTACCTTACAGGAGAGTCTTCACTACCATCGTCCTAAATTCTTAGTGGTTAAGGTCTTTCCTAAAGGCTTCCTATATCTCAGTTGTGTCCTCCTACTCTACAGTTTAAGTTTAGGCCCATCTGGTCACCTAAATCCTTTAAACTAGAGCTCTGATACCAAATGTAACAACCCAAACCGAAAATACAAGTCAGAAGCTACCTCTTTAATTCATAACACCAAAACGGCTCAACATAATCGCACTATCATAATTACAGACTGTGTTTGCGGAAATAACCCTAACTACAGCTGAGAACATAACTATGTAACAAGGGAAGTCTTCTAATCCTTCTATATGCAACCTCTGTCTCACGCCTTGCCAACTTCTAAGCAAGCTTTCGACTACCTGCTTACCTGAAAAAGGTTTTAGTTTTGAAAAGCGAGGGTTAGACCATGAGGTCTAGTGAGTTCCCTCCGCACCAAGTCACACCAAAAATATTGCAATTTATAAATCAGTTATGAAAGAGTTTATACAAATCATAACAAGCACACTTAAATATTATGCACACAATGACACATGCTACTGGCATATGCTATAGTCACACACACCATGACAGCGCAATATAGCACACACACGCTATAGTCACACACACCATTACAGCGCAATAGGGCACACACCGCCCATATATGAAACAAATTCATATATAACTATTATGGGACACACCCCCATTTCACACCAAAGCCAGAGCATGGTCACACACATTTAAATCACACATATTATCACACAATTAATCTTCGCTTTGAAATAGAAGCAGTTGAAAAGCACACAGTTTGATAATAACCATGCCACACACTTATTATTTGCTTTGAAATAAAAACAGTTGAAAAGCGCACAGTTGGATAATAACCATCAAATACACTTGTATAAAATTTAGGTTTAGAAAGACTCACCTGGAGTCCTGATTAGAAATTCTTATTCGCACCAATCGTCTCTACTCGCACCTACAATTTAATCCCACACACATACCAGGTAAGACGCACTGGATTTTAATAAACTTTCACTACCTTGAAAGGTCTTAGCCTAAAATAACCGGGTTCCGGATACAATCGGCCCACACACTAATTTCCGGATCCCACTTTCAAATATTACCGGAACTCGTTTAAAAACCATACTAGGACCCAAATAAATAAACTACTGGCGTCCTATTAATTAAACTATACCGGAGCCCAATTAAATAAATTATATCGGGCCCAAAATAAATTATATCGGACCCAATTAAATAATTATGTACCGGATTCCACTTACCAACAATTCTGGATAGGGATTACTTAAGCCCCCTAACAATGGACTCTACCATGTCCCAAGAAATGAAAATGAATTCCGGATCTGATTGAATCATACCGGATCCTTTTTATTTATTCAATACCGGATCGTGGCCCAGGTTCATTAATTAGCAAGCCCACTTCCGGTTTCTCTAAAAAAAACAGTTCCAGGCCTTTCTCTTTACATTACCGGATCTCATGTTGTAAGGCCCAACTCCGGGACTTTGTTTATAGCCCAACTCCGGGACTTTGTTTATGGTCCAATTCCGGGACTTTGTTTATGGTCCAATTCTGGGACTGCTTTGTGCATAATACATACCGGAACTTGTTTAAAATGAATTCCGGATCCAAATTGACAGCCCAAAACCGGAATTCAAATCAATAAAAATATCGGATCTCCTCAACCAATACCGGATCCTAAGAAAAATATTCCGGATCTCTCGACTCCGGGAAACATCTGGGTTTTCCTTATCGAATTACACGATTAAATTAACCATTCCACACAGTACCAATTTTAATGATAATTACCAGGATTAAGGAGTCATTACCATTAGCCGATTAATTTAGCTAAAACCTCCGATTCTCTACTTAGATTAGAAGAAACATCCAGACTCCATTTCCAAATCTTCCTGGTGAAAACAAAACTCAAAACCCTAGCATTCTAGACTCAAGATAGCAATAATAATACCAATCAAGGATTAATGATTACCTTTCCGAACGATTCCACACGCACCCAAATTTGAAGAAGGTGGATTGATTTGAGCTCTTTGATTTGCACCCACAATCGCACCTAGCCGCACACACATTTTCCTGAGATAATTAAAATTCCTAGGGTTTTACACCCTTATATACTATCCCACAAACACACCAACTTTTCCTCTTTTCACACTTTGCACCACGAAACTTTCATTTATTCAAATTACGAACACGGTTGTTACATATGGCACTTGGCAGATGCACAGGGGACGAGGTTGTTCTCTTCTCAGATTGGATAAGGTTTAGAATTGTAACACCCTCGAATTTGGGAAGAGCAATTAAATAAAATTTCGATAAACATAATAATCACTTAAGGAATAAAATTCCTCCTACAAGCCATTCTTGAAATTACCTCAAGATAAACATAATACCTCTCACAATTAATAATTCAAATCATACTAGGTGACCAAATAAAGTCGGGTGTTACTTAACAAAATTACAATTTGCTAATCCCAATCAGTGCGAAAGACTTTACTTAAGCAAATCACTTCTCGTGCACCCTACTAGCACTCATCAGTCCACAGTGTAGCTAAAGCTATTCCCAACCTGAAACGTGTTACACATGCCAACAAATAAGAAAGGTTAGGCTAACGCCTAGTGAGTTCAAGAGTTTTATCATGACCATATAATTCATAAAACGGGAGTGGTACAATTTAAGTCGTGAGTTCAAAAGAATTTACTTTAGATGCAAATCACCCATTTTTCTAACACACGCAAATCTCGTACTAGAAGCTTTAGTATAACATGATTTCTCAAAATGGACTCATCCCAAAACCAACATGAAAAGTGAAACAGCATTTGATTTCCAAAACGATTGAATTCATAAATAAATCGTTATTATTCCAAACATCCCAAACATGGATAAAACATAACCCATAACTCACATAACGTGGAAAACAATTCATATAAATATGATACGTCACCGAAAACATGGATAAAAACAAATACCCAAAGCAACACCTTTCAGTGACGGGGGAGTCTCGTTTACATTGCACGTAACGGAACACGAAAGTGGGTCACCTACTATGCAACAAAACAAACACGTGGATTACTCTCGTAAACTGAGCTCAATCACTCCAGATCTATTTCCCGCGAGACTTGGGAGCCCCCAATTTCAACCACTCCAGGTCTATACATTGGGTCACTCCAAATCCACAAAACAAGCACGTTTGGGATTACACCTTACTACCCATGGGACGCTGCCCGACCATATAGGTCCACACCTTACTTACCATGGAACCCGATGCCTATCCCGTGCCAAGAACATATGGAATTACACCTACTGCCCATGGGACGACGCCCGACCATATAGGCCCACGCCTTACTTACCATGGAACCCGATGCCTATTCCGTGCTACAAAAGAGAAACTAGCTTCTCTCCAATGAACGTAAATCTCAAGTGCCTACGGATCCATAGCTAATAAGGTCTAAAACATTACACGACCCCAAATGAAATAAACAAGTGCATTCAAAACATGCAATTCCCCAATAACGTAAATCATGATCAAAACTCGACTTTGAGATATCAAAACTGGACAATTGTCCTCAAGACTTAACAAAATCCAATACCGAGCCATAAGCTCAACTGACTCAAAAGATAATTAATGAAAAGTCATAAAATGAGATTAAACGTAGCAACACACACTTTTGCCAATAAATATTTCAAATCCATGAAAAGCCAAAACAAGACGTTTGGTTAGGACAACCCTCTTTTCCAAGGAACTCACACCGTTACATTTCAAAATCGTCTCATAACGTATTATATGCATATTTCAAAGATATACGCAAAAATGCATTTTCATAACAAATAGACCCCATTTATAAAATAAATCATCAACACATTTTCATTTATGATTTATCTTCCAAATTTTCCCAAAAATTCCAATTGTAGGTGTTTTACAATATTTACAACAATAAATACTTCAAAAGGTTAAAACCCACCAAATAATTCAACCATTGATGGCTTTCATGTAAAACACATAAGTACTTGGAAAAATAACATTTTTGGCATGTACAAAGTTTTCACAAAGCAACTTGAACTCACCTTGCTAGATTTAGGTTAAATCTAGATTTTCCCCAAACGTAAGCTCCTTTGAAGAAACATGAATCCTCAAGCTCCAAATCTTCCAAAACCCTAGATCCACAGTTTCCAACCATAAATATTTATCCCCAAACACTTAGAATCATTTCCCCCAACATATTACACCCAAAATCACCAATAGATCGAAACCCTAATTTCCAAAATGAAGAGGAGAGAAGATTACCTCAACCATCAAGTGCATCCACCAACCAAACACTTCTAGTGTTACCAAAGTGAGCCTCAATCTTCATTTCATCCAAAGGAAAGTAGAGGTTTAGGAGAGAGTTGGGTAAACCCTAGAAAATGGAGGATCTTAGCTTTGAATGGAGACTTGAGTAGAGCTTGGCACACCACAATACGCCTTTGTTTGCACAACTTAAACCCTAAGTGAAGCCATTAAATGCTAGCATTCATGAGAGCATTGGATGGGGAGGGAGAAGGAAGAAAAGTGAGAAAAATCGCCCTAAAGGAGAGGGTTTTGGTCATATGCAAAAAATGAGAAGAAGTGAGCAAATTTTCCCCAAAAATTGGCTTAAATTCCAGCAACCCTCAGCCCGATCGCAACTATGCCTTCGCGACTATGCCACGGGCAATGTCGCGGGCATAGTCGCCCCGCGATGACAACCTTCTGTTCGATTTCGGCCGCTCGACCCTCCTTCGTGTAATAACCGGGTATATTGTGGGTTTATTTAATTTTATTATTTTGGTTCTAAGGTAAGTATGGAGTTAGTTTTAAGGAGTTAGAAGTTAAGGGGTAAGTTTTAATTTTAAATTAGAAATTGGAGGGTTAAAGTTGCCATTAGATGAAAGTAGGGGGTTTGTTTGGTTGAGGTGATTAAAGATATCACCCACCACCGCCTTAGATTAAACAAATAGAGAGGAGATGGATTAGATATTCATTCTTATCAAAATATCACAAAGTGTGTGTGTGTGTGGGTTTGCTACGGCAAGAGAGAGAGATAGAGAATTTAGAGAGATTTGAGAAAGCAAGTTAAAGAAGAAGAAAGGATTACTTCAGCTGGGTTTTTTGGAATCAAATCAAGAGAACAAAAGTAAACAATTTATCCTTTTATGTTTATTAGTTTCTTAAAGTTTATTAAAAGGTTTAGAAGTGGATTTTGATGAATTGAGGATGTTTTGGGAAACCTGGGTTTAGAATGGTGTTCTAAAAGTGGTCTTAAACATATCTGCAAAGTTATAGAATCGTTCATGGGTTAAATCGATTTCTGGGTAGAATTTTGATGAACAGACGAAGGTTTCCGGACAAAATAAGATAGTGTCCGGTAGTTCTGTTGATAGTGTCCGGTAGTCCTTCTTGGTAGTATCTGGATTAAACGTATTTCCCGGAAAGCTATGTTGTCCGGATTATATATGTTGTCCGGAAAGTATGGTGTCCGGAAAGTTGCACTGTCCGGACAGTTTATGGTATCCGGAAACTTTGGCTGTTTGGTCACTTTTGAGAATTTAAGTTATCTAGAGTCCTTAGCTTAGTAAGTCTTATGCATCTGATTGGTAAAAAAGTGTTTGTATTTAATCTGTTTCAGATTCTGATAATTTTGGGTAAAAGACCGTATAGCTTGGAGGAAAGGCTTGGAAGGGTTATTGATAAGCGATCAGGTGAGTTTTACTTTAAAACGTTTTCAAACTGAAATACGTATATGTGTGGATTGGGTATGTGATAGATGTATGATTATGTGTTTATATTAAAATGGATATGTGGTAGGAACGTGATGATGTGTTTATAAATGAAAATATGATATATTGAGATATATATTTTATTTATATGAGCATTACACTACACGAGAGCACGTTGACCGGGTTTAGAACCGACGGAGTATTTGCCTGTAATTATCGTACGGCGGTGTTGGCTGTAAATGTCGTACGGTGGAGTAAATTGATTAGTTGGCTTGCAACCAACTAATTTGGCCATGTGAAGGATGTGAAGGATGAGTGGTACACGATGCACGAGTCTTGATTGGTATTTAAGTATTTGTGATATATGTGTGTTTATATAAAGGATTTTATATAAATTGGTTTTATAACGATTTTGAAATGACAGGGATTATCTCACTAGACCGTTTGGTCTAACCCTCATTTTGTTTTCAAAAATATGTATTCCAGGTCAAGGATCTTTTAGATGCAAAGGAAAGGATAAGGTGTAGGATGCTTTTGATGACTGATGTTGATTAGGAAGTTTTTATGTAGTTTCGAGACAAAAGGGACCGTACGTGACTTATTATGTAATGTATGTTTTAAGACTTTCGGACTGTATATGAATAATATGTATTTTTATTGAAAATAATTGATATGTATTGTATGTTATCTGATGTATGTTGGGACGGGTCGTTACAGATGGTATCAGAGCCCTAGTTTAAGGGATTTAGGTATTGGTATCCGTACCTAGACTTAAATTACATGTGAAGTAGGATGTCCCTAATAATTTTAGAACCTTGGGATGTTAAGTATAAAAAGGTAGAAGGAACATCATGTAAGGTAATTTTACAGGTACATGTTTGAACTAGAATACCTTATTATATTGGGTATGTGCTTATGTGTATATTAACCTTGTTGAAATCAACAGAGTGGCAAGTCGGTCGTGACGTATGGATAGAGACGAAGACATGTATATTTCTATAAACTCTATACGTGCTAAAGTGCTAATTGACTCCGATGCAATTGATTAAGTGTGACTCCTTAATTGCCGTTTATCTGCATTAGAAAAGTATTTGATAGTTGTGTTATAGATATATGAGTTTTAGTTGGTTGATTATGATTAGATAAAGTCTTGAAGTATTTCATGGTGAAATCATGTATTAATTATGTTCTTGTATTAGAATTCATAAACTAGAAGTTTGGTATCAAAAATGGAAAAAGGAATGAAACCATTGAAATGGGTTTGAGCTCCATCAATTGATGCTCACAAGGTGATTGATAAAATGTCTTAAAGAAATTATCAATTCTGTTGAACTTAAGTTTTCTGTCTAGATATTAAAATTTTCGTATAAAATCAACCGTTAGTCTAAATAAGCTCAAATTTTGCAGTTAGCAAGATCTTTCAGTCCTGTGCAAATTTGTAGTTTTCACCGAGACCGAATTATGACTTTAAGCAGCTCCAAACAGTGAATTACAAAAGCTGGTCCTGTGAAAAACGGGATCTGCACACTGTTTGTATAAAATTCATATATAATTGGTCGTTGCTCCAATCGAGGTGAGTCCAAAACGATATAAAGCTTAAGAGATGTAAGTACGTTTTTGTTTTAGACATGATCAACTAGTTTAGCTTCTATGTATGGTAATTAAGCCAAAATCAGAAGTGTAACTGTGGTGTCCTGTGCAGCCCAGTTTTGGTGGTTTTGTTTATTTAACTTTAATGTTAACCTTTAACTTTGTGTTTTGTTGACTCTTGGATAGAGTATGAATGAGGACTGGAAATACTGTGGACTCAATTTAATTTCGGGTTTGGGGGAAACATTTGAGGATAAGAGTTAGATAGAATTATCTGGAGTTCTTAGCCTGCTAATAAGTCTTATGAGTTCATTTGGTAAAGAGATAGAACCTTAAGAAAAAAAACTAGGTTGCTGATAACCTAGACTTAAGCTGAGAGAGAATATTTATATTATGTCAATAATGTTATAAGAAATTGATGCTTGAGAGTTTTTCTGGGTATAGAAAAGTGGTTCAAATGAGTTGGGTGTTTACCTAATACTTCTCCTGGGTTGGAGGATTTAAGTGGTAAAATGGAAGTATATTATTAGTGTTATGATTAGTGACAAGAAATTTTAATAATTTTGACGGAGTTGTAATGAATTCTTTTTGCGGCTTAGTTTTGTAGCGGAATTATCATGGGACGAATTGGTAATTATACCAGTTAGGTAATATGAGACCGGTGTTGATGAATTTCATTTGCGGAGCGGTTTAAGTGAATCAAATGTTTAAGGATTTGTGTTAGTAATTTTATGCTAAGTCAGAGATGTAAGAAATTGAGGTGATAACGAGTTTGTTATTTTATTAAGAAATGAATTGGTGTTGATATTATTGGATGGAAGTCGGTACGAGTTATGGTGGTGAAGTTATTGAGATAATTGAAATGTTTGAGATTGTGTTTTGTTTATATTCGAGAAATTAAGTCGCTATTAGACTTTATTTTAATTTGATGATGATATATGATTGATGCGAAGAAGACGTAATTTATTGAGTGCGTCTGAAAGTTGTCATAAGGATTTTATGGTATCATTATTAGGGTATGATATTTTGGTGTGGTATTTGTACAATTAAGAAATTGGCGTTGTAAGTAAGGTAGATGTGTAAGTCTTCGACTTCTCATCGAGTTTTGCAATTATGTTAAGTGATAACATTAGACTGTTATTGCAAACTATGTTATGACAGGAGTTCTATTTGGAAGGTTCTTGATGGGAAGTCAAGATTGAAAAGTGAAATCGATTAAAATATCGGGATTTAGAGACAATAATATGTTTATGTTTGGATGAGATTATTTTATTCCGATTGAACATCGGGTAAAGTACGTTAATTCATATTGTTTATTATTTGTTTTAACTATTTAAGAATTGAATTGTTAGAAGTATTCTTGTGAGTATAGAAATAAAAGTGGATAGATTAATTTTGTTTAGAGATTCGATATATTCCTTTAGTGTAAAAGAATGTAAGTGATTTGGTTAACTATGTTTGGAGATCGAGAAGTGTGTTGTATCTTGAAGCATTTAGTGTTGTTTTATTATAACCTTTAGTGGAACCGTTTGATCAGACTTGGTCTTGCATGTGTAAATATGATTTTGATGAATGATTTGGTGTCAAGTGCAATTAAGTATTGATGTGTGATTATCGTGGTTATGCTATGCTAGCATGAGAAATGAAAATGGTAGGATGAAGTATACGGGTTTGATAAAATTAAAGAAACTTATCCGTGAAATAAAATGATTTTTGTTCAGTATATTTTATTCCATGGAAGAGTATAAGAAATAAGTTGTAATTGCTAAGCAAGTTTTATATTGAAAGTGTATAATTATGTTTTCGAGTTAGTATTGAAAAAGTGTAGAACACGACGTTTGTCGTGAAAGGCCGGTGGAGTTAAAAGTAGTATTAGCGTGGTAAATGTTCCGAGTAAGCATAAAATGTTGTGTTAATTGGATTAGTTTCATGTGAGTATAACTTATTTCTTTTATGATATAAGTGAACTTTCGAGTTATTTTGAACCTACGTGGGATTTGAATATGGGTTATTCGGCAGAAAATTCCGATTATGGTTATTTTATGATTTGAATCGACTTTGTGGGATGGATTAATTGAGTAAATTGCGGACGATGTGTGTAAAGTTCAAATAAAATGGTTAGTATTAATAAAGTTGGTGATTATCGTTGTTTTAAAAGGGGTGGAATTTTTGTGTGGAATTAAAAAAATTCTTGATGTTTTGGTAATATTGAGAACAATGTATTTGTTTGTAAAAGGATTCTTTGGTAATATTGTAATACCCCGGGTAAAACCGTTAGTTGAATTCCCTATTCCTTTAATGTTACTTACTCTATAATTGGTGTTTAGGGTAATTATGGGTAAATCTATAAGCTTAGGGATGTTTGGGTTATATTTGAGAAGTTCAAGGTCCATTTGGTAAGTTGTGGTTTGATATTACCCCTTAGGCATCAGATATTATTCTGATAACCTAAATTTAGAAAGTGTACGTGTGTGTGTGGAGGCGAAAGGAAGCAGAAGAAGAAAGTTACGGTTGCTACATCAATCGATTGAGTTGGAATTGATTTTGAGGTAAACCCTTTTCATTATGTGTTTGTAATCGATAATAGAAGAGGTCTATCGGTTTAGAAACATCGATTTCATTGTTTAGTGATACTCTCAATCGAATCTGGGTATTTTAGAACCGACTGTGTTCTTGAGAGTCCCGGTGAAATCCCGGTAGACTCCTGGTCTTATCGACTCCCGGTAATGTGGAGTCCCGGTATAGTCGACTCCCGGTAGTGTAGAGTCCCGGTATTACTAACTCCCGATAGCATGAACTCCCGGTATCGTTAACTCCCGGTGATCGAACTCCCGGTACCAAATAGTCCCGGTACTGTGTAGTCCCTGTACCCTGTGTAGTTCCCGTAGTTGTTAAGTTTTGACAATTGGTTGCAGTAAGAAGTGAATCAGTTGGGGATAGGAACTTGTTAGGTTTTATATGATTGGCTTGTAAGGCAATATATATACCTTAAATTGTTTCAGATTCTGTGGAGTCGTGGTGAGAGATAAGATCATTTTGAAAGAAGCTTGCGAGCGTTTTTGATAAGCGAAACAGGTGAGTTTTACTTCAAAATAATTTTTAACTGGAATACATATATGTGTGGATTGGGAATGTGATAGTTGATGATTATGTGTTTATATGCGCGATATATGTGAATTATAATATATTGAGGTATTATATTTACATGAGTATTATAATGTGTTATAATACGTTGGCCGGGCTTAGGACCGGTGTGTTTGGCTATAGAATCCGTATAGCGTTGTTTGGCTGTAGATGTTGTACAGCGTTGTAAACTTATTAGTTGTCTTGCAACCAACTAATATGGCCAGGAGGAATGAGAAGGGAAGGTATATGATATGTGAGTTCAAATTGATATATTTGATCGTGCTGTGTGATTTATATAAATAAGGTTTATATAAATGATTTCAAACTAACAGGGATTTTCTCACTTAGACCATCAGGTTTAACCCTCATTTCTGTTTTAAAAATATGTATTCCAGGTGGTGGATCGAATAAGGGCAAATGATTAGAGTAATCGATGGATGGCTTTTGTGAAGGAATATATGATGAAGATTTTGGCATGTTTAGCAGTTGTATTATAATAATTAAATGTTAAGTATGTATTTAGTTTAAAGTTTGTAGTAGAATGGCTTCTTCTAATTGTAAAAGACTACGGGACCGTACTTGTAATATGATGTTTCGTTTGTTATATCAATGTTATGTTACATTATGTGATTTGTTGTGTATATGGGATTTGGGTTGTTACAAATGGTATCAGAGCCTTAGTTTAAGGGATTTAGGTATTTGTATATGTACCTAGACTTAAACTGTATGTGAAGTAGGATGTCCCTATCATTATAGAACCTTGGGATGATGAAGTATAAAAGGGAAAAAGGAACATCATGTAAGGTAATTTCAGATTACACCTGGCCAGTGTAATCATGATCTTACAGGTACATGTTTGAACCAGAATACCTTGTTATATGGGGTATGTGCTTATGTGTATTAATTTTGTTTGAATCTACAGAATGGCAAGTGGTACTAGACGAAAGAACCGAGGAGGAAGAAATCCGAGTAGTACTAATCCGCCGATAGGAACAGGGGACAGGGGAGGCAGAATTGGGGGCAGAGTCGGGGGTAGAACCGGGGGTAGAGCTGGAGGTCGAGCCAGAGGCAGAGTCCAGCCACATGGTACAGAGTTCGTTACCAGGGATGATCTAATGGCAGAAATGGGAAGACTGCAGACTAGCATACAGACAATGTTTGATCAAAGTCGTCATAGTGAAGCTGAAACACCGGATCCCGGGCCAGAAGATGAAATGCCAATTACACCAACTGTTATACCAGTAACAAGGAGGTGCGTCTACAAAATGTTTTTAAGTTGTAGACCTCCGACCAACTCAGGAGACAGGGATCCCGTGAAAGCAATGAGATGGATGAAGGAAATAGAAGCCATTTTCAAGATGAGTAAGTGCGCTGACGAAGATAGAGTATTGTATGGAGCAGCAATGTTAAAGGGGGATGCTTTGTATTGGTGGGAATCTATCAATCATTCTAAAGGATCTGATGTTTACTCTACCCTCTCTTGGGAAGAATTTGTGATAGCCTACATGAAACAATTTTGTCCCCAAGCAGCCGTCAAACAACTGGAAGGGGAATTTATGAACTTGCAACAAGGAAACTTATCCGTTTGAGACTACACCGCTAGCTTTCTGGAAAAGTCTTGGTTCGCAGAATACTACGTTGCTACGGAGACGATGAAGATGGAAAGGTTTATCTTTGGGCTGAACTCAGAAGTCAGAAGGGTAGTGACTGCAAAGGGACCCGATACCTTCTCAGCTGCAGTTGATGCCGCGGAGAATGTTAAACGATATATTAGAAGGGATGCTGGCGATAAAAGTATCGGGAAGAGAAAGTGGGAAGGACCACAACACGATCCGAAGAAGTCCCGATTTCAGAGGTATGATAGCCGTCCGCCGTTTCGACCAGCGGAAAAACCATGTCAGAAGTGCAACCGTGTCTACCAAGGAAATTGCCAAGGTGATTTACGAGCGTGTTATAAGTGTGGGAAGACCGGACACGTCATTAAAGATTGTAAGGTAACGTGGTTATGTTTCTTATGCAATTCGCCGGATCACCTTCAGTCGGACTGTCCGCGGGGGAGGATACAGCAAAGTGGGTCATCGGGCAGGCCAGCGATTGTTAAACCAGTAATACCAAGACTGGAACCGCCAGTAACCAGGGGTCGCGCATTTCAAATGACTGAGAAAGAAGCGGAGGAAACTCCGGATGTGGTCACAGGTACATTTTTAATAAACTCTACACGTGCTAAGGTGTTATTTGATTCCGGTACAAACCGATCGTTTGTGTCTCCTGCATTTGCTGCTTGCCTGTGTTTGAAACCTAAAATGCTAGAACATGCTCTATTAATAGATACTGCAAATGATAATCAAGTGTCGGTTAGAGAAGTATTTGATGGTTGTGTGACAAATATAGAGGGGTGTGGAGTGCCGATACAATTGTTTCCAATAACTTTGATAGAGGTTGATGTGGTAGTTGGGATGGATTGGTTAGCTGAGAATCAGGCTAACATAGTTTGTGATAAGAAGTTAATAAATGTTGTATTACCTGATAAAAGACCGGTAGTGATTTATGGTGATCGTAGGAATCATCAGTCTTGCCTTATATCAATGGTAGAAGCACGTAAGTGTGTTAATAAGGGTTGTCAGAGTTACTTGGCTTACGTGATAGATATTAAGCCAGAAAAGAATAGGATGGAAGATATTCCTATTGTTAGTGAATTCCCTGAAGTATTCCCCGAAGACTTGAATAGTCTTCCGCCCGTTAGACAAGTAGAGTTTGGAATAGACCTAATTCCTGGAGCCACTCCTATAGCCCGTGCACCTTATCGTCTGGCACCTCCAGAGATGAAGGAGATGATGGCACAACTACAAGACCTATCAGATAAGGGCTTCATCAGACCTAGTTCTTCGTCGTGGGGAGCACTAGTTTTGTTTGTGAAAAAGAAGGATGGTTCGATGAGAATGTGTATTGACTACGAGAATTGAACAAGCGCACGATTAAGAACAAGTATCCGTTACCCCGAATTGATGACCTCTTCGATCAGTTAGTTGGAGCTTGCTATTTCTCCAAGATTGATCTAAGATCCGGTTATCACCAGTTGAAAGTTAAAGAAGAAGACGTTCTAAAGACTGCTTTTCGAACAAGGTATGGACACCACGAATTCTTAGTGATGCCGTTTGGACTGACGAACGCTCCAGCTGCCTTTATGGATTTAATGAATCGGGTATGTAAGCCGTATCTCGATAAATTTGTTATTGTATTTATCGATGATATCCTTATCTATTCCTGATCCAAGGAAGAGCACGCGCAACATCTTCGTTTGATTCTGGAGCTACTGAAGAAGGAAAAGTTGTACGCTAAATTTTCGAAATGTGAATTCTGGCTACGAGAAGTTCAGTTTCTGGGGCATGTAGTTTCCGAAAAAGGGATACAGGTTGATCCGATGAAAGTGGAAGCAGTTGAAAAGTGGGAACCTCAGAGGACGCCAACCGAAGTACGTAGTTTTCTGGGTTTAGCCGGCTACTACCGGAAGTTTATAAAAGACTTCTCTCGTATCGCAACGCCTTTGACTAAGCTGACCCGGAAGAACCTGAAGTTTGAATGGAAAGCAGAACAAGACGAGGCATTCCGGATATGGAAAGAAAAACTGTGCAGTGCACCGATTCTATCACTACCTGAAGGTTCGGAAGACTTTGTTGTTTATAGTGATGCGTCAAAACTGGGATTGGGATGTGTACTTATGCAGCGTGGAAAGGTTATTGCTTATGCCTCTCGTCAATTAAAGGATCATGAAAGACAGTATCCTACGCACGACATGGAGCTTGCAACAGTCGTCTTCGCGTTAAAGATTTGGAGACATTATCTGTATGGTTCCAAATGTCAGATTTATACCGATCATAAAAGTCTCCAACATCTCTTTGACCAGAAGGAACTAAATATGAGACAAAAAAGATGGCTAGAACTGTTGAATGATTACGACTGTGAAATCCTTTATCATCCGGGAAAAGCAAATGTGGTAGTTGATGCATTGAGTCGTCAAGAAAGGAGTGGAACAATAAAAGTTATTTCACTACGAACTGAACTCCTACCCAATATATTTGACGAATTGCAGAAGTGTCAAGTGGAGGCTTATCAGGATGAACATCTGAAATCAGAACGGTTAGTGGGGATGTTAGCATTGTTAGTAAAAGATGCTCGTGGGTTATTGTGTCTGGGAAACAGAGCGTGGGTACCTCGTTTGGGTGGGTTACGTGATCGTGTTTTACAAGAAGCTCATCAATCCCGTTTCTCTATTCACCCAGGTACAAACAAGATGTATAAAGACCTAAAGCAATTCTATTGGTGGCCGGGGATAAAAAGAGGGATTGCTCAGTATGTGGAAAGATGTGATACTTGTAAGAAAGTAAAGATCGAACACCAAAAGCCGTTTGGTCAACTACAACAGCTAGAAATACCTATGTGGAAGTGGGAGCAGATTACCACAGATTTCATCACGAAGCTACCAAGGACTCCGAAGGGATTTCATTCTATTTGGATGATCGTCGACAGATTGACAAAGTCTGCACACTTTCTACCGATAAAGGAAACCGATTCGATGGAGCGATTAGCTAAGTTGTACATTGACGAAATAGTAACTCGACATGGAGTTCCAATCTCGATCATTTCTGATCGTGATAGGCGTTTTACTTCAAGATTTTGGAGAAGTTTTCAAAGGGAAATGGGGACACAGATAAAGTTAAGTACGACGTATCATCCCCAAACAGATGGTCAGAGTGAACGAACGATTCAGACCTTAGAAGATATGCTCCGGGCTTGCATTGTTGATTTTGGGGGATCGTGGGATAAGCATTTACCGTTGATCGAATTCGCTTACAACAACAGTTATCATTCCAGCATACAAGCGGCACCGTTCGAAGTACTGTATGGTAGGAAATGTCGAACGCCTCTGTGTTGGAACGAAGTGGGAGAGAAACAGTTAGCGGGGCCAAAAATAGTTCAGTTAACCGCCGATAAGGTTACACAGATTCGTGAACGATTGAAAGTGGCTCAAGACAGACAGAAAAGCTACGCTGACCGACGCCGAAAGCCATTGGAATTTCAAGTTGGGGATTACGTAATGTTAAAGGTTTCGCCGTGGAAATGAGTCATCCGATTTGGACGACAAGGTAAACTTACCCCAAGGTATATCGGACCGTTTGCAATTACAGAAAGAATCGGTGAAGTAGCTTACCGATTAGATCTTCCGCCAGAATTGAGCAGGATCCATAATGCATTTCACGTATCAAACTTCCGAAAGTGTTTGGTTACTCAAGATCAGGCAGTCTCTCTACCAGAAATACAAGTCGATGAAAAATTGAATTATGTGGAAGAACCGGAAGCTATAGTTGATCGTAAAGTCAAAGTGCTGCGGAATAAAAAGATCAGGCAAGTGAAAGTTCAGTGGAGGCATCATAGAGGTCAGGATGCTACGTAGGAATCAGAATCGGAAATGAGAGCCAAATACCCTCATCTTTTTACTTAACTGAATTCCGGGACGGAATTCTTTTAAGGGGGAGATGATGTAATACCCCGGGTAAAACCGTTAGTTGAATTCCCTATTCCGTTAATGTTACTTACTCTATAATTGGTGTTTAGGGTAATTATGGGTAAATCTATAAGCTTAGGGATGTTTGGGTTATATTTGAGAAGTTCAAGGTCCATTTGGTAAGTTGTGGTTTGATATTACCCCTTAGGCATCAGATATTATTCTGATAACCTAAATTTAGAAAGTGTACATGTGTGTGGAGGCGAAAGGAAGCAGAAGAAGAAAGTTACGGTTGCTACATCAATCGATTGAGTTGGAATCGATTTTGAGGTAAACCCTTTTCATTATGTGTTTGTAATCGATAATAGAAGAGGTCTATCGGTTTAGAAACATCGATTTCATTGTTTAGTGATAGTCTCAATCGAATCTGGGTATTTTAGAACCAACTGTGTTCTTGAGAGTCCTAGTGAAATCCCGGTAGACTCCCGGTCTTATCGACGCCCGGTAATGTGGAGTCCCGGTATAGTCGACTCCTGGTTGTGTAGAGTCCCGGTATTACTAACTCCCGATAGCATGAACTCCCGGTATCGTTAACTCCCGGTGATCGAACTCCCGGTACCAAAGAGTCCCGGTACTGTGTAGTCCCGGTACCCTGTGTAGTCCTGGTAGTTGTTAAGTTTTGACAATTGGTTGCAGTAAGCAGTGAATCAGTTGGGGATAGGAACTTGTTAGGTTTTATATGATTGGCTTGTAAGGCAATATATATACCTTAAATTGTTTCAGATTCTGTGGAGTCGTGGTGAGAGATAAGATCATTTTGAAAGAAGCTTGCGAGCGTTTTTGATAAGCGAAACAAGTGAGTTTTACTTCAAAATAATTTTTAACTGGAATACATATATGTGTGGATTGGGAATGTGATAGTTGATGATTATGTGTTTATATGCGCGATATACGTGAATTATAATATATTGAGGTATTATATTTACATGAGTATTATAATGTGTTATAATATGTTGGTCAGGCTTAGGACCGGTGTGTTTGGCTATAGAATCCGTATAGCGTTGTTTGGTTGTAGATGTTGTACAGCGTTGTAAATTTATTAGTTGGCTTGCAACCAACTAATATGGCCAGGAGGAATGAGAAGGGAAGGTATATGATGTGTGAGTTCAAATTGATATATTTGATCGTGCTGTGTGATTTATATAAATAAGGTTTATATAAATGA
Organism: Saussurea involucrata; assembly: GCA_033807775.1. Taxonomy (NCBI): domain Eukaryota; kingdom Viridiplantae; phylum Streptophyta; class Magnoliopsida; order Asterales; family Asteraceae; genus Saussurea; species Saussurea involucrata. The sequence goes on along the minus strand of CM066317.1, from coordinate 16,490,140 downwards.
TTTCAAACTAACAGGGATTTTCTCACTTAGACCATCAGGTCTAACCCTCATTTCTGTTTTAAAAATATGTATTCCAGGTGGTGGATCGAGTAAGGGCAAATGATTAGAGTAATCGATGGATGGCTTTTGTGAAGGAATATATGATGAAGATTTTGGCATGTTTAGCAGTTGTATTATAATAATTAAATGTTAAGTATGTATTTAGTTTAAAGTTTGTAATAGAATGGCTTCTTCTAATTGTAAAAGACTACGGGACCGTACTTGTAATATGATGTTTCGTTTGTTATATCAAAGTTATGTTACATTATGTGATTTGTTGTGTATATGGGATTTGGGTTGTTACAAATATCGTTATTGAGAATAACGTGAGTTGGCGTTAAGATATCAAGTTGGATGATTATTATGGTTAGTCAGGAGTTTATTATGTTGTTATGGTGTAAATCTTATTGAAAACTCATGAATTTTATAGATCATTGCACTTATTAATGGTATCAGGTTTAGACGGATTTTGAACTTCTAATTTGGGGTATTGGGTTAATTGGAGACGCAGAATAGAGTAATTTTGTTTTCTAGTTATTAATCGAGGTTGAAATTTTGCGCAGTGAAAACGTGGGAGTTCATTATGAGTGATATTTTGATTTGGGAAGGTGGGTCCAAGTGCAACCAAATGAACTTCTAAAAAGGTTGATTTGTTTTAAAAAGGTCATTTGGGGTTCTGGAAGACAATAATGTGTTGTATGAGTTTGAAAGCAACTTATGGTAATTAATTACCCTTGTTTGTTGCTTGAATGAATTCCGGGTTGGAATTCTTTTAAGGCGGAGATGATGTAATAACCGGGTATATTGTGGGTTTATTTAATTTTATTATTTTGGTTCTAAGGTAAGTATGGAGTTAGTTTTAAGGAGTTAGAAGTTAAGGGGTAAGTTTTAATTTTAAATTAGAAATTGGAGGGTTAAAGTTGCCATTAGATGAAAGTAGGGGGTTTGTTTGGTTGAGGTGATTAAAGATATCACCCTCCACCGCCTTAGATTAAACAAATAGAGAGGAGATGGATTAGATATTCATTCTTATCAAAATATCACAAAGTGTGTGTGTGGGTTTGCTACGGCAAGAGAGAGAGAGAGAGATAGAGAATTTAGAGAGATTTGAGAAAGCACGTTAAAGAAGAAGAAAGGATTACTTCAGCTGGGTTTTTTGGAATCAAATCAAGAGAACAAAGGTAAACAATTTATCCTTTTATGTTTATTAGTTTCTTAAAGTTTATTAAAAGGTTTAGAAGTGAGTTTTGATGAATTGAGGATGTTTTGGGAAACCTGGGTTTAGAATGGTGTTCTAAAAGTGGTCTTAAACATATCTGCAAAGTTATAGAATCGTTCATTGGTTAAATCGATTTCTGGGTAGAATTTTGATGAACAGACGAAGGTTTCCGGACAAAACAAGATAGTGTCCGGTAGTTCTGTTGATAGTGTCCGGTAGTCCTTTTTGGTAGTATCCGGATTAAACATATTGCCCGGAAAGCTATGTTGTCCGGATTATATATGTTGTCCGGAAAGTATGGTGTCCGGAAAGTTGCACTGTCCGGACAGTTTATGGTATCCGGAAACTTTGGCTGTTTGGTCACTTTTGAGGATTTAAGTTATCTAGAGTCCTTAGCTTAGTAAGTCTTATGCATCCGATTGGTAAAGAAGTGTTTGTATTTAATCTGTTTCAGATTCTGATAATTTTGGGTAAAAGATCGTATAGCTTGGAGAAAAGGCTTGGAAGGGTTATTGATAAGCGATCAGGTGAGTTTTACTTTAAAACGTTTTCAAACTGAAATACGTATATGTGTGGATTGGGTATGTGATAGATGTATGATTATGTGTTTATATTAAAATGGATATGTGGTAGGAACATGATGATGTGTTTATAAATGAAAATATGATATATTGAGATATATATTTTATTTATATGAGCATTACACTACACGAGAGCACGTTGACCGGGTTTAGAACCGGCGGAGTATTTGGCTGTAATTGTCGTACGGCGGTGTTGGCTGTAAATGTCGTACGGTGGAGTAAATTGATTAGTTGGCTTGCAACCAACTAATTTGGCCATGTGAAGGATGTGAAGGATGAGTGGTACACGATGCACGAGTCTTGATTGGTATTTAAGTATTTGTGATATATGTGTGTTTATATAAAGAATTTTATATAAATTAGTTTTATAACGATTTTGAAATGACAGGGATTATCTCACTAGACCGTTTGGTCTAACCCTCATTTTGTTTTCAAAAATATGTATTCCAGGTCAAGGATCTTTTAGCAGCAAAGGAAAGGATAAGGTGTAGGATGCTTTTGATGACTGATGTTGATTAGGAAGTTTTTATGTAGTTTCGAGACAAAAGGGACCGTACGTGACTTATTATGTAATGTATGTTTTAAGACTTTCGGATTGTATATGAATAATATGTATTTTTATTGAAAATAATTGATATGTATTGTATGTTATATGATGTATGTTGGGACGGGTCGTTACACTTCGCGACTATTCCATGGCGACTATGCCATGGGTATAGTCGCCGACAACGGCCTGGCTGCTGTCTAAAAGTTGGTTCGGTCACGTTTCCCTCCTTTTCGCGGTTGGTCACAACACATGACACCAGACAAGCAAGAATGTCTAATTCCCTATACGAACCTTAAAATACCAAATATGAAAGTTATACGAATGAAGTCGGTTACTTACTTGAAATTTCGGGGTGTTACAATCTTCCCAACCTAAATAAATATTTCGTCCTCGAAATCTAGTTCTCGTACTTCCGACGGTTACCGAGCTCAAACCTATTCATGATCCCTCAGTTTCCAATTGAGATTCAAATTGTCCTTCTTGACCGAACTGTCACGAAAGTCTTTGCATCGATGTTCGCATCTAAAGTCCCCTTAGGCTCTTCACACTTACATTCAGGTAACGCTTACCTTACCTAGGCAGCTTATAATCACAAGACTTCGGTTGTCTCCCAACCTTAAATGTCCCATACTTCCCCCAACGGTAGATCCCGGTTTCTCAATCACTCCATACCTACAGGCTCTGAAACGTTTCTCCGATCAAACCAAGGTTTGATTACTACCGAAACCAACAATTCCCCCAAATCCAACCGTTCTGCTGTTGAACCGTCACTTCATTCTGACGAGTACCATTAGACTCCAAAATAGACGGTCGTCCCAGACCCATTGGTTCTACAACTCCAAGAACGCGTCCAACTTCCAATCATCCAATCGACAATTTCCTTTACTATCGAGAAAGATCATCCCGCTAAATCTACTTATCACAGATTGAACTTCATAAGATTACTACGATCTATACCCCCATCCCTTAGAACTTGGACTACAATCCTCCAATTACATTAACAGTTCTTGGCCTCGAAATCTAAAAGTTGACACCTAGTTACTCCAGCCGGATTCAAACTACTACTGAACCTCATACCAAAATTTCTTCCATCAAGACTAATCACCAAACAAGGTTGCCGAAACGAACAGTTTACCACAAACATCCTCAGAATATACCGCGAGCCTCACCTGTTAGGTGCGAAAAGTACATCGACTCGACCACCGATACCAATCGACCTACAACAATACCACGCATCAGGATGCCCAACATTCCGCTGTCGAAGTTTGCACACACTTACTCTTAGCCGGGGTTACATAACCTTTCCAAGGTTCTAATGTGAGTTCCAGAATCGTGCAACGAACAATAAGAAATCAATAGATGAATAACAATACGGTATGATTTCAACTGGTCAACCAATTTGCTTTCAATATGCAGAGAGTTTACAATATGATTAGGAAAGCTAAAATGACAACTAGCTTAATTCAAAGCTAATTACAACATTATATATAATGGGCCCGTGGTAACAAGCCCACGGCCCGTTCACTAACAAGGCTTAAAATAAAGAAATACAATTCAGCCCTTGAACTTCTATTCAACCAATATTTTACCCTAACAATCTCCCCCTTTGAATTGAAGTTCGAGTTCGCGCCAGTTATCAACGTATCTCTTTCGAAGCGCAAAGTGTATCTTAAACGTTCTGATGGCTTGGCGGTAGTCGATGCGTTCTTCAATCACTTCTAAAGCATTTCGTGCGGTTATCTCATTCGATCTTGGAACATACGAAACCTTTTGATTTCTGATTCATAAGTAATGATTTTTCGAAGAGCATCTTGGACTTTGAAGAGCGTGCCATCGCAAAATCTGTCGACATGGCTGAAGCGTAGAAACCTCTTTTCTTTCTATTCGTTGAAGTAGACTATCCCAAATTTAGGTTCTAGAAGCAGTGCGTTCTCGGGATACATCTTCAGTTCGGGCGCTTTCAGATTCGGTTTCAGCAGGTTTATCTTCTTCGCTCTGTTCTCGATTCCTATTTGAAAATATGAGAGATAGGACATCATGATTGAGTGAATCATGAATCGACGAATTGCTTCGAGAGCCTTTGTTACTTGAAGCGGACGGATGGTTCTGGTTCGGAGGTCTTTCAGTATAGCAAGTATGTCGAACAGTCTAAGGTTCTTAAAGTCAGCTTCAGAAATTTTCCATTCATTATCGTCTTCTCGTCGGACAGTGAAAACTGGAAACATAACTCTAAGGATTCGGCCGGTTTGGATGTTCAGCACTTCAGTGATCTTGTGCTTGGTTCGGACTTGGCTAACTGGTAGACACCGCTTCATGGCATTTATGTACTGACCTTGGTATTCTTTATCGAAGTGAGAAATCCCAAGGCAAAAAGTCGGCTCGATAGGGCGTAACCTATGGACATACAGCTTCTTCAGAGATTCCTCCAGGTGAGGAATGAAGATCATAACTTTCTCCCATCGAATTTATTGCTGTTGAGGAAGAGGATGATCTGAAGTTGTCGATTGTTGAGGAGATGTCGAATTTTCAGCAGTTGTCATTTCGGGTCTTGTAGAAGTCTCGGCGGCTTGAGCAGAGTGAACGGGTGTACCATACAGATTTTGCAGCAGAAACAGGTTGTAGTAAACGTTGTCGTCTTCATCAGTAGGAAAGATCAGGTTTACCTGGAGATTTACAGCACAGGCGGCTTTTTCGTACCATGCATTTTCGGTCTCCGGGTCGATCTGGGAGTCTGGATCTATCAGTTGTAGTTCGGTCCTATCTGATGCTTCATATGTAACGAATTCCTGTGTTGCTCCCTCGGGATTTTCAACCGTCGGGTCTTCATCGTCAGAGATGTCCATATCAATAACCATCTCGACTAAACTCAACTCGGCTTCAGGTTGTTCTTCAGTTGTATTTGCCGCAGTTGACGGTTCCTATTGAACCACAGTAGTTTCAGTGAGGATCGTGGCGGTCTCGGTTAATCTTTGTCTTTTATTCTCCCCCTCACGGTGATCAGGATCATCCTGATCATCGTGTCTTCGCTTTAGACCGCCTGCTTGACTCTTGCAGGTTTCTTCCATGGAGGCGACTCTCTCGGACAGCGTTTTGAGCGCTTGTTGAACATTTCTGAGAGTCGTGTCAAGCTGATCCATTCTGGTGGTGATGGATGACGATGGAGCAGATACCTAGGATCGTAGAACGAAGATCAGGTCTGCTTCGGTAGAGGCGTTGGTTTCAGATTGCTGGAGCAGCTGATCCAAAAGCATAGTCTTCAGGGTGTCCACCGAGTAGGTTGGCTGAACGGGAGCCGGTGGAGGTGTTGGTGCGGTTTTAGCGTCGACTATCTTCTCTTTTCCTTTGATCAGGCTTTTCAGTTTATCGAGCTCTGCGGTGAGGCGCTGCTCCATTGCCTCGCGGACAACCTTGAGGGTGTTGTCCAGAGACCCTTGTGACACAAAGTCGGGTAAAGTAACTCCGGGATCACTTAGATTACCCGTTGAGGCATCTACCTTAGAGGCAGAGCAACCTACGTTCACAGTTGGCACAGGGGTAGCCGTGGTAGGATTTCCTTCCGATCCTCGTGTTCCGCTTAAAGGCGGAGACACTACAGAAGTTCCGATCGAGTCACGAAGAGCATCGATTTGGTGAGTCTCATCCTGTGTCCTAGCCGAAGAAGTAACATTTACAAATGGCTCTAGACTCAATAGTGCGTCCAATGAAGTCGAGACCGGGGGTTGCTGGTCTCTTGTTTCAATACCAATACTCTCTGAGTGAGAGATCTGTAGAAGTTGTGCTAATTCCCCGTGTAAAGATGAAACATCCGTCTTTTGAGAGACGGATAAGTGGCTAGGGAGGTTGTGCACTTGCGCCTCTAGGTCTACGGCGGCTTCTTCAATACCCCGTCCCAACGGATGAGACGGGATAGCAGATGTGGCTACCTGGATGACACTGGTTTGGGGTCGCTCAGAAGCCTCTTTATCTTTACGGCTTAATTTTTCTTGGTTCGCTTTCGACCTCAATTCCCTCCGTCTCACATGTTCTAATTGTTCAACTAATACTCCCTCCTCTCTCCTTGTATCTCCCATATCAGGCTGGGTAGAAGGGATGAGTGGGGGTGTAGGTGAGTCAGATGGGATTCCTTCGGTAAAATCTGGGTTTGGTCTGATACGGGTAGGGATTAAGGATGCCCGTATAGAACGATCTATATCGGATTCGGTGGAGTCGGATTCCACCTGTTCAACCTGCCTGGGTAGTGAAGGAGGGTCAGATATGTAGGGCTCGGGGTCACGGTGGAGCATCTGTCTAGACGATGTGCCGGCTTCGGTTATTGGTCGGGTGGTGGGAATGGGTTGATGGCTTGGTCCGGCTTGGGAAATACTGGTTTGCGTATCCACTGCACCGCCCACGCCTGATCCCCTCCCACGTACTCTCAATACACCCCGCCTGGGAGCCCCTGGTGCCCGGGCTCTTCCACCTCTTGTCCTAGGACCCTCTCGTCCCTCGGTTCTATGTCCCTGGGGAGGTCCCTCCGACACTGGCTGGACCATGGGATTCCCTAACTCTCGCCTATATTCTACTATACTCGGTGCAGTGGGGTCCGTGTGTGCCAGTAAGGCTTCAGGTATAGGCATGGATGGGGTAGCAGATGGGTTACGAATCACCAAGTATTGTTGATTGTGATGAGGACATACCAGATGGTTGAGTCATCGTGGGATCAGAGGGTTCGCATCCATATGTTGTCGAATGGCTAGAGCAAAGAACCACGGAAATCGAAGGAACTTCTTTTTGGTACCCTCGGTCTGTCTGATGGCTAGCACCAATTCACGCCAAATGACGGCTGCATAGTCTATGTGTCGATTGTAGACAACTGCGTGAAATAAACGTAGAAAGTCCACGGTGCACTGGTCTATCCCCTTCCATCGTGAGGATAGACATCGGTTTAGGATGGAAAAGAGAATGTACCAGACCGGGGCGATGTATTATCTGTTGAAAGCGGACGGGCGGTCGAGGACGTGGCGATATCCGAGCGCACGAACTTCAGCGCATAGTGTGACATCATCGATGGTGGGTGCGTATGTTGCATGGCCTCCGGCATTTAGTTTCAGAAGGGACAGTAGTCGGCGGAAGGATTCCAGTGTGAGAGTGAACGTATGGTGAAGGATGTTGGCAGTGATGGTCTGAACGTTGTTGACGGTGACCACCCTCGCCGTGTGCCATACTTGATGTACATAAATGAGAGGCACATCTATTGTCACGGTCAGTGCTCGGCGAAGCGGGTGGTCGAGCAATATATCAACTACTACTCGATGATCGGGTCTGAATGCAGCAGCATCAAGGTGGTGGTTGTTTGGATTTATTTCAAGTTCCTAATCCGCGGGAACTAGGGCATTGTCGGCCTCGTCGTCAATGACATCCTCAAGAGGAGGGATGTTTTGCTGTGGTTGCTCTTGTTGGTCCGCCATGCATAATACCTGAAAAGTATAGTGTTAGATTGTGGACCGGATAACATCACCTTCAAAGCGTACCTTAGCATTCAAATGGCTCAATCAGCAGTTGATTGAGGACTGGCTGTAAAAGCAGGACATTGGGATTGACAATGTGTGAGAATGCAAAGGAATTGGACGCGAGCAGTGTCCGGATAAACAGGGTATCCGGACAAGCAAAACTGACCTGACAGATAGGGGTTACCGGGTAACATGGGACTTACCGGGTACAATATGGTTACCGGACAAAATGGGGTTTACCGGGTGAGGTACGGTTACCGGATCATGAAGGTTACCGGATGGAATGAACTATGACTATTTAAGATGTTCGACCTATGACTATTTACCACCAGCTTGATTTACGAAACATGTAACTCACTGTAAAAGAATCGACGTTTGAAAGGGGTTTGTGAAACCCGGTAAGTTTACTGTGGCAATCGAATCGCCATTGAGTCGTGAATGTGTGCGTGTGATGATGATCGAAAATCATTCGAGTGTGATAGAGGAGACATACCTATGATTGAGAAGTCTGGAATCGAAGAAATGATCACAATAGGATGGTGTCCGAGTGGGAAAGGGGTTTGGGAGGTTTTTCGCGAAAGTTACCGGGAGAGTTTGAAAATAATGAATGTGTCCGTATGTGAGATTATATATAAGGACTCACTTACCGGGTGACTTACCCGGGCCGGTAAGCTTACCCGGTAACCACAGTTACCCGGTAACTTACCGGGTAAGTGTCCGGAAACATCAACTTGTTATAAAAATGAACCTTTTCTTAGGAAATTTTCCCGTTCCCCTCGACCTTTGCATGAGGATTACCCTCCTCCCCCTCGGAACAAGAGTGTGAGAGAAGTAGGAGACGTCGACACACAAAAAACTTATAGACTTTTAAGAAAATTTGAGACGCTCCCCCTCAAATGATGAACACTAATGGTAGTGCTCCCCCTCAAAATGTGCACGGAGTGTGATCGAAAGTGCACTCGGGAATGCCCACACACTGAAAAACTTTTCTGGCAGTGAAAGAAAAACATGTGTGACACTCCCCCTCAACAGTAGAATAACTTACCTGATAGCTGGTCATGCTCCCCCTAAACACATGAACACTTGTGAAAGCACATATATAAAACCAATGAAACTAGACGACAGTAGTGAATAAAAGAAACACACGAAGAAAGAAAGGAAACAAACGAAATCTACCTAATAAATACAGAGACTCAACCTAACTGTGTAACTGATACAAGTGGAATACAGGTGCGAGAAAGTGTATGCTCAATCATCGGGAGTATGAACACCGGAGGATGAGTGGACAGTTTCTCGTAGATGTATGGAACTTGTGTCGGGCACACAAACAGATCAAGTCTTCAGATTTAGCAAACCTAACTTGGATAACAGAGTATTAAAACGTTTTTCGTCCAAGGGTTTTGTAAATAGGTCTGCTAACTGATGTTCTGTATTTACAAAATAGAGTTCAATTGTACCTCTTTCAACGTGATCCTTGATAAAGTGGTATCGAACGTCTATGTGTTTTGTCTTCGTATGCTAGACCGGATTGCTGGATATGGCAATTGCGTTCTTCGAGCCACAGTAGATGGGCACCTTTACGTAAGTAAATCCGTAGTCCTTGAGTTGGGTCCACATCCAAATCACTTGAGAACAGCAGCTCGCGGCGACCACGTATTCCGCCTCGGCAGTCGACATAGAGACGCACTGCTGCTTTATAGATGCCCAACTCACCAAGATATCGCCCAAGAACTGCACATGGACCGATGTGCTCTTCCGATCCATCATGCTGCCCACGTGGTTCGCATCAGAGTAAGCGGATAGTTCAAAACCTATCTCTTTCGGGTACCACAAGCCAAGATCAGCAGTACCACGTAAATAACGAAAAATTCGTTTGACAGCTATTAAATGAGACTCTTTTGGTTTTGATTGAAATTGGGCGCATAGAAAAGTTGAAAACATGATATCCGGCCTACTAGCAGTTAGGTACATCAAAGAACCAATCAGTCCCCGGTACGTTTTAGTGTTTACATCCTTTCCGTTAGGATCGGTGTGAAGCTTTGTACCGGGTTCCATGGGAGTTTTCATTGGTGAGGACTGTTCCATCTGGAATTTCTTAAGAATATCCCAGATGTACTTAGCCTGGTTTATGAATATCCCGGTCGACAGTTGTTTAACTTGAAGACCAAGGAAGAAATTCATCTCACCTAACATACTCATTTTAAAAAATTGTCCCATGAGCTTTGCAAAGTTCTTAGCATACTGAGGATTAGTAGAGCCGAAAATTATATCATCGACATACACTTGAACTAAAACAATATGACCTTTTTCGTTCTTGATAAAAAGAGTTGAATCTATCTTACCTCGTGTGAATTTTGATTTTAGCAAGAACTCGGACAAAGTGTTGTACCAGGCTCGTGGAGCTTGCTTTAGACCATAAAGCGCCTTGTCTAGAACGTAGACATGATCAGGCTTTGCATCGTCCACGAATCCTTCCAGTTGTGATACGTACACTTATTCCTTGATATCGCCGTAGAGGAATGCGGTCTTCACATCCATTTGGAAGACCGTGAAGTTTTTGTACACGACGTATGCAAGGAACATACGTATAGCTTCTATCCTCGCCACCGAAGCGTATGTCTCGTTGTAGTCAATCCCCTCTTGCTGACGGTATCCCTTAGCCACGAGACGTGCCTTGTTGCGGACTACGATGCCGTCCTTGTCCTTCTTGTTCTTGAAGATCCACTTGGTTCCGATCACCGTCTTGTGGGTTGGACGTGGGACAAGTCGCCATACCTTGAGAGCCTCGAATTGGTTGAGCTCCTCTTGCATGGCTATTACCCAGTCCGGATCTTCTAGTGCTTCGCGTACATTTGTCGGTTCGATCTTACTCAAGAAGCCGGAGAAGAGACAGAAATTGGCTAATGTGCCTCGCGTTTGGACAGGAGTGGAGGGATCACCGATGATTTGGTGCAGGGGATGAGATTTCGTCCATTTGGTGGTATGCGAAAGCGGCTGCTGAGTTGAATGTGAGGCGTCCGGATTCACATAGTTACCAGATGGAAGGTCTTGTACCGCTTCAAGTGTAGCTGGTTGGTTTCTCGGAGGAGATGGGGGAGGATTCGTCGAAGGTTGAGCAACTTCTGGTTCCGAGGAATGCAGAGGCTGATCGTCGATTGTAGCAGATGACGAATCATTAGGAGCGATCTCCGGGTCTATTACTGGTTCCTCCAGGGGGTAGTAGTATCAGATGAAGTTGATGATGACGGTTGAGATGTCTCCACAGTGATGGAAGGTGTGATTGTCGAAGGTGGCGGACCAGATAGATTCGCCGAATCCTCGATGCGAGCATCTTCAAGTCGTGGTTGTGCTGAGACATGAGGGGTAGAAACGTTAAATATGTCATCATAAAAATATTTGAACAGTAAATTTAAATATGGAAGATCAGCATTCGATGAAGATGCATGATTCGGATTTACTGTCGCTTGTGCAGATCCTGAACGTGGAAGTTCGGAAGCTAGCACGCCAGTTAAACCGGGTTCTGAACTGATGTGTTCAGAAGCCAAATCTGCGGCTTCATCGAATGTCACATTTACACTTTCGGTAACGGTTTTAGTCCGTTTGTTGTAAACGCGATACGCCTTAGCCTGCATGGAGTATCCGATGAAAACTCCTTCGTCCGCCTTTGGGCTGAATTTGCGGAGATCGTCGTTGTCGTTTAGGACGTAGCAAGTGCATCTGAATGCATGGAAGTACTTGATGTTCGTAATGCGTTTGTTGATGATCTCGTACGGCGTCTTGTTGAACCGCTTGTTGATGATGGAGCGGTTTTGCGTGTAACAAGCAGTAGACACCGCTTCAGCCCACAGAAATAGCGGCAGTTTGGATTGAGAAAGCATCATGCGAGCCGCTTCGACCAGGGTACGGTTGCGCCTTTCCACCACTCCGTTTTGTTGAGGAGTGCGAGCTGCCGAGAAGGTTTGCGAAATACCGACAGAAGTCAGATAGCCATTCACCGTTTGATTCTTGAATTCCGTCCCGTTGTTGGTCCTGATAGTCTGAAGCTGACTTTGAAGATTCATCTGGATGGTCTTCAAATGATTGATTTTCAGTTCCGGAGTTTCGTCTTTTGTGCGAAGGAACTTGACCCATGTGTAGCGTGAGAAGTCATCCACCATCACCAGGACGTATTTGCGCTTGTTGATGCTCTGAACACGCATCGGTCCACACAAATCCATATGGATAAGTTCGAGGGACCGGGACGTGCTTAGAGCGGCCTTCGGCTTGTGCGTCGCTCGCTTCATCTTTCCCATCTCACATGCCCCACAGAGTCGATCCTTCATGAATTGAAGATCGGGCATGCCTTTTACGTGTCCGCCCAGCACCAGTTTGTTGATACTCTTGAAGTTAAGGTGCAAAAGACGTCTATGCCAAATCCATGCTTGTTCGGAATTAGCCTTTGACATCAGGCAGACAGGGTTATCGGACTTCAGGGCTGCGAGGTCGATGGTGTAGAGGTTGGTCTTACGCTTTCCAACCAGTAGCTCCGTTCCGTCGTCGGTGAGAATGCTACACCTTTTGGTTTTGAACCGGACCTCGAGATCTTTGTCGCAGAATTGGCCGATACTTAACAGATTGTGTCCCAATCCCGCGACGTGTGATACCTTATTGATAGTGATCTTGTCTTTGATAATGTCGTCGTAGCCCATAATCGGTGCCTTGTCGTCATTCCCAAATCTCACGTCTCCACCATATTCTTCTTTGTAGTTCGTGAGAAGCTCCCTCCTTCCGGTCATGTGCTTGGAGCATCCAGAGTCTAAGTACCACACATGACCGTCCTGCAAAAACAAGTTTAGCGGACTTTAGGTACCCATATTTGCATGGGTCCTGGAGGGTTAGGTTTGACTCCTCTTGGAGGAACTTGCTTTGAAACATGGTGCCTCTTGGGTGTAGGATTTACACTTTTTGGAGGAACTTGTTTCGGCGCAGGTTGCCTCTTGGGTGTCCGTTTAACCTCAGTAGGAGGAACCCGTTTTGAAGTGGGTTTCCTATCTTGCTGTGGTTTAACCTCTGATTGGGAACCCCGTTGAGTATGGTGTTTCTTTTTGGTTTTACGGGGTTTGCTTTTGGGTGTATGATTATATATATGATATGACCCAAACCAATCATTATTATTAATATCATCAAAGTCATTCCAACCACAACTAGAACAACACAAACAATCATGCGATAATTGAATCAATTACTGAATAGAATAAAGTTTAATCGGAAAATTATCATCATGTTTAACAAAATCATTCATATGATTCCAAGCACAATCGTTTTTGTTCATTCTAGGATAAAAAATTGTATTAAATGACTTTGATGCAGCATCCTCGGCAGGTTCCTTAGCTAGCCACTTTGGTTTTTCTTGTTTAGCGCGACCGGTTTTATCTGAAACAACATGGACAGCATGGTCAGTGGCTTTTGAGGAACCAATATTTTTGGCAGTCAATTGCTCGGTCTTTTGCCTCGGCTGTGATTGTTTTTTGAGAAACCGGCTTCGTTTTTGAAATCTTAATCACAGTTGGGGCCTTTGTTTTAGAACAATCACCCTTTAGAAAATTTACCATTCGATTGACTACCGGTGACAAAAAATCAGTATGACTTGGAAGAGGTTTGCCGAAGGGGAACGACTCAAACTCTTCATCAGAATTGCCTTCGGAGTTCATGTATTCAAAAAAATCAATGTCCAGGATAGTGGGACTTGGATTGGCCGAGGAAGGCGAGGAACACTTTGTGTCAGTCTGCTTTGGGGAATTTGGTGCGGAAGCTAAGAAAAAATCATAGTTTAAATTCCTTAAAACACTCTTATCTTGAGTTTCTTGACCGTCTTGTGTAGAAAAGATTTTTCCAATGAAAGCTTTACACGAAGACGTATCAGATGAATTGGAGGAAGTTTCGGGTGAAATCTGCTTATCAGACTGGAGTTGGTCAATCTGCTCTTGGAGTTGACCATATCTCGTATGCTCTTTCATCGCATCTGTTGCCAAGGCAGCCAGTTTTGATGTGAGCTTAGTGATTTCACATCGAAGGATTTCCTGTCCTTCATCAGACACAGCTTCGGTTTTGACCGATTTTCGATTCTCAAGTTCCGTGATTAGCGCTTGCTTTTCCTTTTGAAAATTTGACCTTTCTTTCTCGAGTGACTCCTCCAACTCGACTATCTTTGCTTCCAAGATGAGAGGGGGAACATAGAGTTTGAACTCATCCGTCTCAGTCTCGGTTTCGGTTGCTTGGACCTCATCCTTCTTGGAGGAATCCTTGGGCGTTACAACCTTATAGCAATCGAAGTAGTCATTCGAGAGGTACTTCTTTTGTTTTTTCTCATAGTAATAGTTCAAAGGTTCATAACAAAAGGGAAGTTGTATTTTAGACATGTTTTTTCGCTTATATTCCTCAGTTTCCTCTTCCTTTTCAGGTTCAAGAGGACCAGTCCATTTTATCGCATATTCCGGATATATTTTCTCTATTCCAAAACAACCAAAATCATACAGTGTAGGTCTTTTGGAGATACCCTTTTTCAAATAGTGTGGGTTATCGTATCCGATTCCCCATTCCTTGTTAAAATAAGTGAACTCCTTGGGTTTGTTCATATGGATGGTCTGATCAGTTTGACCTCTTTTGTGGAGTTTTGTTTCAAGATCAAGTATTTTAGCGACAAACTCCTTGTGCTGAATTTGAAGAGCAGAACATTTGTAAACAATTTCTACTTTCTCATTCACACACTGATCAAACTGTGACTGAAGTTCATATAATTTGGCCCTTAAGTCCTTAGGTGCTATTGAAAGATTTTTGCATTTTTCTTTTAAGTTAGCATTTTCGGACTTATATTTCTCAGTTATTCGCGTTTGAACATCTAGCTTTTCAGATAGTGATCTAATCTCAAGCAGTTGTTCATTAGAAGTGGCCTTATGGGAATCTATCCGTTCAGCAAGAGATTGCATTTGATCAAAGAAATCTTTAGGAGTAGATTCACATACCTGACTTGACTTTGTCTTTTCTTCATCAGCGGGAGAGTGATAGCCCATAAAAGCATCAGCACCATCAGACTCGTTTTCATCATCAGAACGACCCAACCAGTAGTCGTCTTCAACAAGTAAAGTTTCTCCAGCTTCCTTCTGTTCTATCAATTCAAGTTTCGTCTTGTAATAGTAGGAATTCTTTACAACAGGCCTCCGACAATCTTTTGCAAAATGACCAAGCTTCCCGCAGTTATAACAAGTCACGGGTTCGTCTTTCTTCTTGCGGTCATCTTTCTCTGTCTTCTCTTTCTTGTCTGAATGGTTGGGCTCATCAGCTTTCTTCTTTCCTTCATATTTGTCCTTATAATCATGGCGCTTGTTGGAAGAGGTGGAGTAGCGCTTATTATTAGACGTCGGTTGCTTGTAGAACTTTTGTTGGAAGGACTTTGAGAGCAGGGCCATCACTTTCTTAATGGCAGATAATTCAGGATCAGAATCACTGTCTTCTTTTTCTTCAGGTTCTAACTTCGATTCGCTTTGCTTTTGGGCACGTTTGGAGTGACGCCCAGAAGATTTGCCTCATTTGGAAGACATGAGAGCAAGTGGATCAGCTGGCGGCTTGGATACAAACTTCTTTTCATTCAGGATTTCTAACACCTCATCTTCGTCTTGAAGAAGCGTCTCATAGAGTTCGTGGATGCCAACATTTTCCATCAATCGGTTGTGCTTGACGTGAGATGCAAATACCTTCCATTCAGGCAACAGGTTGTTGAGAAACTTGAGCGCGTTTTCCGTGTTTGAGCGAGTGATATGGTTCTTGTTAAGCTCGTTGAGAAGGAGACAAAAGCGTTCATAGGTCTGGGTGAGTGATTCGTCGGCGCGCTGCTTAAACCCATCGAACTTGGTTATGGAGCTGTTGATCTTCAACTGATTCCCGACTTCGCTCCCGCGCATCATCTTCTCCACCTGATCCCACATGCCCTTTGCTGTCTCTTTGTAGCTGTCGATGGCAGTGTAGATCGTGTTGGGTAGAGCCTGAACAAGATACCTTTTAGCATGTTTTTCTCCCTCAAGCATGCCTCTTTCTCGTCAGTCATGTCGGTGAGTGTCTTTTTCACGAAGCGAGGTGGGTCACCTGCTGCAGCTGGTGGAATGGTATTCATGGGTGTAGGAATTGCCTCGTCTCTTAGAGCTCGCCAGATATACTCGAAGTTATCCTTCGACTCTATGAAGATTATAAATCTGTCCCGCCACTGGCTGTACTCACCTTGGTAGAGGCAAGGTGTTTTGGAATCGGTGCCGATAGCAAGAACGTCGCATGAAGACATCTTCAGTTGCACTTGATTGATCGTCAGACGATTTGTTTGATTCAAAGTGATAACTGTTTGGGCAAAATTTCACAGGTCTCGACCACGACCAGAAAAGGTAAGACACATGTTATGAACTATATCTTGTATTAAGATAAGGCCCCGACGAAGACCCAAAAAACCTTCGTCGTCCCTCCTAAAAGGTAAGTCGAGAGTTCCTCACGACACTCGACCTCGACGTCGCCTACTTCGCATGACCGTCGCGTAGAATCATGCGACCTCGGCCGACTAACGCGTTATACGACTGTTATATTTGTTCAGTGATTAATGCAGGAGTCAAAGTCATTAATGGACAACGGCTATAACCGACGAAATCAGTTATGAGCATCTAATCCCACATTGAAGACGACGACCGTTACAACAATCATCAAAGATCTTAATGATTCAATTAAAATCATCCGAAGACTATAAATCCCAAGTTCAATCCTCAGTTTTAGGACATCGAATAACACAGGGAGAGAGATAGAACAAGGGGACCGAACATCGAACAACAGAAGCAAACGCAAACACTCGAAGAATATTCATTCGAAGCAAAGAGATCGCTCTCGACGCAAGACTTTCACTCTCGACCAACAGTTTACACATTGTTTTCACACACGACGCACACTGTGTTTACATTTCAAACACTTGTACTTTACATTTCGAAGTCTTTTCCTTCATTTGTATTGTAATCTTTGTACGATCGACACCCGGAACACCAAGGACATCGCCCCTGATTGGCGACCATAGTGCAGCGGCGACATCCACTGTCGTCCGCAGGTTTTTTCCTCGTTGAGGTTTTTCCTGCGTCATCAAATCCTCTGTCTCATTTACATTTTTGTCTTTGTCGCACGCCTTTGTCGAATGATTCCTTTCTTTAGTTGTTAAAGTCCACATCGACCTTAAGTTGTCTCTTTGGTGCTATTTTTGGCATTAACAGTTTGGCGCCATCCGTGGGACCCCATCTAGAGAAAATCTTCGACAAACGTGCGTCCTACTTACGTTTTCTTGGAGTTTATTCTATTCTCTGTTTCAGGAAAATGGCGAATAACGAACAATCCGCTGACCCAGCACATGAGGGACTCGAAAATGCACAAGATGCACTTAAAGCAGTCAATGATTATCGCCTGGAGGAAGTCATTCTAGATTCAAGCAAGCCTGACCAAAAAGTCTTAATCGGGTCGTCTCTCAATCCTTACCTCAGGGAAAAGTTAATATCTTTTTTGCAGGAACATGCTGATTGTTTCGCCTGGTCGCATGAAGATATGGTCGGCATAGATCCTGACGCCATCTCTCACAAGCTCAACGTCGACCCATCGTTTAAACCTATCAAACAGAAGCGACGGAAATTTGCTCCTGAAAGGAATAAGGTGATAAATGACGAAGTCGACAACCTTCTCAAGACAGGGAAGATTCGAGAGGTAAAATACCCCGATTGGCTTGCTAACGTTGTGGTTGTAGCAAAGAAGAATGGAAAGTGGAGGGTCTGTATCGACTTCACATACCTCAATAAAGCCTGTCCAAAAGATCCTTTTCCATTACCTCATATCGACGCCATGGTCGACGCGACAGCGGGGCACGAACTACTGACGTTCATGGATGCCTATTCCGGATACAATCAAATCTTAATGCATGTCGAGGACAAAGAAAAAACCGCATTTATGACAGACCGAGGTATTTACTGTTATAAAGTTATGCCTTTCGGACTAAAAAATGCAGGTTCTACCTACCAGCGTCTAGTGAATAAAATGTTCAAAGACCATCTCGGCGACACGATGGAGGTGTATATCGACGACATGCTGGTCAAATCAAAACAAGCGATCGACCATGTCGAGCATCTGAGGCAGTCGTTTGATATCCTTAGAAAGTATAGTATGAAGCTCAACCCGACGAAATGTTCCTTTGGCGTCAGTGCTGGGAAATTCCTAGGATATATGGTCACTCGCCGAGGCATCGAAGCCAATCCCGACCAGATCAAAGCCATTGTCGAGATCAAATCTCCTCGAAATTTCAAAGTAGTCCAAAGGCTCACTGGTCGGGTAGCCGCTCTAAACAGGTTCATCTCCCGATCTTCAGATAAATGCCATCTATTTTACAATGTACTCAGGAAAAACAGAGGCTTCGACTGGACCGACGATCATGAACAGGCATTGCAAAAGCTCAAAGAATACATGACGTCGCCTCCCTTATTGTCGAAACCTCGCGAACATGAAGTCTTGCAACTATATCTGGCTGTTAGTCCAAACGCGGTAAGTGCTGTCCTAGCACGAGAAGATGAAAAACAGCAACTGCCAATCTATTATGTAAGTAAATCTCTTCTGGACGCAGAAACCAGGTATTCCTCTATGGAAAAATTGCTCTTGTCGCTAGTCACAGCTGCTAAAACACTGCGACATTATTTTGAGTCACATCCCATTACTGTCGTAACTAACTTCCCTCTTAAGTCTGTCTTTAGAAAACATGAGTTGACAGGTCGCTTAGAAAAATGGAGCATATATCTCAGCAGCTACGACATTGACTTCAAGCCCAGGACCGCGATCAAGTCGCAAGCCTTGGCCAACTTCATTGCTGACTTCAGCCCTGAATTGGAGAAAGAAGCAGAGCTCGAGGTATCGACTGTGGAGACTCACGACGACGTGCCCTGGATCTTACACGTCGATGGGTCATCCAACATTAGAGGCTCAGGACTAGGCATCGTCTTAAAGTCGCCACAGGGGGGCAAGATGGTATACTCAGTTCGATGCGATTTCAAGACTACCAACAACGAAGCTGAATACGAAGCCCTGATCATAGGAATGAATATGGCCTACGACTCGGGGGCAACTGCGTTACATGTCAAAAGCGACTCTCTCCTAGTGGTGAACCAGATCAATGGAGAATTCGCAGCCAAAGATTCAAAAATGACAGCATATCTAAAGGTAGCAAAAGAAATTACCGAAAAATTTAAATCTTTTTCGATTGAACAAATTCCAAGGGACCAGAATAATCAAGCCGACGCTTTAGCAAATCTCGGGTCTGCTTTAGTCGAACCCATATTTGACGTTATTCCCATGATCCATCTGGCGACATCGTCTATCGAAAATATCGATGTCGTCCAGATCGAGGACGAAAAAGATGATTGGTCGTGCGACATCCGAAATTTCCTTATGCACGACCAACTCCCAGAAGACAATATGGAAGCCCAGAAGATCATATTCAAAGCATCTAAATACACCATAATTGGAGATAAGCTCTATTGACGATCATCGACAGGATTAAACCTAAGATGCGTCATTAGCAAGAGTCAGGTCCAAAAAATCCTTCACGAGATGCACGGCGGCGAATGTGGCAATCATTGCGGTGGTAGTAGTTTGGCTAATCGTATCTCTCAACAAGGGTATTTTTGGCCAACATTGCGACAAGACGCCGTCAAGTACGTCCAGAACTGTTACCCTTGTCAGTGACATGCAGGTATGTCACATAAACCCTCTGAACCTTTGCACTCGATACTTATCCCATGGCCCTTCATGAGGTGGGGAATGGATATTGTCGGCAAACTACCCCCGGCCCCGGGGCAAAAGGTATTCCTCCTTGTACTCACCGATTATTTTTCCAAGTGGGTTGAGGCGGCTGCTTTTTCCTAAATCAGGGACAAGGAAGTCATTTCTTTTATCCAGACTAACATCATATTCAGATTTGGGATTCCATCCGAAATCGTCTGTGACAACAGATCCCAATTCATAAGCGACAGGACCCAACAATTTTGCGAAGACAGGAGTATCAAGTTAACAACCTCGACTCCTAGATACCCTCAGGCGAACGGACTTGCTGAATCAAGTAATAAGACCATTATAGCTTCGATCAAGAAAAGGTTAAAAGCTGCAAAAGGAAGATGGGTCGAAGAACTCCCTTCAGTCCTATGGGCAAATCGCACGACACCGCGCACGTCCACAGGACAAACCCCTTTCTCTCTCGTCTACGGTTGTGAAGCAGTCCTGCCAATCGAAGTCCAGCTCCCAACTTCGAGGCATACTTCCGTCGACCACAACATGATCGATTTAAATTATGATACTGACGCCCTCGAGGAGCTTAGAGAATCAACCTTGATCAGAATGGCATCTCAGAAGCAAGCAGTCGAGCGACATTTCAATAAACACGTCAAGGTCAAAGTCTTTCAAGAAGGCGATTACGTCCTCCGTCGAGTGTTCCAAAACACTCAAGAACTCAATGCCGGCAAGCTTTCTATTAAATGGGAAGGTCCTTACCGCATCTCCGAAGTCGTTGGTAAAGGAGCCTATCGACTCCAGACTCTCGACAATCAAGAAATCCCACGCAGTTGGAATGCGATGCACTTGAAAAAGTATTTTTTCTAAAATCACCTTCCTCTCATGCAACTTAATTGTTTTATCACAGGGGCACATGATTCAAATTTCATCATGAAATTTGGTTACACGATCATAAGGTTTGAGCGACCTCTCGATCTGAGTTTCTGGACTCAGAAAAAGTTTGTACGTTCTAACACGTCAATAATTGAGCCTATCAATACAAGTCAAACGTATGATATTTCAATCGTTATATTGCTATGAATGCCTAAGTCACACGATTCTTCGCTCGTTCTATACTTAACAAAGTTATACGGTTGATATTACATCTATCTACGACATATGTAAATCGAAATAAAAATTCGACAAAAGGATGAAATTCATTTACGAAACGAACGATTACATAGGAACGACCGACGGTCGAGTATACAAAGTTAAAAAACATAGCATCTCCTAAATCTAGAGAGGAGCGTCGATCGTATGCTCAGTCTCGACCTTCGAGTCCTCGTCATACCCGAAAACACGCTGAGAAGCTAATGCAAAGATCAAACGAGTATGTTAGGCGTTATCTGACAGCCTACGCCGCGACATTTTCAGAATACGGCTCTTAAGATTAATGTTAAGGTTAGAGGAAGGAATATGATCTTCTCGACGGTCGACTTCCAGTCCAACATCTCCTCTATCTTCGTGTATCTAACAAAAGAAGATTGAAACATCTGTAAAATACAAAAGGGGTATGTTAAACAAACATTCGGTGGTAATATTGGGAACACGAGTTTCGAAAGAAAAACTCACAAAGAACGCTAGTCCAGCTAAACGCGATCCCGTCTCTTCGACGGAGATCTTTTGAAAACGCTCCTTGAAAGATAAGAGCTGATATTTCCCCAGATGCGGAAATGACTTCGTCTCGTCAAGGACACAGTCAGTCAAGAGGATTGACGACAACGTAAAGTTGATCGTCATGACTTCCTCCTCACCCTCTCCCGTCCTTATACCCTTGCCCCCGACGGCTGACGAAAGGGTCGACGTAGATACAGAGGACATCGTCGCCAGATGCGCAAGATCCACGAACGTCGCGTCTATCGCATTCAAAGTCTTCACCGACTCGCACATAATCATTCTCAAAGAGTCTCCAATTCTTGAAGGCTTGAGGGAAATCGAGAAACTATACCTCGTATGGACACTCAAAAAACTTCGAAAAGTATTGAGCAAAGAACAGCAAGGGATCAAAGAAGAATTCCGCACTAAGAAACTTTTCATCAGGATATAAAAGGAAATGATCCATTATGATCCCTATTTATGCACTCGATCGTGTCAGGTCAAGCCCTTTGATGATTGCCACGCGTCCCCGTCTTTTTGTATGACCACACAGATCGTCGACACATGTCATCGACAGCTGGTAAGCACCATCGTGCGTCGGCATGACGTCACGACTCCATTCTCTCTTCGATTTCCCTCTCTAGTTTGAATTGAACCGATTCAGTTCCAAAACAACCAAGGTATTTTTCAACACAAGATCCTAAACACCCGACAAGCAAAATTTAAAATTCGAATTTGCCATCCTACTTTCAAATTTTAGGGGCAAACTGTTTGGGCAAAATTTCACAGGTCTCGACCACGACCAGAAAAGGTAAGACACATGTTATGAACTATATCTTGTGTTAAGATAAGGCCCCGACGAAGACCCAAAAAACCTCTGTCGTCCCTCCTAAAAGGTAAGTCGAGAGTTCCTCACGACACTCGACCTTGACGTCGCCTACTTCGCATGACCGTCGCGTAGAATCATGCGACCTCGGCCGACTAACGCGTTATACGACTGTTATATTTGTTCAGTGATTAATGCAGGAGTCAAAGTCATTAATGGACAACGGCTATAACCGACGAAATCAGTTATGAGCATCTAATCCCACATTGAAGACGACGACCGTTACAACAATCATCAAAGATCTTAATGATTCAATTAAAATCATCCGAAGACTATAAATCCCAAGTTCAATCCTCAGTTTCAGGACATCGAATAACACAGGGAGAGAGATAGAACAAGGGGACCGAACATCGAAAAACAGAAGCAAACGCAAACACTCGAAGAATATTCATTCGAAGCAAAGAGATCATTCATAGAAGATCGCTCTCGACGCAAGACTTTCACTCTTGACCAACAGTTTACACATTGTTTTCACACACGACGCACACTGTTTTTACATTTCAAACACTTGTACCTTACATTTCGAAGACTTTCCCTTCATTTGTATTGTAATCTCTGTACGATCGACACCCGGAACACCAAGGACATCGCCCCTGATTGGCGACCATAGTGCAGCGACGATATCCACTGTCGTCTGCAGGTTTTTTCCTCGTTGAGGTTTTTCCTGCGTCATCAAATCCTCTGTCTCATTTACATTTTTGTCTTTGTCGCATGCCTTTGTCGAATGATTCCTTTCTTTAGTTGTTAAAATCCACATCGACCTTAAGTTGTCCCTTTGGTGCGATTTTTGGCATTAACAATAACCTAACGCAAGGCACTAAGAGTGAAGTCCTAACGCAGGTTCTAAGAGTGGAGTATACTAGAAACAAGTAAGAAATGACCAAACAGAGCTTACCGGATAGGAATCCGGATGTAAGCTATCTGATCTGGATGTGTCCGGATCAGATTATGAGACACAAGTAACTTTGCAATAGGTTACCGGATGATCTTGAGTTACCGGGTAACAGAGGTTACCGGGTGATACAAGATACCGGATAGATAAAAATTGAGCAAAGAAAAAAGACTTACCTGGTGGAAGATGTTACCGGATGATGAGACTTACCGGGTGTAGGTGGTTACCGGATGTGAGATCTTACCGAATGCAAGAAAATAGAAGTTACCGATAAGAAAGATAAAACAAATAACTACTTACCGAATGATGGAACTTACCGGAATAGAGACTTACCGAGAAACGTATATACCGGATAGAAAGATACTTACCGGATGAGTTTACCGAATGCAAGGGCTTACCGGTATCTGGGACTTACCGGGAGTTATGTCCGGTAAGTACTGAGATAGTCGAGAAGTATTGAATACCCGGTAACAAGAGAAGGGCTTTGAGAACTTACCCGGTAACAACTGATAGACCCGGTAACCACGGCTGTGGTATCCGGTAACTGCGGCTGTGGTTTCTAATTCGATTGGAAATCGATTAATGTTGCTCAAAATCGTTCCTGAAAGATTAGGAACTCGACCAAACACAAAAATAACAATACCCAAATCGATTTTGAAGCAAAAACAACAAGTTTTTTATGGTAAAAAATCAATTGTTTTTTCTCACAAGAACACAACCAAAACTTATGAACTTAATTTTGCTTAAAAACCACTAAGATGATCGAATTAGAGTGCGAAAAAGTGCAGATTCGTTTATAAAGATGATACGAACAGAATGTGATAAACGAAAACAATCAATTTTGAGTAAATCAAAAAATGGATTTCAAGCACCAAGAACACAGTCGACTTAAACTTTGAATAGTAAACTTACCAGAATTCAAGAATCACTTTGAATCATTTCGTCTGTCTGCTCTGATACCAATTGTGAGTTCCAGAATCGTGCAACGAACAATAAGAAATCAATAGATGAATAACAATACGGTATGATTTCAACTGGTCATCCAATTTGCTTTCAATATGCAGAGAGTTTACAATATGATTAGGAAAGCTAAAATGACAACTAGCTTAATTCAAAGCTAATTACAACATTATATATACTGGGCCCGTGGTAACAAGCCCACGGCCCGTTCACTAACAAGGCTTAAAATAAAGAAATACAATTCAGCCCTTGAACTTCTATTCAACCAATATTTTACCCTAACATCTAATGAGTTCAAGGTTTTTCTCAAGCGAAATATTTAACAAATATGTCAATCGAAAACGTTTATAGAAACTTTCAACATAAAGGTTTTCATATCAATCTAATTGTACGCACGAAATCTACTACTATCAATTCGATAGTTGTGCAAAAATGGACACACTCGTCCCACATATGAAAATCATATTGAAAACACTTCATCGAAATTAGATCATTAACAATGACGCAAAAGCACAATAAACAACTTCTTTGGAACGAACCGCTACGGTCCTAGCATGGATTGATCTATGTCATGCACGTAAGGTAATTTCCCACTTAAATGATGTGCAACCAAAAAGGTTTATACATACTTAAAAAGGAGTTTGAATGCCATCCTATTCCAAAGATTTTCTTTTTAAATCATGAAATAGCATGAAACAAATTTCACCAACAAAGTTCACACACGTCAGCTTATATCACAAAACGGTGAAACAATTCCATAAATATACTTTGGTCAAAACATAAAATGGTTTGTGTCGGTTCCGAGTTTAAAGACAAAATCAATACGTTTTCACCATTCGGAGGTATCGACTAAGGTATCGTGAAGAAATTTCAAATTGGAGTATGCATGCAAACTTGTAACACTTTCCTAGTGGTTTTTCGGTAATAAAATTACATGCAACAGGTAGCCCACACTAAACTCTTGAAAAAGAAAATTTCATTAATCCAAATTTCAAAATTTTCTCATTTAGTCCTATAATGACATAAGAGTAAAAGCTCTTTGACAAAATTTCACACACAATTATGCATTCTCTCAAACTGAGGAGAATAAGAAGTGTTTGTAAGCGGTTGACACCAAAAGGTTTTAAATCGACTTCAAACTTCGAATCGTACAAACAGTGCGCATTAATGTTCCAAAAACTTTAATAATTTCACGCACCCTAGGTTTAAACAAATATTCTTCCAAAATCCCCATCACGGAGTATTTACACAAAAGTCTTTCATTCGCGAAATAAAACATTAAAACGTCAATGCTTAAAATTTACTCATTACAAATGCCCAGAACATACATTTTCTCCAAAACCAAAAAGGTTTACAATTTTCCAAAATGTTTATCGAGTCAATATTGACCAAAGTTCAACGACTCACACATTCGTGTTTTCAAGACGTATCGTATCGTAAACCATGCATTATCCACACAACACTAAAACATACTTGACCAAACGACCTCCATTTACGCAATAAATTAATAAGACATTCCCATTTACGATTCATTTATCAAAGTGTCGAGGGTTCGTGGTTACCAAGTCATGCATATCCCTAGATCAATACCATGCATTTGCGTGAAAGGATAATAAAATAATCAATTAACCGAAAGCGCATAAAGAAAATTGTTAAAAAATACTATCAGAACGTCCTTTACTGCATTACTCACGCCACATATAAATCAATCTGTACACTGAACAAGTTGCAACAAAATGTGCTAACACAAATCTTTGAAAGAGAAATTATGCGACACCAAAGTTCCAAAACTCATCCCTTTTGGGTCGTCTTATGGCATAAAATAATATTTCTCAATAAAACCCGAGTGGGACAAAATGCCCAACATAACTCATAAATTCACACATAATAAATGGACTAGTCACATTATGAAATTGCACTCACACGACACAAAACGTCGTAAGACCAAAACTCCATGAAACTTAACGAGACTCAATAAACTCAAGTCAAAATGGCACCAAACCTTTCGTTTCCAAAAATCTAATTGCAATATACAAAATAATGACTAAAACGTCAAAATTCCAAAAGTCTCCTTTTTGTTGTAATGCCATATAAACAACATTGATCAACAAACTTGCATTAACTAAATTCTCCAAAATAACTTTACATAGACATAAGGGAAGATAACTTTCCGTCCAAACCTTAACAAATGTGGAGGAGATCCAATGTTAAAGTCATAAGTCGTAGTCATTTGTCCAACACTTTAAACGACATTAAAATATGGATATCATCGTGTCTGAAAGTAGCGTTGGACCTCGACAAAATAAAGCGAGTCCCGACAAAACTTGTAATCCCCGCAATAAAATAATTTTCATGCATGTTCAAAACCACGATTTTAAAATCTTGTGTGTGCTAAACGTTTTTCGAGATTTTGTAACACAATTCACATGAGGATTTGAAACATAAGAAATCACTGATGCAATTTATCTTAAAAATAAGTTTTGTGCATGAACTTAGTCGGCACTCAACGTTTCAAACCATACTCCTCCAATTCCCTTCGGTCGCACCACCGTCATCTGGATGCTCAAACATCTTAAGAAAAAATTGGAAATTACATCGATTAACCTTACGATTTCTCCTCGAAATAAGGTCGATTCAACAAGCCTATGGTTCTACTCCAACCATCAACCTTGACCCGAAATGGTCCACTTAAAGCAATTATCATGCTTATTGTCACTCTAAGTGACTAATGCTAAAATCGTCAATCTCTTTCAACGACTACTTGCTTAGAAACTCTTCACTACCCCAACGGTCATCGCATTAAAGTGGTTCAAGTATGCACATGTAATTACTAAGTTCACCATGACACTGGCCAGGTGTCATTATGAATGCACCGTACATGCTTATACTTGCCACTCTCGACGTGATTCCCGTTTCTAGCCACTCCATCGACCTCAAAACACCCTATCTTAAAGTGCCTAAATGTTGATCCAAACCCACAGTGATTTGATAATGACTCTTTAAACACTTAGTGAAAATTATAAGTAACCAATATGTATTAGAGTTTCACTATCGCTGATAAGTACTATGACTCTACAGTACCGCTGATAGGAACTCTCGCTCTTAAAGTTTAATATTCAGCGAACACTGTTCACCATAAAGCTCTAAGCCTGTTCAGTACTTTTGGTGATCGCTGATAGTTTAATTGTTTACTTATGATCCCTGAAGAAAAGTTTCACGTCAACAAAGCTTCTACGCTGAAGTCGAAGATCAAGCCCAAGAACCAACGACAAGTCTACTAATGAACTGATGCGGATATCAGCAAAGCAAGACTTGTCCACTCAACGTGAAGTTTCAAGTAGAAGACTTCAGCGATCGCTGAGCTTTATCAATCGCTGATAAAGTACTGATCAACGAACGCTGCTCATGAGGTCTACTCTACAAGTTACTTTTGTCTTTCCCCCTTGCACGTCTTCGTACGAAGTGTCAGAACGGACATCCCTTATGTCCAGAATCGTACAACCAACTCTGATTCTACACTGTACACCATGTGGCTACTAAGGTTGTCTACAAATGTCAACCCATGCAACCAATCAGCTGCTGCCACGTGTAAAGTAATACTGCCATGCATTAAATGCATGCAGTATATAAGAAGAACCCTACTTCAGAAAAGAAGTGCTCAGCCATCTTCTTCTTTCTCTCTTAGTGTTAGAATATTATTCGTAATATTCTTATCTCCTTTCTGTCTTAATTCTAGTGCAAGAAACTTAGTGTTCTTAACTTGTTTAGATTAGGCTTAGTCCTTAATCTTGTTCCGCAACAAGTTGTAAATTGTTTGATTATATGAATAAACAATTTAGAAAGTAAAAATCTGTGTGTTTGTATTCAACCCCCCCCCCCCCCCTTCCCCCCTTCTACAAACTTGTATAATCCTTCGGGACCAACACTAAAGGTGAATTTCACTTTCATCTACTTAAAAGAACGCTAGTTTGAGTCTAGGTATCCAAATTCAACACCTAATTCTCTCAAACTTATGCTCTGATACCAACTTGTAACACCCTCGAATTTGGGAAGAGCATCTAAATAAAATTTCGATAAAAATAATAATCACTTAAGGAATAAAATTCCTTCTACAAGCCATTCTTGAAATTACCTCAAGATAAACATAATACCTCTCACAATTAATAATTCAAATCATACTAGGTGACCAAATAAAGTCGGGTGTTACTTAACAAAATTACAATTTGCTAATCCCAATCAGTGCGGAAGACTTTAATTAAGCAAATCACTTCTCGTGCACTCTACTAGCACCCATCACTCCACAGTGTAGCTAAAGCTATTTCCAACCTGAAACCTGTTGCACATGCCGGTAAATAAAAAAGGGTTAGGCTAACGTCTAGTGAGTTCAAGAGTTTTATCATGACCATATAATTCATAAAACGGGAGTGGTACAATTTAAGTCGTGAGTTCAAAAGAATTTACTTTAGATGCAAATCACCCATTTTTCCAACACACACAAATCCCGTACTAAAAGCTTTAGTATAACATGATTTCTCAAAATGGACTCATTCCAAAACCAACATGAAAAGTGAAACAGCATTTGATTTCCAAAACGATTAAATTCATAAATAAATCGTTATTATTCCAAACATCCCAAACATGGATAAAGCATAACCCATAACTCACATAACGTGGAAAACAATTCATATAAATATGATACGCCACCGAAAACACGGATAAAAACAAATACCCAAAGCAACACCTTTCGGTGACGGGGGAGGCCCGTTTACATTGCACGTAACGGAACACAAAAGTGGGTCACCTACTATATAACAAAATAAACACATGGATTACTCTCGTAAACTGAGCTCAATCACTCCAGATCTATTACCCGCGAGACTTGGGAGCCCCTAATTTCAACCACTCCAGG
The DNA here is from genome assembly GCA_033807775.1 of Saussurea involucrata. Lineage (NCBI taxonomy): Eukaryota > Viridiplantae > Streptophyta > Magnoliopsida > Asterales > Asteraceae > Saussurea > Saussurea involucrata. The sequence continues at coordinate 16,461,169 of CM066317.1, read as the reverse complement.
TCTATACATTGGGTCACTCCAAATCCACAAAACAAGCACGTTTGGGATTACACCTTACTGCCCATGGGACGTTGTCCGACCATATAGGTCCATACCTTACTTACCATGGAACCCGATGCCTATCCCGTGCCAAGCACATCTGGAATTACACCTTACTGCCCATGGGACGACGCCCGACCATATAGGCCCACGCCTTACTTACCATTGAACCTGATGCCTATTCTATGCTACAAAAGAGAAACTAGCGTCTCTACAATGAACGTAAAACTCAAGTGCCTACGGATCCATAGCTAATAAGGTCTATAACATTACACGACCCCAAATGAAATAAACAAGTGCATTCAAAACATGCAATTCCCCAATAACGTAAATCATGATCAAAACTCGACTTTGAGATATCAAAACTGGACAACTGTCCTCAAGACTTAACAAAATCCAATACCGAGCCATAAGCTCAACTGACTCAAAAGATAATTCATGAAAAGTCATAAAATGAGATTAAACGTAGCAACACACACTTTTGCCACTAAATATTTCAAATCCATGAAAACCCAAAACAAGACATTGGGTTAGGACAACCCTCTTTTCCAAGGAACTCACACCGTTACATTTCAAAATCGTCTCATAACGTACTATATGCATATTTCCAAGATATAGGCAAAAATGCATTTTCATAACAAATAGACTCCATTTATAAAATAAATCATCAACACATTTTCATTTATGATTTATCTACCAAATTTTCCCAAATTCCAATTGTAGGTGTTTTACAATATTTACAACAATAAATACTTCAAAAGGTTAAAACCCACCAAATAATTCAACCATTGATAATTTTCATGTAAAACACATAAGTACTTGGAAAAATAACATTTTTGGCATGTACAAAGTTTTCACAAAGCAACTTGAACTCACCTTGCTAGATTTAGGTTAAATCTAGATTTTCCCCAAACGTAAGCTCCTTTGAATAAACATGAATCCTCAAGCTCCAAATCTTCCAAAAACCTAGATCCACAATTTCCAACCATAAATATTTATCTCCAAACACTTAGAATCATTTCCCCCAACATATTACACCCAAAATCACCAATAGATCGAAACCCTAATTTCCAAAATGAAGAGGAGAGAAGATTACCTCAACCATCAAGTGCATCCACCAACCAAACATTTCTAGTGTTACCAAAGTGAGCCTCAATCTTCATTTCATCCAAAGGAAAGTAGAGGTTTAGGAAAGAGTTGGGTAAACCCTAGAAAATGGAGGATCTTAGCTTTGAATAGAGACTTGAGTAGAGCTTGGCACACCACAATACGCCTTTGTTTGCATAACTTAAACCCTAAGTGAAGCCATTAAATGCTAGCATTCATGAGAGCATTGGATGAGGAGGGATAAGGAAGAAAAGTGAGAAAAATCGCCCCAAAGGATAGGGTTTCGGTCAGATGCAGAAAATGAGAAGATGTGAGCAAAGTTTCCCCAAAAATTGGCTTAAATTCCAGCAACCCTCAGCCCGATCGCGACTATGCCACAGGCAATGTCGCGGGCATAGTCGCCCCGCGATGACAACCTTTTGTTCGATTTCGGCCGCTCGACCCTCCTTCGCGACTATGCCATGGCGACTATGCCATGGGTATAGTCGCCGGCAACGCCCTGGCTGCTGTCCAAAAGTTGGTTCGGTCACGTTTCCCTCCTTTTCGCGGTTGGTCACAACACATGACGCCAAACAAGCAAGAATGTCTAATTCCCTATACGAACCTTAAAATACCGAATATGAAAGTTATACGAATGAGGTCGGTTACTTACTTGAAATTTCGGGGTGTTACAATCCTCCCAACCTAAATAGAGATTTCGTCCTCGAAATCTAGTTCTCGTACTTTCGACGGTTACCGAGCTCAAACCTATTCATGATCCCTCAGTTTCCAACTGAGATTCAAATTGTCCTTCTTGACCGAACTGCCACGAAAGTCTTTGCATCGATGTTCGCATCTAAAGTCCCCTTAGGCTCTTCACACTTACATTCGGGTAACGCTTACCTTACCTAGGCAGCTTATAATCACAAGACTTCGGTTGTCTCCCAACCTTAAATGTCCCATACTTCCCCCAACGGTAGATCCCGGTTTCTCAATCACTCCATACATACAGGCTCTGAAACTTTTCTCCGATCAAACCAAGGTTTGATTACTACCGAAACCAACAATTCCCCCAAATCCAACCATTCCGCTGTTGAACTGTCACTTCATTCTGACGAGTACCATTAGACTCCAAAATACACGGTCGTCCCAGACCCATTGGTTCTACAACTCCAAGAACGCGTCCAACTTCCAATCATCCAATCGAAAATTTCCTTTACTATCGAGAAAGATCATCCCGCTAAATCTACTTATCACAGATTGAACTTCATAAGATTACTACAATCTATACCCCCATCCCTTAGAACTTGGACTACAATCCTCCAATTACACTAACGGTTCTTGGCCTCGAAATCTAAAAGTTGACACTTAGGTACTCCACCCGGATTCAAACTACTACTGAACCTCATACCAAATTTTTTTCCTTCAAGACTAATCACCAAACAAGGTTGCCGAAACGAACAGTTTACCACAAACATCCTCAGAATATACCGCGAGCCTCACCTGTTAGATGCGAAAAGTACATCGACTCTACCACCGATACCAATCGACCTACAACAATACCACGCATCGGAATGCCCTTCCTTCCGCTGTCGAAGTATACACACACACTTACTCTTAGCCGGGGTTACATAACCTTTCCAAAGTTCTAATGAGTTCAAGGTTTTTCTCAAGCGAAATATTTAACAAATATGCCAATCGAAAACGTTTATAGAAACTTTCAACATAAAGGTTTTCATATCAATCTAATTGTACGCACGAAATCTACTACTATCAATTCGGTAGTTGTGCAAAAATGGACACACTCGTCCCACATATGAAAATCATAATGAAAACCACTTCATCGAAATTAGATCATTAACAATGACGCAAAAGCACAATAAACAACTTCTTTGGAACGAACCGTTACGGTCCTAGCATGGATTGATCTATGTCATGCACGTAAGGTAGTTTCCCACTTAAATGATGTGCAACCAAAAGGGTTTATACATACTTAAAAAAGAGTTTGAATGCCATCCTATTCAAAAGATTTTCTTTTTAAATCATGAAATAGCATGAAACAGAGTTCACCAACAAAGTTCACACACGTCAGCTTATTTCACAAAACGGTTTAACAATTCCATAAATATACTTTGGTCAAAACATAAAATGGTTTGTGTCGGTTTCGAGTTTAAAGACAAAATCAATACGTTTTCACCATTCGGAGGTATCGACTAAGGTATCGTGAATAAAATTTCAAATTGGAGTATGCATGCAAAATTGTAACACTTTTCTAGTGGTTTTCCGGAAATAAAATTACATGCAACAGGTAGCCCACACTAAACTCTTGAAATAGAAAATTTCATTAATTCAAATTTCAAAATTTTCTCATTTAGTCCTATAATGACATAAGAGTAAAAGCTCTTTGACAAAATTTCACACACAATTATGCGTTCTCTCAAACTGAGGAGAATAAGAAGTGTTTGTAAGCGGTTGACACTAAAAGGTTTTAAATCGACTTCAAACTTTGAATCGTACAAACAGTGCGTATTAATGTTCCAAAAACTTTAATAATTTCATGCACCCTAGGTTTAAACAAATATTCTTCCAAAATCCCCATCACGGAGTATTTACACAAAAGTCTTTCATTCGCGAAATAAAACATTAAAACGTCAATGCTTAAATTTTACTCATTACAAATGCCCAGAACATACATTTTCTCCAAAACCAAAAAGGTTTACAATTTTCCAAAATGTTTATCGAGTCAATATTAACCAAAGTTCAACGACTCACACATTCGTGTTTTCAAAATGTACCGTATCGTAAACCATGCATTATCCACACAACACTAAAACATACTTGACCAAACAACCTTCATTTATACATTAAATTAATAAGACATTCCCATTCACGATTCATTTATCAAAGTGCCGAGGGTTCGTGGTTACCAAGTGATAACGCCACTTTTTGGCGTTATTTTCAGTCTACAAACCAATGAGATTGGCTTGTGTTAAAGCAAAAAGGCGGAATTTTATAGTTTATCGAGTGGAATGTACAGGTAATCTGAAAGAAGGCAATCATCAAGAAAAGATGCAGAAAAGAGTCCAATAGAAGCCTAAAACGAAGTCTAAGCGGAAGCCCAAGATCCAAGCCCGAGACCCGTGCCCAAACCATGACCCAGACCTGACCCGGAGCACTCAGAAAACCGCACGGCTTGCGCCGCGGACTAAGGTCGCATGCCAGGTCGCGCAACCCTCTGTTCCAACTCTATATTTTGTGTTTTCCGGAATTTAGGTCATCACTTCGAGACGTGCGACGGTAGGCTACGAGGGGGCGATTTCCAGAGATATTTCGAGTACTTTGGAGCCACGATAGAGGATCGATTGAAGGGGAGTTCACCACGTGAAGCGGATTAGAGCCGAGAGAAGGGAGTTCATCAGTACATTCTTCACGTTTACAATCACTATGTTTACACACACTATTTCCTTCCCCTTTCTTATGTTTTTGTCCACCACCAACATGAACTAATCTTTAGATGTTGGGGGTTGGATTGAATTTGGTTTAAGCTTATGAACATGTGATTTGAGATTTTTATCAGTTTTTCCTAATTAATGAAGCATGTGATTTGGGTTTTAATGTTTTTGTGAGTCTGGCCAACTTTCATCTAAATTGTTTGTTATCAATTAAGTTCGAGAGAGTTAATTGCTAACTAGAACTAGAATTGCATGCCTAAGGTGAGGAATTGGATAGAGATATACCAAGTAAGCCTTAGTCCTGTTGAAATTTTGATTTTAATGTGTTTTGAATTTCATAGGTTGAGATCGAGAGATAAACTTTTGCTTTCAAAATAAAACCCGTGGTTGCTTGAGAAAGAACAACGGAGATTTTAGAGATTGTGTGTTCATTAAAGGGAATAGTTGGTGATTATTTTGAGTCAGGTGTTTATATATGAAAACCTTAGGATTTCCATCCCTCAACTGTTTTCTCTATCCAAAATCCCTAAGTTGTTTATTGTCTCGTTCTTGATTTATTTACTTGCAATTAATTATTATAATACCAACAAGTCAAAATTGCGACTATTCAGTTAATAGATCTTATAGTCATTGTGATACTTAGTTCCTAGTTCCCTGTGTTCGATGCTCGTACTTTTGTACTATTACTTGATTTCGACATCGTACACTTGCGGTTAGATTTAGGGGGGTGTAAACACGCCTATCACCAAGTCATGCATATCCCTAGATCAATACCATGCATTTGCGTGAAAGGATAATAAAATAATCAATTAACCGAAAGCGCATAAAGAAAATTGTTAAGAAATACTATCAGAACATCCTTTAATGCATTACTCACGCCACATATAAATCAATCTGTACACTGAACAAGTTGCAACAAAATGTGCTAACACAAATCTTTGAAAGGGAAATTATGCGACACCAAAGTTCCAAAACTCATCCCTTTTGGGTTGTCTTATGGCATAAAATAATATTTCTCAATAAAACCCGAGTGGGACAAAATGCCCAACATAACTCATACATTCCCACATAATAAATGGAGTATGCACATTATGAAATTGCACTCACACGACACAAAACGTCGTAAGACCAAAACTCCATGAAACTTAACGAGACTCAATGACCTCAAGTCAAAATGGCACCATAAAAATTAGATTGTTGCGGAAAGAACAGATGAAATCTATTCTAACAATCTTCACAAAGTAATACTGAAAACAACACAACTTCTAAAACACAAAGATTAAAAGCTATTAAGTTCAAAGGAGGAGAAAGGCAGAATGTCTTGAGCACAGAGAAATCTTCAAGAGTTGTTGTCTGCATGGAGAAGTCTTTATCTTTAAATAGTACCATGAGCATTTAATGCATGGGACACTTGTCACTTTGTCATTTGAAGGTCAGGTTTGACTCTCAAAAGTTGAAGTGTCTTTTCCTATTTTTCGTGGTGCTAAAAGGCTTTGATGGTGACATTATCTAAGAGTGGGAAAAAGGACAATTGAACATTTTCCCCCATACCAGATATTTCTTCTTTGATGAAAAACTTCTTACCAAAGAGACAAGGGAGGATCCTCTTATTTTGAGGATCCCACCGATTTGTCATGGAGAAAATCGATGAGATAGAAAATATTACCTCTTTTGATGAAAATCTTCTTAGCAAGGAGATAAGGGAGGATTCTTCTATTTTGAGGATCTCACCGATTTGTCATGGTGAAAATCGGTGAGATAACTTAGTTTGGGTTGAGAAGTCCATCTTCAATCCGCATTGGTAGATTTACTTCTTCTTGATTTCGGCTGATCTTTGACTTCACCGAACTTTGAAAACATGACTAAGCTATTACAAAGAACCTAAAATTTCTCTAAGTATAAAAGATGTTTTTCAAAGAATGTAAAGAGATCAGGAGGTCATCTTCAAATCTTTGATGACCTAACAAATTTAGTTTTAGGATTTTTATTTTTTAATTTTGACTTTGTCAAACTTGGAGGCCGACTAATAGTTCTATGTAGGCTTTTTAAATCTTGGACCTCTATTGTGATTGGCCCATACTTGTGAGTTGGGGGCCCATAACTAATTTTATTACTTTTTACACATCAAAAAAAAATTCTCACATTAGAAGTTGTAGAAAACGCAGGGGCAGGGCCCCTTTAAGCCCCTTAAGGCCTCCGCCGATGTGTTTGAGAGAAGAAGAAGCAGATGAGTATGAGAGAGAGGTGTTGAACAGGTTTGAATTTTGAAATTTAAAATTTGAATAACGTTTTAGAAACTTAATCGTGTTTTTTGAACGTAGAATAGTCATAAGGCATGTTTGTTTATGGCTTAAGAGGCTTAATGGGCTATATAACTTATTCGCTAAGCTATATTTTGTTGTTTGTTTGGGGCTTACCGGGTAAGCCCATGACTTATTCGCTAAGATATTTTGGGTTGCTTGTATCCACTCAGCTCTCAAAATGACATTGACTACCCCTCCCTGAAAATGAACGGGATCTTGCCCAAAACCTAAAACCTAAAAGACGTTTCTTTGAAATCTCCATCTCTCCTCTTCATATTCTACAACATCTACTCAGATCTCTCATCTTCCTCGCTGAAATCACCATCTCTCCTTTGCTCCATTGAAATCGTCCTTGCTGAAGAGGTCACCGAAATCGTCTCTGTTGTAGAGGTTAGTCACTAAAATCGTCCTTGCTGAAGAGGTCACCGAAATCGTCTCTGTTGTAGAGGTTCGTTACCCATATTGGTATATTAATAAAGGTTAGTCATCGAAAATCGATTTTCGTTACCCAGATTGATACGTTACCCAGATTTTCATCGTCTCTGTTGTAGTGGTTCGTTACCCATATTGATTTTCGTTACCTAGATTGGTTTTCGTTACCCAGATTGGTTCTTAGTTTACAACCCCTTTTTGCTTCTTTTGCTTGGTGCAAAACGGATGGTTTTCCAACTATTCTCTTTTTGTATAATGAAAAGTTTATGGATATGAGGTATTTGATGAAATGAATGAATAGAAAGTTTGGGTTGTGTTTGAGTTTCTTGAAAGTAGTAATTAATAATTTTTTGTATTTGATATTTTAAGATACAATATCTTATAATTTCTTAAGCATTATATAGTAAATATTTAGATTTAATTTTGACATAATTACTTAAAACATTATATAATAAATATTTAATTATTAAATTTAGAAAAATATACATATATCAAGCAAACAAAAACAAATGCAACTATAAATCCAGTCCAGTCCAGTAACGACCGGTTACGCAACCAACCAACCAACCAAACGAACAAACAAATTCTTTGCATTCACCTCCTTTCCTTTCCTTTCCTTTCCTTTCCTTGTGTACTATGAGGCCCCAATTCCACAATCCTCCATTATCGCAGCTTCTTTGATCTCTTGTAGCATCTTTATTACCTGCCACATGGTAGGTCTCAGTTCCGGCGACATCACACTACACGCTATCGCCACCTCTGTAATCATTTCCAGTGGCTTCTCCGCCATGCCTCCGCCACCATTATCATCCCTACTCAACCTCACCCACTTCACCACATCATCCGGCAACAAATCCGGCTGCTCCCACACACTCTTCCCTGTCAGTAGCTCCAACAATAAAACCCCAAATGAGTAAACATCCGATTTGGCGGTTGGTTCATCGTCTGTTTCCGGTGCAGAGTCACCGTCGCCGCCATCTCGATGGTGGACCAATAGGGCAGAGAGGCAGTAGTCGGAGAGGCAGCCTTCGAAATCGGAACCGAGGAGGACGTTGGAAGATTTGAGATTGCCGTGAACGAGGTTGCATGCGTGGTGGAGATAAGAAACCCCTTGTGCTACGTCTTCTGCTATTTTCAGACATGAGGTCCAGTGCAGTGGCTTTGCCCTCGTTGATTTTGAACCTGCAAATTTTAAATTCTGAGTTAAATCGTTTTGCCGAGTCAACTCAACGATTTTCAGCTGCCTGAATGGTTTGGTGCATGGTTTGGTGCAGGATGCTTAAGAGCAAGACTAAAGTTTTTTTCTAAAATAAAGTAAAAAAATTAAATCTCTAAAATAATTTGTATACAACTCAAACAGCCCTGCTATTTGAACAACAATAGTATTACTTATTTTATTAAAATACTTAATTTATTTAATTATATTATTAAAATATTAAATATACGGAAAGTTCATAGAAGAAAAGTTTTGGGGGAGAAAACATCTATTTAGAAATTTTCTCTAAATTTAGTGTTTTTTACATTTTCTTTATCTTTTTTCTATTTTTGAAAAAAGGATAGCAAATAGCAACAAAAATGCTAAAATCTCGTATTTTTCCATTAACATAGCTATTGGAGATGCTTCAAGAGACTCTTATAATATAATGTAAATTGAAATATGTTTGTTTGGTAACTATTCATAATGAAATCAGGACATTAAATGTTTAAGGCCGTGCGTACCACCTTCGGGTACCACGGCGGGTTCACCATCGGGTTGGGGGCGGGTAGGGCGGGTTGACGGTACGGGTAGGGCGGGTTCACATCGGGTTCATGGTCGCGGGTAAGGGTGGGTTCGGGAACCCGGCGTAACCCGGCGTAATTTTTTTTAATTTTTTTTAAATATAACCGTTTACCAACGGCTCTTTTTTTATTATTTTTTTTTCAAATTATACACACTATATATATTAACCTCTACCACCTTCATTTTTTCACACCAAAAAATATCTCAAATTCAATACTTTCTTCCATCATGAATTCAAACACCACACCTACATCCCGTCGTAACCGATCGAGGAGTTCGGATACACCGCAACAAGACCCGAACCTTGGCTTTCAAGTGTTTTGTATTTTGTAATTTTTAAATTTTTAATGAATGTTATGAATTTTTATTTTTATTATTTATCTTATTTTTATTTATTAAAAAATATATGAATATTTTTATTTTGTTAAATAATTAAATGTATAAATAAAAAAATAAAAAAATAAAAAAAGTTGATGTGGCGGTGATGTGGCATCAGGGTTCAGAGGGTATGATAGGAAGCGGTACTCCATTTTAGGGTAAGAAGGGTAGGAAAGAGAAAAGCTGATGTAACGATGATGTGGCATCAAAGTTGAGTGGATATGATAGGAAGTGGTACTCATGGTCTAAGGGAGGTCTAAGATGCAAAGTATTAGAGAGATTTTAGAACCATTAAGAGTTAGACTATTTTTTTTGTCAAACAAGATTTACCTTAACGATTCAAAAGTTACCTCTTAATGGAACTATTAATAGGTTGCCACTTAGTAGAACTATTAAGAGGTTGTGACTTGATGGAACTATAGAGCCTTTACCGTGAATGAGTGAGAAGAGACTTCCGTTTGGCTGGTAATCGTAAACGAGAAGCTTCTCTTCCTTCGCCTGAAAATAAGCTCGGAGCGCCACCACATTTGGGTGGCGGAGCTTACCGACCACCTCCATGCGTCTCTTGAATTCCTCATTGGTTGTTCCGGCCAATCTCGAGGCATCAACCCGCTTCACGCACAGGATCACACCGTTGTCCAGCACCGCCTTGTACGTGGTCCCCACCGATCCGCTGCCTAATAACTCCGCCGACGCCCTCATCAACTGCTCCGCCGTGTACAGTTGCGATTCGCCGGTGTAAAACACCAGATTACCACTCTTTTTCAATGCAATTCCTTGATGCAGCTTTCTCACCTTCTTTTCCAACTCATTCGCATCCTCCATTCTAATCACCTCCGCCGCAGCGTCGGCTGCCTCCGCCATCTCCATCATCTCACGCTTACTAACAACACTCTTTCTCTTCCTCTTCTCCGACGTTTTAATCGACATTATTATACATAAAACGGAAGTAATCAGTACGAACAATCCGGCGGATAAACCAACAATCAATCTAATTCGCTCGTGTTTTGCAGAGTTCGAATTTGTAAAACGACTCATCTCCGGTTGTACTTGTGCGCTTTGGCCACTCGCCGCCTCGGGCGGCGATGATGACTGTTTCTTCGTCGAATTTTTGCCAAAAAATGGACCGCCGGAACCACATTCTGTACGGACGATCTTACCACAGAGTCTAGGGTTAATCGAAAACAACGCCGGACCAAACCGAGAAAGTGTAGGAGTAACCGGAACAGGACCGGTTAAAAAATTAACGGAAACGTTGAAGATTTGAAGAGATGATTGATTGAGCGGTGGAATTGAACCATTGAAACGATTTGAATCGAGACGGAGATAGTTTAGTCGGTCTAAATCGCTTAACTCAGCGGGAATAACACCGGATAATTTGTTATAAGAGAGATCCAGAGTCCGGAGGCGGTGGAGCGTGGAGATTGACGACGGAATACCACCAGTGAAGTAGTTATGGTCTAGAAACAATGTTTTTAGGTTAACGAGTCCGGCGAGATCAGGAATCGGTCCGGTGAGCGAGTTGTTTCGCAGACTCAGAACTCGTAACTGGTCCAGCCGAGTCAAAGTGTTGACCGCAAAAACACCGGCGAGATTCAAGTTCTCAATAACAAGTCGATCGACCTTGCCGTTGATCTGGCATTGTACTCCCTGCCATTTACACACTGCGGAGGTCTTGTTGACGGAGTAGTCAAGGTTGTTACCTGGATCAGCTTCAGATTTAAACGCTAACAACGACAGAACATCGTCTTCTTCGGGATTCGAATTCGTTGCTGCCAAAAAAGTTAAACTGTAAATGGAGACCAACAGAAAGGCATTGTGAAGGAGGAAGGTTGATTTCATCTTGAAATCAATGGCAATGGCAATGGCGGTTGATGATGATCTGGTATGTGAAGGCGATTGGCATGGAGTTTTTAGGGTTGCACTGAGAGCAAAAGGAGAATGTGTCGTAATGGTGAATATACTGCAAAAGAAGCAGAGTCAGAATCACGTGGAGGGTTTGGAAAAAGGAGAAGAAGGTAGGGAAGGGTAACCCCAAAACCTTTTGGCTCTATAGAGAAAACCACTCTTTTAATAAACCAAAAATATTTATTATTATAAATAGGAAAATTAATTAAAATACCCTAAGTTTGACCATCTTTTACTGAAATATCCAAAATCTCTCTCATTTTTCAAAAATGCCCTAAAAATCCGCGATGGAGCCTGCGATCGCGGGCTCCAGGCCACGTGTCACCAATGTTTACCCACTTTGCACGCGTTGGTCCCTCAAGAATGCCCGCGGTCCAGCTTTCCCCCCTCAAGAATGCCCGCGTGTGCAGTTTTGGTCCCTGCCCGCGTTTGACTCATTGACCCCCGCGATCGCGACCAAAGTTTGCCCACTTTGCCCGCGTTGGTCCCTCAAGAATACCCGCGGTACAGCTTTCCCCCCTCAAGAATGCCCGTGTGTGCATTTTTGGTCCCTGCCCGCGATTGACTTTCTTTGACCTCCCGCGATCGCGGGCTCCTATGCCACGTGTCGGCACAGGGTTAACCCTAAAATCCCTTTGACGAACCCTAAACCCTAATTGTTTCTTCGGCCGCACTATATAGGGGGGGGGGGGGGACCAAGACACGGCCACTCTCAATTTTTTTAATCACTCTCTCAATTTTTAATCAAACTCTCTCAATTTTCTCCCACTCTCTCAATTTTGTCGTGTGGAATACGCGTTCGGGTTTTGTGAAGATGTCTCGTATTACCTCTTTGGTATGTTTTCCTTATGTTATTTGTTATTTTTTGTATGTTATTTTAAGTTAAGATATATGATTTGTAGGTTATTATAGTGTTTATAACTTATGTTTGAATATGTTCTATGTTTAACATGATATGTATGGTTTTATGTTTGAATGTAATATTTGTATGTTATAATGTGTATGTTGTTATAGTGTGTTTTTTCATATAAAAATTGTTAAGAGTGTTTTTTTATAAAAAAATTGTTAAGAGTGTGTTTTTATAAAAAAAATTGTTAACAATGTGTTTTTTTTTTATAAAAACACACTCTTAACAATTTTTTTATAAAAACACACCCTTAACAATTTTTTATAAAAACAGTTTTTTTATAAAAAATGTTTAATAGTGTGTTTTTATAAAAAAATGTTATAGTTTTATGGTTTTTATAATGTGTTTTTTTATAAAAAAATGTTTAATTTTTTTTTATAAAAACAGTTTTTATAAAAAAATGTTAAAAATGTGTTTTTTTTTATAAAAAATTGTTAAGAGTGTGTTTTTATAAAAAAAATTGTTATAGTTTTATGGTTTTATGTTTGAATGTGATATCTGTATGTTATAATGTGTATGTTGTTATAGTGTGTTTTTTCATATAAAAATTGTTAAGAGTGTTTTTTTATAAAAAAATTGTTAAGAGTGTGTTTTTATAAAAAAAATTGTTAACAATGTTTTTTTTATAAAAACACACTCTTAACAATTTTTTTTATAAAAACACACCCTTAACAATTTTTTATAAAAACAGGTTTTTTTATAAAAAAAATTGTTAAGAGTGTGTTTTTATAAAAAATTGTTAAGGGTGTGTTTTTATAAAAAAAAACACATTTTTAACAATTTTTATATGAAAAAACACACTATAACAACATACACATTATAACATACAAATATCACATTCAAACATAAAACCATAAAACTATAACAATTTTTTTATAAAAACACACTCTTAACAATTTTTTATAAAAAAACACATTTTTAACAATTTTTTTATAAAAACACACTCTTAACAATTTTTTATAAAAAAACACATTTTATAAAAAAATTGTTAAATATGTGTTTTTTATAAAAAAATGTTAAGAATGACAACTTAGGTCCCTACGGTTTTAAGAATGACAACTTAGGTCCCTAAACTTTTAAGAATGCCAATTAGGTCCTAAACTTTTAAGAATGACACCTAGGGTCCCTAAACCGCACTTTATCTCTATATAACAATATGATACGTTGAAATAAAATAAACCGCACTTTATCTATATATAACACTATTATACGTTGAAATAAAATAAATCGCACTTTATCTATAAATAACACTATTATACGTTGAAATAAAATAAACCGCACTTTATCTATGTATAACACTATTATACGTTGAAATAAAATAAACCGCACTTTATCTATGTATAACACTATTATACGTTGAAATAAAATACAACCGCACTTTATCTTTATATAACACTATTATACGTTGAAATAAAATACAACCGCACTTTATCTATATATAACAATATGATACGTTGAAATAAAATAAACCGCACTTTATCTATATATAACACTATTATACGTTGAAATAAAATACAACCGCACTTTATCTATATATAACAATATGATACGTTGAAATAAAATAAACCGCACTTTATCTATATATAACACTATTATACGTTGAAATAAAATAAACCGCACTTTATCTATATATAACACTATTATACGTTGAAATAAAATAAACCGCACTTTATCTATGTATAACACTATTATACGTTGAAATAAAATACAACCGCACTTTATCTTTATATAACACTATTATACGTTGAAATAAAATAAACCGCACTTTATCTATATATAACACTATTATATGTTGAAATAAAATAAACCGCACTTTATCTATATATAACACTATTATACGTTGAAATAAAATACAACCGCACTTTATCTATGTATAACACTATTATACGTTGAAATAAAATACAACCGCACTTTATCTTTATATAACACTATTATACGTTGAAATAAAATACAACCGCACTTTATCTATATATAACACTATTATACGTTGAAATAAAATACAACCGCACTTTATCTATGTATAACACTATTATACGTTGAAATAAAATACAACCGCACTTTATCTATATATAACACTATGATACGTTGAAATAAAATAAACCGCACTTTATCTATATATAACAATATGATACGTTGAAATAAAATAAACCGCATTTTATCTATATATAACACTATTATACGTTGAAATAAAATACCACCGCACTTTATCTATATATAACAATATGATAAGTTGAAATAAAATACCACCGCACTTTATCTATATATAACACTATTATACGTTGAAATAAAATAAACCGCACTTTATCTATATATAACACTATTATACGTTGAAATAAAATACCACCACACTTTATCTATATATAACACTATTATACGTTGAAATAAAATAAACCGCAACATCTATATAAAATAAAATAAACTACAGCATCTATATATAACACTAACTATAACATCTGTGAATGACTATGTAGAAGGATTTCTTTAACATCGACTTGACGGTAAGGTGCAAAGTTTCATACATCGAGGAATTAGGAGCGCTGTTTAGGGGATTAGGTGATCGCGCAGATACCCTTGAGACCATCTATAGAGGGACACCGTTCGGGCCATGGATGGATGTGTCTTACTCTAGTGGCGACCCTACGCTAGTACACATGTTTCTACAGTTGGAGGTCGAGGACGCCAACGCTGAGCCGGAGGAGATGCATTTTGATTTCTTCGGCTCTCAATTGCATTTTGGGCGTCGGGAGTTCTGTCTAATTACAGGACTACGTTTTGGAGAGGCTCCCCCCCTTCCTCCCTTAGAAGACTGCTCCTTCGTTCCTAGGGTTTTCGGCATTTCAGCATCTCGTTTGAAGCTGAAGGCAGCCCGGGAAAAGATGAAAGAGGGCCTTAGTGCCCTAACCGACGACGATGTTGTCCGTGTATGCTTGGTGGTGATCGTGGATATGGGCTTCCTGGGCCGTGAGTATAGCCAGCATGCTTCATCGACGGTCCTTAGGGCCGTCGAGGACCTTGAGCTGTTTAACAGCTACCCGTGGGGTAGCCATATCTGGACACATTGCTACTCTAATCTGCACCGAGCCATAGGCAGACGCGCCGATCGACATGCAAAGATGAATCTTTGTGGTTTTACATACGCCTTCAAGGTTAGATACGTAGTATAACAATTGTTAATAATACATACAAACTGTTTGGCTTTTCTTTTTACGTACTTGCTCTTCTTGTCTAATTCCAGATATGGATCTTGTAGGTGTTTCCCGCATCAATCCGATATTTCGTCAAGCGCGACGATCGAGTACTTAGGGGAACCCGTTGGGACAAGCGTGTTACCCTAAGTAGGTCGCTTTGGATTGAGTTCTTCAATGCGTCTAGAAATGTAAGTTCTTTTACTATGTTTACAATTTGCATACGTTAGTCCCGCTTATTAATTTCTTTTATGTTTTATCATATATTTAGCAGCCACTCTTGCCCGCCGATCGCCTTGTGCCTACTGTCGACGAGATGGGCACAGATTGGTACAGAGACAGCGTGGCCTTTATTGACGCAGAGGCGGAAAGGGCTCGACGTCCCCCTACTTCCGAAGATGAGGAAGACGACGACAGGCCCCCTTCCGGTGGATACCAGCCGCCCCCTTCCTCCTCCTACCAGGCGCCCCCTTCCTACGAGCCACAGCGTGGCTCACATGAAGTCCTGTGGGACTACGTCCACGGGCCGCTAGAGACACGTGTACACTATCTGGAGGAAGTCTACAGACAGATTAGCGCTGTCAATGTTAGTGTTTAACTTAATTTGTTGGCCACGTTTATTTAGTTTGTCTATTAATATTACGTTCTAAATTTGTTTTAGCTGTCGAGTACGACACCGATCCCCGCTCCGTTCGGACAGGGGGCACAGGCGACGTTTGCCACAACATCCCATCCGTCATTCCCTGAAAATGTAAGTGACATTGAGTAACCATTATAGTTATATGTTTGTTCCTAAGTTTGTAACTCTTATAATGATCAATGTCACGCAGGCCGGGATGTCCCAAACGCCGTTCGCCACCACATCCTATTCTACTATCCCGGAGAGTGTAAGTGACACTGAGTAACCATTATAGTTATATGTTTGTTCCTAATTTTGTAACTATTTTAATGATCAATGTCACGCAGGCCGGGATGTCGGGGGCATACACCTCGCAGATGCCGCCGCCGTTCGCCACCACATCATATTCGACTATCCCGGAGAGTGTTAGTGACACTGAGTAACCATTATAGTTATATATCGATAATCCTAATTTTGTAACTATTTTAATGATCAATGTCACGCAGGTCGGGATGTCGGGGGCATACACCTCGCAGATGCCGCCGCCGTTCGCCACCACATCAATCACAAACATCTTTGGCGGTTCGGCCAATGACTATTACAGGCCGGAAATGCATACTGTAAGTTATTTTGGTAGTTTTGGTTTAATTGTGAACATTTCCTAAATTGTACTTAAAACATTGAGTAACGTAATTTTCAGACGGGGTCTCCTATTATCCAGGATCACTTCTCGGAGCCTGACGATGACTCGATGGATGTTGTAGATCCACCACCACAGGTGACCCCGCTCCCTCTAAAGCGGTCGCATAAAATTTCACAATGGTTTCGTCACCCGTTTGGCCAACAAGGATCTACGACACCACCGGCCGCTAAAAAACAAGCAAAGAAAGCGAGGGGAAAGAAGGGAGGAAAGAAAAAGGGAAAGGTGTCTTCACCGGAGCCTCAACCAGCATCAGAAATATTGAGGATGTGCCGGACTGGTCGCCTCCCCCCTTGATCTTCATCCCTCACTTGAACTTGGAAATCACCCCCTCGTTTTTCAATGTATTGCTGGCCGTTGACCCTTTGGAGTCTGACTTACTGGATGTGGTTAGTATGAAGTTTAATTATAGTCATATAATCAAATATATTTATTTTACATGTCTAACCATCTATTTTTTTATGTATAGCACATCGATTGTTGGGTCTCGTTGTTGCAAAGACATCGTGGAACAGACACGAGGTGGACCATGATGTTCAGTATGTTCTTTCATTACTTGTTGATTGAGCATCTAGGTCCCACCTCCGTGGTTAATTCATGCAATGGCGTGGAAGGGACCTCTTGGGCTCTCCTCGATGTGGTATGTAAATCGTTTTACTCTGATTTTATTTAACTTGTTTTGTTGCTAACTAAGTTGTCTAATATTGTAATATTTCAGGTGTACATCCCTATATGCCTTAATCCCCAACATTGACTGCTTGGAGTGTTTGAACTTGACGCTATGACCATGACCATATATGATAGCGACAATGCCAGTCTCTTCAGACAGCAATTGGAAGAGCAAATGACAAAGTTTAAAGCTGTGCTGAATGACTTCTTTTGTCGGGTCAAGGATGTTAGACGTCGCGAAATGACAGGTGCCTTTCGCTATAAGTTCGCCAATAATGCACCCCAACAGGCCGGGATAACTGCAGATTGCGGTGTCTGGGTATGCCGTAATGTCCAAATGTTGATAAATAAAAATGAGGTATGGGTACACCCTGACGAGGCCGAGGTTGTTGCCAAAGATTTCCGCATACATATGGCGGAGTCCATTTATGAACATTGTCAAATAGGGCCACGTTAGGTTGTTTATGTAACATTAAATAATTGTTATTTTTAGTATTAACTTATTTTGTTAAAGTATTGTGATTGACTTACTGTTTACTTCATTTGGTTTTTGCTAATTTCATCAATTTACTCAACTTTGAGTATCGATATCTCTTTCACACATACTCTATTTTGGACGCATTATATATCATTTCGAAGATCTCATATAGAAGAACATAAACCTACTAAAAGTTAGTTATATATAACACATATATATAAATTTAAATGCGTCCAAAGTTTAGTAAAACCCATATTTCCAACACCTAGTAAGTAGGTTTATGAAACTTGCGATAATCCTAATACAGAGATTATTGGATGAACAAGCATTTATTTCTTGATTATTGGGGTATTGGTTCTTGTTGTCTGGAAGTGATTCATATGATGCAAAAATTGGTATCATGTAATGTAGAACAATATCTATATTATAGAAACTTGCATTTGATAGTACCATATAAATCTGATCTAAATTCTCATTAATTAGCTATGTTTGACTACTTAAAGACTAATTTTCTGCCTAATGAAAGACCTTTATTCAAGAGCAGACGAATATTGCAGTTACTTTTTCAGTGGAATCATGCAGGCAACTTTTTCAGACGAAATCTATAAACACATTCAAATAATAATAATTTAAAACGATTTAATGAATTAGTTAATATATGATTATTATGTTAATGCGATAGGAGTGTAAAAAAAAATTGAAAAAAAAATAAGAGATGTACCATAAATTAAATAATTAACTATAAGAGTATGAATTTTAAATATAAAAAATATATTTTATGTAGTGTATAACTGTATATGATATATATTAAAATATATAAATCCAAAAAAATTCAAGATTGGGCTCATTTCGAACATATCGAAGAGACGATTATAATGGTGTAATTTGTTAAAATTAAAACGTATTTTTTTAACGTATTTTAGTTAATAAACGATTATATGTGTTAAATGTAAAATTAAAATAATGAAAGTAAAAGGTATAAAGTAAATTTAGTAAATAAGTATAGGGGTTGAAAGTGTAACATTTCATTTTAAATTCGTAAATGGACGAAATGGGGTGAACAGTGCCAAAATATCAAAATTTTCATAAATGGTCCCTGGAATTTTTCAAAAATGGTCCCTTGCAATTGAAAACTCACAAAAATAACCCCATCGCGGGATGAGCCCGCGATCGCGGGATTCCATTTTTCAAAAATGGTCCCTGCAAGTTTAAAAAAGTGTCAGAAAAGGTCCCTGGCCCGCGATCGCGGGCTCCCATCGCGGATTTTTGGGGTATTTTTGCAAAGTGGGAGAGATTTTGGGTATTTCAGTAAAAGATGGTTTGACTTAGGGTATTTTAATTAATTTCCCTTAAAAATAATGTTTTTTCTATCAATAAGGTGAAAATGTATTATTAGAATTTAGAAAGACAATAAAATATTAATTAAATAAAATAATTTATGTATTTTCAGGTAATTGGTTGGACAGGAAAAAAATGTAATCTTTTATTCATAGTTTATAATATAAAAAAATGGATTCCGGTGAGAAGTACAAGATTTTGTGAGAAATGGTTATTAACCGTTGAATGAAAAATGTACGAATATTATGATGAGATGCATCAAGATAAGATGCATTGAGATGCACCAGATTAATTTTCTTTTAAGCTACAATTCATGAGAGGGTATTTGATTAAAAGTAATAACGGTTTAAAAATATTTCTCACACTTCTCGTAAAAAATGACACTTCTTAGATGATCTCATGCCCAAAAATCACAAACCAAATCATACATGCAAGCGATTTAAATGTTTCTTAAACTTCAAATCAAATTATATATGTTTGAAACTAAAAAAAGTTATAGCACAAAATGTCTAGGAAATTAACGTAGATAAGATAACCGTTTTAATCGACTCATTCATTTCCTAGCCAACCGTTTTTCAATTTATCAACACATTTTTAAGTGTTCTTGTAGCAACTTGTGAAAAATCATTTTGAAAAAGAGCAAGTTGCGAACATATATTCTTACATACATAAATAATAACAATATGAGGTATCCTTTGGTCAGTCCCGTTCCTGACATTTTATAGGTAGGGGCGGAGCCAGGAATTTGTTTGAGGGAGAGCACCCAACAAAATAATATAAATATTAATTGTCTGAAAATGACAAAAAATAACGATATAATATTTATGATATTCCAACTTTTATAGATTCAAGATTGACTTGGACCAACTTTTTTTTAAACTTATCTATAATATCGTTTTTTTAAAACTTATCTATAATAGTGTTGTTATCAACCTTAGTAAAAACATATTTTCATATATAAGTGACTAAACAATGACTTTCATTTTTTGTACAACCCATTTTTTCATCATGTTTATAGATAAAAACTCAAGATAAGAGTTTCTCTCTTTTCCCTTACTTTTTTTTGTGTTTCCTTAATAGCCTTCATATAAATATTTAGAGAATACAACTTTAAAGTATAGCCAACGAACTATTCAACTATTCTCCTCATTTTAACCTCCCTAAATCAACATCTCTAATTCCATGTAAATTGTAAAAACCAAAACTTATTACTATAAATTGAGAAGAAATAAACTAATTAAATTGAAAGGTAAATATTTCTTTCCAATCTTTAAGGTTATTTTTTATTTAATATTTGAATAAAATCAAAATAGATGATATTATGATTTTTTTATATGTAAACAAATAAAATTCCCACCAAAATTGAGGGTGGTCTTGTGCTAATTGTGGGCCAAAGGTGGCTCCGCCCCTGTTTATAGGCCATGGGCGAGATGTAAAAATGGGCCCTCGATAACTACGATTTTTTTTTTTCAATATGTTATTTATATAATTAAAAAAATATTGAATTCAAGAAATATTAATTTATATAAAACCGGTTTTTCCCGTATTCCTAACGCAAGATCAATCAATAAATATCTCCAAATGAATATTATCTATCATATCATTTTTACATAACATTGTCAATCCGTTCCACCATCAAATACATCTTATGATATACCTTTAATATATAGATTGAAATTATTGAGGTCACTATGTTGACCATTCAGAGTAACACTTTAAGTAAATCAATATAAATCAGTTGAGTTTCCACATATTAACTAATGTTAATGGTTTTCTTCACCATTTAGTTCGACCGTGGAATTTCTTTATTTATGTATTTCTGGAATATGAGTGTGTGAATTCTCTTTCTCGAAAAATATAGAAGAAAGCAGTTACAAAAAAGGTTCTTTTTTGTATACTTATCCATTTGAGAAACATGGGGACTAATTGAAGTAATGAGCCTCCCAGTTTAAACTTTTAGAGTTAAAATAAATTTTTTAAAAACTATCAATCTTAGAATCAAAAGTCCATATTGGTTATAGTTTGAGATCTTGTTATTGTTTTAGAGATAAGAGAGTACTTATGATAAATACACTCAATATTAGGTAATAAGGATTCAATAATATATGAAAAGAAGAAAAAGATAGTTTTGATATCCTAAATATAGCTATAAGTTGGGTCATCTCATATAGTTGATAATTGTTTTCAAAATGTATGAGTTTTCTTAGTTAATAATCAAAAGAGTAATGGAATCCACGGGGATGTGGCTCAGAAACCCATCTACCCCGGGTTCAAATCCAGGCGTTGGCAACTTGTGGCCACTGAGAAATTATCTCAGGGCTGCATCCTTAGCAGTTAATTAGTGCCAGAGATTAGTCTAGGCAAAGCCTAGGATACCCTTTCAAAAAAAAGAGTAGATGGAAGATAAGTAATGGAGTATATATCAAGGTTTGTAGGCAAAAATAGTTTTTAGATATTAGTATAGATAAAAAGACCTAGAGAAATAATAATCAATACTATAAAATGAAAGACAAAATAACTTTTTACAAGTTTTATTGCCCAATGTAATTAATTAATACGTGTTTGAGCCCTTAATATAATGTTAAATTCTTTTTGGGTCCTATTATATACTATTTTTTTTGTCTTTTTTATTTACAATTTTTTTAACTATTACTATATGATATATATTTAAAAAAAATGGGCCCCTATTCCTTTTGGGCCCTGGGCGTACGCCCGACCCGCCCTCCCCCAGGGACGGCCCTGCCTTTGGTAGACGACACTTGGCACTTGCAAGAATATACCTTCTCACATGTATTTTGATCAATACATTTATGGTGATGCGGTTTGCGTAGAAGCACTTGCGGAAGAGTCACATTCACATCATCATATTGGTGGGTTTGGTACACTAAACAGATATGACATAATAGAATAGAGATCACTGTTACACATTTGACAAGACTTTTACGTGGAACAAAAAGGAACAAAGTGGAACATACATGTTTTACCACCACCCCATTAAATCATAATACTTGTAAGAGTGAATTACATAAATGATCCCTCGTCTATGCCTCGATTTCAGTTTTTGTCCCCCCAAAGCTAAAAGTACACTCGTGGTCCCTAAAACACAGTTTCGGAGCCCAAACTGGTCCCTCTCCCTGACGCTGTTTAATGGGGCTCCGCTAAACCCATCACGTGCCCCTCACGTGAGGGGAAAATTTGTCCTTTTACCCATCTTCATCCTCACCTTCATCTCCAAGAAGGTTCATCTTCATCACCCTCACCATCATCACCAACCACCATCATCCCAATAAATACTAATTAAATTTATATACTTGTTAAAATTATTAAAAGTGCTATGTGTGGAAAGCATAAAGTCTGCACATATGGCTTCCCAACTTCCCAAACTCTAAAATGGGTTTCCAAGGAATGCAAATCCACCGCCTCTTCCATCTTTTTTGCAAATTGATAATGTCGATTTTCGACATTATTTTTAATCTTAAACTGGGTTGTTCACGCATGTCTTCAAGTGAAATACGAGTATTTAACGGGTTTTTGGTGAGAAAGTACATGTATAATCATTATCGTCCAAAAGAGCAGCAGATTTGAGTTCCGGAGCTGAAAACGAGAAAAATCGAGGAAAATGAGAAACAGCGCCTGGCGCCAGTCTCAGCGCCAGTGAACTGGCGCCGGCATCCGCACCGAAAAGGATTCCAGAGCCTGGCGCCAGTCTTGGCGCCAGCCAACTAGCGCCGGCATCCGCGCCAACTTGCCAAACAGAAGCTGGCGCCAGTCAATCCGCGTCGGTGCTAGCCCCGACGTCCAGTTTAATAAAACACTTTCTGCAGCTAGGGTTGGGGGACTTTTTGACTCTCACACGACGACGGCTGGCCAAGGGGCGATGTTTGGAGGAGAAACAGAGATTTTTGAAGAGGAAGACACGAGGGAAACAGATTGGGACGAGAAATCAAAGACGATTGAGCACGTGAGATCGAAAAGGATTCTTCTCAGGGAGTTATTTATCATTACCTCTAGAACTTCTTGAAACATGAATTCTTTGAAGCTTTTTGTAACCTTTCAGTTTCTTTTACACACCCCCAACATGAGCTAAACTACATGTTGGGGGGTTGGATGATGTTTGGGTTACCGATGTAGATTTTGGATGATTTATGTTTTGGTTTTCATAGATGGATGACGCTTTTGAACTTATACTCACTGCATTTAACTAATTGATCACTTGTTAAATGATTTTATCGTTCTTGAGTACGTTCGACAGAAGTCTCGAGATCTAGGTCGGGTTCAATAGCCACCGAGGGGAATTGGATAGAGATATACCAACTCCTTCGGTGTTGTGTTCTAAATCCTTCTCATTAACTCAATTTATTTGTGAGATCGAGAGATAAACAATTTTAATTGAGTCAATTCTCGTTGTAGCTTGAAAGAGTGCAACGAGACCGGGTTTTGCAATTCATTGATCGTTAGAACTAATCATAAATCACTCTGAATTCTCATTAAATAAGCCAGTCAGATTCCAACCCTCCTTCTTCCCTCTTAACTTCTCCAATTAATCAACTATTCCAACGTTTTAGTGTGCTTTCGTTAGTTTAGTGTTTCAGGAATTCAACCAAACCAACTTTCAAAATTGCGACCGTTCAGTTAATAGATCTTATAGTCATTGTGATACTTAGTTCCTAGTTCCCTGTGTTCGATACTCGTACTTCTGTACTATTACTTGATTTCGACACCGTACACTTGCGGTTAGATTTAGGGGGTGTAAACCCGCCTATCAAGTTTTTGGCGCCGTTGCCGGGGAACTAGTTGCAACTGATAGCACTATGAGCTATAAGCGCTATTACATTGAACATTTTTTTTCTTTACTTATGTTATTTTGTTATTTACTTTCAGTTTCTGGACTGCTAATTTTGCTTACTTTCCATTTTAGGTACTAACTGGTTTATGCCACGAAAAACCCGAGGGAAGGAAATCGAGCCAATCGATCCAAAAATCGAAAGAACCGCCCGTTAGTTACGAAAATCATCCAAAGCTCAAAGGCAATTGAAGATGGGTGACGAAGCTCCTCCTGAGAGACGTCCTATGTGGTCGTTTGCCAATCCAAATGTGGCAGCCGCACGCATAGGCATCCAACCGCCCGCTACTGGGGCGAACTATTTTGAGATCAAACTGAGTACCATCGTGATGCTACAGCAGAACCAATTTGGAGGAACACCAACAGAAGATCCTCATGCACACCTTCGTGCATTTGAGAGGATCTGCAATACCTTCAAGATCAATGGGGTAGATGAGAATGCAATTAAGCTGCGGTTGTTCGGCTTTTCACTCAAGGGTCGAGCCGAAACTTGGACAGAGAGTATCCAACCAGATCAGATCACTACCTGGGCACAACTGAAAGCTGCTTTCCTCCAGAAATTCTTTCCACCAAGCAGAACCGCCCAGCTTATGGCGGAGATCACCCATTTTGCTCAATGGGACCAAGAGACATTATATGAAGCGTGGGAGAGGTACAAAGATATGATTAAGAAATGCCCTCATCATGGGTTACACGGTTGGGTCATTATCCAAACGTTCTTCAGTGGACTTCACCCGCAGTTCAAAAACGACATTACAGCTGCAGCGGGTGGAGCCCTAATGGATAAGTCTTATGAGGAGGCATGCGCGTTGATCGATAATCTGGCTGAACATAGTTTTTCTACTTCGAGATCAGCAGTTAGAAGGGTTGCGAGTGTGCAAGAGAATGGTGAGTTGAAGGCCATAAAAGCTTAATTAAATGCACTCACGAGTCAATTGAATGGATCTTCTCTTCAATCAGCATTTATGATCGATGAGGGTATGCCGGAGATGGCTCCACCCGTGAACGAGCCGGAACAAGTTCAATTTCTGCAAAATCGAAACAACCGGCCAATGAACGATCCATTTTCGAACACATACAATGAGGGTTGGAAGAAGCACCCAAATTTCTCATGGAGTCAACCGCAAGGGCAACCAAGGGAAACCATAGCCCAACAACAGCAGCAGCAATACGATAATAACTCCAACTTTTCTAATTCTTCTAATTCTAACAATGTCTATCGTCCTCCAGGTTACAACCAACGGAAATTCGATGAAGGACAATCTGGGGAGAAGAAGTCGGGGCTAGAGGACATGATGATGAAATTCATGTCCAAGATGGATAGCGCGGTTGAGGGACTAGCCGGTACAGTGGGTACAGTCAAGGCGGCTACTGATCAGAATACGACTTCTATAAAACTCCTTGAGAGGCAAGTGGGGAAAATTTCTGAAGCCCTACAAAACCGAGCTCCCGGGACATTTCCGAGTCAAACCAAAAGGAAAACCCGTTAAGGTTGCAAAGCCATTCATCTGAGAAGTGGCAAGGAGCTGATTAGAGACTCGACACGAGAGCGTTCATCAAAGGAAACAGATTTCAAAAGGCAAGATGTTGAGATCGTCGATATGGATGAGATGGAAGCCGATGAAGATATTGTGATTGAGGAGAACTCGAAGAGTGAAGAAAGGAAGCAAGAGCAGCCAACCATGCCAAAGCAACCACCGGTCAAGCCGATAGCTCCAAAAGTGTCCTATCCGAGCAGGCTTAAAGCGCATAAGGATGATGTTAATTTCTCTAAATTTCTTGATGTATTTAAAAAGTTACATATTAACATTCCTTTTGCAGATGCTTTGGCACAAATGCCCTCATATGTGAAATTCTTGAAAGATATCCTTTCTAACAAAAGGAAGATTGAGGAGCATGCGACAGTTTCACTTACTGAGGAGTGCAGCGCAATCATCCAGCATAAGCTTCCCCCGAAACTTAAGGATACAGGAAGTTTTACTATCCCTGTTCATATAGGCAATTCTGAATTTAGTAAGGCTTTGTGTGATCTTGGAGCAAGTATTAATTTAATGCCTTTGTCTATTTTCAGGAAACTCGGACTTGGAGAGGTGCAGCCGACCAATGTGACATTGCAGCTTGCCGATAGATCAATCAAGTACCCGTATGGCGTAGTTGAAGATGTGCTAGTCAAGGTGGACAAGTTTTACTTCCCGGTTGACTTCGTGGTTCTCGACATGGATGAGGACAAAGAGATACCGTTGATTCTTGGTTGACCTTTCTTAGCCACGGGAGGAGCATTAATTGATGTTAAAGGGGGAAAACTAACACTCCGAGTGGGTGATGAAGAGGCAGTCTTCAATGTTTTTCGGGCAGCTAAACACATAATGGAATCAGATAAGTGCTACCGGGTAGATGTGATGGATTCCTTGATTAGAGAAACATGTGGCGTGCAAGTTTCCGGAGACCAATTGAATAATGTGTTGATGGGTACCGATGATGATCCGGAAAGCAAAAGTGTGATGCAATTAAATGCATTACCATCATACAAGGGGCCTCGACGACCCGTGGTTGAGGATTTGGGAACTCCTATTCCAAAGTCTCAACCATCATCGCATACACCACCATAACTTGAGCTCAAGCCGCTTCCATCACATCTAGAATATGCATACTTAGGAGACAAGGAAACATTACCGGTAATTATTTCATCCAAGTTGAGCTGAGAAAAAAGAGAAGTTACTTAAGTTCTGAGGGAGCATCAAGCGGAAATTGGGTGGACAATAGCCGATCTCAAAGGTTTGAGCCCGACCTTTTGCTCACATCGAATCAATCTTGAAGAAGAGCATCGACCAGTAGTGCAACATCAACGTCGGCTCAACCCGAATATGAAAGAAGTGGTCCGAAAGGAGGTTCTAAAACTCCTTGATGCTGGAATTATCTATTCGGTTCCGGATAGCCCGTGGGTGAACCCGGTCCAAGTAGTGCCAAAGAAGGGTGGTATAACCGTTGTCCGAAACAACAACAATGAGCTAATTCCATTCTGAACGGTTACGGGGTGGAGAGTGTGCATTGATTATCGAAAGCTGAATAATGCCACTCGGAAAGACCACTTTCCACTCTCGTTCATTGATCATATGTTGGAGCGATTGCCAGGGCACGAATATTATTGCTTCTTAGATGGGTATTCGGGGTATAATCAGATACCAATAGCACCCGAGGATCAAGATAAGACAACCTTTACATGTCCTTATGGTACGTTTGCTTATCGGAGAATGCCATTCGGTTTATGTAACGCTCCAGCAACCTTTCAGAGGTGTATGATGGCTATCTTCTCAGATATGGTGGAGAGGACGATTGAGATCTTTATGAATGATTTTTCAGTGTTCGGACCTTCATTCGATACATGCTTAGAACACTTGGAAGCCGTCCTAAAAAGATGCAAGGAAACGAGTCTTGTACTGAATTGGGAGAAGTGTCACTTCATGGTGACTGAAGGGATCGTACTTGGTCATAAGATGTCAAAGGCGGGTATTGAAGTGGATAAGGCGAAAGTGGCAGTAATCGAGAACCTTCCATATCCAAACTTCGTCAAGGGAGTCCGAAGTTTCTTGGGGCACGTCGGGTTCTACCGGCGGTTTATAAAGGATTTTTCTATAATCACTAAGCCTTTATGTTCTTTATTGCTTAAAGATGCTAAATTTGATTTCACTGTTGATTGTATCCTTGCTTTTGACAGGTTGAAGAAGGAACTGATATCCGCACCGATTCTCACGGCCCCGGATTGGAGTCTCTCGTTCATTCTGATGTGTGATGCGAGTGACACCGCGGTCGGAGCGGTGTTGGGACAAAGGAAAGAGAATAGAATGCACGTGATTTACTACGCGAGTAAGACGCTCGATGATGCTCAACTCAACTACACGACTACCGAGAAGGAACTGCTAGCTGTTGTCTATGCTTGCGAGAAGTTCCGGTCATATGTAGTTGGGGCCAAGGTGATTGTATACACCGATCATTCTGCATTGAAATATCTGATGGCCAAGAAAGATGCCAAACCGAGACTTATCCGGTGGGTACTGTTGCTCCAAGAGTTTAACTTGGAAATTCTGGATAAGAAGGGTTCCGAGAATACTGTGGCGGATCACCTCTCGAGACTTGAGGGAGGTGAAGAACAAAGCAAGGACAAGACCCTCATCAACGATTCGTTTCCGGATGAGCAGCTCTTCAAGGTTAGTCATTTTGAACCTTGGTACGCGGATTTGGTGAATTACTTGGTGGGAGGAGTAGTGCCTTATCAGATGAACTCCCACCAAAAGAATAGATTTCTCTTTGAGGCCAAGAGGTATTATTGGGATGAGTCATACCTGTATAAGTCATGTGCCAACGGTATGATCCGGAGATGTGTTCCGGATGAAGAGAAGGCCGACATTCTAAACCACTGTCACACCTTAGAATGTGGGGGCCACTTTAGCACTGATAGAACAGTGGCAAAGGTTCTTCAATCATGCTTCTTCTGTCCTTCTATGTTCAAAGAGACTCGCGACTTCATCTCTAAGTGTGATCGGTGCCGGAGAACGGGGAACATATCCAAGAGGGATGAAATGCTAATGCAGATTTTCATGGAAGTCGAACTCTTCGACGTGTGGGGGATAGATTTAATGGGACCGTTCCCGAACTCGTTCCGTAATGAGTATATCTTAGTAGCGGTGGACTACATGTCCAAGTGGGTGGAAGCGATCGCGACGCCTATAAATGAATCTAAAGTAGTGATTAATTTCCTACGGAAGAATATCTTTGCGAGGTTTGGAGTTCCGAGAGCACTGATTAGCGATGGTGGGAGTCACTTCTGTAATCGGTATTTGGAAGCGGTTTTAAAGAAATACTCGGTGAAGCATAAAGTCACTACACCATATCACCCACAAGCCAACGGCCTAGCGGAGGTTTCCAATAGAGAGCTGAAACAGATATTGGAAAAGACAGTGAATTCATCACGGAAGGATTGGTCGTTGAAGTTGGATAACGCATTATGGGCATACCGGACGACATTCAAAACACCTCTTGGCACAACTCCCTACCGTCTAGTGTTTGGCAAGTCATGCCATTTACTGGTGGAACTTGAGTGTAGAGCCTTTTGGGCGATAAAGAAGTTGAACATGGAGTTGGACGCAGCCGGTAAAAGGAGATTATTGTAGCTGAATGAATTAGAGGAAATCCGGCTGGATGCGTTTGAAAACGCATCAATCTACAAAGAGCGGACCAAGAGATTCCATGACCAGCGCATTCGTGAAAAGGTACTTGTTCCAGGTATGAGTGTTTTATTATTTAACTCACGTTTGCGTTTGTTTCCAGGAAAGTTGAAATCCAAGTGGTCTGGACCGTTCACCGTCAAGGATGTATACCCATATGGAGCAGTTGAGCTACAAGGAAAAGATGGGGCGACCTTCAAAGGGAACGGTCAGAGGGTGAAACCGTATATTGGAGGTGAAGTCACGGGAGTCGCGAGCATCTATCTGAACGAGCCCAAGGAGTGATTGCGTGGGAAGTCGTGCCCCGACATTAAATACGACGCTTGATGGGAGGCAACCCACCGTAGGTTAGATTTTCGTTTTTATTTCTTTTATTAAGTTTTTTTTAATTTGCGTGTTTGTTTGTTCCTGAGAAATGTCTTTCTAAGATTAGTGCGGTGAAGTTCAATGAGCAAAGAACGGAAGAAGCGAAAAAGAAGTGAAAAGAAGCAAACAGTGGCTGGTGTCAGTCTCGTCGCCACTGCACTGGCGCCAGAATCGGCGCGGGTTAAAAAGTGTAATAAAACAGTGGCTGGCGCGGGTTATAGCAATGGTCCATCAGCGCCAACATCAGCGAGGGGAAAAAAAACCAAATCGAACAGAGGCCGGTGCGAGTCACCGCGCGGATCCATCCGCGCCAGAACTAGCGCGAGGTGAGTAAACAGAGGCTGGCGCGGGTCACCGCGTGACCCAATCGGCTCCGGTACCCGCGCGGAAACCCTGACAGGTATAAAAACCCCCTTTTTGCAACTTTCAGCCATTTTTCACAAACCCTAACTTCTATCAACGCCATTTGCTCCCTTTCTTAAACCATTTTCGACCTCAAGTGCAAGAGTCTTTCAAGTTCTTCCAATTATCTCTTCCACAAAGCATTAAAGGTACATTTCTCACCCTAAATTCTCTTTTGGTGGAAATTGTTCATTCAAAACCGAAGGTATGTGCTATTTTCTCCTTATGTTCTTCATTTTCAAGTGAGTAGGCATGATTACGTGAGGATTGATGCCATGAGATTGATTGACCATGTTTGTTTTAGAAGTTCTTCTTTTTAGGGCTTAATTTTTGGGGAAAATCATGGTAATTTCGAAGTGTGCTCACCATATGTGATGAACTCTTGATTTTGTGCTTATTAAGAACATGTTTGTTCCTATTTGTTGAGTATTTTGGGTTGTGATGTACAAGATGAGTTTACATGAGATGTGTTACTTGTTGCTTGAATGATATGAATTGTGGGGAGCCGTGCTTAATGACTGTGCTTAATGATTAAGCTGCTGAATTTTTTATGAGTCTCCAAGTTGATAAACCAGATGTTTGTGGTACATGGGGTGGTCACTCTTGATTTGTTTGCCACACCGCACGCCATCGCAAACCTTGGTCTTACCAAGGTTTGGGGTACCTTTGTTTGTACCTAGCATGCGTGATTTTGAGTTATGTGGCAAACCTAGTCCAGAGACTAGGTTTGGGGTGGCTATTTTAGTATGTGTTATGAATGGACCCAATCTCTTTTTGTAGGAAACATGGTGTGTACAAGACAAGATGCCCCCGGTAGGTGGTTTCGATACTATCAAATGACCCCCGTTGAACGAGCAGCAATAGCGAGGGCACCTCATAGAAACTTTAACGAGCGTATCGTGAATTTCGAAGAGAGGACAATCCATCCCGAGCGGGGGATAAAGATAGATGAGATTCCAAACTAACGGGTACGAGAGATCGCGATGCAACGGGAATGGACCGACTATGTGAGGGCGCTCGAGCCGTTTGACCCAGAACATGTGCTAGAATTTTATGCAGCTATGGTGCCACCCGCTTTTGGAGAACACCACACAATCATCGTATGGGGGGTGACAATGCGGATCACTATAGATGACATTTGTCGTCACTACCGAGTACCGTGTCACCAAGAGCTGGACGCGACCTTTAGCATACCACCCATCCCGGGTGTAACAACCCATATTCCATATATACAAATAACACATATTTCATAACATAACTTCATCGCAAAATACATCATGTTTCATTTACGGTCCCTTAACTTAACCAAATAGGTCTTTCAACTACAAACTTTTTCTTTTATAATAAAGTACAAAATGTCATAACAGACACAAAACACATCTTGAATCTTCCTAATTATTTATCTTCCAAAATGCTAGATATGATAAACCTATCATTTGTCCTTACTTGCTCCTCGACCTGGAATACATATTTTAAAACAAAAATGAGGGTTAGACCTTGAGGTCTAGTGAGAAATCCCCGTTAGTTAAAAATCATCTTTACAAACAATCAATACACATAATACACATAAGAAATACCAATTATGACTCATGCATCATGTATCTTTCCCTCTCTTTCTCTTTCTCTTGCCCATATTAATTGGTAGCAAGCCAATTAATTAATTTACACCGCTGTACTAAATACAGCCAACACCACTGTCCCTCTGTACAACCAACTTTCATCTGTCCTAAGCCCGGCCAACTAGCACTCATACAATGTAATACTCATATAATCACTATATGCACAATATTACATTCATTCACATATATGTATTCCACTTGAAAACATTTTAAATAAAAACTCACTTGTTTGCTTATTTCCAAAATCTTCCCGTGCTATTACCAAGCACTCCAATTCCTTCAGTCCCGTTTCATGGAATCTTTGTTTTCTTGCTGTTAATCCTCAACTCCAGCTGAATCTTGCCTTCTTCTTCCTCTTTCGATTTCTCCCTTTCTCTTTTTTCTCTCTTTCCTTTCTAACCGAACACACACACCAACTATGGATAGATGTTACTTGTGTCTCAATGAGACACCTTCTACTAGCCTAACACAAAAGAGGCGGTGGTGGAGTTTGGGTTTGGTTAAAATGACCAATCAAACCCTATACTTCTCTCATTTGGCAAAACATAACCCTAAACTTCCATATAAAATTAAAACTTACCCCTTAACTTCTAACTCCATAATATTAATTTAAAGTAATACTTTTATAAAACTAATTCCAAACCCTTCTTATATTAAAATAATAACACTAAATAAATTAATGACGTACCTGGTTATTACAACATCTCCCTCTTAAAAAGAATTCCGTCCCGGAATTCAGTTAAGAGAACAGATGAGGGTATTTGGTTCTCATTTCTAACTCTGATTCCCAAGTAGCATCCTGACCTCTGTGATGTTTCCACTGTACTTTCACTTGTCTGATTTCTTTATTCCACAAAACTTTGACTTTATGATCAACAATGGCTTCCGGTTCTTCCACATAATTCAACTTTTCATCCACTTGTATATCTGGTAGAGAGACTGCCTGATCTGGCGTAACCAAACACTTTCGAAAATTCGACACATGAAAGGCATTGTGAATCCTGCTTAACTCTGGCGGAAGATCCAATCTGTAGGCTACTTCACCAATTTTTTCTGTAATTGCAAACGGTCCAATATATCTCGGACTAAGTTTACCTTGCTTTCCAAATCGAATGACTCCTTTCCAAGGTGAGACTTTTAACATTACAAAATCTCCAACTTGGAACTCTAACGGTTTCCGGCGTCGGTCGGCATAGCTTTTCTGTCTGTCTTGAGCCACCTTCAATCTTTCCCGAATCTGAGTAATCTTATCTGCTGTTAACTGTACTATATCTGGTCCTGCTAACTGTTTCTCTCCCACTTCATTCCAACACAGAGGCGTTCGACATCTTCTACCATACAGTACTTCAAACGGTGCCGCTTGTATGCTGGAATGGTAACTATTGTTATAGGCAAATTCGATCAACGGCAAATGCTTATCCCACGATCCCCCAAAGTCAACAATGCAAGACCGTAGCATATCTTCTAAAGTCTGGATTGTTCTTTCACTCTGATCGTCAGTTTGAGGATGATATGTTGTACTTAACTTTATCTGCGTCCCCATCTCCTTTTGAAAACTTCTCCAAAATCTTGAAGTAAAACGACTATCCCGATCTGAAATAATCGAGATTGGAACTCCATGTCGAGTTACTATTTCGTCTATATACAACTTGGCTAATCGTTCCATTGAATCGGTTTCCTTTATTGGTAAGAAGTGTGCAGACTTTGTCAACCTGTCGACTATCAGCCAAATAGAATCAAACCCTTTCGAAGTCCTTGGTAGCTTTGTAATGAAATCTGTAGTAATCTGATCCCATTTCCACATCGGTATCTATAATCGTTGTAACTGACCAAACGGCTTTTGATGTTCAATCTTCACCTTCTTACAAGTAGTACAATCTTCCACATACTGCGCAATGCTTCTTTTGATTCCCGGCCACCAATAAAATTGCTTCAAATCTTTATACATCTTATTCGTACCTGGATGTATAGAGAATCGAGACTGATGAGCTTCTTGTAGTACACGATCACGTAATCCCCCCAAACGAGGCACCCAAATCCTGTTTCCCAAACACAACAACCCACGGTCATCTTTCACAAGTAATGCTGATATTCCCACTAATCGTTCTGACTTCAAATGTTCTTCCTGATAGGCTTCTATTTGACATTTTAGCAGTTCGTCAAAGATGTTAGGCAAGAGTTCAGCCCTTAGTGAAATAGATTTTATTGTTCCACTCCTTTCTTGACGACTCAGTGCATCAGCTACTACATTCACCTTTCCGGGATGATAAAGAATTTCACAGTCGTAATCATTCACCAGCTCTAGCCATCTTCTTTGCCTCATATTTAATTCCTTCTGATCAAAAAGATGTTGGAGACTTTTATGATCGGTATAAATTTGACATTTGGAACCATAAAGATAATGTCTCCAAATCTTCAATGCGAATACAACTGCTGCAAGCTCCATGTCGTGTGTAGGGTACTGTCTTTCATGATCTTTTAATTGACGAGAATCATAAGCAATAACCTTTCCTCGCTGCATTAATACACAACTCAATCCCAACTTAGAAGCATCACTATAGACCACAAAGTCCTCAGAACCTTCAGGAAATGCTAGTATCGGCGCGCTACAGAGTTTCTCTTTCAGTACCCGGAATGCTTCATCCTGTTCTGCTTTCCATTCAAACTTCAGATTCTTTCGAGTTAGCTTAGTCAAAGGCGTGGCAATACGGGAGAAGTCTTTTATAAACTTTCGATAGCAGCCGGCTAAACCCAGAAAACTCTGTACTTCCGTTGCTGTCTTCGGCGGTTCCCACTTTTCAACTGCTTCCACTTTCATCGGATCAACTTGTATACCTTTTTCGGAAACTACATGCCCCAAAAATTGAACTTCCCGTAGCCAGAATTCACACTTCGAAAATTTAGCATACAACTTTTCTTTCTTTAATAACTCCAGAATCAAACGAAGATGTTGCGCGTGTTCTTTTTTGGATCGGGAATAGATAAGTATATCATCGATAAACACAATAACGAATTTATCAAGATACGGCTTACATACTCGATTCATTAAATCCATAAAGGCAGCTGGAGCATTCGTCAACCCAAACGGAATCACTAAGAATTCATAATGACCATATCTTGTGCGGAAAGCAGTTTTCAGAACGTCTTCTTCTTTGACCTTTAACTGGTGATAACCAGATCTTAGATCAATCTTAGAGAAACAGCAAGCTCCAATTAACTGATCGAAGAGGTCATCAATTCTAGGTAGCGGATACTTGTTCTTGATCGTACGCTTATTCAGTTCCCGGTAGTCGATACACATTCTCATCGAACCATCCTTCTTTTTCACAAACAAAACTGGTGCTCCCCACGGAGAAGAACTCGGTCTGATAAAACCCTTATCGGATAAATCTTGCAGTTGTGCCATCATTTCTTTCATCTCTGGAGGTGCCAGACGATACAGTGCACGGGCAACAGGAGTAGCTCCAGGAATCAGATCTATACCAAACTCTACCTGTCTAACGGGCGGGAGGCTATTCAAGTCTTCAGGGAAAACTTCTGGAAATTCACTAACGATTGGAATATCTTCCAACTTACTCTTCTCTAGCTTAGTATCTATCATATAAGCTAAGTAACTCGGGCAACCTTTATTAACACACTTACGGGCTTTTATCATA
The DNA here is from genome assembly GCA_033807775.1 of Saussurea involucrata. Lineage (NCBI taxonomy): Eukaryota > Viridiplantae > Streptophyta > Magnoliopsida > Asterales > Asteraceae > Saussurea > Saussurea involucrata. The sequence continues at coordinate 16,425,787 of CM066317.1, read as the reverse complement.
GATATAAGGCAATACTGATGATTTCTACGATCACCATAAATCACTACCGGCCCCTTTTCAGGTAACACAACATTTATTAACTTCTTATCACAAACTATGTTAGCTTGATTCTCGGCTAACCAATCCATTCCCACTACCACATCAAACTCGACCAGGGCTATTGGAAATAACTGAATCGGTACTCCGCACCCTTCTATATCTATCACACAGCTATCAAATACTTCTTTAACCGACACTTGATTATCATTTGCAGTATCTACCATTAAAGTATGATCTAACACTTTAGGCTTTAAATGTATATAAGCAGCAAATGAAGGAGACACAAACGATCGGTTTGCACCGGAATCAAATAACACCTTAGCACGTGTAGAATTTATTAGGAATGTACCTGTAACCACGTCCGGAGTTTCCTCCGCTTCTTTTGTTGTCATCTGAAATGAACGACCTCTTGTTCTTGTTGGTTCTAACCTCGGTACTGCTGGTCTAACGCCCGTTGCTCTTGTTGACGTACCACCCGATTGTATTCTCCCCAGTGGACAATCAGACTGAAGATGATCAGGAATATTGCACGAATAACAAAATCTAACCACTCTACAGTCCTTAGCAATGTGACCGATCTTCCCGCACTTATAACAGTTTCTAGGATCCACTTGACAACTTCCTTGATGAAAACGGTGGCACTTTGGGCAAGGTCTTTCAACTGATCGGAAAGGTGGACGGTTATCAAATCGCTGAAACCCGGACTTCTTCGGATCGTGTGGTGGCCCTTCCCATTTTCTCTTTCCCACGCTCTTATCACCGGCATCCCTCGTATTATCCCGCTCCACATTTTCCGCGGCGTTTACTGCTTCTGAAAAGGTATCAGGTCTCGTTGCAGTCACTAACTTTTGAATTTCCGAATTCAATCCGAATATGAACCTTTCCATTTTCATTTTCTCCGTGGCAACATAATACCCTCCAAAACGTGACTTTTCTAGGAAACGGGCAGTATAATCTCTGACTGATAAATTCCCTTGTTGTAGGCTCAGGAATTCCTCCTCCAATTGTCTGACTGCTGCTTGAGGACAAAAATGTTCTTTGAATGCCCTTGAGAATTCGCCCCAAGTAAAGGTTGAGTATACATCAGATCCCTTAGAGTCGATAAGGGCCTCCCACCAATATAAAGCATCTGCCTTCAACATCGCTGTTCCGTATAACACCTTATCCTCTTCCGCACATTTGCTGGTTTTAAATACAGCTTCAATTTCTTTCAGCCACTGCATCGCCTTTACTGGATCCCTATCCCCTCCATAAGTTGGTGGTTTACAGCTTAAAAACATTTTATAGTCACACCTTCTTGGTACTGAAGTGACAGTAGGTGTGATAGGCATCTCGTTTTCAGAGTTAGGATCTGGTCTTTCCGTTTCCGTATTATGAGTCTGGTTAAACATAGCCTGAATATTTGCCTGTAATCTTCCCATTTCAGCCGCTAAGTCATCTCTCGTAACAAATTATGTGCCTCGCCCCTGTACTCTGCCCCCAGTCCTGCCTCTGCCTCTTTCTCCCCCTCTTCCCCTTCCTCCGGCTGTTGGATTGGATCTATTCGGATTTCCTTCCCCTTCCCGATTCGTTTGTCTCGTCCCACTTGCCATTCTGTTGATTCAGACAAGGTTAATATACAAGTAAGCACATACCCCATATAACAAGGTATTCCAGTCCAAACATGTACCTGTAAGATCACAATTACACTGGCCAGGTGTAATCTGAAATTACCTTACATGATGTTCCTTCTACCTTCTTATATTTAACATCCCAAGGTTCTACAATAATAGGGACATCCTACTTCGCATGCAGTTTAAGTCTAGGTACATATACTAATACCTAAATCCCTTAAACTAGGGCTCTGATACCATCTGTAACAACCCATATTCCATATATACAAATAACATATATTTCATAACATAACTTCATCGCAAAATACATCATGTTTCATTTACGGTCCCTTAACTTAACCAAATAGGTCTTTCAACTACAAACTTTTTCTTTTATAATAAAGTATAAAATGTCATAACAGACACAAAACACATCTTGAATCTTCATAATTATTTATCTTCCAAAAAGCTAGATATGATAAACCTATCATTTGTCCTTACTTGCTCCTCGACCTGGAATACATATTTTAAAACAAAAATGAGGGTTAGACCTTGAGGTCTAGTGAGAAATCCCCGTTAGTTAAAAATCATCTTTACAAACAATCAATACACATAATACACATAAGAAATACAAACTATGACTCATGCATCATGTATCTTTCCATCTCTTTCTCTTTCTCTTTCTCTTGGCCATATTAATTGGTAGCAAGCCAAATAATTAATTTACACCGATGTACTAAATACAGCCAACACCACTGTCCCTCTGTACAGCCAACTTTCATCGGTCCTAAGCCCGGCCAACTAGCACTCATACAATGTAATACTCATATAATCACTATATGCACAATATTACATTCATTCACATATATGTATTCCATTTGAAAACATTTTAAATAAAAACTCACTAGTTTGCTTATTTCCAAAATCTTCTCGCGCTATTACCAAGCACTCCAATTCCTTCAGTCCCGTTTCACGGAATCTTTGTTTTCTTGCTGTTAATCCTCAACTCCAGCTGAATCTTGCCTTCTTCTTCCTCTTTCGATTTCTCCCTTTCTCTCTTTTCTCTCTTTCCTTTCTAACCGAACACACACACCAACTATGGAATAGATATTACTTGTGTCTCAATGAGACACCTCCTACTAGCCTAACACAAAAGAGGCGGTGGTGGAGTTTGGGTTTGGTTAAAATGACCAATCAAACCCTATACTTCTCTCATTTGGCAAAACATAACCCTAAACTTCCATATAAAATTAAAACTTACCCCTTAACTTCTAACTCCATAATATTAATTTAAAGTAATACTTTTATAAAACTAATTCCAAACCCTTCTTATATTAAGGGTCAGGACGAGACACATAGCCCTATTATCGCATCAGCGCTGCGACGGAGTGGCCGTGAAAACTGGGTGCCAAAGGTGGATGAGATAAAGAAAAGTGAACTCCGACCCGAGATCGGAGTATGGCTGCGATTCATAAAGGGGAGCTTGGCCCCTTCCACACATTACACCAACGCCGATCCTTATGTGGCTCGCATCCTATACTGCATCCAACACAACATGCCACTTGATGTCGGGCAAATCATTATCTTACATATGATAGATGTCGCTTCCGAGCGGAACACATGTATTCTTCCATTTCCCTGCCTTATCACTAAACTGTGCAGGGACGCGGGTGTGAGGATCGGTGCTACACTAGCCCCTCCATTACCATTTGATCGAGTTACATACTGTTAGGTCTATGATCTTCATACAATCTAAGAACTAGTAACAAGAAGATGTAGAAGCTTTATTAGAAAAGTAAATCTAAACTAGAGAGAACACAATGTGATTAGAGAGCTACATTTTGAATTATGAAACTTGTTATTACAAACTACATTACATGTCCTATTTATAGTCTACATCTCTTGTTACAATAGTTAAGCATAAGCCCTTTAACACATCTATTGCTTTACAAAACTTTCTAATATAAAGGACAACTTCAGTGTCCTAACACATACCGCGCCCAAATGGCGGCCGCCCAAAAGTTAGACCAGCAAGTGGCAGCTGCAAATGAGGAGATGGAGATACCAGACGATGTAGATGATGTTGACGTCGATGACGTCAACTATGATCCCGCGACAGATGAGGGGCACCAGCCCGATGGTGCCGATCCACGGTTGCATGTGCGCATGGAGGCGCTCGAACATGAAGTGAGGACAGGATTCGAGGCAGTGGGAAGGAGATTAGACGCCCTGACTTTATTGGTTAGATGTGAACAGGCCCCGGCCGCAGCAGGTCTGGCTAACCCGCCAGCAGAACGAAGAGTGAGGAGGCAGCAGCCGGGCGGTGCCAGACGCCGAAACCGTGGGGAATGAAGACGGTTTGTTTTCATTTTCCTTTTGATCTGTTTTGCTCTAATTTTGTTGGATAACTGTACATTAATTCGCACAATTTTTATTGGATGACTGTAATAGACTTGTATGCACATTGGGGACAATGTGTACTCTAGGTTTGCGGTGTGGTCGTGGTTTCTGTAGTGATCGTTATTATGTTTTGGAAATCGATGGGATAGCGGTTATGATTGAATTGTTTTTCTGAATTACTGTCGGTAGTAAGTAGAACACATCTTCATGAGGAATGAATCTGTGAGGGATAACATAGCGTTGAATGAGACCTGAAGGAGTGTATGCATTAGGGACATTAGTGGAGACCACCAAATAGTGAGATTCGAGCCTAAAATGTCGTACTTTCATTGCGAGGGAATTAAGCAAAAAATATGATACATTTTTTTCAATTTCTTTGTCGTGAGTATATATTGATCTCGTTATACTTTTGCATTGAGTAGCAAAGACGACCATCAGGATATTAGGTAAAGGTATAGTAAACCATATCGTGTGGACCTTAAGAGATGATTTCAGGCATTGTGTGCATGTTAAACCAGTTTTAGCTATCGTCCCTTTTTAACCCATTATGTGTGTACCCAAAACCCCTTTGCAACCAAACACTCACCAGTTTTTATTTCGAACCCCGTCATTAAACCCTAGCCAAAAGCCTTAGCCAACCCTGATCCGAAAGTGTGTCAATCATAAGCGGTAATGAACAGCCGAAGAGAGAGCAGAAAAGGAAAATACAGGCCAGTCATGAAGATAGAAAAGAGGGGCCAATGTAGCCCTACGCAAATAAAGAGGGCCAATGATGCCCCAAAAAAAATATATATATATATATATATATATATATATATATATATATATATTATCTAGATAGAACAGATACAAATAAATAAGATGGTCAAGTGACCCTAGTGATGACAAAAAGGGCCAAGTGATAGAAGAAAAGGTCAAAAAAGTTCAGAACTGCTCGAGGATTGACACATTCAGGATTTTTGATCCGTTGTACCCTTCATTTCCTAACCATAACCCTAGCCCCGTTACAACCCATGTTAAAGACCTGGATGATCTTCTGGAAAATGCGATTATGGTATACGACCACTTTTACCGATAGTCCCTGTCTTGCTACTTAATTCTTTCCGAGATCACTTTCTTGTACATTTGTGCGTCTTTCATGTTTAGTTGTTCATGAATATATCTTGTGAATTATTGTACATAATCTCCAAAAGCATGAACAACATGTGCGACAGCCTAGGTTTGAGTGAATTGAGAGCATCCCGTAAGGTAGGGTCGAGGAGAAATCCTCTCTGATCATGCATGACTTTAGGTTAGATTTGACGTAATGTGGTCCCGATCAGTTTTACTCTCAAAAAGTCAGTGTTTCGACCTTTACGAACTGAGAGTTTTTCAGTGAAGGATTCTGATTAATTTGCTAACCCTTTCTATTGACTGAGATGTATAAAGATCCTTAAGAAACCACCGACTCCGCAATTGTGCGAATTTTGTTATGACCCTGGTTTTTAAATTTTCTATCGCTATTTTGCTTGAGGACAAGCAACGCTCGGTTTGGGGTTGTTGATAATGTCGATTTTCTACATTACTTTTAATCTCAAACTGGGTGGTTCACGCATGTCTTCAAGTGAAATACGAGTATTTAACGGGTTTTTGGTGAGAAAGTACAGGTATAATCATTATCGTCCAAAAGAGCAGCAAATTTGAGTTCCGGAGTTAAAAACGAGAAAAATCGAGGAAAATGAGAAACAGAGCCTGGCGCCAGTCTCGGCGCCAGTGAACTGGTGTAACATCCCAAAAATTTCGAGAAATTTAAAATTTTTAATTAAACATTTCGTATATAAAACCCATTAAATAATCCCAACATATTAGTTGCAAAATCATAAGTATTGTTCATATAACCAGAAACCAGCGGAAATAATGTTAATAAATAAAACTAATAATAGCCAGCTCATCCCGCGCGCCAGTGTGTACCCGTCACGCCTTAGAGCCACTCGTACCTGAAACCACAATTTATTGGGAAAGGGTAAGCACGAAGCTTAGTGAATTCAAACACCATAAATAACACAGTTATTCCACACTACCCCTAAAACAGATAGTGACACACAAACGATCATACAAGTCTACGAACAAATCATAAACATGCATATCCACACCCACCCACCTAAGAGGCACAAGTCGGTCCCACCGACCACATGATAAAACCTCCGGCCCCGCCGGATCCCCGGTCCCACCGAGTCTCTACGCCACCCGCGTATAAAATCTCCGGCCCCGCCGGATCCCTCGGTCCCACCAAGTTAACATGACATCATAATCTCAACTAGACACCCCACTATCTAGTTCACAACAAAATCACATAAAGCTACCACACACGTGCTACAGCAATGATAAAACAACCGATATTAAGTATAGTGAGAGAACTCACCTCGAATGCGCGCCTAGCTTAACAATACAATTCAAGATTCACAATTACGGTCACTTCCCAGCACCTAAACGCATGTTAAAACGTGTCAATATGAGACCCGGACCCTATGACACGACACACGCGTAAACCGTCACTAAAACTATTTTCCGTTCTCGCCAAACAGGTCTGTTCGGGACCTGTTTCGACCCCTTTAAACCCAGAAAATTCCCAATATTATTTCATGATTAGAAAGTACTCTGAGATAGGGTTTCAAGGACATATTATACGCCTCCTAAAGATTTTTCTACAATTAAACAAGGATTTTACAAAAACAGCTCGCGGAACAGCGAAAAACGGAACCTTTCAGTACAAAACAACGATTTTACCTATGTTACATTCCGAACTGGATTTTGCACAAAACAGAGAAAAGTTACTAGACTCGGAAAGGGAACTTTTGGCACCTATTTCACCCCAATCCGAGTTACGAGTAAGGAGTTACGGCTTACGCAAAATCAGTGGCAGATTAATGACATTCACATAAAATGATAAAACGGTTTTGACAAAAGGCTCGGCGGTTTAGGGTTGCGACTCCGGTGGCGTTAGGGTTCCGCCGTGGAGGACTTAGGGTTTAGCCCCGCCCACTGCCACCTCCGGCAGTGGGACACGGCGGCGGCGGCGGCTCTCCGGCGACGGTCACCCGCACGCACATACCACCCCACTCTCGCACCACCTCCCTCTTTACTCTCGATCGCCATTCGATACCGACACATACACACGCAACACACACACACACACACACACACAGCCATCGCCGTCCACCCACGGCCACCGTAGCGGCGGCGTGCGGCGGTGGTTGTCTCGCCGGAAAAACGAACAAGAAAGAAAACAAGACGAAACGAGGGAACGACTTACCTTGCGATGGTTGCTCCTCTTCCCTCGACTTCTCCGGCGAATGGTGGTGGTGGCGGCGACCTCCGGCGACTGGAAAAACTCTCTGGAGAACCACTCTATCTCTTCTTCGCTCGGTTCCTCTCTATCTCGCGATCTCTCTCTCTCCTTCCTACTCCGGCGCCGAACATACAAGGGAAACAGAGAGGTGATCGATGGCAATGAAGGGGGAGGGATTAGGGTTTTCGTTTGGTTTTGTGTGGCTGCCGTGATCAACAAGAAGAAGCAATATGGAGGGGTTCGGTTCCTTGTGGGCCGAGCCCCCATGCACTACTTTGGACTAATTACAAAATGGTCCCTGCAGTTTCAGTTTCACCATAAAACTCTTGCCCACAAATTTCTTTACAGAAAGGGGGGTCCTTTTGGTTTAACCTCGTTAATAACAACGCTAAGAGAAAAGAAATATTTAAGCAATTAAAACAGAAAGAATTCGTACCGGGACACGGGCCTTACAACTCTCCCCCGCTTGAATCAGACTTCATCCCCGAAGTCTACGTCCGCAAACAGCTCCGGGTAGTTCTCCCGCATCTCAGCTTCAGGTTCCCACGTCCATTCTGAACCCTTTCGGTGCTTCCACTGAACCTTAACCAACCCAACTACCTTGTTGCGCGAGGTTCTCGTCCTCCTGTCGAGAATGGCAACCGGCTTCTCCACATAATTGAGTCGCTCATCAATCTGAATGTCTTCGAGAGGGATTACTGCAGACTCATCCATCACACACTTCCGCAATTGAGAAACGTGGAAGGTGTTGTGGATCAGGCTCAGTTCCTCCGGTAGCTCCAATCGGTAAGCTACCTTCCCCACACGCGCGATGACCTTGTAAGGTCCGATGTATCGGGGACCCAACTTTCCCCGTTTGCGGAAACGAATTACCCCTTTCCAGGGCGACACATTCAAAAGAACATAATCCCCGACTTGGAACTCCAAGTCTGATCGTCTCTTGTCGGCGTAACTTTTTTGCCGACTCTGAGCAGTGACTAGCCGATCCCGCACCATTTGAATCATCTCTGTCATCTTTAACACGACGTCAGTGCTCCCCAACACTTTGTGACCAACCTCGCCCCAGCAAATGGGCGTCCGACACTTCCTGCCATACAACACTTCGTACGGCGCTCTACCAATGCTAGCGTGATAACTGTTATTATAGGAGAACTCAGCTAGTGGAAGATACTGATCCCAACTACCACCAAAGTCAATAACACAAGCTCGCAGCATGTCCTCGAGTGTCTGAATAGTACGCTCACTCAGCCCGTCGGTCTGAGGATGAAATGCTGTACTGAAATGCAACCGCGTACCCATTTCATTTTGAAACTTCTCCCAAAACCGGGAGGTGAAACGAGTATCTCGATCCGAGACAATCGAGACTGGCACCCCGTGCATAGTTACAATCTCTCGGATGAAAACCTCCGCGAGCTTATCCGCCGAGAAGCTCTCTTTAATCGCCAAGAAGTGAGCGCTCTTAGTCAGACGATCCACAATTACCCAGATGGTATTATTCCCTCGCTGAGTTTTGGGAAGCTTAGTGATGAAATCCATCGTAATCTGCTCCCACTTCCACACCGGAATCTCCAAAGGCTGCAATTTCCCGTGCGGTCGTTGGTGCTCCGCCTTGACCTTCCGACAGGTCAAACATACCTCCACGCATTTGGCTACATCCCGCTTCATGCCGGGCCACCAATAGCCTTCCCGTAAGTCTCTGTACATTTTGGTAGCTCCCGGATGAATCGAAAACTTGGACTTATGCGCCTCGTCCAATAGTATCTGTCGGTTCCCACCGGTGAATGGGACCCAAACTCTACCATATCGGGTCAATAATCCTCTACCATCCCGTACAAATTTCGGAATTTCTCCCGAAACCCTCTCACGTTTTGCATTTTCCGCCAACACGGCCACCTCCTGAGCGACACCTATCGACTCCAGAAGAGGTGCAACTACTGTCAATCGCTGACATAGACCCTTCAGCGGTTCCCCAACCGGATGTCGGCTAAGTGCGTCCGCGACTACATTCGCTTTACCCGGGTGGTAAAGTATCTCGCAGTCGTAATCCTTGACCACATCAAGCCATCTTCGCTGACGCATATTAAGGTTTTGCTGATCCATTAGATATTTAAGGCTCTTATGATCAGTGTAGATCGTACACTTGACACCATAAAGATAGTGTCTCCAAATTTTTAGAGCAAACACCACTGCTCCCAACTCCAAGTCATGAGTCGGGTAGTTCGCTTCGTGAGGCTTCAGCTGCCTCGAAGCGTAAGCTATGACCTTGCCGCGTTGCATAAGCACGGCACCCAACCCCTGATATGAAGCATCACAATAAACCACCAAATCCTCCATGCCCTCGGGTAAAGCTAACACAGGAGCCTCACATAAACGCCTGCATAGCTCCTCAAATGCCTTCTGCTGCTCTTCACCCCAACTGAACGCTGCAGTTTTCTTCGTCAGTCGAGTCATAGGCAAGGCAATCTTGGAGAAATCTTGGATAAATCTCCGATAGTATCCTGCTAACCCGAGGAAACTCCGCACCTCGGTAGGAGTTTTCGGCACCTCCCACCGCATGACCGCTGAAATCTTGGACGGATCGACCATGATACCGTTCTGATTCACGACATGTCCTAGGAATTGGACCTCTCGTAACCAGAATTCACACTTGGAGAACTTAGCATAAAGCTTCTCCCGTCTCAAAACATCCAACACTTCCCGCAAATGCATCTCGTGCTCTTCTTTCGTCTTCGAATATACGAGGATATCGTCGATGAACACGATCACCGAGCGATCCAACATCGGGCTACATACCCTGTTCATGAGGTCCATGAACGCTGCGGGTGCGTTGGTGAGCCCGAAAGGCATCACCACGAACTCGTAATGGCCATATCGCGTACGGAAGGTCGTCTTCTCCGTATCCTCACTTCGTACCCGCATCTGATGATACCCCGATCTCAGGTCAATCTTAGAGAACCACGAGGCTCCCTGCAACTGATCAAACAAGTCGTCAATCCTTGGCAGAGGATAACGATTCTTTACCGTGAGCTTATTCAGCTCCCGGTAATCAATACACATCCGCTGAGACCCATCCTTCTTCTTTACGAACAAAATCGGAGCTCCCCACGGTGAACAACTCGGCTTAATGAACTCTTTCTCGAGAAGTTCTTGCAACTGATCATACAGCTCCTTCATTTCCGGTGGAGCCAGGCGATAGGGTGCCTTGGCCACCGGAGCAGCACCCGGAATCAGATCGATTCGAAACTCTACCTGTCGTTCAGGAGGTATCCCTGGTAACTCGTCGGGAAACACATCGGCAAACTCCCTCACGACTGGCACATCTTCGGCAGTCTTCTTCGCCTCGTCAACACGCGTATCTATCACATACGTTAAGTACCCCTGACCACTATGCTGAAGGTGTCTCCGAGCCCTCGCCGCGGAACATATTGCCGTAGTCCGTCTGGGCGAGTCTCCCTGAATCAACAACTCTCCCCCGCTTGGGGTTTGAACCCGCACTTGTTTGTGGCGACAAACAATTTCCGCATCAAACGCGTCCATCCAATCCATGCCCACAATCACACAAAGCTCTCGCATAGCTATCGGAATCAAGTCGATGGGAAACCTCACACCCGAGATTTCCAACGTGCATCCCCGATACACATCCGTAACCGTCAAGGTCCTATCATCGGCAACCTCGACTACCAAAGGACATCCTAACCGTCCCACCACTCGGTCCAAACTCTCGCTAAAAGTGCGAGACACAAATGAATGAGTAGCCCCGCTATCAAACATTACAACCGCAGGCACCGAGTTAACTAGAAACGTACCTAACATACAATTAACAACATATAAATACAAGGCATGAAAAGGAAGGACGAAAAGAAAGAGGGTGATGAAACATACCTGTCACCACTTTAGGCGTCGCCTGCGCCTCTTCCACCTTCAGCTGGTGGACTCTACCTCGCGCTGCCTCCGTTCCCGGCTGACCCGTACGACCGTCAGTGATGCGCAGTGGGGCATTTGTAGGAGACCTCTATGCACCACCCCCATCAGCTGCTCTCGCGTTCGGACAATTGGCCTTTACGTGGCCCGTCTGCTTGCAGTTAAAGCAGACCATCAATGGCGACTTGCAATCCCGGCTGTAATGACCGGACTGCCCACACTTGAAACACCCGTCAGTCCTCTTCCCACTAGTATCCCTGGGTTTAAACCCACCACTCCTCGAACTCCCGCGCGAATCAGAAAACTTTGACTTCTTTTGCACCGTAGAGATTGGCGTCACCGCTTGTGTCACCTTTCTCTTCCTGGCTTGGGTCTCTAACTCCAGCTCCCTTCTCCGGGCTGCATCCATCATTGCTGACAAAGAAGCGTACGGCACCGTGCTCACGAATTCCCTGATCTCGGTACGTAACATATCCTTATACCGAGCCATCTTCATTTCCTCCGAGGCGGCATACTGAGGACAAAACAGCGCCATCTCAGTAAATTTCTTGTTCATTTCCTTCACAGTCTCCGTGGTTTGGGTTAGCTCCAAGAACTCCTTCGCTATTCGCTCCATCTCTACCGGAGGCACGTACTCGGCACGAAACCGAGTAACGAACTCCTCCCAAGTAAGGGTAGTACGCTCGGCAAAAGTCAGCGCTGAAGCGCACCAATCCTTCGCCCCATCGCGAAGAAAGTTCACAGCAAAACGGACCTTCAGATTATCCGGGCAGCCGCTGGTCAAGAAAGCACACTCCATATCAGAAATCCAACGCATGCTAACAATTGGATTCGGGTCTCCCTTGAACTCGGGTGGAGAACAGGCAGAGAGATCCCGATACTGGAACTCTCGATTACGGGGCTGTCCCCCAGCAGGCGGCGGAATTGCTGCAATGCGTTCCTCCAACAGAACCGTCACCTGATCTTGGATGGCGGTGATAATCTCGGGGATTGCCTCCCCGATCGCATGCGCTACCTCAGTCGCAATCATCTCTCGAATCTGTTCCTCCGTGATCCCCGCCTCAGTTCGCGGCTCAGTCGTGTTGTTCCTCCTAGTGATGGCCATTCTAGAGAGAAGAAAATACAACGAGTTATTAGTACCTAATAACTCACACCAACAACACTCACGCTCAGCTCCTTGGATTCCTCGCGACTTTCCCGACTCGAGCACTGATCCTGTGCTCCGGTAGTAGGAGCTCTACTACTACCTTCCACACCTATCATCGCTCGTTCCGAGTCCCATCCCGAGGGGTCCAAGTAGTTCTCGCCGCAACTACACACATATGCCCACACCGGCATATATACTCACTCTTCCTAGCTCCCTAGGAATTCCATCCCAACCACTACCCTTGCTACTACCGAATCCCCACTAATCATAAAGAGTGACCTCGCGAATACCCGATTACATGCAGTGCAAAACAAATAGACATTCGAATACAAGATTCTGTCCTAGAACGGTTGGACTCAAACAAGAGCTGCGCAATAGAACTAAATCGAATATTCTAAGGCTATAAGTCTCTTACGGCATACAACCTAGAGGGTATCCACTTAGTAACCTATCATAATTAGCATAAATTCCTAATAGCAAGCAGTCCAACATACCGCATAGTGTCAACAACAGGCAATCTAGCATGCATACTCTATGATCTAGAAAGCAATGAAACACTAAGCATTGTACCTTTCCCTTTGGCTCCGGCTGACTGTACACACTGCGCCCTCGATCACCGTTCCTCGAACGTGTTTTTACCCTTTTCTTTTATTCCCAAACAGGTTTAATAAAGAATTTGAAAATTTTCCCAGCCGCAACTTGAGACCAAACACACCGAGGTGCGTTTGATTCACTCAAGCTGTGCTCTGATACCAAGTTGTAACATCCCAAAAATTTCGAGAAATTTAAAATTTTTAATTAAACATTTCGTATATAAAACCCATTAAATAATCCCAACATATTAGTTGCAAAATCATAAGTATTGTTCATATAACCAGAAACCAGCGGAAATAATGTTAATAAATAAAACTAATAATAGCCAGCTCATCCCGCGCGCCAGTGTGTACCCGTCACGCCTTAGAGCCACTCGTACCTGAAACCACAATTTATTGGGAAAGGGTAAGCACGAAGCTTAGTGAATTCAAACACCATAAATAACACAGTTATTCCACACTACCCCTAAAACAGATAGTGACACACAAACGATCATACAAGTCTACGAACAAATCATAAACATGCATATCCACACCCACCCACCTAAGAGGCACAAGTCGGTCCCACCGACCACATGATAAAACCTCCGGCCCCGCCGGATCCCCGGTCCCACCGAGTCTCTACGCCACCCGCGTATAAAATCTTCGGCCCCGCCGGATCCCTCGGTCCCACCAAGTTAACATGACATCATAATCTCAACTAGACACCCCACTATCTAGTTCACAACAAAATCACATAAATCTACCACACACGTGCTACAACAATGATAAAACAACCGATATTAAGTATAGTGAGAGAACTCACCTCGAATGCGCGCCTAGCTTAACAATACAATTCAAGCTTCACAATTACGGTCACTTCCCAGCACCTAAACGCATGTTAAAACGTGTCAATACGAGACCCGGACCCTATGACACGACACACGCGTAAACCGTCACTAAAACTATTTTCCGTTCTCGCCAAACAGGTCTGTTCGGGACCTGTTTCGACCCCTTTAAACCCAGAAAATTCCCAATATTATTTCATGATTAGAAAGTACTCTGAGATAGGGTTTCAAGGACATATTATACGCCTCCTAACGATTTTTCTACAATTAAACAAGGATTTTACAAAAACAGCTCGCGGAACAGCGAAAACGGAACCTTTCAGTACAAAACAACGATTTTACCTATGTTACATTCCGAACTGGATTTTGCACAAAACAGAGAAAAGTTACTAGACTCGGAAAGGGAACTTTTGGCACCTATTTCACCCCAATCCGAGTTACGAGTAATGAGTTACGGCTTACGCAAAATCAGTGGCAGATTAATGACATTCACATAAAATGATAAAACGGTTTTGACAAAAGGCTCGGCGGTTTAGGGTTGCGACTCCGGTGGCGTTAGGGTTCCGCCGTGGAGGACTTAGGGTTTAGCCCCGCCCACTGCCACCTCCGGCAGTGGGACACGGCGGCGGCGGCGGTTCTCCGGCGACGGTCACCCGCACGCACATACCACCCCACTCTCGCACCACCTCCCTCTTTACTCTCGATCGCCATTCGATACCGACACATACACACGCAACACACACACACACACACACACACAGCCATCGCCGTCCACCCACGGCCACCGTAGCGGCGGCGTGCGGCGGTGGTTGTCTCGCCGGAAAAACGAACAAGAAAGAAAACAAGACGAAACGAGGGAACGACTTACCTTGCGATGGTTGCTCCTCTTCCCTCGACTTCTCCGGCGAATGGTGGTGGTGGCGGCGACCTCCGGCGACTGGAAAAACTCTCCGGAGAACCACTCTCTCTCTTCTTCGCTCGGTTCCTCTCTATCTCGCGATCTCTCTCTCTCCTTCCTACTCCGGCGCCGAACATACAAGGGAAACAGAGAGGTGATCGATGGCAATGAAGGGGGAGGGATTAGGGTTTTCGTTTGGTTTTGTGTGGCTGCCGTGATCAACAAGAAGAAGCAATATGGAGGGGTTCGGTTCCTTGTGGGCCGAGCCCCCATGCACTACTTTGGACTAATTACAAAATGGTCCCTGCAGTTTCAGTTTCGCCATAAAACTCTTGCCCACAAATTTCTTTACAGAAAGGGGGGTCCTTTTGGTTTAACCTCGTTAATAACAACGCTAAGAGAAAAGAAATATTTAAGCAATTAAAAGAGAAAGAATCCGTACCGGGACACGGGCCTTACAACTCTCCCCCGCTTGAATCAGACTTCATCCCCGAAGTCTACGTCCGCAAACAGCTCCGGGTAGTTCTCCCGCATCTCAGCTTCAGGTTCCCACGTCCATTCTGAACCCTTTCGGTGCTTCCACTGAACCTTAACCAACCCAACTACCTTGTTGCGCGAGGTTCTCGTCCTCCTGTCGAGAATGGCAACCGGCTTCTCCACATAATTGAGTCGCTCATCAATCTGAATGTCTTCGAGAGGGATTACTACAGACTCATCCATCACACACTTCCGCAATTGAGAAACGTGGAAGGTGTTGTGGATCAGGCTCAGTTCCTCCGGTAGCTCCAATCGGTAAGCTACCTTCCCCACACGCGCGATGACCTTGTAAGGTCCGATGTATCGGGGACCCAACTTTCCCCGTTTGCGGAAACGAATTACCCCTTTCCAGGGCGACACCTTCAAAAGAACATAATCCCCGACTTGGAACTCCAAGTCTGATCGTCTCTTGTCGGCGTAACTTTTTTGCCGACTCTGAGCAGTGACTAGCCGATCCCGCACCATTTGAATCATCTCTGTCGTCTTTAACACGACGTCAGTGCTCCCCAACACTCTGTGACCAACCTCGCCCCAGCAAATGGGCGTCCGACACTTCCTGCCATACAACACTTCCTTGTAGGCCGAGCCCCCATGCACTACTTTGGACTAATTACAAAATGGTCCCTGCAGTTTCAGTTTCATCATAAAACTCTTGCCCACAAATTTCTTTACATAAAGGGGGGTCCTTTTGGTTTAACCTCGTTAATAACAACGCTAAGAGAAAAGAAATATTTAAGCAATTAAAAGAGAAAGAATTCGTACCGGGACACGGGCCTTACAACTGGCGCCGGCATCCGCGCCGAAAAAGATTCCAGAGCCTGGCGCCATTCTTGGCGCCAGCCAACTAGCGCCGGCATCCGCGCCAACTTGCCAAACAGAAGCTGGCGCCAGTCTTGGCGCCAGTCAATTCGCGTCGGTGCTGGCCCCGACGTCCAATTTAATAAAACACTTTCTGCAGCTAGGGTTGGGGGACTTTTTGACTCTCACACGACGACGGCTGGCCAAGGGGCGATTTTTGGAGGAGAAACAAAGATTTTTGAAGAGGAAGACACGAGGGAAACAGATTGTGGCGAGAAATCAAAGACGATTGAGCACGTGAGATCGAAAGGGATTCTTCTCAGGGAGTTATTTATCATTACCTCTAGAACTTCTTGAAACATGAATTCTTTGAAGCTTTTTGTAACCTTTCATTCTTTGGATGATGTTTGGGTTACCGATGTAGATTTTGGATGATTTATGTTTTGGTTTTCATAGATGGATGACGCTTTTGAACTTATACTCACTGCATTTAACTAATTGATCACTTGTTAAATGATTTTATCGTTCTTGAGTACGTTCGACAGAAGTCTCGAGATCTAGGTCGGGTTCAATAGCCACCGAGGGGAATTGGATAGAGATATACCAATTCCTTCGGTGTTGTGTTCTAAATCCTTCTCATTAACTCAATTTATTTGTGAGATCGAGAGATAAACAATTTTAATTGAGTAAATTCTCGTTGTAGCTTGAAAGAGTGCAACGAGACCGGGTTTTGCAATTCATTGATCGTTAGAACTAATCATAAATCACTTTGAATTCTCATTAAATAAGCCATTCAGATTCCAACCCTCCTTCTTCCCTCTTAACTTCTCCAATTAATCAACTATTCCAACGTTTTAGTGTGCTTTCGTTAGTTTAGTGTTTCAGAAACTCAACCAAACTAACTTTCAAAATTGCGACCGTTCCGTTAATAGATCTTATAGTCATTGTGATATTTAGTTCCTAGTTCCCTGTGTTTGATACTCGTACTTCTGTACTATTACTTGATTTCGACATCGTACACTTGCGGTTAGATTTAGGGGGGGGGGGGGGGGGTAAACCCGCCTATCACAAATCCACCATCTCCTCACCCTCTTCTTCAACGTAAACAAATCCACCGCCTCGTCCATCTTGTTTTGCAAATCCACCATCTCCTCACTCTCTTCTTCAACGTAAACCAAAAGGACAGCGAGATTGATTTTAAGAGGCAAAAGTTCCAACCATTTCAGATCTAGTTCGAGGGTTTTAGACCGAGGTTCAAGGGCTTCAGATCGAGGTTTGAGGGTTTCGATTTGAAGTTTTTGATTCAAAGATTTCTGAGGTTTTGATTCAAATATTTTTATTCTATGGTTTCAGATTTGGGTTTGTGGGAATTTGATCCAAAGATTTTTTATTCTGGGTTTACGGTATTGTTATTTTTTTAGTTTTTCTTTGTTTGTATGGAGAACCAAAACAAGAACAAAAGAAGAATTAGTTTTTCTTTGTTTTAATTTATCAAACTTGTTGATGTTCTTCATTATGTATAAAATGTGATTTTTTTAATTAAGGGATTTCAATTGTATAAACTTGTTAATGTTCTTGAGTTTTGTGTTTATGTTTGGTTTAAGGTTATGAATATAAATTGTGTTTGGTGGTGGACATTGGTGGTGGTTAGTGGTGGACATTGGTGGTGGACAGTGGTGGGTGGGTGGTGGATAATGGTGGTGGGTGGTGGAATTTCTAATTAAATATGGGTTTGGTCAAACTAGGGTTCTTGAGTTGAAGAGAAAGGAGGTTGAGGAAGAAGATGGCTAAAAAAAGACCAAAATGCCCCTCACATGAGGGGCACGTGATAGGTTTAACAGAGCCCCATTAAACGGCGTCAGGGAGAGGGACCAGTTTGGGCTCCGAAACTGTGTTTTAGGGACCACGAGTGTACTTTCAGCTTTAGTGGAACGAAAACTGAAATCGAGGCATCGACGAGGGACCATTTATGTAATTCACTCTACTTGTAATTAAAAACGTTCAAATTGATGTTGATACAATACAAAATTGCAATACACTAACATTCTTAAATATCAAATTTAGTGATTTTAATGATGATAATTAAATAATCATTTAAGGTTATCTACTTAAACAAATTGATGACACGCAATGAGAAGAATTGATGTTTCGGTTTGTCCACGTGGAGTGGTATCCCACCAGTGCATGGGATGAATGCACATGGGACCCTTTATCTTCGACGAGCGGTCCACCGACGAGCATCTCCGATACAGCTAGTTTTAAAAACCTATTTTTATACTATTTCATGACACATCACTTTCAAATTTCGAGTCAATAAATTAAAAACTTAAATAAAAATTCATAATAATAATTACCCATAAAATAAAAATTCTAAATAAAGGCATTGTTTGGCAAAAAAAAAAAAAACTAGTTTATAAACTAGCTTATAAACTAGTTTTTCTTTGTGTACGTGTTTGGATAATCATAAGATAGCTTATAAGCTAACTTTTTTAAATGTTATTTGGAGTAGCGTTTCAATAGTTTTTAATGAATATTCCAATATTACCCCTTATTATTATTTACTAACTATTATTATTAATAAATTTTAATTTTTAAATTTTAATTATTATTAATTAATAAAAATTAATTAATATTAACTGAAATTTATTAAATTAAATTTTAATTATATATTGATATTAGTTTTTAATTATTTAGAGTTATTGTTAATCATATAAATTATTTTTATATATTTTATAATATTAATTAATATATTTTAATTACCAACTACTATTATCTTTTTAAATATTATTTGATTATTTTTGTTTCAAATTATATGTAACGGTTATTTAAAATCATAAGTTAATATATATTTTTTTTCTAAAACTTGTTTTAACAAATTAAAAATTGGGAAATTAATTAAAATACCCAAAGTTTGACTTTGACTTACCAAAATACTCATTTTCTCTCTGATTTTACCAAAATACCCATTTTTTCCGCAAAGGAGGTCCGCGATCGCGGACAGGGACCAATTTTGAAAATATTCATCCCGCGATCGTTCTAATTTTGGTGACTTTTCAATTAAAATTTACATTTTCAACCCCTATACTTATTTACTTACTTTACTTTATACCTTTTAATTTCATAATTTTAATTTTACATTTAACACATATAATCGTTTATTAACTAAAATACGTTAAAAAAATACGTTTTAATTCTAACAAGTTACACCATTATAATCGTCTCTTCGATACGTTCGAAATGAACCCAATATTGAATATTTTTTTATTTATATATTTTAATATATATCATATACACTACATAAAAATATTTTTTATATTTAAAATTCATATTCTTATAGTTAATTATTTAATTTATGGTACTCTTATGGTTAAAATACATTTTATTTATTTTATTATCGATGGTCCAAGTGTAAGTATTAAAAATTGATGGAGGCTTTGTGCATACTTTGTAACTGCAAATACTTAAGCTCCAAACACACATGAATCATCATTCGCCAAATACTCATTTTCACAATTCTTAAATGAGTCCAGTGATACCAACTTGTCAAAACCCCATTTCATATTATTCTCGTGAAACCTTGTTCTATTGTCATTCACGATATCTATAAACACATAGAAATAATAATAATTTAAAACGATTTTAGGAATTAGTTAATATATGATTATTATGTTAATGCGATATGAGTGTAAAACAAAATTGAAAAAAATAAGAGATGTACCATAAATTAAATAATTAACTATAAGGGTATGAATTGTAAATATTAAAAATATTTTTATGTAGTATATATGATATATATTAAAATATATAAATAAAAAAATATTCAATATTGGCCTCATTTCGAACATATCAAAGAGACGATTATAATGGTGTAACTTGTTAAAATTAAAACGTATTTTAGTTAATAAACGATTATATGTGTTAAATGTAAAATTAAAATTATTAAAATAAAAGGTATAAAGTAAAGTAAGTAAATAAGTATAGGGGTTGAAAGTGTAAATATCAAATCAAAATTCACCAAAATTGATTCCATCGCGGGACTCCTTCACGATCGCAGGAAGAATATTTTCAAAATTGGTCCCTGTCCGCGATCGCGGACCCCCCTTTGCGGAAAAAATGGGTATTTTGGTAAAATCAGAGAGAAAATGGGTATTTTGGTAAGTTAAAGTCAAACCTTGGGTATTTTAATTAAATTCTCTTAAAAATTTATGGTATATATGTAATAATAAATTTTATATTCCTTTAATTAACATGTTGTATTGTTTAATTTTTTTTACTACATTGGTTATATTAATTAACATATTATATTTTTTTAAATTTGTTTTAATTATATAATTAAATATCGTAATTGATAATTTTTTTGAAGATGTCATTTTTGGTCATTTTACATGTTTATAAACTAGTTTTGCCAAACGTGACTTTTTCAACAGCTAGCTTATTAGCTACCAGCTAGCTTATCAGATAGTTTGTCAAACATAGGCAAAAGCTTATAGTACTAGTTTAAAAAACAAAATATTTAAGAAGTTTTA
Organism: Saussurea involucrata; assembly: GCA_033807775.1. Taxonomy (NCBI): domain Eukaryota; kingdom Viridiplantae; phylum Streptophyta; class Magnoliopsida; order Asterales; family Asteraceae; genus Saussurea; species Saussurea involucrata. The sequence continues at coordinate 16,405,181 of CM066317.1, read as the reverse complement.
TATATTTTTTCAACATTAATTATTAATAAATAATTATAAGTCAATTAAATATATATAAAAACTAACAAAAATTCACTTCACATCGAGTTGAAATTAAAAGTTAAAAGAATATAAGGATTTTATAAAACTACGATGATGGTTCTTTTAATAACCTATCTTTTTTACTTACAGAAACCTCTCATTCAAGATGCTCTTAGGATCGAATTTTAACAAATCTTAAAAAATATCGATTATTTTTAACCACATGAGAGTGGATTAGAAAATAATTGGGTTGAGCTTTAGACTTCGTTTGACAAACTAGCTGACAAAATAGCTAATAAACTAACATAATTAAAAAAAAATCGCTGATTATAATATTTGTTGTAATAGAAACCATATGCTAAAGAAATTCTAATAATAAAGTATATAATTTCAATTTCAATTTGAACAGGATCATTTAAGAAAAAACTTAGTAATTTGTTATAACCGCGAGATATAATCTCAATCACAAATTAAAGAATAAATTAGGATTTTAATAATTTTGGTAACTTTAAATTAAAGTGTTGAGTAAAAGGCTTTGTAGGTATTTTAATTTTTTTTATCTCTCATCTTCTCTCTCCGGTGAATCTACCAACCATGTGAACACAAGACACACAATGTGATATCTAAAGAAAATTGACACGGTTAAAAAAAAGACCCATACAAAAATCAGTTAAGAACCTGTAACATGTTCAATATTTAAAACCAAAATGGGTTTCACCTATATCCGATCATTTGGGTCGGATTGTTCCTCACCGGTTCAAAACCAGTTAATAGGTCTCTTTTTGCTTCTTTATTATTTATTAAATTAACATTACTAAATTAATTATTAAAAATTACAATAGTACTATCAATTAGGAATGACCAAATGAGCCCGACCTGGTCCAGGACCAGCCCGATCTGGTAGGGATCATTTATGGTCTGACGATCCTTAACCGGTTATGATTTTCATCCAAAAACAAGACTCTGGACCGGCCCGAATTTTTATTTAAAATTTATTCTTTTCCCTGGCGCAGCTGGGCCATCCTGGACTTGAACTAGAGACCTCGCCCGTGAAGTAAATCATCGCACCCAAGCAGTGGGAGGAGCCCGGGGCTCTGACCGCGTGCATGTTGAAGAATGAGTCGGCGACTCATAGGCAGCACAGAGGCTCCGAGCAACAGGAGCCACAAAGACGATTATAGAAAGATACCAATGAATTTTTACATGTATTTTAAAGTAAAAACACATTTGTTGGTATATTTGATTAACCAAATTATTAAAAAAACATATTTTTAGTGTATTTGATTGGTCCAATTATAACAACGTATTTGTTAATGTATTTGATTAAACAAATTCTTCAAAAATATTTTTTATAAGTTAAAAATCAATTTAAAAATAAGTGGGACCGGGACCGGTTCTCATAACTTGAACTTATAATTAAAGCTTAAGTGGGCTTCGTATTTGGGTTGAGACCAAGACCATTTACAAGATTACTTTATTTTGGTGGCCCAAAATTGACTTGGCTTCGCCAAAAGGCCTCATCTCTAAAAGCCTGGCTCACGAGGCGTCCCTCTCGCAGTAGAGTTCCAAACCTTGCCTCGCTCTTGTGACACCTTTCTCTCCTATCAGTCTTTGAAGTTTCAGTTCTTTGAAAACCAAGGATGAAGCTAGAATGTGGAGTACGGACTTCCGACAATCGCAATGGCTTTGATATTCTGGTGTCCTAGGCGTAGAGGAACCACACCAATTAATCTCGAACCCCTTAGAGGTTCTAACCAAGGAACACGCAGATCCCAAAAACGCATAGTTTCTCTTCCAAAAATGGACCACGGCCCCAAAAGGGTGTTCCACCTCCTTTTTGAGGAATATCTTCAACCATATGTGGAAATTTAGAGAACAATGGAAGGTCCGACACCTCGGTAACGACTCTTCTAGCTCTTACTTCGGTTTCTCCTTTGCTTCCTCCTCGGACTTCGAATGGACCATGACCCGAATGCCATGGTGTTATACGGGGGGTTTCCTCGTGGGTTCTGCTTGGCCGGCTTTCGGGAATTGGAAAGAGGCGAATCTCTACACTATACCCCTTCTCCTAACCATCAGTAATATCCCACTCAAACTTTTCACGGAAAATAATCTGCGAAGTTGGATCCGATTAGTAGACCCCGAAGCCAATCTCCTCTGGAAAGGCTCCAACCTCAACATGATCAAAGCTTCCACAAGAACCCGGGTAAACCTTCAGATCGACAAGCGTCCTACGGTGGGTGTTTTCGTCCCGTTTGAAGGTAAGAAACTTTGGCTTCAGTTCAATTTTGATAGGCTCCCCATAATTTGTTTCAAGTGCGGAATATGGCGACACGAAAAGCATGAGTGTCCGAATAAGCTGGTAGCTATCCGTGATCCCAAAGGAGATCTTTTCCAACTCTATGGCCCTTGGCTTCACAACCTTTACATGGGCACCTGCTTCACTCCCATTATCGAGAAAAAAGAACGGAAGATGGAGGAATATAACACACAAACCGCTGGTAAACAGTCTGAGAAAAACTCTCCTCTCCGATCACCGGAAAACCTACCGGGAAACGCCGTGGATGACCCCTCTACCGATCTCAACAAAAGTAAAACCTCTTTTTACAATTGTAAAAGGAATATTCATCAAACATGTATTATTTCTCTTTCTGATATCTGTGAAGAAGTACCAGACAGATCTGACCCCACGATCCCTTCCATCATGGAACAAGATCACTCCTTACAAAAAAATAAAAGTAAAGTTGTAGAAGGTGGTGATGTGACCTTTTCTAAGGCGTTGACCCCAACTTTAGAGAACATGGAAAGCAAAAAGGACATTGGAGAATGGTCTAAACCTACTTCCCAAAACCCTCTCCCTGACAACTCTATCCCCATGCCATCAAAACCTCAAGAGCTCCCTCTCCCTACACCTATTGCCAATACCTCTATTGAGGACCCAGCGTCTTCCCTCACTAAAACCAACGGCCAAGACCATGTTGTTTCAACCCTCAAACCAATCCTCCTGCATGAAAATTCCCATGCACCCTACCACCTTTCGGCTCAAGTAACCCAAAAACCCCCCATGACCAAAAATTTATGCGCTACCCAAACAAGAAAGAGAATAAGTATTAGGGATCGACTAAAGAACTCCACAAGGAAGAAGCAGAAGGCCGACGAAACCAACGACCAAGACCCCACCCTTTTCGATCCCGAAGCTTCGACAAAATTGAGCCACGTTTGCGACCACGTTGCCACAGCCAGCTGAACCAGAGGCGGGTCCTGCTATGCAGGCCTGCCTAGACCAATGATTGCCATCAGTTGGAACTGCCGGGGTCTCAGAAATCCCCGGGCAGTTCCGGTCCTCCGGGAGCTTATCCGAGCATCCCGTCCCGATGTACTTTTCCTTTTTGAAACGCTTGTACCCCAAACTAGAGTTGAAAACTTAAAATCTCGTTTGGGTTTTGAATCGTGTTTTGCGATCGGTTGTAATGGTCACGGTGGCGGCATTGCCGTGTTTTGGAATAATAAAATTTGTTGTTCTCTCTTGTCGTACTCTCAAAACCATATTGATTTGCAAATTGATGATAGAAACTACGGATCGTGGCGGCTCACCAGTTTTTACGGTTATCCGGAACGTGCCCGTCGTAGAGACTCTTGGAATTTTCTTCGAGCCCTCGCGAATCACTCCATCTTTCCTTGGGTTGTCATGGGAGATTTTAACGACCTCCTCACCCAAAGCGAAAAACGGGGCCACAATGAGCACCCTGATTGGTGCATAAATGGCTTTAAAGAGGCTCTCTCCGATTGCCGCCTGCTAGACTTGCCCATGCACGACTTCCCCTTCACGTGGTGCAGACACAAGGGGAAACCAAACGAGGTTCTTGAGAGACTTGATCGTGCTACTAGTACCCAAGATTGGATCAATATCTTTCCGGACTATTGGGTGGAAAATCTCATCAGTCCAATTTCTGATCACTCTCCTATAGCCCTGCATACCGAGGTACGCAAATCCAACTCGCCTAACCGTTTTTTTCATTTTGAGAACAAATGGCTGCAGGAAGGATCATTCATTCAAGTTTTTGAGGAAAGCTGGAACAAGCCGGGAATCACCGACTTTATGACCAAACTCTCAACCCTAACGAGAATTCTTGGTAAATGGGGAAGAAGCTTGAATATTTCCTTTAACAAAGATGTCAAGGATGCCTACACTAAGTTGGAAATGCTTAGAAACTCCACTACCTATATTTCCAACGCTGCTTACGAAGAAGAGCGACAACGCCTCCTCGGTACCCTCTTGAAAGAAGAAGAACATTGGCGCCAACGTGCTAAGGTTTTTTTGGCTTAAAGAGGGTGACCATAATACAAAATTCTTTCACGCTTATGCAAACGGTCGCCGGAAAGCCAACCAAATATTAAAGCTTAAGGACGAAAATGGGAATTGGGTTGAGGATTTAAATGGCATTCATAATCTCGTGACTAGGCATTTTGATAGCCTTTTTGCTGCGAGTTCCGAAACCCTAGAGCTGATAATAAACCTTGTCCAAAAACGCCTTTCCGAAAGTGATATTGCACGTTTTGAGACGCCGTTCTCTAAAGACGAGTTTCGTACAGCTCTTTTTCAGATGCACCTAGACAAATCCCCGGGACCGGATGGCTTCAACCCCCGGTTCTACCAAAATCTCTTGAACTATATGGGTGATGATATTTTCCTTGCGGGAAAGATGTGGCTAGAAAGTGGGACTTTGCCCAATGGTCTTAACGACACAATTCTTACGCTTATTCCGAAGACTGAGTCCCCGTCGCATCTTAAGGACTATAGACCCACAACTTTATGCAATGTTATCTTGAAGATTCTCACAAAAGTGCTAGCCAACCGCATCAAACGCCTTCTCCCGTCTATTATCTCGGAAAACCAAACAACTTTCATCAAAAACCTCCTGATTACCGACAATGTCATCATTGCCTTCGAGATGCTCCACTCTATGAATCGCAACACTCGAAGGAAAAATGGCGAAATCGCGCTTAAAATTGATATTAGCAAAGCGTATGACCGACTTGACTGGAAGTATCTCCGCCAGATTCTCTCGGCTATGGGCTTCCCCATTAGATGGGTCAACATGATTATGCTCACAGTTGAATCTGTAAAGTATTTTGTGCGTGTCAACAATGACTTGATTGGTCCCATCACCCCTCACCGTGGTCTTCGACAAGGAGATCCGATCTCTCCTTGCCTCTTTATTTTATGTATGGAAGGCCTTTCATCACTCCTAAATTTCGAAGAAAAGGCCGGAAGATTACACGGATGCCTTGCTGCCAAAGGTGCACCCCCGATCTTTCATCTATTTTTTCCGGATGATGCCTTCCTTTTTTGCAGGGCCTTGATCGACGAGATTCGTCATTTAAAGCATTTGTTGAAGAGGTACGAGGAGGCGTCAGGCCAAGGAATAAATTACGCCAAATCTGGAATTATGGGTAGCAAAAATTTAACCACCGACCTAGTGCACGGTTTTTCTTGTATCCTTGCCATTGACAATCCCATCAATACGGGTCGTTACTTGGGGCTACCGTCGCTTGTGGGACGTTCCAAAAAAGGCATATTCCATTTTATCCGCGATAGACTTTGGCAGAAAATGCAGAATTGGGGGAAACGTCCTATCTCCGCAGCGGGCAGGGCTACCCTCATCAAGGCGGCGGCTCAAGCAGTGCCGATATATTATATGAATGTCTTTCTCTTTCCGGCTTCCACTATCAAAGACCTTGAAAAAAATGATGAATTCCTTTTGGTGGGGTGGAAAATTTGATGGCCAACGCTCGTTAAATTGGCTATCTTGGGATAAGTTATGTCGTCCGCAAAAATTAGGAGGTTTAGGCTTCTGAGACCTCACCGCCTTTAATGTGGCCATGCTTGGAAAACAAGGTTGGAGAATCGTCTCAAATCCTTCTTCTCTTGTCAATCAAATTCTAAAAGCTAAATATTACCCGAACGGGGTGTTTATGGAGGCCCGTCTGGGAAACTCCCCCAGTTTCATATGGAGAAGTATATGGCGTTCTCAACTTGTCCTCCACAATGGGCTTCGTTGGAAGGTTAGTGACGGAAGTACCATTAATGTTTGGCGTGACCCTTGGCTCAGGGAGGATGGCAACTTCAAGCTTGAAACCCCCGTAGACTCGGCCCGCCCTAACCTTGTTGTGCGCGATTTACTTGATCCTCGATCCCATACTTGGAATGTGGTTTTAATAGACGAGTTGTTCAATCAGAAGGATCGAGACTGTATCCTTAAGCTAACCCCTCCCTCGATTTCGGGGCCTGACAATCTTATTTGGCACTGGTCCGCCAACGGTGTTTACTCCGTAAAATCAAGCTACAAACTCATTATAGAACGTTGGGTTCTACTTAATCAAACGGAGAGTTGTATCGATTGGCAACGAATTTGGAAAGCAAACATCCCTTACAAGGTTAGATTCTTTGCATGGCGAACCCTTCGTGGCGTTATCCCCACTCGTTTTGCTCTACAACAAAGAGGGTTGAATGTTTCTCCTCTTTGTCCGCTGTGCCATCGAAATATCGAAAATACTTGGCACACATTCATCGGGTGCCGTACAGCGAGACCAGTATGGATTGAATCGAACCTTTGGGACTCCGTGGATCAGGTTATTGATAATTCCGATTCCTTCTCTGATTTGATGTGCAGGCTCCTTCAGGATCTGCCACGACTTGAAGGTGATCGGTTTCTTATGATCTTATGGAGTTTATGGAGTCGAAGGAACGATATTTTATGGAACGACGGCCCTCGTGACCCGGGTTCGGTAGTTCGACGTGCCAACAATATCCTTTTGGATTGGCATACTTCTAGGGGCCTCTTACCTTCGGACCAAGCATAAAATATACCACCTTCCATCTCTAAATGGCACCCCCTAGAAGAGGATTCCTTAAATGTAACGTTGATGCCGCCATCTTTGAAAGCTCTAGTTCGGTGGGTTTCGGTGCTATTTTCAGAGACTGTAAAGGCACTTTCATCTCGACAAAGGCAACTCCTTGTCCGTCCATCCCTTCGGTCCATGAATGTGAGGCGTATGCGCTTAGAGATGCCATTTTATGGGCGCAGGATCGGGGCTTTGCCAATGTCATTTTCAAAACAGATGCCAAAATTGTTGCGGACGCCATCTATGACCCAAGTGTTGACATCTCAGAATTTGGAGACATTATCACTGACATTCGTCGTCTTCTTGGCAATCATGGAAACTACTCGGTCCATGCGATTGGGAGACAAGCCAACGAGGCGGCTCACTTAATTGCGAGACACACTCATTTTTTAGCTTGTCCTAAAGTTTTTGATGTAATTCCGTCTTTCATTTCTCATTGTATCAGCGACTTTTGTACCGACCATTTTATTAATTAAACACTAAAGGGTAACTTAGTAATTTTACATGTTTTGACAACTCATAAACCTCTCTCTATATCTTTCCATATCTATACCTTTCCATATCTCACGGCATCAATTATTCTCTCTATCATATCTCACCAACAATCAACCCTAAAAAAGAGTTTATCTCTTTGCCTCTCCCTCAATCCCACCGGCGGCGTAAAGTAGTATCCTTCATCCAGCACCAAGCAGTGGAAATGGCGCCACCAAGCAAACCCATCTGCAGTGCCATGCTGGTTTATTTGAATTTTTTTGGCCATTCTATTAATTGGTTTCTTATTTAATGCGGTGCTCCATGTCATAATTTCTGAATTGAAGTGTATCATGTTTGGTGCAAGTTACCCTTGCTGGTGTAGCTTGTGCACTGTGAAAATGTTTGGCCAAAAACACAAAATAGTTTTTTTCTTCTTCTTAACAATGCCTAAGTAAAAGGAAAAAGCTTGCTTCAAAAAAAAAGGAAAAGGCTTGCTTCAAAAAAAAGGAAAAGGCTAAAAAGTGTTTAATGAAGGATTTTAGAAACACATTGAAATCTCAAAGAATCAAAAGGGGATTCACGAGTCCAGACTCCAGATTGAGATATTGGCACAACAGTCCGGCTTAAGAAGTTGGAAGCACCAGTAGTTTGATGTGTTTTGGGTATCACAATGGAAGTTATGTATTTTGAGTATCACAATAGTATTTATGTGTTTTGGGTATCACAATGCCTAGGTTTTTGTCGGAGAGATGAGAGATGAGAGATGAGAGAGGAGAGATGATATTTTTAAAATACCCCAAATGCCCTTTAATTGAAAATTTAAATCAAATTACCAAAATTATTAATTTCCTAATTTATCGTTTGATTTGTGGTTGAGATTGGATCGCACAGTTATCACAGATAACTTAGTTCTCCCTTGAATGGCCCCTATATATATATATATATATATATAAAATATAGGGAAATGTTCATTTGAGAAGTGCTAAATATATGAGAAACAAAGAAGTGATCTTAGCCATTCATTCGGTCAAGATCGGCGGCTTTGACCGAGAAACAACGGATAATTTCTCGCGTTGTCTGCATGTGATCTGCACAAGATAGAGGGGTAGTTTCGTAAAAATATGCGGGACGAGTTCATATATGAATCTGTGTGATTCACATATGAACTATACGTTCATATATGAACCTTTGTAATTCACATATGAACTATTTTTAACTAATTCATATATGAACCTTTGTGATTCATATATGAACCTTTGTGTTCATATATGAACCTTTGTGTTCATATATGATTCAGTTAATTAGTTCATATAAGAATTAATTAAAAAAATTCATATATGAATCACAAAGGTTCATATATGAATCAGTTAATTGGTTTAACTGATTCATATATAAACCTATAGTTAATTAGTTTCATATATGAAACATAAAGGTTCATATATGAATCAATTAATTGGTTCTCTGATTTATATATGAACCTACAGTTAATTAGTTTCATATATGAAACACAAAGGTTCATATATGAATTAGTTAAAAAGAGTTCATATGTGAATTACATGGGTTCACATATGGACAAATAGTTCATATGTGAATCACACAGGTTCATATATGAACTCGTCCCGTGTTTTTGTAAAAGTTACGAAACTGCCCTTCTATTTTTGGAACAACCGCAACTTTTGACCAGTCAAAGCCGCAACTTTTGACCAATTAAAACCGATCTTGACCGAATAAATGGCCAAGATTATTTCTCTACTTCTCATATATTTAGCACTTCTCAAATGAACCCAAGACTATTTATATTATATTATATTATATATATATATATTAGTTTTTAAAGAAAAATGTAAAAATAATAATAAATCACAGGGACCACTTTCAAAGATTTCTATAAATCATAGCATGGACGGACCCAGTCAAGGGCACACGGTGGCACATGCCACCGTATTATTTCTCCGACGAAAGGTATAATTTTTTGGTTTCGTGAAACAACAACATCGTTTTAGGAGGTGCTACCGTATTCTTTTGGAAGTGCAATCGTACCTCGTAATCAACCAATCAACCAAAAAACTCTTGAAATCAACCAAAAAAATCTTCCGAAATCAACCAAAAATATCGAAAAAGTCACTCGAAATCGATAAAAAAAACTTAAAAAAAAAATCCTAAAATCAAGTCAAAAACTTTAAAAATCACTTGAAAACGCCGAAATTTGGCTAAAAACACATCGGTCGATATTGAACGTTGGTAAAAAAGATATACATGTCGATAAAAAGCGTATCAAAAAATATGGTGCCACCGTATGAGAAAGTTTTTGGGTCCGTCCCTGAACCATAGAGACCAAATATAGAGTTGAAACCCATCATGTGCAAGGCACATGATGCCACTAACCTTTCAAACTTAACGGTGTTAGTGTTAAAGGACCCTAGCCATAATATATTGCATACCACATGGACCATATCTAAGTTAATGCCAAAAATCGTCCAGAAGGATAACTTAAGGTTGATTGTGGAGCTTAACAACTAAAGATAGAAATCGTTCGACAAAGCTATGCGACTTAAGACAAAAACTGTAAATGAGACGAAAGATTTTGGTGACGCGGGAAAAACCTCAACGTGGAAAATCCCGCGAACGATAGTAGAAGTCGTCGCTGCACTATGGTAGCCAAACATGGGCGATGTCCTTATGTTTCAGGTGTCGAGAGTACAATGGTTACAATACAAATGAAAGAAAGACTTTAAATGTAAAGTAAACAGGTATGTCGTATATAAAAACGAGGGTGTCGTGCGTAGAAGTAAAGCGTCGTGCGTCGTATGTTCGAGAGAATACTTCTTCGTTTGAGAGCTTTTAGTACGCTGTAGGTGTTCTTGGGGATCCAGTTATGCGCAACTGGAGATGGAGCCTTTGTTTATATAATCTTCGTAGCTTTAATTGACTCCATAAAGGCTTTGAATAACGGTCGTAACGGTTGCTGGAATTAATGCTCGTAATTAACCTTGTCGGTTATGTATGTTAGCCATTAATGTCATTGATCCTGCATTAAACAGAGAAAAACATAACAGTTGTGTCATACGTTAGTCGGTCGAGGTTGTGAGGTGTGTTACGACGATCGAGTGTCGTGAGTAACTTTCGATTTAAACATTGATCAATCAATAAAGTGTTTATGATTTTTATCTTATCACAAGAAAGTGTAATAAATGCTTTCCCTTTTTTGGTCGTGGTCGAAACTAGTGAAATTTTACCCAAACAGTTTGCCCCCAAAATTTAAAATGAAAAAGCCATTTTCAAGTTTGAATTTTAAATTTTCGTCAGAAAGAGGTCTTTGTTTGAAAGAATGTCCAGGGATATGACACGTGTCGATTTGAACTATGGAAGTTGAGGAATCGATAAGATCGTGACGTCATGCTGACGTGTGATCATGCTTAACATTTGTAATCGCCAGGTGTCGACGATCTGTCGAGCTTTAGAAAAGGCATCGACACGTGTCGATCATCGAGCGACTCGACCTGACACGATCGTTTACATAAATAGTGACCCTTGGTGGATCTTTTCCAGTTTACGTTTTCAGAGAGTTTTAGAGCGAGTTTTTCTTCCTGATTTCTTGCCATTTTTCAGCGACCACCTTCCAAACCTGCAACAATCTTAATTCGATTTAGAATCTTCGAGGTTTAGAGCGCCTACTTAAGGTACGACTTTCATCCCTTTGTATGCGTCGTAAGTCTATTGCTAGGAAACCTAGGAGACACTGGGATCTTTTTGCTTTGAGTAATATTAAAATCTGGTTAACTGGTCTAGCCATGTCGACTGAACCCAAGAGTACTATTCAAGATCAAGATGATCTCGATTCTCTTAGAAAGTTAGCAAAAATCCATGCGGCGATTGCACTGAGGAGAGCCGGTCAGGTCCGTCCGGAGATGTGTCCCGACGGGCACTTCGTGATATATGAATACCCTTTTAAGATAGGTTTTGAGTGGCCCTACTCGCCTCTGGCCAAGGCATTTATGTGCGAGTTTGACCTATCGCCGGGTGTTGGTCCCGAAAGGCCTATACAAGTTTGTAGAAGGGGGGGGGGGGTTGAATACAAACACACTATTTTACTTTTCTAAATTGTTTATTGATAAATCATTAACAATTTACAGCTTGTTGCGGAAACAAGATTAAGGATAAACCTAAATCTAAACAAGTTGGAACACTAAGGTTTCTTGCACTAAGAAAGATAAAGAGATTACTAATAAAATCCTATCTTGAGAGAGATTTGAACTTGTCCAGAGTTAGCAAGTTACTTCAAATGAAGTGAGTTCATCTCTTTATATACTGCATGCATTTAATGCAATTCATTATACACTTTACACGTGTCATCAGCGGATTGGTTGCATGTCATTGACCTTGGTTGACAACCTTAGTAGCCGTAAAGATGAACAGTGTAGTATCAGAGTGGTTGTACGATTTCAGATTTTCGGAGGTTCTTTTCTGACATTTCGTACGGTGGCGTGCAAGGGAGGTTAAGACAAAAGTACTTTGTACGGAGGACTTCATGATCAGCTTTCGTGGATTCAGCGATTACCATTCACTATTCAGCGAATGATAAAGTTCAGCGATAGCTGAAGTCTTGTACTTGATACTTCACGTTGAGTGGACAAATCTGAGTCTTCGCTGATCCGCATCAGTTCATTAGTAGACTTGTCGCTGGTTCTTGAGCTTGATCTTCGACTTCAGCGTAGAACCTTTGTTGACGTGAAACTTGTCTTCAGGGATCATAAGTAAACAACTAACTTATCAGCGATCACCATAAGGACTGAACAGACTCAGAGCATTATGGTGAACAGTGTTCGCTGAATGTTTAATTTAAAGAGTGAGAGTTCCTATCAGCGGTACTGTAAGATCTTAGTACTTATCAGCGATAGTGAAACTCTGATACATATTGATTACTTACAATTTTCACTAAGTATTTAAGAGAGGGTCATTATCAAATCACTGAGGGTTTGGATCAACAATCTCCCCCTATTTGATTATGACATAGCAACAAAGAAAATTGCTATTAAATGAAAACATAAGGATAAAAAGAACTCATAAAATATTTGTACCTTTTACTATTTTCTGGGATCTTTTCAGTACTGATGGAGTAAAGTACATTCGCTGAAATCTTTCTTTAAATCTTTGAATCAGGTTACAATGAAGAACAGAAAGATTATAAGTACAAGCGAAATAAATTACAAGTACAGAAGGATAACTGATACAATAGAGAAAAAGGAGATTATATCAGTTTTCAAAAGGTTCTTCCTTAATGAGAAGTTCATCAAGGGTCGTCTTTTCAGTGGGAATCATCCAGTCAGGAACCGTTATACCTCGTTTTCTTTTATTCAGCGCTTCTTGAAAAATCAAGGGTTTTAGGTGTCGTGCCTGAATGTCCTTTCTGAAGTCACACCAGTAGATAAGATCTCTGAGCTGTTCGATTGGAGTGATTGGGAGCTCAGCGATCCGTTGAAAGCATTTACGTCCGTCGTAGTCAAGAAAGAATATCCCATAAGGATTACTGATGACTTTACCAGGGACGAAAAGTTCACATGGTGGCAAAGAGATGTCAAGGGCAGATAGATCAGGATCAGGACCAAGCACTTCAGCGCGAGAGAAACCAATTCCAGTTTCATTTCGTATGACAGGTCCTGAGTTTGAATCTTGACGTTTCTTCCTTGGAGAGCCTCATTTTCTTTTCGGCTTTAGATCAGGAACAGGAGGAATATCCACACAAGAAGATATCAAGTCGATCTGTCTGTTTATCATCTTTTCGAAATGATTCTTGTACTTAGATTGTGATGGTTGGATAGCTAACCTCATCTCCAGCCATTCAGAGAGACCATACCTTTTTACAGTGTCAGCGCGAAAGGTTTCAGATGTGCCATCTTCTCTGAACAGTTTGATGTCAACAATAGGTACTCCGATTGAGGTTCTTCCAGAGATGAATACCTTGTTGATCTTCGCTGGACGATATCTGAAGTGAATTTCTCTTTACACCAGATCAAGGTGGTCTGAGAAACTTCAGTTTTCTTTTCCACGATCTTCTGGGCTTCTTCCCACAGCTTTCGTTGGATTTGAATGGGAACACGCTTCAGCTTGGGGTCTTTGACAGATTCTTGAGTGAGCTTGATGGCGTATTCTCTGTCTTTCTCTTCAGCTTCCTTCCTTTCAGCAATGAGGCGTTCAGCTCTAAGGTGGTCCTGATATTCAGCTTTTGAAATTCTGAACTTGGGAGGAACTGACGGCAGTTGATCAGGCCTTAGAATGATTCGCTGATCCTCGAATCGCTTTATTATTTCTTCTCTTCTCTTTTGATCCTCTTTACTCAGCCTTTGAGGAACTGAGGAAGGTCTTTTATTGTGCGAGAGAGGTTGTTCTTCTGGTTCATCAGTCTCAGAGATCAAGTCCAAGACTGGGATTATTTCATCAGCAGCAGCTGGCTTTATTTGTGAAGTCGCAACAGTGGAACCTTCAGCGACATCCTCAAACAGGGGAGAGGACTAGCTGAAACGCAGCGATCTTACAGATAAGAACTGGGTAGAAGAACTTGGGTAGAAAAGATAGAAAAATAATGTGGATGTGGAGAGAGGTTTGTGGAGTAGAGAACTGATTGAGTATTGAGATGTTCAGGGAAGGAAAAAGTAAAGTTTTAGTGTACCTGACAAACCGGCTTTTCAAATAGGATCGCTAGATTTTCATCTTCAGCGAGGCCTTTGTCTTTGCTTTTCTCAGCGCCAGAGGCTGAGGGCTTTGTCTTTGTCTTCTCCCCTGATGGTTCTTTTATTGAGATTCCTTTAAGAGCTTTGATCCTTGGGGCAGGTTTGACGATAAAGAAATCATCGTCATCTTCATCATCATCATCATCCTTTCTTGGAGAGAAGGATGGTTTGTCGTCAGGGATGTCGATGTCTTCATCTTCTTCTGCTTCGGATTCCTCAGCATCTTCTTCGAGTTGCTCCCCCTCAGATACAGAGGCGAGCTTCTCGGTTCCCTCAGGGTTTTCATCTCCCTGAGGTCCAGTGGTCAGATCTTCATTCATCTCTCCCCTGATAGATTCATCATGGGAAAGGTCTTCAGCGCTCTTGTTCAGATCTTCAGCGCTTTTCTCAAGATTCTCCCTGGAATGTTCAGCGCTCTTCTCCCCCTCTTTCTCATGATGACTGGGGGAGGAATGGGCAGACTCAGCATTGGTGTTATCTCTGTCTTCTGGGCCAGAGATTTTCACACAATCTTCAAGCTTTGCTATTCTGTCTTCTAGGCCAGAAATAGCAGGCGTGATTTTCCTCAGCTCTGTGCGATCCTCCTCTGTGAAAGATTCCAAAATAGGGACAGGGGCAGGAGCAGGAGCTGGACTATTTGCCTTGTTTACCAGTGTCTCGATCATCGTCTTCATAGAACCAACGTCGGTCTTTACAGAGCCTAAGTCAGTCTTGACCTCTGACATATCACCCTCGAGTTTTGCAACCGATGTCTTCAGCGTTGTTACTTCGCTGGACATGGTCGAAACTGATGTTTTGAGGCTTGTGTAGTCAGAGTAGATGTCACAGAGCACCTTGGCAAAATCGCTGAGCGTCTTATCAAGACTCTTGATGTCTTTAGTGGAAGCTTTCTTCTCCACCACCGTTGTCAGCTTTGTCAAATTCTCCCCAGCGTTTGATACAGCTGTTGAGTTGTTGGAGACTGTGGTGGTGAGATTGGACAGCTTTGTTTCCACGGACTTCAGAGAGGCGTTGATGTCTCCCAAATTAGGACCTGTAACATATAAGTACTTGTGAACAAAGGAAAGCTCAGAAGTTTCAGGTTTAGTTACAGTGTTTAAGGTGGGATTTGTACCTGCAGGAGGATTGATGAACTCGTCAAAGTTGAAGGTTCCTGAATAGTGTTCCATATCCTCTTCGAAAGTACGGTGAGGTATGGTGAACTCTGCAGGTCCTTTCTTCAACATTTGTTGAGAAGCATCAGCAGCGGCTTCTGGAATGATGGCATCTCCAGTGTTCGCTGGAGGAGTGTCCAAATGAGTGGAGGGAGAAGCGAAGGTTAAGATTGGGGTTCGGGTTCTGAGTTCAGCGTTGGAATCGCTGACAATCACTTCATCAGTCTTTTGAGAGACTGAGGGAGGTTGGGTAGGTTCCAAGTTTCTAACCTCAGCGTTTGGAGACGCTGAAGTCTGGATTGGAGGGATGGCTTGCACGGGTGTGGCAGAGCGTACCACGGAACTTTCCTTCAGCTCTTCAGAATGAGCTGAGGAGTCTTCAGCATGGAATTGCTGGGGTTGCTCCTTGGTTTTCTTGATCCTTTTTGAATCAAGTTGGGTGTGTGAGGGTTTCTTTTTCTTATAAGGAGATGATTTTGTGGCCGGGGTATCAGCGATGGGTATTGTCGCTGAAGGAGCCACAGAAAGCGGAGAATTTAGAAGAGTGAGAAGAGTAGAGAGACGTACCTCATTGGCGACAGGCTTGAAGTCGAGAACCTTAGGGCCAATCTGAGAAAGTTTCAGATCACCCTCTTCAGGATAGCTGTCCTTCAGGCCATATTGAAAGATGGCGCTGATGAATCGTGGGTAAGGAACCCATGCTGGTCTGTCAGCGGCAGAATCGACACGTTGAATCAGGTCTTCATAAATAATGGAGGCCCAGTCAATATTTAGACCTTTCAGCAGTGCGTATCCCATGGACTGCTGAGGTTGGGCGGCTTGATCAGAAGATCCGGATTTTGCTGTCATGCAGCTGATCAGGTGAGCGAAGATGAAATTCATCTCGCTGGGCATCTTGGATTTCTTTATCAGCGTCAGTTTCTTCTCAGGCTTCTTGTCCCTTCCAATATCCCAGATATAACCCATTGCGTCAAGGAAAGCAATGATTGCTTCTCTGTCAGCATGCTTTTTATGGTCAGGGAATGGAATGAAGGGTTTTTCTTTGGAGGCATTTGGGAAGTTTAGGGCTTTGCGGATAATGGCTGGTGTAATCTTGATGGTGCCATACTCAGTATCGCTGAGTATGCAGTCTATGGTTTTGGATGGATCTTTGGCAGAGGGTAGCTCAGTGTGTCTGGCAGAGTACCAGAACTGGGATAAGAGCCGCTGACTGGCAGGAGGTGTTATGGTCAGGGCTGTGTAGATGGGGCTGTTCTTCAGAAAACTTACAGCATCGTCCAGATGTGATACTTGCTTCCGAGGAGGAAACTCGAGAAGAGCTGAGAGGTTGTTGGCCTTAGTCCAATCAAGTTGATCTAGCTCGAACTTAACCTGGGGGGCTTTGAAGATTTCCATTTCCTCAGAGTCAGTGGAGATGGACTCAGCGGTAACATTCAGCTTTGAAGATGCCATATCACTGTTTTATCAGTTCAACCAAAGATGTTAACAAATAAGAATTATCTTAATGTGGAAAGAAATTTCCGTTAAGATATTTCGAATCTTGTCCATTTCATTCAGACAAAAAATGTCTTAATGAAGATTAGGGTTTTTCTTGATTTTGAAATGAAATGTAAAACCCATAAAGTCTTGTATTCCAGTTTCTAAAGGAAAATGGATACGAATGAAGAACAAGTTTAAGATTTAGATTTAAAACTTGAAGAACAACCATGAAATGGTTGTGTTCATAAAACCATGAAAGAAATGATTTTATTTTATAAAGTTCTTTTGTTTGATCTTGTTAAAACAAAGAGAAGATCGAAAACAAGTTATACGCATTTGATAAAAGATAAGAACATATTAACCTTGAAGTTTTGATAAAGAAGATGATGAACAGTTCTTGAGGTTTTTGAGAGCACAAATGCAACAGAGAATTCTTTTCTTGCGGAGAAAGATTGTTCGCGTAAAAGACAAATATAAACCAAGAGTTGTTTATATAGGGATTTTTAGAGAGAGAAAACCTTGAGCGGGAAAAGGTTTTCATCATGACACGGACACGTGTTTGCATTTGATTGGAAGATTGAACAAAACGTGCAAACGTGTGTCAGAAAGAAATCGTGCCGAGTGTTATCCGTTGCAATGACGTCACAACTGTCCTTTCACATTCTTCTAGGATGTCTCTGAGGTTTTGAAAACTCAGGGACTCTTTTGAAAAATATGAAGCACTGAATAGAAAATGTCAGTGAAGATTTAAGGAAATTTTCAAAATATCGCTGTTAAGGAAGAGATATTCAGCGATGCAATTTATTTTGAAATCTTGCATTTTCATGCGATTGTCAGAGAGAGAAAACATACCTGGATATCAGTTTAACCAAGTTTATTCAGAGAGAAGATGATGAAATGGATTATATAAGTTGATTTTATCCCGAAGGCTATACACGATTGTATAAACGTATCGTTGATTAAATGTGAACCGCTGAAGATTTTATCCTTCAAAGTTCAGCATTCCAAGCTCGCTGATGAGAAAGTTGAATCTTGTCTCATCAAGAGGTTTGGTAAACAAATCAGCTAACTGATAATCAGTTGGGATAAAATGAAGTTCTATATCACCATCATCACATGATCTCTGATAAAATGATATCTGATTTCTATGTGTTTTGTCTTTGAGTGTAGCACTGGATTGTTTGCTATAGCGATGGCACTTGTGCTGTCGCAATAGATTGGAATTTTGGAGAGCTGAAGATCATAGTCTAGTAGCTGATTTCTCATCCACAAGACTTGAGAACAGCAGCTTCCAGCGGCTACATACTCAGCTTCAGCTGTGGAAGTGGACACTGAGTTTTGCTTCTTACTTGTCCAACTTACCAGCTTTCCACCCAGGAGCTGACATCCTCCTGTGGTGCTTTTCCTATCCATTTTGCAACCTGCAAAATCACTGTCTGAATAGGCGGTTAGATCGAATCCCGAGTCTTTGGGATACCAAAGACCTAGATTCGCTGTTCCCTTAAGATATCGAAAGATTCGCTTTACAGCTTTCATATGGGATATCTTAGGTTCAGCTTGATATCGTGCGCACAGACATGTTGCAAACATAATATCGGGTCGGCTAGCTGTAAGATACAGTAGTGAGCCGATCATCCCACGGTACAGCGTGACATTGACAGGAACACCCTTTGTGTCCTTATCAAGTATCAGCGGTGGTGCCATAGGGGTTTTCATAGCTGAACTTTCAGTTAAATCGAATTTCTTCAGCATATCTTTAACATACTTTCCCTGATTTATAAAAGTTCCTTTTTCTGTTTGCTTAATCTGAAGACCAAGGAAATATGTTAGTTCACCCATCATGCTCATTTTATACTCATCTTTCATTCTATCAGCGAAACGAGTACAAAGCTCAGGGTTAGTAGAACCAAATATAATGTCATCAACATATATTTGAACTAAAATGATATGACCTTTCACTTTTCTAAAAAACAAAGTTTTGTCAATTTTACCTCGCTCAAATTTTTCAATATGGAGATAAGTAGAGAGAGTATCATACCATGCACGTGGAGCTTGCTTTAAGCCATAAAGTGCCTTGTCCAGTTTATACACATAACCTGGACGCTTAGGATCTGAGAATCCTGGAGGTTGTTCCACATACACTTCTTCATTCAGCTTTCCATTTAGAAACGCTGACTTAACATCCATCTGATGTACAGTGAAGTTTTTGTGTACATCATATGCTAAGAAAAGACGAATGGATTCAAGTCTTGCTACTGGAGCAAAAGTTTCGTCATAATCTATGCCTTCCTCTTGTCTGTATCCCTGAGCAACAAGACGAGCTTTGTTGCGAGTTACAGTACCATGTTCGTCCAACTTGTTTCGATAGACCCATTTAGTGCCTATCACCGTTTTGTCAGTTGGTCTACGAACAAGTTTCCAAACTTTGTTTCTTTCGAATTCAGTCAGCTCTTCTTGCATAGCGCTGACCCAGTTTGGATCTCTGAGGGCATCATCTATTTTCTTTGGTTCAGTTAGAGAAATAAAGTTAACAAATAAACAAATATTACCTGCACTTCTACGGGTCTGAATACCAGCGTTGGGATCACCAAGAATTTGATCGATTGGGTGATTTATAGTCCATCGCTGAGCCGGAGCATACGTCGCTGACTCAGTCTGAACTGGAGAAACTGAAGATGAGGCTTCAGCTACTTCTGGATTATCAGCTAAGAGAGGAATGTTTGCATTTGCCACTTCATTCACTGATTGCTGAGAAATAGATGGAATTTCTGAGACATTTGGATCAACTGCAGGTATAGCGTTTATAGGAACAGCTGAGACCCAAGATGTTTCAGCTTCACTATTTTGCATATTTGTAATGATAGAAGGACCATCATTTTCTACGGTGTGAGCATGAGGAGTGGGAATATCTTCTGAATCACCAAGATGAGAAAACATCCATTGATTCAGTTCTTCTGTATCAGCGTTCGGTTTAGAGTTCGCTGAACGGGATTCGTCAAACGTGACGTGAATAGTTTCTTCTACAGTTTGTCTTCTTCGGTTGAAGACTCTGAAGGCTTTGGAAACTGAGGAGTATCCAAGAAAGATTCCATCATCAGCCTTAGGATCAAACTTTCCAAGGGCATCTCTGTTGTTCAGTATGAAACACTGACATCCAAAGATGTGAAGAAAGCTGATTGAAGGCTTTCTCCCATGAAAAAGTTCATAGGCTGTCTTTTTGAATCTTTTAACTATCAGCGACCTGTTTTGCGTAAAACAAGCAGTGTTGACAGCTTCTGCCCAAAACTGAGTAGGCAGGTGAGAATCGCTGAGCATTGAACGTGCAGCTTCAATAATTGTTCTATTTCTTCTTTCAGCGACTCCATTTTGTTGTGGTGTTCTCACCGCCGAAAAGTTGTGAGAAATACCCTTGCTCTCAAGGAAGGAATCAAGAGAACTGTTTTTGAATTCAGTTCCATGATCACTCCTTATTGAGCGAACAGTCATATTGTTCAGAGTTTCCATCTTCCGAACAAAGGTGATGAGTTCTTCAGGGGTGTCACTCTTAGAACGGAGAAACATTACCCATGTGTAACGAGAGAATTCATCAACTATGACCAGCGTATATTTCTTTCCAGCGATGGATTGTTTGTTAACGGGGCCAAACAAATCCATATGGAGTAGTTGTAGAGGAGATGACACTGAGGAAACTTGCTTTGACTTAAAGCTTGCCTTGGTCTGCTTCCCTTTTTCACACGCTGAACATAAAGACTCTTTGGCGTATGAATGTTGAGGTAGACCAGTGACTAACTCTTTGGAGGAAAGAGTATTCAGCGTCTTGAAGTTGAGATGTGAGAGCCTTTTGTGCCATAGCCAGTTAACATCAGAAGATGCTTTTGATAAGAAACAGGAGTTCTCAGTGGTTGTTGAGTCCATGTTTATAACGTAAACATTTTCCAAACGATAACCGCTGAGAGCTATCTTCTCCTTTTTGTCAGAGACAAAGCAGGATTCCTTAGTGAAAATCACTTTGTTATCCATGTCGCAAAGCTGACTGATGCTTAGAAGATTATGCTTCAGCCCTTCAACATATGCGACTCTTCTGAAGGATGTTGTACCATTTGAAAGTACACCATACCCTCGGGTGTGTCCTTTTCCATTTCCACCGAACGTCACAGAGGGACCCTTCTCTTCCTTGTATTCAGCGAGCAGGTGTCTAGAGCATCCGCTATCGAGATACCAGATACCCTTCTTAACCTGCAATACAAAGGAAGATTAGTTTTGCTTGGGTACCCACTTCACCATGTATACGCGTTTGTCAGTGGAAGTAGTTGGAATGGGTTCAGCAGTCTTCGCAGCATTTGAAGATTCAGCTTTGTCTTTCTTCACTTTGGTCAATTTCTTGACCTCAGCGGTAGGAGTCACCTTGACCTGAATTGCAACTGGTTTGGTCTTCTTGGGTGCTATCTTCACCTTAGCTATCTTATCAGCTTTGGTGGCTGTGGGACACTTACTTGCAATATGATCGGTAAGTCCACAGTGATAACATTTCCTATAACTAAAATTAGTTCTAGGACCACTTGTGTGCTGAGCGTTTAATTTGGAATTAGAAGTACCAGCACCAAGTACACTATTGGTTTTTGAAATAGGACGAACATTCAGTTCTTCAGATTTCTTACCAAGGACATCTACTCTGAGTCTAGGAGTAGGTCGCTGAACTGATCCAGAGGTCTGATTTCTAGAACCAGATGAATGAATCACTAAGGCTTTGGAAGCATTCAGCTTAGGTACTAAGGTACCCTTCTGAGGATTTTGATAAATAACAATTCCTTTACCTTTGTCTTTAGAGACAGAGGTAGGTTTTGAATAAACCATTTTCTCCTTACCTTTTGAGGAGGTAGGAGTTTCCTCAGGGATTGGTGTAACCAACGAGGAGTACTGAGATGATGAAGTGTCAGCGACTGAGGATACGAACGTTCCAAATTTAAGCATTGAACGTTCAGTGGTTGGTTTTGGAGTATCATACTTATAACCCAGACCACGTTTATCACTCAGAGGAATCTGAGCCTTAATTATCTCAGTGATCTTTGTTGAAGAATTACACCATCCTTCAACAGTAGCTTGTTCGGCTTTTAATGCAGCGATAGCTTCTGCTCGTTCGATTTTGACTAGCTGATTTAAATAGACTTGATCTTTAAAATCATCTTCAATTTTAGAAAGCTTTTCTATTTGAAGGTGGCAGTTTTTAAGCTTTTCAGCGAGATCAAGATTTTGGTTTTCAACCACAGCTTTGCCGTTCATGGCTTCGTATAAACTTCTAGTCAGTAGATCGATTTTACGGAGACTATCAGCTTCATCAATATTTGCAATATTGGTAAAGAAGGAAGGTGATACCTGAATGGCAGATGTTGAAGTGGAGGGAATGTCTGAACTTTCTTCCTCTTCTTCAATCTTTGCCATGAGACATTGATTTGCTTCATCATCTTCAGAATCAGATGATGAGGCTTCTTCATCAGAAGCAGCCCAATCATAGTCAGCCATCAGGCCTTTTCCTTTCTTCTTAAAGCTTTTCAGCTTTGCATACTTCTCCTTCAGCTTTGAGTATTTGTCATCTTTATTCCTTGGAACAAAGGATTTCTTTGTAAAAGCTGAAGGTCTCATGATTTTCTTTGCAAGAGAACTATTGTCTATATAATTTGTGTTTGTGTGGGAGGCCATTTTCAGATAATAGCAAGGAAGAGAAATATCTTAGATTAGATCTTGTTTATGAGATTAAACAAATCTGCTCTGATACCACTTGTTGGTCCCGAAAGGCCTATACAAGTTTGTAGAAGGGGGGGGGGGGGGGGTTGTATACAAACACACTATTTTACTTTTCTAAATTGTTTATTGATAAATCATTAACAATTTACAGCTTGTTGCGGAAACAATATTAAGGATAAACCTAAATCTAAACAAGTTGGAACACTAAGGTTTCTTGCACTAAGAAAGATAAAGAGATTACTAATAAAATCCTATCTTGAGAGAGATTTGAACTTGTCCAGAGTTAGCAAGTTACTTCAAATGAAGTGAGTTCATCTCTTTATATACTGCATGCATTTAATGCAATTCAGTATACACTTTACACGTGTCATCAGCGGATTGGTTGCATGTCATTGACCTTGGTTGACAACCTTAGTAGCCGTAAAGATGAACAGTGTAGTATCAGAGTGGTTGTACGATTTCAGATTTTCGGAGGTTCTTTTCTGACATTTCGTACGGTGGCGTGCAAGGGAGGTTAAGACAAAAGTACTTTGTACGGAGGACTTCATGATCAGCTTTCGTGGATTCAGCGATTACCATTCACTATTCAGCGAATGATAAAGTTCAGCGATAGCTGAAGTCTTGTACTTGATACTTCACGTTGAGTGGACAAATCTGAGTCTTCGCTGATCCGCATCAGTTCATTAGTAGACTTGTCGCTGGTTCTTGAGCTTGATCTTCGACTTCAGCGTAGAACCTTTGTTGACGTGAAACTTGTCTTCAGGGATCATAAGTAAACAACTAACTTATCAGCGATCACCATAAGGACTGAACAGACTCAGAGCATTATGGTGAACAGTGTTCGCTGAATGTTTAATTTAAAGAGCGAGAGTTCCTATCAGCGGTACTGTAAGATCTTAGTACTTATCAGCGATAGTGAAACTCTGATACATATTGATTACTTACAATTTTCACTAAGTATCTAAGAGATGGTCATTATCAAATCACTGAGGGTTTGGATCAACAATCTCCCCCTATTTGATTATGACATAGCAACAAAGAAAATTGCTATTAAATGAAAACATAAGGATAAAAAGAACTCATAAAATATTTGTCCCTTTTACTATTTTCTGGGATCTTTTCAGTACTGATGGAGTAAAGTACATTCGCTGAAATCTTTCTTTAAATCTTTGAATCAGGTTACAATGAAGAACAGAAAGATTATAAGTACAAGCGAAATAAATTACAAGTACAGAAGGATAACTGATACAATAGAGAAAAAGGAGATTATATCAGTTTTCAAAAGGTTCTTCCTTAATGAGAAGTTCATCAAGGGTCGTCTTTTCAGTGGGAATCATCCAGTCAGGAACCGTTATACCTCGTTTTCTTTTATTCAGCGCTTCTTGAAAAATCAAGGGTTTTAGGTGTCGTGCCTGAATGTCCTTTCTGAAGTCACACCAGTAGATAAGATCTCTGAGCTGTTCGATTGGAGTGATTGGGAGCTCAGCGATCCGTTGAAAGCATTTACGTCCGTCGTAGTCAAGAAAGAATATCCCATAAGGATTACTGATGACTTTACCAGGGACGAAAAGTTCACATGGTGGCAAAGAGATGTCAAGGGCAGATAGATCAGGATCAGGACCAAGCACTTCAGCGCGAGAGAAACCAATTCCAGTTTCATTTCGTATGACAGGTCCTGAGTTTGAATCTTGACGTTTCTTCCTTGGAGAGCCTCTTTTTCTTTTCAGCTTTATATCAGGAACAGGAGGAATATCCACACAAGAAGATATCAAGTCGATCTGTCTGTTTATCAGCTTTTCGAAATGATTCTTGTACTTAGATTGTGATGGTTGGATAGCTAACCTCATCTCCAGCCATTCAGAGAGACCATACCTTTTTACAGTGTCAGCGCGAAAGGTTTCAGATGTGCCATCTTCTCTGAACAGTTTGATGTCAACAATAGGTACTCCGATTGAGGTTCTTCCAGAGATGAATACCTTGTTGATCTTCGCTGGATGATATCTGAAGTGAATTTCTCTTTACACCAGATCAAGGTGGTCTGAGAAACTTCAGTTTTCTTTTCCACGATCTTCTGGGCTTCTTCCCACAGCTTTCGTTGGATTTGAATGGGAACACGCTTCAGCTTGGGGTCTTTGACAGATTCTTGAGTGAGCTTGATGGCATATTCTCTGTCTTTCTCTTCAGCTTCCTTCCTTTCAGCAATGAGGCGTTCAGCTCTAAGGTGGTCCTGATATTCAGCTTTTGAAATTCTGAACTTGGGAGGAACTGACGGCAGTTGATCAGGCCTTAGAATGATTCGCTGATCCTCGAATCGCTTTATTATTTCTTCTCTTCTCTTTTGATCCTCTTTACTCAGCCTTTGAGGAACTGAGGAAGGTCTTTTATTGTGCGAGAGAGGTTGTTCTTCTGGTTCATCAGTCTCAGAGATCAAGTCCAAGACTGGGATTATTTCATCAGCAGCAGCTGGCTTTATTTGTGAAGTCGCAACAGTGGAACCTTCAGCGACATCCTCAAACAGGGGAGAGGACTAGCTGAAACGCAGCGATCTTACAGATAAGAACTGGGTAGAAGAACTTGGGTAGAAAAGATAGAAAAATAATGTGGATGTGGAGAGAGGTTTGTGGAGTAGAGAACTGATTGAGTATTGAGATGTTCAGGGAAGGAAAAAGTAAAGTTTTAGTGTACCTGACAAACCGGCTTTTCAAATAGGATCGCTAGATTTTCATCTTCAGCGAGGCCTTTGTCTTTGCTTTTCTCAGCGCCAGAGGCTGAGGGCTTTGTCTTTGTCTTCTCCCCTGATGGTTCTTTTATTGAGATTCCTTTAAGAGCTTTGATCCTTGGGGCAGGTTTGACGATAAAGAAATCATCGTCATCTTCATCATCATCATCATCCTTTCTTGGAGAGAAGGATGGTTTGTCGTCAGGGATGTCGATGTCTTCATCTTCTTCTGCTTCGGATTCCTCAGCATCTTCTTCGAGTTGCTCCCCCTCAGATACAGAGGCGAGCTTCTCGGTTCCCTCAGGGTTTTCATCTCCCTGAGGTCCAGTGGTCAGATCTTCATTCATCTCTCCCCTGATAGATTCATCATGGGAAAGGTCTTCAGCGCTCTTGTTCAGATCTTCAGCACTTTTCTCAAGATTCTCCCTGGAATGTTCAGCGCTCTTCTCCCCCTCTTTCTCATGATGACTGGGGGAGGAATGGGCAGACTCAGCATTGGTGTTATCTCTGTCTTCTGGGCCAGAGATTTTCACACAATCTTCAAGCTTTGCTATTCTGTCTTCTAGGCCAGAAATAGCAGGCGTGATTTTCCTCAGCTCTGTGCGATCCTCCTCTGTGAAAGATTCCAAAATAGGGACAGGGGCAGGAGCAGGAGCTGGACTATTTGCCTTGTTTACCAGTGTCTCGATCATCGTCTTCATAGAACCAACGTCGGTCTTTACAGAGCCTAAGTCAGTCTTGACCTCTGACATATCACCCTCGAGTTTTGCAACCGATGTCTTCAGCGTTGTTACTTCGCTGGACATGGTCGAAACTGATGTTTTGAGGCTTGTGTAGTCAGAGTAGATGTCACAGAGCACCTTGGCAAAATCGCTGAGCGTCTTATCAAGACTCTTGATGTCTTTAGTGGAAGCTTTCTTCTCCACCACCGTTGTCAGCTTTGTCAAATTCTCCCCAGCGTTTGATACAGCTGTTGAGTTGTTGGAGAGTGTGGTGGTGAGATTGGACAGCTTTGTTTCCACGGACTTCAGAGAGGCGTTGATGTCTCCCAAATTAGGACCTGTAACATATAAGTACTTGTGAACGAAGGAAAGCTCAGAAGTTTCAGGTTTAGTTACAGTGTTTAAGGTGGGATTTGTACCTGCAGGAGGATTGATGAACTCGTCAAAGTTGCAGGTTCCTGAATAGTGTTCCATATCCTCTTCGAAAGTACGGTGAGGTATGGTGAACTCTGCAGGTCCTTTCTTCAACATTTGTTGAGAAGCATCAGCAGCGGCTTCTGGAATGATGGCATCTCCAGTGTTCGCTGGAGGAGTGTCCAAATGAGTGGAGGGAGAAGCGAAGGTTAAGATTGGGGTTCGGGTTCTGAGTTCAGCGTTGGAATCGCTGACAATCACTTCATCAGTCTTTTGAGAGACTGAGGGAGGTTGGGTAGGTTCCAAGTTTCTAACCTCAGCGTTTGGAGACGCTGAAGTCTGGATTGGAGGGATGGCTTGCACGGGTGTGGCAGAGCGTACCACGGAACTTTCCTTCAGCTCTTCAGAATGAGCTGAGGAGTCTTCAGCATGGAATTGCTGGGGTTGCTCCTTGGTTTTCTTGATCCTTTTGGAATCAAGTTGGGTGTGTGAGGGTTTCTTTTTCTTATAAGGAGAGGATTTTGTGGCCGGGGTATCAGCGATGGGTATTGTCGCTGAAGGAGCCACAGAAAGCGGAGAATTTAGAAGAGTGAGAAGAGTAGAGAGACGTACCTCATTGGCGACAGGCTTGAAGTCGAGAACCTTAGGGCCAATCTGAGAAAGTTTCAGATCACCCTCTTCAGGATAGCTGTCCTTCAGGCCATATTGAAAGATGTCGCTGATGAATCGTGGGTAAGGAACCCATGCTGGTCTGTCAGCGGCAGAATCGACACGTTGAATCAGGTCTTCATAAATAATGGAGGCCCAGTCAATATTTAGACCTTTCAGCAGTGCGTATCCCATGGACTGCTGAGGTTGGGCGGCTTGATCAGAAGATCCGATTTTTGCTGTCATGCAGCTGATCAGGTGAGCGAAGATGAAATTCATCTCGCTGGGCATCTTGGATTTCTTTATCAGCGTCAGTTTCTTCTCAGGCTTCTTGTCCCTTCCAATATCCCAGATATAACCCATTGCGTCAAGGAAAGCAATGATTGCTTCTCTGTCAGCATGCTTTTTATGGTCAGGGAATGGAATGAAGGGTTTTTCTTTGGAGGCATTTGGGAAGTTTAGGGCTTTGCGGATAATGGCTGGTGTAATCTTGATGGTGCCATACTCAGTATCGCTGAGTATGCAGTCTATGGTTTTGGATGGATCTTTGGCAGAGGGTAGCTCAGTGTGTCTGGCAGAGTACCAGAACTGGGATAAGAGCCGCTGACTGGCAGGAGGTGTTATGGTCAGGGCTGTGTAGATGGGGCTGTTCTTCAGAAAACTTACAGCATCGTCCAGATGTGATACTTGCTTCCGAGGAGGAAACTCGAGAAGAGCTGAGAGGTTGTTGGCCTTAGTCCAATCAAGTTGATCTAGCTCGAACTTAACCTGGGGGGCTTTGAAGATTTCCATTTCCTCAGAGTCAGTGGAGATGGACTCAGCGGTAACATTCAGCTTTGAAGATGCCATATCACTGTTTTATCAGTTCAACCAAAGATGTTAACAAATAAGAATTATCTTAATGTGGAAAGAAATTTCCGTTAAGATATTTCGAATCTTGTCCATTTCATTCAGACAAAAAATGTCTTAATGAAGATTAGGGTTTTTCTTGATTTTGAAATGAAATGTAAAACCCATAAAGTCTTGTATTCCAGTTTCTAAAGGAAAATGGATACGAATGAAGAACAAGTTTAAGATTTAGATTTAAAACTTGAAGAACAACCATGAAATGGTTGTGTTCATAAAACCATGAAAGAAATGATTTTATTTTATAAAGTTCTTTTGTTTGATCTTGTTAAAACAAAGAGAAGATCGAAAACAAGTTATACGCATTTGATAAAAGATAAGAACATATTAACCTTGAAGTTTTGATGAAGAAGATGATGAACAGTTCTTGAGGTTTTTGAGAGCACAAATGCAACAGAGAATTCTTTTCTTGCGGAGAAAGATTGTTCGCGTAAAAGACAAATATAAACCAAGAGTTGTTTATATAGGGATTTTTAGAGAGAGAAAACCTTGAGCGGGAAAAGGTTTTCATCATGACACGGACACGTGTTTGCATTTGATTGGAAGATTGAACAAAACGTGCAAACGTGTGTCAGAAAGAAATCGTGCCGAGTGTTATCCGTTGCAATGACGTCACAACTGTCCTTTCACATTCTTTTAGGATGTCTCTGAGGTTTTGAAAACTCAGGGACTCTTTTGAAAAATATGAAGCACTGAATAGAAAATGTCAGTGAAGATTTAAGGAAATTTTCAAAATATCGCTGTTAAGGAAGAGATATTCAGCGATGCAATTTATTTTGAAATCTTGCATTTTCATGCGATTGTCAGAGAGAGAAAACATACCTGGATATCAGTTTAACCAAGTTTATTCAGAGAGAAGATGATGAAATGGATTATATAAGTTGATTTTATCCCGAAGGCTATACACGATTGTATAAACGTATCGTTGATTAAATGTGAACCGCTGAAGATTTTATCCTTCAAAGTTCAGCATTCCAAGCTCGCTGATGAGAAAGTTGAATCTTGTCTCATCAAGAGGTTTGGTAAACAAATCAGCTAACTGATAATCAGTTGGGATAAAATGAAGTTCTATATCACCATCATCACATGATCTCTGATAAAATGATATCTGATTTCTATGTGTTTTGTCTTTGAGTGTAGCACTGGATTGTTTGCTATAGCGATGGCACTTGTGCTGTCGCAATAGATTGGAATTTTGGAGAGCTGAAGATCATAGTCTAGTAGCTGATTTCTCATCCACAAGACTTGAGAACAGCAGCTTCCAGCGGCTACATACTCAGCTTCAGTTGTGGAAGTGGACACTGAGTTTTGCTTCTTACTTGTCCAACTTACCAGCTTTCCACCCAGGAGCTGACATCCTCCTGTGGTGCTTTTCCTATCCATTTTGCAACCTGCAAAATCACTGTCTGAATAGGCGGTTAGATCGAATCCCGAGTCTTTGGGATACCAAAGACCTAGATTCGCTGTTCCCTTAAGATATCGAAAGATTCGCTTTACAGCTTTCATATGGGATATCTTAGGTTCAGCTTGATATCGTGCGCACAGACATGTTGCAAACATAATATCGGGTCGGCTAGCTGTAAGATACAGTAGTGAGCCGATCATCCCACGGTACAGCGTGACATTGACAGGAACACCCTTTGTGTCCTTATCAAGTATCAGCGGTGGTGCCATAGGGGTTTTCATAGCTGAACTTTCAGTTAAATCGAATTTCTTCAGCATATCTTTAACATACTTTCCCTGATTTATAAAAGTTCCTTTTTCTGTTTGCTTAATCTGAAGACCAAGGAAATATGTTAGTTCACCCATCATGCTCATTTTATACTCATCTTTCATTCTATCAGCGAAACGAGTACAAAGCTCAGGGTTAGTAGAACCAAATATAATGTCATCAACATATATTTGAACTAAAATGATATGACCTTTCACTTTTCTAAAAAACAAAGTTTTGTCAATTTTACCTCGCTCAAATTTTTCAATATGGAGATAAGTAGAGAGAGTATCATACCATGCACGTGGAGCTTGCTTTAAGCCATAAAGTGCCTTGTCCAGTTTATACACATAACCTGGACGCTTAGGATCTGAGAATCCTGGAGGTTGTTCCACATACACTTCTTCATTCAGCTTTCCATTTAGAAACGCTGACTTAACATCCATCTGATGTACAGTGAAGTTTTTGTGTACATCATATGCTAAGAAAAGACGAATGGATTCAAGTCTTGCTACTGGAGCAAAAGTTTCGTCATAATCTATGCCTTCCTCTTGTCTGTATCCCTGAGCAACAAGACGAGCTTTGTTGCGAGTTACAGTACCATGTTCGTCCAACTTGTTTCGATAGACCCATTTAGTGCCTATCACCGTTTTGTCAGTTGGTCTACGAACAAGTTTCCAAACTTTGTTTCTTTCGAATTCAGTCAGCTCTTCTTGCATAGCGCTGGCCCAGTTTGGGTCTCTGAGGGCATCATCTATTTTCTTTGGTTCAGTTAGAGAAATAAAGTTAACAAATAAACAAATATTACCTGCACTTCTACGGGTCTGAATACCAGCGTTGGGATCACCAAGAATTTGATCGATTGGGTGATTTATAGTCCATCGCTGAGCCGGAGCATACGTCGCTGACTCAGTCTGAACTGGAGAAACTGAAGATGAGGCTTCAGCTACTTCTGGATTATCAGCTAAGAGAGGAATGTTTGCATTTGCCACTTCATTCACTGATTGCTGAGAAATAGATGGAATTTCTGAGACATTTGGATCAACTGCAGGTATAGCGTTTATAGGAACAGCTGAGACCCAAGATGTTTCAGCTTCACTATTTTGCATATTTGTAATGATAGAAGGACCATCATTTTCTACGGTGTGAGCATGAGGAGTGGGAATATCTTCTGAATCACCAAGATGAGAAAACATCCATTGATTCAGTTCTTCTGTATCAGCGTTCGGTTTAGAGTTCGCTGAACGGGATTCGTCAAACGTGACGTGAATAGTTTCTTCTACAGTTTGTCTTCTTCGGTTGAAGACTCTGAAGGCTTTGGAAACTGAGGAGTATCCAAGAAAGATTCCATCATCAGCCTTAGGATCAAACTTTCCAAGGGCATCTCTGTTGTTCAGTATGAAACACTGACATCCAAAGATGTGAAGAAAGCTGATTGAAGGCTTTCTCCCATGAAAAAGTTCATAGGCTGTCTTTTTGAATCTTTTAACTATCAGCGACCTGTTTTGCGTAAAACAAGCAGTGTTGACAGCTTCTGCCCAAAACTGAGTAGGCAGGTGAGAATCGTTGAGCATTGAACGTGCAGCTTCAATAATTGTTCTATTTCTTCTTTCAGCGACTCCATTTTGTTGTGGTGTTCTCACCGCCTAAAAGTTGTGAGAAATACCCTTGCTCTCAAGGAAGGAATCAAGAGAACTGTTTTTGAATTCAGTTCCATGATCACTCCTTATTGAGCGAACAGTCATATTGTTCAGAGTTTCCATCTTCCGAACAAAGGTGATGAGTTCTTCAGGGGTGTCACTCTTAGAACGGAGAAACATTACCCATGTGTAACGAGAGAATTCATCAACTATGACCAGCGTATATTTCTTTCCAGCGATGGATTGTTTGTTAACGGGGCCAAACAAATCCATATGGAGTAGTTGTAGAGGAGATGACACTGAGGAAACTTGCTTTGACTTAAAGCTTGCCTTGGTCTGCTTCCCTTTTTCACACGCTGAACATAAAGACTCTTTGGCGTATGAATGTTGAGGTAGACCAGTGACTAACTCTTTGGAGGAAAGAGTATTCAGCGTCTTGAAGTTGAGATGTGAGAGCCTTTTGTGCCATAGCAGTTAACATCAGAAGATGCTTTTGAGAAGAAACAGGAGTTCTCAGTGGTTGTTGAGTCCATGTTTATAACGTAAACATTTTCCAAACGATAACCGCTGAGAGCTATCTTCTCCTTTTTGTCAGAGACAAAGCAGGATTCCTTAGTGAAAATCACTTTGTTATCCATGTCGCAAAGCTGACTGATGCTTAGAAGATTATGCTTCAGCCCTTCAACATATGCGACTCTTCTGAAGGATGTTGTACCATTTGAAAGTACACCATACCCTCGGGTGTGTCCTTTTCCATTTCCACCGAACGTCACAGAGGGACCCTTCTCTTCCTTGTATTCAGCGAGCAGGTGTCTAGAGCATCCGCTATCGAGATACCAGATACCCTTCTTAACCTGCAATACAAAGGAAGATTAGTTTTGCTTGGGTACCCACTTCACCATGTATACGCGTTTGTCAGTGGAAGTAGTTGGAATGGGTTCAGCAGTCTTCGCAGCATTTGAAGATTCAGCTTTGTCTTTCTTCACTTTGGTCAATTTCTTGACCTCAGCGGTAGGAGTCACCTTGACCTGAATTGCAACTGGTTTGGTCTTCTTGGGTGCTATCTTCACCTTAGCTATCTTATCAGCTTTGGTGGCTGTGGGACACTTACTTGCAATATGATCGGTAAGTCCACAGTGATAACATTTCCTATAACTAAAATTAGTTCTAGGACCACTTGTGTGCTGAGCGTTTAATTTGGAATTAGAAGTACCAGCACCAAGTACACTATTGGTTTTTGAAATAGGACGAACATTCAGTTCTTCAGATTTCTTACCAAGGACATCTACTCTGAGTCTAGGAGTAGGTCGCTGAACTGATCCAGAGGTCTGATTTCTAGAACCAGATGAATGAATCACTAAGGCTTTGGAAGCATTCAGCTTAGGTACTAAGGTACCCTTCTGAGGATTTTGATAAATAACAATTCCTTTACCTTTGTCTTTAGAGACAGAGGTAGGTTTTGAATAAACCATTTTCTCCTTACCTTTTGAGGAGGTAGGAGTTTCCTCAGGGATTGGTGTAACCAACGAGGAGTACTGAGATGATGAAGTGTCAGCGACTGAGGATACGAACGTTCCAAATTTAAGCATTGAACGTTCAGTGGTTGGTTTTGGAGTATCATACTTATAACCCAGACCACGTTTATCACTCAGAGGAATCTGAGCCTTAATTATCTCAGTGATCTTTGTTGAAGATCTACACCATCCTTCAACAGTAGCTTGTTCGGATTTTAATGCAGCGATAGCTTCTGCTCGTTCGATTTTGACTAGCTGATTTAAATAGACTTGATCTTTAAAATCATCTTCAATTTTAGAAAGCTTTTCTATTTGAAGGTGGCAGTTTTTAAGCTTTTCAGCGAGATCAAGATTTTGGTTTTCAACCACAGCTTTGCCGTTCATGGCTTCGTATAAACTTCTAGTCAGTAGATCGATTTTACGGAGACTATCAGCTTCATCAATATTTGCAATATTGGTAAAGAAGGAAGGTGATACCTGAATGGCAGATGTTGAAGTGGAGGGAATGTCTGAACTTTCTTCCTCTTCTTCAATCTTTGCCATGAGACATTGATTTGCTTCATCATCTTCAGAATCAGATGATGAGGCTTCTTCATCAGAAGCAGCCCAATCATAGTCAGCCATCAGGCCTTTTCCTTTCTTCTTAAAGCTTTTCAGCTTTGCATACTTCTCCTTCAGCTTTGAGTATTTGTCATCTTTATTCCTTGGAACAAAGGATTTCTTTGTAAAAGCTGAAGGTCTCATGATTTTCTTTGCAAGAGAACTATTGTCTATATAATTTGTGTTTGTGTGGGAGGCCATTTTCAGATAATAGCAAGGAAGAGAAATATCTTAGATTAGATCTTGTTTATGAGATTAAACAAATCTGCTCTGATACCACTTGTTGGTCCCGAAAGGCCTATACAAGTTTGTAGAAGGGGGGGGGGGGGGGTTGTATACAAACACACTATTTTACTTTTCTAAATTGTTTATTGATAAATCATTAACAATTTACAGCTTGTTGCGGAAACAATATTAAGGATAAACCTAAATCTAAACAAGTTGGAACACTAAGGTTTCTTGCACTAAGAAAGATAAAGAGATTACTAATAAAATCCTATCTTGAGAGAGATTTGAACTTGTCCAGAGTTAGCAAGTTACTTCAAATGAAGTGAGTTCATCTCTTTATATACTGCATGCATTTAATGCAATTCAGTATACACTTTACACGTGTCATCAGCGGATTGGTTGCATGTCATTGACCTTGGTTGACAACCTTAGTAGCCGTAAAGATGAACAGTGTAGTATCAGAGTGGTTGTACGATTTCAGATTTTCGGAGGTTCTTTTCTGACATTTCGTACGGTGGCGTGCAAGGGAGGTTAAGACAAAAGTACTTTGTACGGAGGACTTCATGATCAGCTTTCGTTGATTCAGCGATTACCATTCACTATTCAACGAATGATAAAGTTCAGCGATAGCTGAAGTCTTGTACTTGATACTTCACGTTGAGTGGACAAATCTGAGTCTTCGCTGATCCGCATCAGTTCATTAGTAGACTTGTCGCTGGTTCTTGAGCTTGATCTTCGACTTCAGCGTAGAACCTTTGTTGACGTGAAACTTGTCTTCAGGGATCATAAGTAAACAACTAACTTATCAGCGATCACCATAAGGACTGAACAGACTCAGAGCATTATGGTGAACAGTGTTCGCTGAATGTTTAATTTAAAGAGCGAGAGTTCCTATCAGCGGTACTATAAGATCTTAGTACTTATCAGCGATAGTGAAACTCTGATACATATTGATTACTTACAATTTTCACTAAGTATTTTAGAGAGGGTCATTATCAAATCACTGAGGGTTTGGATCAACACCGGGGCAGTTGATGCCCCAGTTCTGGCGCGTTGTTCAGGTCGTCGAGTGACTTACGCAGGACTGGGCCAAACCCATGAATGTAAACGACCTCCTGACGGCCTACCAAGTCAAGATGGACAGGTACCGTCGCTACAACTTGTTCTCAAAACACAAGGGCGATCGTACCTTGGTTCTGAAAACTGCGGTCAATGACCGCAAATGGAAGACCAGGTATGCATTCGTGCGTGTGACGACGTTGGACCCTGACAGCGACTGGATTAGGTCCGGCTGGAACATGGCGGGTGAGTTTTTAACTTTTGTCGAGCGTGTTTTATTACATTTGTCTTGCGTTTTTACTCATCTCTCTTCTATTTGTTTATCAGACATCAAATTCGAAGACGTGAAGCCCAACGAAGACTCCAAGATCAAGATCGACCGGTTCTTGGAATTTAGCACTGATGAGCGGTCGTTCGTCACACGACATTTGATAGACGAGGACGACGACGTGGTCTACTTGGGAGAAAATCGAGAGGAGAGACAAGAGGAGGAGACAGAGGAAGAGGAGGAGAGAGAAGAGTCGAGAGAAGAAAAGGCAGAGATGACTGGTAAGTGTACCTTACTCTTTTCTGCTCGACCTTGATCTTCCTACTTATATCTGTCGCGTAATGCTCCTTTCTCTTTGTTTTTTCTAGGAGAATCTCAGGCGAAGGTGTCGTCTGCGATGGCCAAGAAGGCGGCCGAAGCTGAACTGGCCCGTCAGGGCAGGGAAAAAAGGAAGGTGACCTCGACCAATGGGGGGGGGGGGGGTTGAAGCGGACCAGGATGTTGGTCCCGAAGGAACCGTCTTCAAAGGCGGGAGGCTCGCCGAGAGTCGTCACGCCTGAGAAGGCGAAGGTATCGGTCGCATCACCGACGAAGACGTCTACTGGTGTGATTGATGCGATGCCATTAAGTTCTGCGCCTCCGGCGAAAACGACGATGCCTCCGTCCGCAACATCGACCCATTCATCGACCGACAAGGGCAAGGGTCATGCGACTGGAGAGGCTGAAGTCATGACGGTCAACTTTACGTTGCCGTCAGACTTCATGGCCGACAATGTCCTAGACGGGACGAAACTTTTTCCCCATCTGGGGAAATACCAGCTCCCGTCTTTCAAGGAGCGTTTCCGAGGGGTTTCCGTCGAGGAGACAGAATCGCATGTTGCCGGACTGGCGTTCATGGTAAGTCTTTCTTTCAAGACTTGTCTAACTTTGTCGTTGTTAATTTTATCGAGTGTTTACTAACGTGCTCCTTTATGTTTTTACAGGCGTTCCAGTCCTCTCTGGCTCTGCACGCCAAAACGGTGAAAATAGAAGGTTTGGTGTCGTCTGCTCTTGAAAGAGAGAATGCGGCACTGGACAGGGAGAAGTCGGCTCGGGCGTGCATCGAGGAGTTGTCGATACGACTTGATGACGCCCAAAACGAGTCTGAAGCCGTCGGACGTGCAAGGGACGAGGCGAACTATCGTCTGAAGCAGTCCCTGACCCTGATCGCCAAACAAAGGGCGGAGCTGGACAAGACTAAGGAATCCTTGGTTGCGACTAAAAAAGAAGCCTAAGATTCCAAGTCCAGGGTGGCAGAGCTGGAGGGGGAGGTAAATGAGCTGAAAGACGAGGCTAAGTCCGTCTTCGCCTTGGCTCGACTGACCACCCGGGCGGCGATTATGCGGCAGCACCTGTTGGGGAAGAATCCCCTTGCCTCAGCGTCGGATGAGTTGGCCTTCTATATGGAGAATGTTGGAGCCGATAGGTGTTAATGCCAAAAATCGCACAAAAGTACAACTTAAGGTCGATGTGGACTTTTAACAACTAAAGAAATGTATCTCAAGCCGAACAACATAATTGCAAGGAAAAAGTAAAAGAGACAAGAGATTTGGTGACGCGGAAAACCCCAAAATGAGGGAAAAAACCGCGGTCGACTTTGTGAGAGTCGACAGTGCACTATGGTTGCCAATCAGGGGTGATAGTCCTTTGGAAACAAGTATTTTGTGTACAATAAGTTACAATTATAGAAAAAGTAAACTTAGTCGTGTGCAAATGACGTGTGTCGTGCGTAAATCGTGCAAAAAAGTATGCTTGTCGTGCGGTTTGAACTGCTGTCGTCGGGTGGTTCGAACTGCCGTCGTGCGAAACTTTACGTAAGCGAGGTATGTTCGAATGCCTTAAAATAAATGTAGAGTTGAGTGTTCAGATGAATGTAGACTGATCTCCCCTAAATTGATCACTGAGGGCCTTTATATAGCTTCCGCTGATAATAAATGAGCTTTAATGGTTGGTCTTGTAACCACTGTCGGGCATTAAATGCGCTCTGAATGATTGGTTTTGTAACCGTTGTCGAGTCTTTAATGTCATTAAGAGCTCGTCCGTTACTCACCGTTGTACCATAATTGCTTGTGGACCTGCATTAATGAACAAACGAAACGGCTGTTGACCATTAATGGTTAGTGTAACTGTAAGACCGTCTTGAGTTCTGGACATCGGTCTTATGGAGCATAGGACTGTCGCCGAAATACACGACCAGTTATATGACTGTAAATGTCTCGTAAGACCTTATCTTAATATAAGAATGGTCTTATGAAAATGTCGTAAGACTAGGATGAAAATGTCGAAGGATTAGGTCGTAAGACCACCAGGTCCCAGGACCAGGATGTCAGGACGATGCTTTCGCAGGACCAGAGCGATATAAGACCGTCGACAGGAGACTGTCGATGTAAGACCGACGAGTCGTAACTGGCGACACGTAACTGGCGACACGTAACTGGCGACATAAGACTAGTGACGTAAGACTAGTAACATAAGACTAGTGACGTGTGACTGGCGATGTGAGACGTGTGACGTGTAACATGCGACATGTGACGTGCGGTCATTAGATGTAAATACACTATCTTGAATGACAATTGACACAAGATGTCTTTTAATAACCAACTATCGTATGTCGGAGATAAGGCAATAATGGGTATTACCTTTGTCGGTCGGGGGTATGACCGTCGTAGATATCCTTGGTCATGGGTCATGGGTCATGTC
This sequence comes from Saussurea involucrata, assembly GCA_033807775.1. NCBI lineage: Eukaryota > Viridiplantae > Streptophyta > Magnoliopsida > Asterales > Asteraceae > Saussurea > Saussurea involucrata. Next base: position 16,367,509 of record CM066317.1, on the reverse strand, counting down.
GAGGGAATTTCCCAAGTCGGTCGTGGGTGTGATTTTTTACCCAAACAGTTAGCCCCTCGAGATCCGAATTTCAAAGCCATTTGAATTTCAGATCTCGCACCAAAGTAAAATGATGAGTCCTGTCGTTTCTGCTGATTGGATCATTAGAATAAAACCAGCTTGGTCAGCTAAAATTGCGTGACCAGTCGATGATATTAAGTAAGTTGCGGCGATCGAAAGATGATCTTTGATGCGCGAGATACTTGTGACGATTGTAAGACGATCTTAAAACGTAAGGAACCGATGGTGATCGTAAGACGATCTTTATCAAAATGAGACGTATGGGATAGGAGACAATCGTAAGACGATTGTGTCGAAATAGAGTTTGGTGACGATCATTGTTAACGCCAAAAATCGCACAAAAGTACAACTTAAGGTCGATGTGGACATTTAACAACTAAAGAAATGCATCTCAAGGCAAATAACACGATCGCGAGGAAAAAGTAAAAGAGACAAGAGATTTGGTGACGCGGAAAACCCCAAAACGAGGGAAAAAACCGCGGTCGACTCTGTGAGAGTCGACAGTGCACTATAGTCGCCAAATAGGGGCGAAAGTCCTTGTGTTACAGGTGATTTATATACAACAGATTACAAATAAATGTAAATATAAACTTAGTCGTGTGCAAACGACGTGGGTCGTGCGTAAATCGTGCGAAATAACTTGTCGTCGTGTGGTCTGAACTGTCGTCGTCAGGTGGTTCGAACTATCGTCGTGCGATACTTGCGTGTTCTAATGCCTCGTTGTATTGAGAGAAAAATATAGAAGTGAGTATAAGTAGCTCTGTCTGTTCCCCCTTTACTCGAAGGTGGAGCAGTCTTTATATAGCTTCGGTCGGTACTGAATGTGCTTTAATTGTTGGTCTTGTAACCGCTGTAGACATTAAATGCGCTTTGATGATTGTCTTTGTAACCGCTGTTGAGTCTTTAATGTCATTAAGGGCTCGACCGTTATTGACCGTTGTACCATAATGGCTTGTAGACCTGCATTAATGAACAAAAGAAACGGTTGTCGACCATTGATAGTTAGTGTAATCGTAAGACCGTCTTAAGTTCTGGACATTGGTCTTACGGAGCATACGACCGTAGTCAGAATATAAGACCATGTATATGACTGTAAATGTCTCGTAAGACCATATCTTAGTATAGGAATGGTCTTATAAAAATGTCGTAAGACTAGGATGATGTCGGAGGATTTGGTCGTAAGACCAGTAGGTCAGGACAATGTTGTCGTAGGACCAGAGCGATATAAGACCGTTGACAGGAGACTGTCGACGTAAGAACGACGAGTCGTAACTGGCGACATGATTCTAGCGACATGTAACATGCGACACGTGTAACATGCGATAAGTGACGTGTGATCACGAGATGTAAAGACACCATCTTGAATGACTATTGACGCAATGTGTCTTTTAATAACTAATTATCGTGGTTATTAACGATGTCGGGGATATGACAATAATGGGTTTTATCCTTATCGGTCGGGGGTATGACTGTCATAGATTAGGGTAATCAATGTCCATGGGTCATGTCGAGGGAATTTCCCACGTCGGTCGAGGGTGTGATTTTTTACCCAAACAGTTAGCCCCCCGAGATTTGAATTTCAAAGCCATTTGAATTTCAGATCTCGTACCAATGTGTTTCTACGGAGATGTGTCACTTTTGCTAATTGGATCATTTAGAAGAAAATCGGCTTGGTCAGCTAGAATCGCATGATCAGTCGATGGTGTTAAGTAAGTTGCGACGATCGAAAGATGATTTTTAATGTGCAAGATACTTGTGGTGTTCATATGACGGTCGTAAGATGACCTTAATACGTAAGGAACCGACGGTGATCGTAAGACGATCAAAATAAGACGTATGAGTCAGGAGTCAATCGTAAGACGATTGGTCCAAAATAAAGCTTGGCGGCGATCATAAGATGATCGAACCAAGATAAAATTTAAGGATCTTGTGATACATTCGTTAAAGACTTATGTTCTGGCGTTCCGAGCCGATACGGTCGTTATAGACTTTTGATCTGGCGTTTAGAGCTGGTATGGTCGTTATAGACCAATGATCTGGCGTTCCGAGCCGATACTGTCGTTATAGACTTGTGATCTGGCGTTTATAGCCGATATGGTCGTTAAAGACCTATGATCTGGCGTTCGAGCCGATACGGTCGTTATAGACGTATGATCTGGCGTTTAGAGCCGATACGGTCGTTAAAGACCTATGATCTGGCGTTCGAGCCAATACGGTCGTTATAGACCTATGATCTGGCGTTCGAGCCGATACGGTCGCTAGAGACCTATGATCTGGCGTTCGAGCCGATACGGTCGCTAGAGACCTATGATCTGGCGCTCGAGCCGATACGGTCGTTAGAGACCTATGATCTGGCGCTTACAACCGATACGGTCGCTAGAGACCTATGTTACGTTGTGTCTAGCATTTTTTGCTAGTTGTAAGTTTCGATAGTCGGTGAAAATTTTATCTTTCTATTGAACCTGAGTATTATGTCGACTCATACATGTCATGGACAAATGTAATGTCAACTGTAAAAATTCATTAAGTACAAAAATGAACAAGAAGTCGTGCGACTTGGGCATCCATTGTAATACAACGATTAGAACGTAAGTCATAAGACTTTTTGAATCGTATAAGCAAACATAAACGCATGCGATCAAAGCATTCATTCAGAATATGAAATTTTTCTAAGTTAAAGAACTTAGATTGTGGGGTCGCTAGACCTTACGATCGTGTGATTTGATCATACGATGAACTTGAATCATATGTTCCTGTAGTTATACAATCGAGTCTTCTAATAAAATTGATTGTTTATATCGTGCGATTTTACTGAAGTAGTATGATAGACTTAGTAACTTATGTCGTGCGATCCTGCGATAAAGCAATGTCAGAGGTCGGTCGTTGGCTAGCCAACGACCCTCCGATGCTTGAGTCAGTAATCGTCTTGATGAATAAAAAATTGTATGAAAAAAGGAAAAGGACTTAGAAGAAATACCTTTTCAGATGCGTTGCATTCAGCTGCGTGGGATATCTCGACCGTCGAGGGTTTGGAGCCGATAGGCAACTTTACCCACGACTTCTGAGATACGATAAGGACCTTCCCACTTGGTGAAAAGCTTTCCCTGCATTATGCTCTTGAGTGCTTTGGAACACTCGTCGGAGGACGTAGTCTCCTTCTTGACAGACTCTTGCTTGTGATTATATGGTTAATCTTGCGACTTGCCTTTATTGGCAATCATGAGATTAAAATGTGCGAGTCGCACTTATTGGCGACTTTTGCGTTTTGACATGCGTCTTACCTTGACTGGTGATTGTGAGATTCAATGTACAAGTCATCTTTATTGACGACAATGCATAGGTCATGACTAGCGATCATGAGATTTCAATGTGCAGTCGCTTTTATTAGCGACTTGAGAATTTTTAACCTGTGTTTGCCATGACTGGCGTTCATAAGATTTAGGATGTGAGTTGTCATTTATCGACGATTATAAGTTACGACTGGCAATCGTAAGATTTAAAATGTAAGTCGTCATTTATCGACAACTATAAATCATAACCTGCGTTTGCCATCACTGGCGATCATAAGAAAAAATGTGAGTCGTCTTTTACTGATGACTATAAATTGCAACATGCATTTTTAAGTCATAGAGACTTTGGTTTCTCACGATGTAAATCGTAAAACCTGTACTTAAGACGTAGAGACTTTTTATTTCTCACGACGTAAGTCGTAAGACCTGTATTCATATGATCTTGCGAGCCTGCAATGTAAAATCGGGGGTGGTCGTTGGTTTTGACCAATGAACTTTTGATGCTTGAATCAACGATCATATATTAAATCAAAATAATTAACGAGAAGAATATATTTAGAGTATATATATAGAGTTGTTCTAAATAGGACGTCACAGTTACCGTAACATGGAGTCGATAAGCACCTGTTTGGGCAAAAAATCACGTCGCTCGACCGCGACCAGAACAGGTAAGACACACGTTATAATCCAAATCTTGTATTAAAATAAGGTCTCGACAAAGACCCAGAACACCATCATCGTCCCTCATAAAAGGTAAGTCGATAGTTCCTCACGACGCGCGACCATAACGTCGCCCGATCCGCACGACTATTATATAAGGACGTGCGACTTAGACAAAAGCTAACGTTTACCATACCCGTTTGTTAAGTGTTTAATGCAGGAATAAAAGTCATTAAGGAGCAACGGCTATAACCGACGCAATCATTAAACATCCGGCGACCGTAACGAACGAAGAACATTATGGATAATCACTCCGGCGACCGTTTCCAGCCGTTGTAGCCGTTGATCAAAGCATTAATGGAGCTAATTAATGACGCGAAGACTATAAATATCAAGCTCTATCAACATTTCAAGACATCGAATATCCGGCGATCAACAACTGAAGCAATACTCAAGAACACTCGGAGAACAGCTCAAGTTATCGCTCTCGACGCATGACATCCGCCTTCGACCAACAGTTTACACTTTGTATTCACACACGACAAACACTTGTTTTTACATTCCAAACACTTGTACTTTACATTTCGAAGCATTTCCTTCATTTGTATTGTAATCTCTGTACGATCGGCACCAGTATCCAAGGACATCGCCCCTGATTGGCGACCATAGTGTAGCGACGACACCCCCTGTCGTCCGCAGGTTTTTTCCTCGATTGAGGTTTTTCCTGCGTCATCAAATCCTTTGTCTTATTTATTTTTCCCTCATCGCACGTCTCGTCGAAAGATCCTTTCTTTAGTTGTTTAAGTCCACAACGACCTTAAGTTGTCCCTTTGGTGAGATTTTTGGCATTAACAGTTTGGCGCCATCCGTGGGACTACATCTAGAGAAAATCCTCGACGAACGTGCATTCTACTAATAGTTTCTTGAAGTTTCTTCTCTTTTCTTTTGCAGGAAAATGGCAGCCCCTGGAAATCCGCAGCAAGCCGTTGCTCAGATGTATTAGGAGCTCGAGGTTGCCAGGAATCAACTCAATGCAATGGCAGAGCAGAATCGCAGAGCAGCTGAAGAGATCGCGCGGTTAAGGAATTCTATTGGACCCCAGAATGTTCCTAGACCATTCATCCAGAATCCAGGTCCAGAACCAGGCCCGTCCGCGCAGAATCAGCATCCAGGTACATTCATGCAGAATCAGCAGCCGGGTCCGTTCATTCCGAATCCCCAGTCTGGGCAGATTCCCCCTCAGCACATCCGACCACCACCCTTGAATAATGGATCCCAACCATTGCAAGGTGGCGCCCAGCCGTTTCAGAATGGATCCCATCCGTTTTCCCAGCCATTCCAAAGTGGTCCGCAACCTTTCCAGCAAGGATCACAATCTTTCCAGCAGAGATCGCAGCCATTTCCGCATGGACCACAATCGTTTCAGAATGGACCACAGCAATTCCACTATGGGTCGCAGCCATATTTTGTTCCGTTCAACGGGGACACCAATGGTTCGTCGCATGGTAATGACACTAGTCCAGGGACCAATCCCTCGACATGGGCAAATCCTGATCATAACGATCCCGTCGCCTGGCGTTTGAAGATGTTAGAAGACCAAAATGAGTGCGTCCTGTCCTTGCTCGCCAAGTTGCCTGGGGCAGTCGTGCCTGTCGATGTTGAGCCTCGCTCGGGGTATCAGGCATCGCCCTTCATTGACGAGATCGCCACCGTCGAGGTCCCAAATAAGTATAACATTCCTGCCTTCACTCCCAAGTATTCGGGTGAGACCGATCCAACCGAGCATGTCGCGCAGTATAAGCAGCTCATGTGGATGATCTCGATTCCACATATGTACCAGGAAGTATGCATGTGCAAGAGTTTCAGGGCGACTCTTACTGGTCCAGCTCTCCAGTGGTTGATCAATCTCAAACCCAAATCTATAGGGTCGTTCGCCGAATTGGTCAACCAATTCTCCCGGCAATTCGTCAGCAGTCGTAAGATGGAAAAGCAGACTAGTGATCTGTATTATGTCGTGCAGAAGACCAATGAGTCTATTCGAAGTTATTTCAATAGATTCAATGCCGAAGTGATCAGTATTCGCAATTGTGACATCAAAACTGCGATCGAAGCTTATAAGCGTGGTCTAGACGATAGTTCAGGTCTATATATCGATCTGACCAAGTACCCCCCAGAGACTTTCGAAGACGTCCGAGCTCGAACCTTAGCATATATGAGGGTCGAAGAAGACACAGCCTTTCGTCGTAAACACACTGGCGACAAGAAGCCGTTAGGTGTCAAGAAGCCAGAATTCAAGCCGAAAGCCATATCCAGAATAGAGCCAGCGCGTCAGATTTCAAACGTTCGATTCAAGACGAAGGCAGAAGCTAAAACCGCGACTAAATTCCCCGTGTACCCCAAGATCTCCTCTTATGGGTTCTAAGGGTCATCTAAAGACTTAGTCGAAGCTCTGAAGACCACCCAAGCAACCACCCGGTGGCCGAAGAAGTCTGACTTGGACGATGCTAAGAAGAATAAATCAAAGTGGTGCGACTTCCACGTCGACCATGGTCATGCGACAGATGATTGTATCGCACTCGAGAAGGAATTGGCATATCATGTTCCACAAGGCAATTTCAAAGATATTATTGATAATGTCGTTATTAACAGCCATCGGCCGTCGACTCCCGAGCATGCAAAAGTTGTCAATTAAAATCCCCTACGCCATTGGGAACCCTGAAGATCGAGAGTGAGAAACGTCGCTATGGTGCCTTGTCGCACGAACAACATAGTCAACACAAGACAGTATTTCACAGGATCTCCGTGTCGTTCTGTCGTTTAAAACCTATCTTTTCCTGCCAAAAAGAATAAGGTAATAAACAACAGGGGGCAAATAGAGAGAGTCTGAAATGGTACATTCTCTAACTCTTTTTCATACGATTTTTTCTCACAAAACGACTACTGACTTAAGCATCGGAGGGTCGTTGGCTAGCCGACGACCAACCCTCGACATCGTTTTATCGCAGGATCGCACGACATAGACGATCAGGTCCATGACTTGATCACACCTTACAGCTAATCGAACTACTTAATCGCACGATCGCATAGACGGCTTCGCAGCCTGAGCTTCTTAACTTAGAAAAACTTCGCGTTTTGAAAAATACCTTAGTCGCATGTATTGGTGTTTGATTAGCATACATTCTAAACGAATGCCTTATTTTTTCTTTCTTATACCCTGTATGGATACTTTGATCGTTTGTTCTCATATTTTATAAATGCCTTGGTCGCATGATTACTATGTATCTTATGTTCAATCGATGCGATAGTTATTTACCAAATATATAAAGCATAAGTTCGACCATAAGAAAAATTGTCAAGAACATATTCGACCCCCAACGGTCGAGCAACAAAAAAGAGAAAATTCTTAGACTAAAGAAGGAACATCCGTTACATTCGTGCCCGAAGTCCCATCCAGAAGGTTTTCGCCTGCCATCTCTTCTTCGACATCTTTCTCATCATCTAAGTCAAGATCCCTCGTGGACCCAACACCGTTCAGGTAGATGTCCAACTCCTCCTTCGCCGAAGAAAAAGGGTCTTTTCCCAGCAGATGTCGACGCATGATCGCCGTCCGAGCAGTCAGACGAGCTATGGCAAAAACAGACTTACCCTCGTCTTTTGCATCCTGCACTTCTTTCTCCAGACTCTCTACCTTGGATTTATAATCTTCGGCCTCTTTGGAAACAACAGCCAAAAACTCCTTAATTTTATCCATCTCCTCCTTTTGCTCGGCAGTCATGGACAAAGATTGCGTCAGGCGATGACTGAGATCTTCCTTGGCAAGATGGACGACCTTCAAATGGTTTAAAGCCTCGTCAAGCCGCTTCGAAAAATCCTCAGCACGACTTGCAGAGACGCTCGCTCTGTTCAACGCCGCTTTCTCTCTTTCACGAGACGCAGACAAGAGGTCTTTTATTTTCGTCATCCCCCCGTGTAAAGCCAAACACGCCTGTAGTGCCTGTGAAATCATACATTGATAAATAAAACAATGACAACGAAGTCTAGGCCTAGACAAACCAAGTCTTGAAAGAAAGACTTACCATGAACACCAAGCCGGCTGCATAGGCCCCCGTCTCCTCGATAGGAAACCCCTCAAAACGCTCCCTGAAAGACGGGAGCAGGAATTTCTCCAAATGAGGGAACAGGTTCGTCCCGTCTAGGACATTACCTGTCATAAAGTCCGATGGCAGCGTAAAGTTGACCATCGTGACCTTCTCCCCTCCCGTCGAGTGTTCCTTGCCCTTGTCGGCTGACAAAGGATTCGACGCGGCAGACGGGGACTTCACCGTTTTCGCCGGAAGCGCAGAATTAATGGGTGTCGCTGCAATCACCTTCTTTGGAGATGCGACCCCTACCTCTTCGGGTGTAACGACTCTCGATGATTCATTAACCCCTGCCGACGACTCCCTCGGAGTCGTCGTCCTCGTCTTCTTCGGAATTTCAGGGCCAGCAGACATGGCTTTTAGCCTCTTCTCTCTACCCTGACGAGCACGCTCCAGCTCAGCTGCTCTCTTAGCAGAAACATTCAACACTTTAGGTTGAGACTCTCCTGGAAAAAAGGAATGTCATGAAGCATGCAAAGGAAAAAGACTCGAGGTAACATAGGAAGAAAAGGAAAGTAAAGCTTACCCGTCATCCCTCTCCTTCCTCTCGACTTATCTTCCACCTCTTCTCTTCCTTTCTCTTCACACTTCTCCCCCTGGTTCTCTCCTGAAGATTCTAAATCATCATCATCCGCCGAATGTCGCACGACGAAAAACCTTTTGGCGACGCTAAATTCTAAAAACGAATTGATCTTCGCTTGAGAATTAGCGTCTGGTTTCACGTCCTCAAATCTTACGGCTGTCAATATACAGAAAACAAGTTAATAATCATACTGTATATAGCATACGAAAAATGAAATAACAAGATTCACCCGACATATTCCAGCCTAGCTCCTATCCGATAAAAGGTAATTTTCCCTTGCCTTATTTCCCTACGCTTCTGATTGACAAAATTTAAACTCGAATTTGCCATCCTTCTTTCAAATATTGGAGGCAAACTGTTTGGGCAAAAAATCACGTCGCTCGACCGCGACCAGAACAGGTAAGACGCACGTTATAATCCAAATCTTGTATTAAAATAAGGTCTCGACAAAGACCCAGAACACCATCATCGTCCCTCATAAAAGGTAAGTCGAGAGTTCCTCACGACGCGCGACCATAACGTCGCCCGATCCGCACGACTATTATATAAGGACGTGCGACTTCAACCAAAGCTAACGTTTACCATAACCGTTTGTTAAGTGTTTAATGCAGGAATAAAAGTCATTAAGGAGCAACGGCTATAACCGATGCAATCATTAAACATCCGGCGACCGTAACGAACGAAGAACATTATGGATAATCACTCCGGTGACCGTTTCCAGCCGTTGTAGCCGTTGATCAAAGCATTAATGGAGCTAATTAATGACGCGAAGACTATAAATATCAAGCTCTATCAACATTTCAAGACATCGAATATCCGGCGATCAACAACCGAAGCAATACTCAAGAACACTCGGAGAACAGCTCAAGTTATCTCTCTCGACGCACGACATCCGCCTTCGACCAACAGTTTACACTTTGTATTCACACATGACAAACACTTGTTTTTACATTCCAAACACTTGTACTTTACATTTTGAAGCATTTCCTTCATTTGTATTGTAATCTCTGTACGATCGACACCAGTATCCAACGACATCGCCCCTGATTGGCGACCATAGTGCAGCGACGACACCCCCTGTCGTCCGCAGGTTTTTTCCTCGTTTGAGGTTTTTCCTGCGTCATCAAATCCTTTGTCTTATTTATTTTTCCCTCGTCGCACGTCTCGTCGAAAGATCCTTTCTTTAGTTGTTTAAGTCCACATCGACCTTAAGTTGTCCCTTTGGTGCGATTTTTGGCATTAACAGCGCCTTTTTCCGAGGACTTTTGAAATCAAAATATGGTATTTCCCATTTTATGACGAGTGTTCCGAGCCCCCGAGCCCTTCGGATGATGCGATACATGCGATACGTTGACTGAGCATTTTTTTTATCAGTGTCTTCCAACTCCGCTTGGATCTTCGTCGTGAGGTCAAGACTTGAAGTCGACAAATAGAAAACGAAGATCTACATAAGAGGAAACGTTAGTAATACGATGTTTATTTCGAAGGAAATCGGATGATGCGACATATATCGCTAGTTTGTTTTTCCATCTTCGGGCCGTATTCAATTCTGATTGAAGTTGAATCACGGGATCTTGATAATTTTCCATGTACCTGAAAGACTTTACAAGATCGTTAGAGCGATATATGTGTTGGCTTGAGATTTTCTCTAGATGGGGTCCCACGGATGGCGCCAAACTGTTAATGCCAAAAATCGCACAAAAGTACAACTTAAGGTCGATGTGGACATTTAACAACTAAAGAAATGCATCTCAAGCCAAATAACACGATCGCGAGGAAAAAGTAAAAGAGACAAGAGATTTGGTGACGGGAAAAACCCCAAAACGAGGGAAAAAACCGCGGTCGACTCTGTGAGAGTCGACAGTGCACTATAGTCGCCAAACAGGGGCGAAAGTCCTTGTGTTACAGGTGACTTGTATACAACAGATTACAAATAAATGTAAATATAAACTTAGTCGTGTGCAAACGACGTGGGTCGTGCGTAAATCGTGCGAAATAACTTGTCGTCGTGTGGTCTGAACTGTCGTCGTCAGGTGGTTCGAACTATCGTCGTGCGATACTTGCGTGTTCGAATGCCTTGTTTTATTGAGAGAAAAATATAGAAGTGAGTATAAGTAGCTCTGTCTGTTCCCTCTTTGCTCGAAGATGGAGCAGTCTTTATATAGCTTCGGTCGGTACTGAATGTGCTTTAATTGTTGGTCTTGTAACCGATGTCGACATTAAATGCACTTTGATGATTGTCTTTGTAACCGCTGTTGAGTCTTTAATGTCATTAAGGGCTCGACCGTTATTGACCGTTGTACCATAATGGCTTGTAGACCTGCATTAATGAACAAAAGAAACGGCTGTCGACCATTGATAGTTAGTGTAATCGTAAGACCGTCTTAAGTTCTGGACGTTGGTCTTACGGAGCATACGACCGTAGTCAGAATATAAGACCATGTATATGACTGTAAATGTCTCGTAAGACCATATCTTAGTATAGGAATGGTCTTATAAAAATGTCGTAAGACTAGGATGATGTCGGAGGATTGGGTCGTAAGACCAGTAGGTCAGGACAATGTTGTCGTAGGACCAGAGCGATATAAGACAGTTGACAGGAGACTGTCGACGTAAGACCGACGAGTCGTAACTGGCGACATGAGACTAGCGACATGTAACATGCGACACGTGTAACATGCGATAAGTGACGTGCGATCACGAGATGTAAAGACACCATCTTGAATGACTATTGACGCAAGGTGTCTTTTAATAACTAATTATCGTGGTTATTAACGTATGTCGGGGATATGACAATAATGGGTTTTATCCTTGTCGGTCGGGGATATGACTGTCGTAGATTAGGGTAAACAATGTCCATGGGTCATGTCGAGGGAATTTCCCACGTCGGTCGAGGGTGTGATTTTTTACCCAAACAATCATAAGATGATCAGACCGAGATAAAAATTTAAGAATCTTGCGATACAGTCGCTAGAGACTTATGTTATGGCGTTTCGAGCCGATATGGTCGTTATCGACTTGTGATCTGGCGTTTACAGGCAATATGGTCGTTTAGAGACTTATGATTTGGCGTTCCGAGCTGACACGGTCGTTAGAGACATATGATCTGGCGTTCCGAGCCGATACGGTCGGTAGAGACCCAAGTTCAGGCATTTACAACCGATACGGTCGTTAGAGACCTATGTTCTGGCATTTACAGCCGATACGGTCGTTAGAGACCTATGTTCTGGCATTTACAGCCGATACGGTCGTTAGAGACCCATGTTCTGGCATTTACAGCCGATACGGTCGTTAGAGACCTAAGTTACGTTGTGTCTAGCATTTTTATAGGTGGGAAAATTTTTTACCTTACTCGTGATTGTATGATTAATCTCGCGACTTGCCTTTCTTGGCGATCCTGAGATTAAAGCATGCGAGTTGCATTTAGTGGCGACTTTTGCATTTTGACATGCGTCTTACTGTTAATGCCAAAAATCGCACCAAAGGGACAACTTAAGGTCGATGTGGACTTTAACAACTAAAGAAAGGAATCGTTCGACAAAGACGTGTGACAAAGACAAAAATGTAAATGAGACAAAGGTTTTGATGACGCAGGAAAAACCTCAACTTGGAAAAAACCTGCGGACGACAGTGGATGTCGTCGCTGTACTATGGTCGCCAATCAGGGGTGATATCCTTGGTGTTCCGGGTGTCGATCGTACAAAGATTACAATACAAATGAAGGAAAGACTTCGAAATGTAAAGTACAAGTGTTTTGGAATGTAAAAACAGTGTGCGTCATGTGTGAAAACTATGTATAAACTATTGGTCGAGAGTGAGAGTCTTGCGTCGAGAGCGATCTTCTATGAATGATCTCTTTGCTTCGAATGAATATTCATCGAGTGTTTGCGTTTGCTTCTGTTGTTCGCTTCTATTGTTCTTTCTCTCTCTCTGTATTATTCGATGTCGATCAGATGTCTTGAACTGACGATTGAGCTGGGATTTTATAGTCTTCGGATGACTTTAATAGACTCATTAAGATCTTTGATGATTGTTGTAACGGTCATCGTCTTCAATGTGAGTTTTGATGCTCATAACTGATTTCTTCGGTTATAGCCGTTGTCCATTAATGATGTTTGACTCCTGCATTAAACATTGAACAAACGTAACAGTTGTATAACGCGTTAGTCGGTCGAGGTCGCACGGTTTTATGCGACGGTCGGGCGGAACGGGCGACGTCGAGGTCGAATGTCGTGAGGAACTCTCGACTTACCTTTTTAGGAGGGACGACGGAGGTTCTTTGGGTCTTCGTCGGGACCTTATCTTAATACAAGATATGGCTTCATAACATGTGTCTTACCTTTTCTGGTCGTGGTCGAGACCTGTGAAATTTTGCCCAAACAGTTTGCCCCCAAAATTTAAAAGTAGGATGGGAAATTTGAATTTTAAATTTTGCTCGTCGGGTGTTCAGGGTTCTGTGTTGAAAAAATACCTTGGTTGTTTCGGAACCGAATTGGTTCGATTCTAACTAAACGAGAAGTCGAAGAGAAAACGAGGTCGTGACGTCATACTGACGCACGATTGTGCTTACCAGCTATCTTGAACAGGTGTCGACGATCCGTGTGGTCATACGAAAAGATGGGGACGCGTGGCGATCATCTAAGGGATTCGATCGTTTGCATAAATAGAGACCTCAATGGGTCTATTCTGGTTTACGATTTCGAAGCATCTTTGAGCAAAGATTTCCCTTTGATCTTCTTGCTGCTCTTTACCTGCTTATTCACAAATCCTGCGAGAATCTACGACTCAGTTAGGATTTTTGAGGTCTTAGAGCGCTTATTTATATAAGGTACGATGTCTTCGGTTTCTTCAATCTGTTTTAGAGATGTCGATGTACCCTGAAAGCAATATTCAAGATCAGTTGGATCTTGATGACTTTAGGAGGTTAGCTAAGCTCCTTGCGTGGGTTGAATTGATCAGCCCAGGTCAGATTCGATCGAACAAATGTCCTGAGGGGTATATCGTGATGTACGAATATCCCTTTAAGATAGGTTTTGAATGGACTTACTCACCTCTAGCTAAGGCTTTTATGCTAGAATTTGACATAGCACCGGGTCAATTAATGCCCCAGTTTTGGTGAGTGGTACAAGTGATCGAGCGTGTCACTAGAAGTTGGGAGTCTCCCATGAATGTGCGCGACCTCCTTTTGGCTTATCAAGCCAAGAAGGACGGAAGTCATCGATGTAGTCTGTACTCTAGACTTAAAGGTGATCGTGCTTTGGTCCTCACGACAGCTGTAAACGATCACGGGTGGAAGACTCGGTACGCATTTGTGCGTAAGTCGACCCTTGACTCTGAGAGTGAGTGGATTAGGGCCAGCTAGAATACATCGGGTGAGCTTCGTACATTTTTTGTCGTCTGTCGTCTGCATTTTTTGGTTTTTAACTTGTTTTTTATATGTCGACAGCCATAAAGTTCAAGGACGTGAAGCCTTACGCTAAATCCCAAGCAAAGATCGACGCGTTCTTAGAGTTCAGCACTGGGGAACGGTCGTTTGTCGTACGACAATCGGTGGACGACGACGAGGATTTAGTATTCTTAGGGGAAAATCAGGGGGAGAAACGTGAGGAAGAAGGGGAGTCGAAAGAAGAAAGAGAGATGACCGGTAAGCGTACCTTCCTATTCCTTTCTGTGTTAATTCGATTCTCCTTCCCTTGATTTTCATAATTTTTATTCTTCTGTGGTTTCCAGGGGAGCCTCAACCACAGATGCCGCGTGTCTCTGCTAAAAGAGTGGTTGAGCTCGAGCTTGCTCGTAAGGGCAAGGAGCAGAGGCAGAAGCTTATGTCCGCTGGTCCAGATGTTCCAAAGAAGACGCGGGCGGCGATTCCGAGGGAACCGTCTTCGGGAGTTCATGACTCGTCTAGAGTCGTTACGCCTGAGAAGGCGAAGGTCGCATCGCCCAAGAAGTCGACTTCTGATGCGATCGCTGCGACGCCTATTAATTCTGCGCCTCCGGCGAAAACAGCGAAGTCCCCGTCAGCCAAGTCGGATCCTTCGTCGGCCGGCAAGGGCAAGGATCGGGCGACGGGAGGGGCCAAGGTCACGACGGTCAATTTCACATTGCCGTCGGACTTTATGGTCAGTAGTGTCCTAGACGGGACGAACTTATTTCCTCATCTGGGGAAATATCTGCTCCCTTCTTTCAGGGAGCGTTTCGTGGGATTTCCTATCGAAGAGACGGGGGCTCATGTCGCTGGGCTGGCATTCATGGTAAGTCTCTCTTTCAAGACTTAGTTTGTTTTGTCGTTGTTTCGTTGTCGTTGTTCGTTGTTCGTTGTCGTATGTATACTAACAATGTATGTTTTATGATTTTGTAGGCGTTCCAGGCTTCCCTGGCTTTGCGGGGTGAGACGATGAAGATAAAGGATCTAACGTCTGCTGCGCAAGAGAGGGAGAACGCGGCGTTGGATAGGGCGAAGGTCGCCGCAGAGCGCGAAGAGGCTCTGTTAAAACGTCTGGATGACGCCCGAAACCATTTAGAGGTCGTTGGTCGTGCGAAGGATGATGTCAGTCATCGCCTAGCGCAGTCCTTATCCATGATTGCCGACCAAAGGGAGGAGATTGAGAGGATTAAAGGATCTTTGGCTGCAGCCACAAAGGAAGCTGAGGATTCCAAATCCAAGGTAGAGGGTCTGGAGAGAGATGTACAAGCTGCTAAGGACGAGGGTAAGCCTGTTTTTGCCATAGCTCGTCTGACTGCTAGGGTAGCGATTATGAGGCGACATCTAGCGGGGAAGGACCCTCTTGCTTCGGCGTCGGAAGAGCTCGACATTTACTTGAAGGGCGTCGGGTCGGTGAGAGACCTTGATTCGGGTGATGAGAAGGATATCGAGGAGGAGGTGGTGGACGGAGGTCTTCAGGGCGGGACCTCAGGCAAGGATGCGACTGATGCTCCTCCTCAAGTTTATAAATATTTGTTTTTATTGATCGACCGTTGTAATTGACAGTTTTTTGATGAATGAAATTCGGGCTTCTTTTGAATTTGCGATTTATATATTTGGCAAACAAACATCACATCGACTGTTAAATTCATAAAGTATAAGGAATCATGCGACCTTAAGCATCATTGCAACACAATAACTGGAACGTAAGCCATAAGACTTTTAAATCGTGTATATAAACATAAGCTCATGCGACTAAAGCATACATTCAGAGTATAAAATTTTTCTAAGTCAAGAGACTTAGATCATGAGATCGTTTGACTTTGCGATCGTACGACTAAGTCGTGCGATTAATTTGAATCGTGTGCCCCTATAGAAAGATGATCAAGTAATAGACCTGATCGTTTATGTCGTGCGACCTTGCGAAACTAGAGTCGTTTGATTATTGTCGTGCGATTCTGCGGAATAAACAATGTCAGAGGTTGGTCGTTGGCTAACCAACGACCCTCCGATGCTTAAGTCAGTAATCGTCGTTGTGAAAAAAATTGTATGAAAGAAGAAAAAGAAATTAGGAAATGTACCTTCTTAGATTCTTCTTTAATTAACGGAGTATTTGCCTCCCATCATTTATTATCCTATTCTTTCTAGGAGAGGATAGGTTTTAAATGACGGATCGACACAGAGATCTTGGGAAATACCATCTAGGTGTGTATTGACTGTGTTTTCGCGCGACAGGGCCATATGGTCATTTTATTCCTGTAGACGAGGCATAAGTTTGTTTCTAGGGGTAGAAGGACGAACCTGTCGTGCGGTATCTGCTAAGCGATTTACTTTCGCGGTCTCAGAGTGGATTTATAGCAGTCACGAGCGACTTTCGGCTCACTCTTGATTTCCTGGATTCCCCACGGCGTAGGGAACTTCAGGGTCTGATGATACGTCGAGGGAACGGCCTTCATTTCATGGATCCATGGTCGACCTAAGATGATGTTATAGGCCGACGCACAGTCGATGACACTGAACTTGGTCTGCTTGTTGATTCCTCCGGCATAGACGGGCAAGATGATATCTCCATAAGTGCTCATCGCTTCTCCATTGAAACCGACCAAAGTCGTCGAACGTCGAGTGATTTCCGAACGATCGATTCCTATGGCCTTGATGGTGTTAAGGAAGATGACATTTGCTGAGCTGCCCCCATCGACCAAGACTCGTCGAGTTAAACAATTACCAATCGTGAGTTGAATGATCAACCCGTCGTGGTGCTTCTGATACGAATCGCCGAGGTCGTCTTGGTCGAATACGATCTTCATAGCTTCCAACTCCAGATCTCCTTTAGGCCTTGATGAACGCGGGATAGGCCAATCGTCAGGCGCTTGACTGGCGTGACGTTTGGCTGCGGAATACGTCAGACCACATATGTCGGAACCACCGGTGATACAATTGACGACTTTTGCATGCTCGAGGGTTGATGGTCGAACGTCGTTAGCTGGGGTAACGACGTCGTCGATGATGTCTTTGAGATTGCCCTTCGGGACGTGATACGCCAGCTCCTTTTGAGAGCTATGCAATCATCTGTCGCGTGACCATGGTCGACGTGAAAGTCGCACCACTTAGATTTATCTTTCTTAGCGTTGTCCTGATCGGACTTCTTTGGCCATCGAATAGTCGCCTGGGTGGTCTTCAGAGCTTCGACCAAATCTTTAGCGGATCCTTTGAATCCGTAAGAGGATATCTTGGGGTATTGAGGAAATTTGGTCGCGGGCTTAGCCTCTGCTTTTGTCTTGAATCGGACGTTCGATATCTGGCGCGCGGGCTCTATTTTGGAAATTGCTTTCGTCTTGAACTCTGGCTTCTTTACGCCTAACGACCTCTTGTCGTCGGTGTGCTTGCGACGAAAGGCAGCGTCGTCCTCTACTCTCATATACGCTAGGGTTTGAGCTCGGACGTCTTCGAAATTCTCCGAAGGATACTGTTTGGGCAAAAAATCACGTCGTACGACTACGACCAAAACAGGTAAGACGCACGTTATAATCCAAATCTTGTATTAAGATAAGGTCTCGACAAGAACCCAGAAAACATCCGTCGTCTCCCGTAAAAGGTAAGTCGTACGTCCCTCATGACGCTCGACCACAGCGTCGCTTGTCCCGCACGACCATCGCGTAAGATCATTGTACCTTCGAGCAAAGCTAACCTTGACTGTTACATGTGTTAAGTATTTAATTCAGGAGTCAAAGTCATTAAACAGCCAACGACCGTAACGGACGAAGAACATTATGGATAATCACTCCGACGACCGTTTCCAGCCGTTGTAGCCGTTGATCAAAGCATTAATGGAGCCAATTAAGGACACGAAGACTATAAATATCAAGCTCTATCAACATTTCCAGATATCGAAGATCCGGCGATCAACAACCGAAGCAATACTCAAGAACACTCGGAGAACAGCTCAAGTTATCGCTCTCGACGCACGACATCCGCCTTCGACCAACAGTTTACACTTTGTATTCACACACGACAAACACTTGTTTTACATTTCAAACACTTGTATTTTAAATTTCGAAGCATTTCCTTCATTTGTATTGTAACCATCGTACGACCGACATCAGTACCGAAGGACATCGCCCCTGATTGGCGACCATAGTGCAGCGACGACATCCCCTGTCGTCCGCAGGTTTTTTCCTCGATTGAGGTTTTTCCTGCGTCATCAAATCCTTTGTCTTATTTATTTTTCCCTCGTCGCACGTCTCGTCGAAAGATCCTTTCTTTAGTTGTTTAAGTCCACATCGACCTTAAGTTGTCCCTTTGGTGCGATTTTTGGCATTAACAGTTTGGCGCCATCCGTGGGACTGCATCTAGAGAAAATCCTCGACGAACGTGCATTCTACTAATAGTTTCTTGGAGTTTTTTCTATTTTCTGTTGCAGGAAAATGGCAGCCCCTGGAAATCCGCAGCAAGCCGTTGCTCAGATGTATCAGGAGCTCGAGGTTGCCAGGAATCAACTCAATGCAATGGCGGAGCAGAATCGCAGAGCAGCTGAAGAGATCGTGCGGCTAAGGAATCCTTTTGGACCCCAGAATGGTCCTAGACCATTCATCCAGAATCCAGGTCCGGGACCAGGCCCGTCCGCGCAGAATCAGCATCCAGGTCCATTCATGCAGAATCAGCAGCCGGGTCCGTCCATTCCGAATCCCCAGTCTGGGCAGATTCCCCCTCAGCACATCCGACCACCACCCTTGAACAATGGATCCCAACCATTGCAAGGTGGCACCCAGCCGTTTCAGAATGGATCCCAGTCGTTTTCCCAGCCGTTTCAGAATGGATCCCAGCCGTTTTCCCAGCCGTTCCAAAGTGGTCCACAACCTTTCCAGCAAGGATCGCAATCTTTCCAGCAGAGATCGCAGCCATTTCAGCATGGGCCGCAATCGTTTCAGAATGGACCGCAGCAATTCCACTATGGGTCGCAGCCATATTTTGTTCCATTCAACGGGGACACCAATGGTTCATCGCATGGTAATGGCACTAGTCCAGGGACCAATCCCTCGACAGGGGCAAATCCTGATCTTAACGATCCCGTTGCCCAGCGTTTGAAGATGTTAGAAGACCAAAATGAGCGCGTCCTGTCCTTGCTCGCAAAGTTGCCTGGGGCAGCCGCGCCTGTCGACGTCGAGCCTCGCTCGGGGTATCAGGCGTCACCCTTCATCGATGAGATCGCCACCGTCGAGGTCCCAAAGAAGTATAACCTTCCTGCCTTCACTCCCAAGTATTCGGGTGTGACCGATCCAACCGAGCATGTCGCGCAGTATAAGCAGCTCATGTGGACGATCTCGATTCCACACATGTACCAGGAAGTATGCATGTGCAAGAGTTTTGGGGCGACTCTCACTGGTCCAGCTCTCCAGTGGTTGATCAATCTCAAACCCAAATCTATCGGGTCGTTCGCCGAATTGGTCAACCAATTCTCCCAGCAATTCGCCAGCAGTCGTAAGATGGAAAAGTAGACTAGTGATCTGTACTATGTCGTGCAGAAGACCAATGAGTCTATTCGAAGTTATTTCAATAGATTCAATGCTGAAATGATCAGTATCCGCAATTGTGACATCAAAACTGCGATCGAAGCTTATAAGCGTTGTCTAGACGATAGTTCAGGTCTATATATCGATCTGACCAAGTATCCCCCAGAGACTTTCGAAGACGTACGAGCTCGAACCTTAGCATATATGAGGGTCGAAGACGATGCAGCCTTTCGTCGCAAACACACTGGCGACAAGAAGCCGTTAGGTGTCAAGAAGCCAGAATTCAAGCCGAAAGCCATATCCAGAATAGAGCCAGCGCGTCAGATTTCAAACGTTCGTTTCAAGACGAAGGCAGAAGCTAAAACTGCGACTAAATTCCCCGTGTACCCCAAGATCTCCTCTTATGGGTTCAAAGAGTTAGCTAAAGACTTAGTCGAAGCTCTGAAGACCACCCAAGCAACCATCCGGTGGCCGAAGAAATCTGACTTGGACGATGCTAAGAAGGATAAATCAAAGTGGTGCGACTTCCACGTCGACCATGGTCATGCGACAGATGATTGTATCGCACTCAAGAAGGAATTGGCATATCATGTTCCACAAGGTAATCTCAAAGATATTATTGATAATGTCATTATTAACAGCCATCGACCTTCGACTCCCGAGCATGCAAAAGTTGTCAATTAAAATTCCCTATGCCATTGGGAATCCTGAAGATCGAGAATGAGTCGAAACGTCGCTATGGTGCCCTGTCGCACGACGACATGATCAATCACTGACAGTATTTCACCAGATCGCCGTGTCGTTCCGTCATTTAAAACCTATTTTTCCCGAAAAGAATAGGATGATAAATGACAGGGGGCAAATAGAGAGAGTCTGAGAAGGTATGTTCCCTAACTCTTTTTCATATGATTTTTTCTCACGAACAGTTACTGACTTAAGCATCGGAGGGTCGTTGGTGAGCCAACGACCAACCCTCGACATCATTTTATCGCAGGATCGCACGACAATAATCACTAAGTCTACTATATGACTTTAAATTCGCAAGGTCGCACGATATACATGATCAGGTCTGTGACTTGATCATCCCTCCATAGGGGCATATAATACAAACTCATTATACGATCTAATCGTACGATCGCAAAGTCTAAACAATTTTACCCCTAAGTCTCTTAACTTAGAAAATGCTTTAATCGCGTGTTCACATATTTGTTTTACTCATCGTATTACAATGTATGCCTCAGTCTCATGATTTCCTATGTGTCCTATGTTCAAGTTCATAATTAAACATGGTTTGGATAAAGCATACAGTTCAAACAAAAGTTGCGTTCATTATATAAACCATCGAGTACATAATCGACCACTAACGGTCGAGCAGCACAAACAAACAAATACATTTTTTCTAAGGTTGTGGAGGAGCATCGATCACAACCTTGTCCGATACCTCATCCTAAAAACCCTCGCTAGCCACCTCCTCCTCGACCTTCTTCTCGTCATCCAAGTCGATATCTCTCTCGGTCCCGACTCTCTCATAAAAGAGACGCAACTCATCTGACGCTGAAGCCAAAGGATCCTTGCCCTACAGGTGACATCGCATAACTGTCGCACGCGCAGTAAGTCGAGCATAAGAAAAGAAAGACTTATTTTCGTCCTTCAACTCATCAGACTCCTTCAAATTCATCACCTTAGCCTTGATTCCCTCGACTTCCTTCCTCTTCGTGGTTATGGATTCCTTCATCCCCTCCAGCTTCTCTCTCTGGTCGCGCATCAAAGTCAGGGACTCTTTCAAACGCAAGTTTATCTCGTCTCTTGTATGACTGAGGGCATCCAATTCGTCCAGAGCATGGTCAAGGCACACTGACATCGCTTCTTCATGCTCCAAAGCAGCTTTCTCTTTAGCTAACGCTGCATCTTCATCTTTGGTAACAGAAGTCGTTGAAACCTCTATATTCTTCGTTTCAGCCTGCAATGCCAGGGAAGCTTGGAACTCCTGAAGAATCATGACATGAGCGACATTAGTAAACAACGACAACGGCAAACGACAAGTCTTGAAAGAAAGACTTACCAAGAATAAGAGTCCAGCTGCATGGAACTCTTTCTTCTCGAAAGAAAACCCGTCAAAACGCTCCCTGAAAGACGGAAGCAAATATTTTTCCAAATGGGGGAACAACTTCGTCTCGTCCAAGACATTGTCGTCCAGAAAACCCGATGGCAACGTAAAGTTGACCGTCGTTTCCCCCACAGGTCCCTTCTGCGCACCTTTGCCCCTGTCGGCCGATGAAGGGCCGGATAGGACGACGGGAGACATCGTCGCTAGTTGCACATTATCCACAGATTTTTCGCCGGTCGTGTCAAACGCGACCGACGCCTTCGCCTTCCTGGACGAGGCAACCCTCGATGGGTTACCCGTCTTCAAAGACGGTTCCCTCAGAACGGACACCTTTGTCCTCTTTAAGAGGCCCGACCCGGCTATCGGGACCTCTTTTCTCTTCAGGACCCCCGACCCAGTTGTCGAAACGTCCTTCTCCCTCGCCTCGCGAGCTACTTCGACTTGGGCCATCTTCCTAGCAACAGAAGATGTCGCCTGCGCTTGAGATTCACCTGTACGGAAAAAGAAAGAAATTAGACGATTCAGAACAGAGAAAGACCAGGTCAGGCAAAAAGAAGACAAAAGGATACTCACCAATTATCTCTACCTCTGGTTCTTCACTCTTCTCTTCCTCCTCAGTCTTCTCAGAGTCCTCCTCTTCTTCTTTCTCCTCTCGACCCATCCTCACTCTGTAGCTCAAGAAAACGGTGTCATCATCCTCGTCTATCAAATGACGCGTGACGTATGACCGGTCTTTAGTACTAAATTCCAAGAACTTTTCGACCTTAGCCCGGGAAGCATCGTCCGGCTCTACCTTATCGAAATCAATATCTACGCATAAAAAAGAAGATCAGTCGAAAAAACATCCGAGCAACAGAATAACATAAAAACGTACAATCAAAGGCTCACCCATCATATTCCAACCCTCCCTAATCCAGTCACTATCAGTGTCCAGCATCGACACCCGCACGAATACATACCTCTTCTTCCATCCACGGTCGTTGACCGCAGTATTTAAAACCAGGGTACGATCACCCTTGAACCTTGAAAACAAACTATAGCGACGGTACTGGTCACTCTTGACCTTATACGCCGTCAGAAGGTCCCTCACATTCATCGGCGGATTCCAGTTGGAGGTAAGTCGTTCGATGATCAAGACAACTCGCCAGAACTGGGGCATCAATTGCCCCGGCGAAAGATCAAATTCACACATGAACTCTTTGACTAAAGACGAATATGGCCAATGAAAGCCTATTTTGAACGGATATTCGTATATAACAACTTACCCCTCGGGGCACATTTCCGGTCGAACCTTGCCAACCTTACTTACGGTAATCCCCATGGGAATCCTAGCTAGACTTCTAAAGTCGCCGAGATCTTCTTCGTTTTAATAGTGCTTCTAGGCTCTGTCGACATTGCCAGCCCCGTTAAATTGATTTGTACTTCTGAAAGGCCCTAGATATCCCAGTTTTTTCTAGACTTTCTAGCAATAGACTTGCGACGCATACGCAAACTAAAGAGTCGTATCTTATATGATCTCAGAAAAACTTAAATTAGGTCAAAGGTTCTTGCAAGTTTTAATCGAACGAAAATCAACAAGAAAACCCCTAAAGAAATCTTCGCTCACAACCCTCTAAAAACGTAAACAAGAAAAGATCCATCGTAATCTTTATTTATGCAGTCGATCATGTCAGGTCGAGCCCTTTGATGATCACTGTTAATGCCAAAAATCGCACCAAAGATGCCAAAAATTGCATTAAACTATCTTATGCCAAAAATCATATAAAAATACGATTTAAGGTACGGTTTCGGACCTTATCAACTAAAGATTGAACCATTGAAATAAACAAGATAAATAACGAAGAAAATGTAGACGAGACAAGAGATTTTGATGACGCAGGAAAAACCTCAAACGAGGAAAAAAACCTGCGGACGACAGTGGATGTCGTCGCTATACTATGGTCGCCAATCAGGGGCGATGTCCTTGCGTCGATCGTACAGATGATTACAATACAAGTGAAGGAAATACTTCAAAATGTAAAGTACAAGTGTTTTTGTATGTAAAACAGTGTGAGTCGTGTGTGAAAACATTGTGTCGTGAGTGGTTGTCGTGCGTCGAGAGCGAATGTCGTGCGTCGATAATGATCACTTGAGAAAAAGTTCTTCACTTCGTGTGTTCTTTAGTGTGTCTCCAGAATTCTGTCTCTCCCCTCTTGCTCGGAGCATGCCTTTATATAGGTTCTGCCCGTCATTAATGGTGCCTTGATGACTCTCTTTTGTAACCGCCGTCGGTATTGAATGCTCTTTAATGATTGGTCTTGTAGCCGCTGCTAGGCCTTTAATGCCATTAAGGACTCGTCCGTTATTGACCGTTTGTGCCATGAATGCTTGTGGACCTGCGTTAATGAACAACAGAAATAGATGTTTGACTATTAACGGTTAGTATAATCGTACGACCGTCTTAAGTCTCGGATGTCGGTCTTATGGAACATACGACCGTTGCTGAAATAAAAGACCATTTATATGGTTGTAAATGTCTTGTAAGACCTTATCTTAATATAGGAATGGTCTTATGAAAATGTCGTAAGACTAGGTCGATATAAGACTGACGAAAGAAGGCTGTCGACGTAAGACCAACGAGTCGTAACTGGCGACGTAGGACTAATAACGTAAGACTGGCGACGTGCAACGTGCGGCACGTGATGCGCGACACGTGACGTGCAATCATTAGACGTAAGATGACTATTGACCCAATATGTCCCACATTGGTTACCCCCGACCGACAATGATAATACCCATTATTATCATATCCCCGACATACGTTAATAACCAATTATCGTGGTTATTAACGTATGTCGGGGATATGATAATAATGGGTATTATCATTGTCGGTCGGGGGTAACCAATGTCCATGGGTCATGTCGAGGGAATTTCCCAAGTCGGTCGAGGGTGTGATTTTTTACCCAAACAATCACCGCGTGCTCTCGTCCCTTCGTATGACGGCAGAGATCGTCGACACCTGTCATCGACAGCTGGTAAGCACAATCACACGTCAGTATGACGTCACAACTTTTTCAACTTCTCGTTCAGTTAAAGACGAACCGGTCTAGTTCCACGACAACCAGGTAAGTTCCTCAACCCAGGTCACGAGACTAAGCGTTCGACAAGCAAAATTTAAAACTTAAATTTGACATTCAATTTTCAAAATTTGGGGGCAAACTGTTTGGGCAAAAAATCATGTCGTACGACTACGACCAAAACAGGTAAGACGCACGTTATAATCCAAATCTTGTATTAAGATAAGGTCTCGACAAGAACCCAGAAAACATCCGTCGTCTCCCGTAAAAGGTAAGTCGTACGTCCCTCATGACGCTCGACCACAGCGTCGCCCGTCCCGCACGACCATCGTGTAAGATCATTGTACCTTCGAGCAAAGCTAACCTTGACTGTTACGTGTGTTAAGTATTTAATGCAGGAGTCAAAGTTATTAAACAGCCAACGACCGTAACGGACGAAGAACATTATGGATAATCACTCCGGCGACCGTTTCCAGCCGTTGTAGCCGTTGATCAAAGCATTAATGGAGCCAATTAAGGACACGAAGACTATAAATATCAAGCTCTATCAACATTTCCAGATATCGAAGATCCGGCGATCAACAACCGAAGCAATACTCATTTAGTCATGATCTGAATAAATCTTTAAACGAGATTTTGCGACAAAGATTATCATGAGCAAATCATTTGATAAATCGACAGCTTCAACTTAAATAAATGATTTTCTAAAAGGGTTTGTATAAAAGACATCGACAACCCATTTTCCAAACGCATACAGTTTCTGAGAGGAAAGCTTCCAATGAAAATCGTTTCTCTGCAAAGGACTCAATTCCAAAACTAACATCAAGAGTTAATTAATAATAATTTCTCAAATAATCGCCACTGCGAATAAAACTCCAGCAGTTAAAAAATCCAATAAGAATGTACATAAATCCGTCCATCAATCATGGAAAACAATCCATATGCATGTAATATAACCTCAACAATGCAAATAGATAAAATACCCGAAATCAACACCCTTCGGTGACGGGGGAGACCCGATCTCATCGAATGTGGCAAACACATAAATTAAACCACGATTAAATAAATGCAAGTAAGCTTATTGGATGTGGAAAACAGATGACATCAACCATACTAGGTCTTTAGTCAATCCTCAGCATCAATCATACTAGATCTTTAGCCCATCTTAGACATCAACCATACTAGGTCTTTAGTCCATCTTAGACATCAACCATACTAGGTCTTTAGTCCATTTTCGGCGTCAACCATACTAGGTATTTAGCCTTTCTTAGACATCAACCATACTAGGTCTTTAGTCCAAGCCATCAAGTTCAATCCTACTGGATCTTTACCTTGGGAAAACCCACCAACCGAAACAAGCTTACTCGACTTAAATATAAATACATGACCCCAAAAGAATAACTAATGCGTTCAAATCATGTAAACCTCAAATATGATGCAACTCATGCAATGCAAACCCCAAGCCCACGTCGAGCTTATTAAAACCGGGCGAATGCCATCAAGACTCAATCGAGTCCTAAACCGAGCCCTCTGCTCAAAGATCTAATGATCATTTATCAACATCAAATCATGAAAATGAAATGCAACTAAGCATATAACACATCCTAGACTCCACCCCGAGCATGTAAATATTAACAACGTGCAATAATATGCAACCCGGTGCAATAAAAGCAACCCGTAAATAAGACTCCACATCGAGCCATTTAAACCGGACAAATGTCTCAAGACTATCTCAAAGTCAAAACCGAGCAAAGTGCTCCAAGCTTGCTAGACCCATAATGTCGGTCATCATCGCATAAAACGCGTTTAAACATTGTTTAAGCAAAAGGGGTTTTCCCAAAGGACTCACACCCTTAATATTCTCAAAATGACCCATAACACTAAAAGTGCATTTCCCAAATGGTTTGTTAAAATCATTTACACTAACATGATTAAACCATCAAATAAACCTCATTTTGAGCAATTAATCTTTTAAGACAATTTTGGCTTCTAACCATCCAAATATTCAAAAGCCCCAAATATGGGTGTTTTACACATTTATGAAGATAAACACTTCAAAGAGTTAAACCATTCAAATAACTCAACCACATATATTTTCAAGTAAAACACACAAATATTTGGAAAATACTCATTTTGGCATGTACAAAGTTTTCGCAAGGTAACTTGAACTCACCTTGCTAGATTTAGGCTAAATCTAGATTTTCCAAACGTAAGCTCCTTTGAAGATACACAAGTCCTCAAGCTCCAAATCTTCCAAAAACCTAGATCCACAATTTCCAACCATAAATATTTATCCCCACACACTTAGAATCATTTCCCCCAACATATTACACCCAAAATCACCAATAGATCGAAACCCTAATTTCCAAAATGAAGCGAAAAGAAGATTACCTCAACCATCAAGTGAATCCACCAACCAAACACTTCTAGTGTTACCAAAGTGAGCCTCAATCTTCATTCCACCCAAAGAAAGGGAAGGGTTTAGGAGGGGGTTGGGTAAAACCCTAGAAATTGTAGAAATCTCCCAAAACGAATGTGAAATGGAGAGCTTTGATTTTAACCATGAATCCTTGATAAAAAGGTAAGGGATTTGCTTTGAATCATAAATCTATGGCTCTAAAGGCTCCAAAACGGATTTAGGGTTTGGGGAGGGTTTTTGAGAGAGAAATAAGGAAATGGGTATAAGAGAAAATGAGAACAAGGCAACAAAAATGGGACTAAGTAGCCCCTGCACCCTGACGGCGATAGTGACACCGCGATAGTGACATGGTCACTATCGCCGGGGCATAATCGCTCAACCCCTTCCAACTCGCGGTACACTTCCAGCGATAGTGACAGCGCGATAATGCCATGGGCACAATCGCCGGGGCACTATCGCCCAGCCTGTACCGAGCCCCACCAGTCCCCTTTTTGGTCATTGGTTCCAAATCAAATAGGTCCAACATTCCACTTAGATTAATAATTCCATATTAATATTCAAAATGACGAGATATACATTATTCAAATTTTCGGGGTGTTACACTTATGTGTTCTATATTTTTCGTAGGTATTCCCAATGAAACTAAGGGTTTGTTATTTGCAACACTTATAGTGTTTTGATGACAATAAGGTTCGACGAGAATCTTAAAAGTATTACAATCTATAATGTAGCCTCAACAAACTTCAACATATCATTATCAATGATTACTTTTATTTTTTTCAAGTATTAATCGAGAAGACTAATCCGGGTATGTATTCGTTCTTTTGACTTTTGTTGTGATTTTATAGTTTCTTTCTTCTAATTTTTTTCTTAAGTTTTTTTTCAATGATGGATCCGAGTGTTTGTTTTTTGCAGGCCTTTTTGAGTATTGATGGCAACAATAATTTGATGATGAAATCTTGAAAGTATTATAATATTTGATGTAACCTCACCAAGCTTCAGCATGTCATTTTTCTGTAGTTATTAATTTTTTTAGATTATTTCGATAAGAGTAATTTGGATATACATTTCTTATGAGTTTGTTTGGATTTAATTTTTTTGTAACTTATCTATTCTATATTTTTCCTATTTCTTTCCAATGTAGTCGATGGTTTGTTTAAGACAACGTTTTTAGAGATTTGATGACAACAATAGTTCGATAACATAATCTATTACAATTATTTATATGACCTCACCAAACTAAAACATACATTTTTATAGTTTGTCTACTTATATTTTTCATAAAGCTAAAACCAAGTTAGAAATCATATATACATATTTATTTATTTTCCTCTAATTTTACTTAAAAATGTTCTCTTTTATTTACTTAAAAAAAATCACACCGATTGTTAAGACTTTTTATTATATTTTTAATTTAAATAAAAATAAGTATAAATCATTTCATATAATATCACTCACACACAAACATACTATATATTAATACTAAAACTTTCATTTTCATTTTCATTTAAATCTCAACATATATAAAACCTTTTATTTTAATGCATAAATTTAAATCATTTATATATACATTTAAAGGAATTTATTTCCCTTTCTCTTTATATATAACTAAAATATTAATAATGATAAACAATTAATATTATTAATTATCATCATTAATATTTTAAAGATATCATGTATGTCCTATATATATTTGTTATATTAAATTAATATCAACTTAAAAATTAACATATTAGTTATAGTAAATAACTTTATTAATTAGTATTTAATACATTAGCTTACATTAATTTGTAACATAAAAATTTCTATTCATAAAAATTTAATATTTGTTTATATTACTTATTGACATCATTGGTCTTTTTATAATAGAGTATTCCCTATAGTAATTTATATTGATGATCAATTAATATGTATTTATAGATTAAGTTTTGTTTGTATATGTTTTTACATAATATTAGTTAGTGTCTCATTTAGGTGTACACCTATTTTTTTTCTTAATTAATAAATCGGCAAAAACACCATCATGTTTTCAAAATAAAAAAACTTAATGAATGTCATCAATTAAACAAACAATGCATAATTTATTCATCCACCCATTGCTAATGTGATGAACGATCGTGAGAGAGGAAGAGTTAATGTGAGAAGGTAAGAAAGAATCTAAATCCTTAATTATTTGTAATCTCAAACATACCCATGAATCGCGTTTGACATGGGAATTGATCTCGGTGTATCACACTCGGTGCATCTCACTCGATAACTTTCGCTCCCACTGGAACCCAACCCCTCGCTAATGTTACATATTAATATACACACACACACACGTATTAAAATTACACTAACACTACTACAGAATTGTTAATGGAACCCGGTTGCCAAGCTTAATGGTACCCGGTTGTAGAACTGGGTACTATGTAGGGGGTACGTTTATGGCGTGTAATAGTACCCTGTTGTAATAACCGGATACAATTATCTTAATGCTACCCGGTTCGTCCGATATACGGGTACTATTGCCACATAAATACCAGAAAATGGACATCAAATGGCACCCGGTTCTGTTTAAGAAACCGGGTAGGATTTGTTATTTTTTTTTAAAAATATCAGCCTATATTTATATGCTACCTAGACCTTTTAAAAGACTATAAGTAAAAATTGATGCCAATATTGGTCAAACGATAGGCCGGTATCCACATCAACTGATTGAACCAAGCGAGCTTCCATAGCAATACGTATAAATGTCAAAATCCCTATAAATGTAATTATTTTACACAGTTATTAAACGGAAATAAATTAATAACGATGACAAACCGGACCATTGCAAGAAAAACCAAACATCCTATCCAAATATGAAATGTAATTGGAACATGAATAAACTAAAATGTTTGCATAGTGTTGGTAGGTTTACCTTAATAGTTAACCAATCTAGAAATAATGTATGTAAAAAAACTAAGCAATAAAGAAGTGAGTAGCTAATGCCCAAGAAACTAACCGATATCAATTCTTCAGATGTTTTAGATAAGTGCTAGAAAATTGTTTAGCCCATGTCACAGCCATAACGTTCATCATTCTTTCTGCCAGAGGAGTCGTGTCATTCCATGGTACCTAGATGCAAATGAAAATCAAAATTGTTATTTGACGACAAGATTAAATGCAATAAACACAATAAAACATGTTTAACAAATACGTACTTTCTTCAGAAACTGTGATTGATGATACATCACAAAGTTGAACATGAAATGCATAATATAGTAGCCACACTCCCAACCGGATAAATCACATCTATAGAAACAAAAATAGAAATTTATCAACTACATAGAATTAGTCCAGATCTTTATTCTGGTCGAATTTCTTGATTCTGTTTCTATAATTTGGGAATCAAATCATAATCCCAACTTTCAACTTTCAATTTCTATCACTGAATCAAAAGCTACAGACCAACATAATATCAAATAAACTCTAATTATATATATATATATATATATATATCCATGAAATAAAGTACTCAAGATCGATTCATAAAAACTTACAAGATTAATCGACGAACAAACAGAGAGTTGGAGAAGACGAACCTGAACGAGAATCCAGTAACTGAAATGGGGTTCAGTAACTTTTTTTTATATTATAAATTTATAATTGGGTATCAATGAAATCAAATTCTAGGGGTTTTAAGGTTTAAAACCCCTAAATCTGGAAAGAATTATTTTAGAAAAAATTGAGGGTGGAATGAGGCAGTCGGTTGTAGAGATGATGTGGGAGTGATACTGATACTGAAACTGAACAAGTGATGTTTTTGTGTGGGGCCAAAACCCCTGAAATTATACACCTTGGGTTTCACAAACCTTACATTTTAGGAACTATATAGAATTTATACTAAATTCTATATACTAAAATATAAGAATTAGTCCATAGGCCAACTGAAGAGTACCTGTTATTTCGAGATGATAAGAGAGAAGACCAACTGAAGAGTACGTGATATTCGATTCTTCAATCGTCGGCGACGTGCAGGGAGCGAGGAGCTGGAGACGGTTCTTCAATTAGGGAAACTTGATTTTGGCGCATCTAAGGGGTTTACGCAGGCTTAATTTGGGCCTGTAAAATTGAGCGGATAAATGGTACCCGGTTTCCTTAACGGAACCGGGTAGGATTATTAAAAATATGCGTTTTTTAACTACCCACCGAATAGAACCCGGTTGGACGGAATACCGGGTACGTTTAACGCAAATGAAACCCGCCAGATTTTTGTTCCTAATATAACCCGGTTTGTCAGATGGAGACGGGTGCGAATTCCATTAGAAACAAATAAAACCCGGGTTTTTTGGTTAACCGGGTTCTATTTAGAGGGTTGTATTACACTTTCTATAAATAAATTCTACTAACTTTTATAAATCACTTGAATACTATTTGTTAATATATTAACAAGTAACATTTATATATTTAGATAATGATAACCTAACTTAATCATACTACCGCGCAACGCGTGGTTTTCACACTAGTGTATAATAAAGGTTTTAAAAGTAGAGGTATATGGAGAATCCAATCGTGCAGTGTTTAAAAATCCGGCAAAATATGTGATCATGAGTCAATCCTATTCCAACCGGAACATTTAGGACAACTTGATTTCACCCTATTTTTATGATGGCATCCAATGACAGAGAACAAGAAAGGAGATTGAGGGGATGTTTGTTTACCTCTTAATAGTTCCATTAAGAGGCAATCTCTGAATCGTTAAGAGGCAAATTTTGTTTGGCAAAAAAATTGTCTGCCTTTTGATGATTCTAAAACCCTCTGAATGATTTAGCATCTTAGGTCTCCCTTAACCATTCAGCACCCTTATTTCATTCTAAACAATTACCAAACAACCATATTTCATTTTGCACTATATCATAAAAGTCTCTTAATCATTCTGTACCAAACCATTCAGCAACTGCCAAACAGACCCTAAGAAAAAATGTAAATGATGTATGTTGTTTCACTCGTAAAATATTATTGGTGTGAGTAAATTAAAGAGTATTTCACTAGTGAAACAATAACGTATAACTTGATGGAAACTGCAGAGCACTTTGATGTCTTTGGTCTCAATTTTAATCTCTCACACATGCCCCTTGTTCATCTGCATGATTCAAAAGCAGATGTATGTTTCTTGACAAGTAAAAAAATTCAAATGTTACACTCTGACTCATTGAAATAGATCTTTCCAACCTTCAGGTTCCTTTAAAAATGAGTTTGCATCTTATTATGTATCATAACAAGGATTTTTAACAAGTATGATGTTTCATATATGTTAAACACATCCTGCTATTTCACCGGTGAAATAACAATGGAATATTATTGGTGTGTGATATATGCTAAACACGGTCTTGCTATTTCACTGGTGAACATTTGGGCAAAAAGTTGATTACCGGCAACCCTACACGGAACCTGCCTCCAAGGACACCAATGTGAGGGGGCACCTAGTGGAGGGGTCTGGGCTTGAACCCAGGACATGTTATGTATTTGGGCAAAGTCACTCCACCCCTTTGCCAACTGAACTACACGCGAGAGTCATTTCACTGGTGAACATGCAATGCAAAGTGCAGTGAATTGTTATTGGCGTATATAATAAAACAAAGTGTTGGTATTTCGTCGATGGAAATGCAATGGGATACAAAACACAGTGTTGGTATTCGAATAAACTGAATTACAAAAACCAATTTCAAAAAATAGGGAAATTACTTGATGGGATTATTTTAATTAGATTTATTGATTAGTTTATTTAGAAAAAAAATGAGCATGAGATACCTTTAATGATTAGAAAAAGAATGTGGATATGATGATCAAAAGATAGATGGTGGATATTGAGGTTTCTACATTATTTTGGGGATATATATACAAACCAATCTATACCCTTAGATTTTTTAATCATCGGTGACAATTTCAGTAAATAATGAGAGTTTTGTAATATTAAAATATGATCATTGCCTTTAATTCTTTCAAGAATTGAGTACATGAATGTCACAAAGTATCTTCATGAACAACAACAGCATGAATAAAAATTAAAGACATGATTTTCATCATGAATAATTAAGTATTCATTGTTATTAAAATATGATCATTGCATTTCTTTCAAGAATTGAATACATGAATGTGTGTACAACATTTTCTGAATGATCGCATGTATCTTCATGTACAGAAAAATCCTTCACCGGGCCGGGATGAAACGAACTTTCCATCTGCAAGTCCAGACCGGACCTTTCGACGTGAACACCAGACGATGATGCAAATACGTCTTTAACGTAAACCTCATTCGTCGTAAAACTTCCGTCCATCATTCAATCGTGACTATCCTATATATATATATATATATATATATATAAAGAATAAAATAAAACAAGAAAGTCTTCGAATGAAAACTGTACGCTTATGAAGACGGCCGATGATATATATGTTATTGAATTGCCTAAGAAAATATATAGTAATGGTTGATGGTCTTAATTATAGTATAAATCTTCAATGAATTCGTGGAGAAAATAGGTTGCAACCTGTCAAGTCAAAAGGAAGAAGAATGTCAAATAAAAAAAATCCCTAAAATATTGGAGGTTACCATCATTGAATAATTATCGTGATTAATTCTTAATTTTAATAATTTAACTAATTACTGTTATGACCCTGGCGATGATTACAAAATTAAAAAAATAAATTGTTTGAAATTTAAATTTGATTTGCTAGGAATAAGTTTGCACAAATGGGGTGGTTTGCAAATGAAACACATTCTATATATATATATATAGAGGTCCACTATTTTGTAAATTTTTTCCGTGTAAACTTTGGACTTCATAGGTTTTTTTGATGAAATTGTTTATTTTGATGAAATTGTTTCATATCATTCATTTCTTGATTAAATTGTTTCATATATTTGTGTTTTTTTATGTAGTTTTATATATATTTCACAAATATATGAAACAATTTCATCAAGAAATGAATGATATGAAACACGTTCATCAAAATAAACAATTTCATGAAACAATTTCATTAATTTAACCTATAAAATTCAAAGTTTACAAAATTTACACGTATTTAGAGGTTTACAAATTATTACCCCCCTCTATAGAATATATATATATAAGTAAATGATCGTGTAAGAAGTTAAGGTTAACATGAGAATTGTGAGAAGTGAATCTGAATTGATTACTTTTCATCAAATGCCCTCCCAAGAATTATAGCTCAAATAAGAATTGATCCGATGCATCTTATCTCGGTGTATCTCATCCTAATGTGCATTCATTTCTCATCCATTAACTTTGTTAACCGATCTGAATCTTTCATTTTTTTAGATCAACAGTTGTGGTTAAATGGAAGATTATAATTTGATACAAAAGTAAACAAATTAAATGCTAAAATGTGAACGACATTTTTTAACACACTAATTTTTATTTTTGGAAGATAATCAATAATAATATGTAAATGATTTTTTATTTTCTGAATATAATCATATTTTATTTTTGAAAGATATCAGAACTAATATTTAAACAATTTTTGTTTTAGGTAAAACCAAAAAGTTCGTATGTGAAACAAGAAAGTAAACAACGTTTTTGTCTAAAGTTTATAGGTGAAATCAGAAAGTAAAACAACAATTTTATTTAAAGTTCATAGGTCAATTATTTTTTGATAAAGTTCATAAGGTAGTTTCGTGTATGAACTTTCTTCCAAACATTTTACCAAAATTCATAAATGAAACCAGAAAATGAACAGGATAATTAAGGAATTTTAAAAAAGTTCATAGGTGAAACAATTAGGTGAATTAGATAATTAAGAAACCTGATAATTAAGGAATGTAATAATTAATTAAATGAAGAAGACGAAAATGTCATAATATAATTTGTACTATTTGTTTGGTTAATAAAAGAAGGGGACCTTTTTTTAAAAATCTTGCATAAAATATTGTGGGCATTCTCTCTCTCGAGAGTTTAGGGTTAGAGAGAGATTAGGGTTAGAGAGAAAGCCAGCCGGCGGCGGCTAACGGTCTGCCGCCCAGCTGTCGTCCTGCTGGCTTCCAGGGGCCATGGCCGACGCTGCCTGCTGCTGTCTCCAACGTCCGCATTGCCGCCGCTGCTGTCGCTGCTAGACCTGCTGCCGCCGCTGACTGCCGCCGCCGCTAGACCTGCTGCCTCCGCTGCTGCCTGCTGCCGTTGGGACTCTCTCTCTCCTTGTCTCTCTCAGATTTCAAATTTAAACCCACCGCCGGTAAGTTCTCCGTCTTCAACGTGCTTCGATTTATAGAAGTTTCAACTTCTAAATCCCCCTGTGGCTTTGAATCCCTCTGTGGCTCTCATATCTGAGAAGAAGTCGTTCGGCTCCACTCCGACGACCATAATTACGTTTATCGGTGATACAATGGAAGATCTCCTGACCATCGCCACCAAACTCAACGACTTTTAGGACGAAGCCTATGGTGAAATTGTCAAAGCCTCTAGAGAGTACTTGGTAATGTTAATGGTAGCAAAAATGTGGAAATACCGTAAACGTTGGAAATTCCGATACCCCTACAATCTCAGTAAGAAAATTAATTTTATCTCGGTTACTTGGCATGATCAGCAAATAGGAAAAATCAAGAAAGTAAAGTGGACTATACCCACTTTCAAAAATGAGGAAATCGTCAAAGAAAGGTGGCACCTTCCCACTGTTTCTCCTTACCTTCCGGTTGTGATTGTGCAAAAAAGAAGAGGAATCAATTCATTAATCGCTTCCAGTTGGAACTGCAGGGCCTTGCCTTTCCTCGGGAAGTTCAAGTTCGTCGGGAGATTTTCTCGATCCATGCGGTGGATAGACAAGCTAACGAAGCGGCTCACTTGACTACGAGAGACTTTCGTTTTTTATCATGTCCAAAATGTTACGGTGTATTTCAGTCTTTCATTTCGCTTTGTATTAATGTTTTCTGTAACGGTCAAAAGTTTAATGATATGATTATTCTCCCGATCGGGTGATGGCTTGGCCGAAGCACGATCGTGACGCAATCATTTCTTTTCAAAAAAAAAAGAAAAAGAAGGGGCCTAATTTTGTTCACAACACTTATGTTTTAATTATATCTTTTGTTTGTAACATACTTTTAGAGAGGATGAATTTTTAGCGGCACTTGGCCCTCAAGTTGTTATGACATAAATATGGCGTGTTTTAGAATGAGAGTTTCATCAATTCCGTATATAAAACAAATATAACGTATTGCTTTTAAAAACAATACATATGAACAGTTCAAATATGAATTATATTCAATAATTGATTTAAACTCTTATAAAATATAATATATTTTTAATCATGGATTTACTCTTTACATATTTCTGAACAATTATTTGTGTATATCTTAATTAAAACATTGCAATAAGTTAATTTTTATATTAAAACAAAAATAATTTTATAAAAAGCATCGACAAACATTGCAGTTTTGCACCTTAATGACCTTATATAGAACTGTTTTTTTTTAAATAAGACCTTATATAAAACTTAGGGAAATTAATTAAAATACCCCAAGTTAAAC
Organism: Saussurea involucrata; assembly: GCA_033807775.1. NCBI lineage: Eukaryota > Viridiplantae > Streptophyta > Magnoliopsida > Asterales > Asteraceae > Saussurea > Saussurea involucrata. The sequence continues at coordinate 16,330,758 of CM066317.1, read as the reverse complement.
CAACTGTTACCAAAATACCCTAAAATTTTTCAACTTTACAAAAATGCCCAAAATACCCGCGATGGGGTCCCGCGATCGCGGGATACGCTGACGTGGCACGTACTTTGGGGCCAAATGCCCCGCGAAGCCCCTCAACTTTGGCCGCGGTGCACTTTTGGTCCCTGCCCGCGATGGCCCAAAAAATTACAGTTTTGGTCTCTGAAATTTTACACTTTTGGTCCCTGAAAATTTACACTTTCAGCCCCTATACTTAGACGAATTTTGCATGCTTTTACTGTTTTTTTCCACAATTATTGCAATTTAAAGACCGATTTGTGGTTGAAATTCATTTGCATGTTTCAATCAATGTTTTTGGAATACCAGTTTGTGGATGAAATGAGAGATTGGTTTTCTGATATGTTGGTTGTTTCATTGATAAATAGACGTAAAATTCAAGCCATAATCCCCACACAACGATTTCATTGTTGGAATATTTCTTTCTGCAATATTTTGTGTTTGAGATACTACTGAAAAAATGAGTTCATCTGTTGCAAAAGCTAAGCTATATTTCTGTTTTGATGGTGAATGGGTGCAAAATAACAATGAGTGGAATTTTGCTTATAAATCTAAGCATGGTGTAAAAGTGTCAGTAAACTACACTTATCAGAAGTTTGTTGCATACGCCATGCAAAAATGTGGAATCAACTCTTCTGATATTTGCAAGTTAGTATTTAAAAATGGCGATGGGTCATTTGTGGATTTATCCAACAATGGGGATATCTCTACTTTTCTGCACCTTGCAGTCGATTCAGAAAGACCCCCATTACTCTTTATGTATCCCGGCGTATCCGACGGTGACGACGACGGTGACGACGACGGTGACGAGGAGGGTGATTCTCAACAAATAGAGCATCCTGATTCTCAACAAATAGAGCAGCCTGATTCTCAACAACAACAACCACCACAACCACACAAATAGAGCATCCTGATTCTCAACAAATAGAGCAGCCTGATTCTCCCGTTTTGCTCGTAGATGTCCGATTGTTAATCTTATGGACTACTTTCGGGCCTTTCAACAAGAGTGGTACCAAATTCGACGCCTAAAAGGAGCTAAGATACAAAATGCACTCACACCAACGGCGGAGAATATCGTTCAGTACAGGGCGCGTCGTGCGGCGACATGGCCGGTAAGAGCAATCGGGTATGGGAAGTACGAGGTGCATGATGACTATATTCACGCGATTGTGAATATGGAAGACCACCTTTGTTCGTGTCGCGAATGGGATAAATCTGGGTTACCGTGCGGCCATGCCATCGCTGCAGCAACATATATGGGTCGTACAGATTGCAGCGACTTGGCTGTACCTTTCTTCACGTCCGAATATTACCGGAAAACATACGTGGAGGTAATAAACCCAGCTGGACCCCCTGCAGCATGGGTGTATCCACCCGACCCGCTTCCACCATGCTATCCACCTTTAATGGATAAGAACAGGGCCGGGAGACCGAGAAAGAACGACCGACGTCCATCACGTGGTGAAAGTTCGATACAATGAAGATGTACTCGGTGCCAATGCGTAGGACACACTCGTGGAGAGTGTCCAAATCCCGCCCCTTCAACCGTGCCAAGGAGACATTCTGTCAGTCACACCCCGGGCCCGTCACAGCTTGAACCATATGGAACAAACACATATGATACTGTTGATCTAAACACTGATTTGTAAATGATATATATACACACATACATATGCTTCTAAATGAACATTGATAACACAGCTATTTTGTAAATGATATATATATTCGTATTATATATTTACACACATAAAGAAAATAGGAGTTTGATATGATAAGCGAAAGAAAGAAGAAAGGTTGATTGTTACCATGGCAGTGAATGTTAACTCTGAGTACACATGTCTGTTTATATAGCAAGAAAGATTAGTAGCAAGAATGGAAGCAGGTTTCTAGCTTTTTAGATATATATATATATATATATATATATTATATGTATATATGAAGAAGAAGAAGACTTAAAAAAGGAGACATTTATCTGTAAGATATGGAAATGATCATTTCTTGACATTTTTGTTGGAACAAACACATATGATACTGTTGATCTAAACATTGATTTGTAAATGATATATATACACACATACATATGCTTCTAAATGAACATTGAGAACACAGCTAGTTTGTAAATGATAAATATATTCATATTAGATACGTTTTAATTTTAATAAATTACACCATTATAATCGTCTCTTCGATACGTTCGAAATGAGCCCAATCTTGAATTTTTTTGGATTTATATATTTTAATATATATCATATACAATTATACATTAAAATTCATAAATTCTTAAATGAGAAGAATATTAAATGGGGTTTTGACAAGTTGGTATCACTGGACTCATTTAAGAATTGTGAAAATGGGTATTTGGCGAATGATGATTCATGTGTGTTTAAAACACTTCAGCTCCAAACACACATGAATCATCATTCGTCAAATACCCATTTTCACAATTCTTAAATGAGTCCAGTGATACCAACTTGTCAAAACCCCATTTCATATTATATATATACACACATACATATGTTTCTAAATGAACATTGATAACACAGCTAGTTTGTATTCCATCCAACAAGCTCTTCATCTTCAATCTTTCTGACCCTTCTTCAACGGCTTCTGCTTTTGCAACCACGTATGGCCATTGTGTACCACAACCCGCACACACTTTAGCAAATGAGTTGAGGGTTGTCATATATTTTACAAGAGGAGTAGGCCCACGAATGAGGTAACCTCTGACTTGACCTTGCATGATGTATCCAACCTAACCGTGGTTCAGCGGCTTAAAAACTACTTTTCAGAGAAATTAACAACAACAAAAAATACAAAACAACAACATAGTAAAAAAAATAAAAAACAACTAAAACAACCACCACCTACTTAAAAATTGATTTAGTTTCATCAATCCAAGCTTGCTTCTCGTTTACCTTCGCTTGAATAATTGCGAAGTCTTGCAGAATATGGTGAATTGCTTCTTGTTCTCGACGAACACGAGCCTCCCTAGCTTTTATATCCCCTTTCATCCTTTTGATCTCCCTGTCTTCCTCTTCGATCTTTCTCAAATGGACTGCCTTCCTGTCCATAATTTTTTCCACTCTTCTGTTAGTTCATCTATCTCCTTTTCCTTTTTTGCTATGGCGACCTCGATTTGAGGTGGCATTTTTTCAGGAGTAGCCTTAGGGTTTGATGACGATGCCATTTGTGGATTAAATGAGAGAAGAGAAATCAAGAGAGAAAACAATTCAAAGAAAGAAAGCAAGAGAGAAATCAAGAAAGAAAGCAAGAGGAAGTGTGAATTGTGAATTGCATCTTACTGGTATTTATGGATGAAATCTCAAACATGCAAATGAATTTCAACCACAAATCGGTCTTCAAAGTACAATAATTGTGGAAAAAAACAGTAAAAGCATGCAAGATTCGTCTAAGTATAGGGGCTGAAAGTGTAAATTTTCAGGGACCAAAAGTGTAAAATTTTCAGGGACCAAAAGTGTAAAATTTTCATGAAATTTTACACTTTTGGTCCTTGAAAATTTACACTTTCAGCCCCTATACTTAGACGAATCTTGCATGCTTTTACTGTTTTTTTCCACAATTATTGTACTTTGAAGACCGATTTGTGGTTGAAATTCATTTGCATGTTTGAGATTTCATCCATAAATACCAGTAAGATGCAATTCACAATTCACACTTCCTCTTGCTTTCTTTCTTGATTTCTCTCTTGCTTTCTTTCTTTGAATTGTTTTCTCTCTTGATTTCTCTTCTCTCATTTAATCCACAAATGGCATCGTCATCAAACCCTAAGGCTACTCCTGAAAAAATGCCACCTCAAATCGAGGTCGCCATAGCAAAAAAGGAAAAGGAGATAGATGAACTAACAGAAGAGTGGAAAAAAATTATGGACAGGAAGGCAGTCCATTTGAGAAAGATCGAAGAGGAAGTCAGGGAGATCAAAAGGATGAAAGGGGTAATAAAAGCTAGGGAGGCTCGTGTTCGTCGAGAACAAGAAGCAATTCACCATATTCTGCAAGACTTCGCAATTATTCAAGTGAAGGTAAACGAGAAGCAAGCTTGGATTGATGAAACTAAATCAATTTTTAAGTAGGTGGTGGTTGTTTTAGTTGTTTTGTATTTTTTTTCTTGTTTTGTATTTTTTTTACTGTGTTGTTGTTTTGTATTTTTTGTTGTTGTTAATTTCTCTGAAAAGTAGTTTTTAAGCCGCTGAACCACGGTTAGGTTGGATACATCATGCAAGGTCAAGTCAGAGGTTACCTCATTCGTGGGCCTACTCCTCTTGTAGAATATATGACAACCCTCAACTCATTTGCTAAAGTGTGTGCGGGTTGTGGTACACAATGGCCATACGTGGTTGCAAAAGCAGAAGTCGTTGAAGAAGGGTCAGAAAGATTGAAGATGAAGAGCTTGTTGGATGGAATACAAACTAGCTGTGTTATCAATGTTCATTTAGAAACATATGTATGTGTGTATATATATAATATGAAATGGGGTTTTGACAAGTTGGTATCACTGGACTCATTTAAGAATTGTGAAAATGGGTATTTGACGAATGATGATTCATGTGTGTTTGGAGCTGAAGTGTTTTAAACACACATGAATCATCATTCGCCAAATACCCATTTTCACAATTCTTAAATGAGTCCAGTGATACCAACTTGTCAAAATCCCATTTAATATTCTTCTCATTTAAGAATTTTAATGTATAACTGTATATGATATATATTAAAATATATAAATCCAAAAAAAATCAAGATTGGGCTCATTTCGAACGTATCGAAGAGACGATTATAATGGTGTAATTTATTAAAATTAAAACGTATCTAATATGAATATATTTATCATTTACAAACTAGCTGTGTTCTCAATATTCATTTAGAAGCATATGTATGTGTGTATATATATCATTTACAAATCAGTGTTTAGATCAACAGTATCATATGTGTTTGTTCCAACAAAAATGTCAAGAAATGATCATTTCCATATCTTACAGATAAAGGTCTCCTTTTTTAAGTCTTCTTCTTCTTCATATATACATATAATATATATATATATATATATATATATATATATATATATATCTAAAAAGCTAGAAACCTGCTTCCATTCTTGCTACTAATCTTTCTTGCTATATAAACAGACATGTGTACTCAGAGTTAACATTCACTGCCATGATAACAATCAACCTTTCTTCTTTCTTTCGCTTATCATATCAAACTCCTAATTTCTTTATGTGTGTAAATATATAATACGAATATATATATATCATTTACAAACTAGCTGTGTTATCAATGTTCATTTAGAAGCATATGTATGTGTGTATATATATCATTTACAAATCAGTGTTTAGATCAACAGTATCATATGTGTTTGTTCCATATGGTTCAAGCTGTGACGGGCCCGGGGTGTGACTGACAGAATGTCTCCTTGGCACGGTTGAAGGGGCGGGATTTGGACACTCTCCACGAGTGTGTCCTACGCATTGGCACCGAGTACATCTTCGTTGTATCGAACTTTCACCACGTGATGGACGTCGGTAGTTCTTTCTCGGTCTCCCGGCCCTGTTCTTATCCATTAAAGGTGGATAGCATGGTGGAAGCGGGTCGGGTGGATACACCCATGCTGCAGGGGGTCCAGCTGGGTTTATTACCTCCACGTATGTTTTCCGGTAATATTCGGACGTGAAGAAAGGTACAGCCAAGTCGCTGCAATCTGTACGACCCATATATGTTGATGCAGCGATGGCATGGCCGCACGGTAACCCAGATTTATCCCATTCGCGACACGAACAAAGGTGGTCTTCCATATTCACAATCGTGTGAATATAGTCATCATGCACCTCGTACTTCCCATACCCGATTGCTCTTACCGGCCATGTCGCCGCACGACGCGCCCTGTACTGAACGATATTCTCCGCCGTTGGTGTGAGTGCATTTTGTATCTTAGCTCCTTTTAGGCGTCGAATTTGGTACCACTCTTGTTGAAAGGCCCGAAAGTAGTCCATAAGATTAACAATCGGACATCTACGCGCAAAACGGGAGAGTTCATTCACAGACTCTGCACTATTCGAGGTCAGAATGTCATACCGTTGTCCAGGAAAATGGGCCGCAGACCACCTCTCCGGTCCAGCATCGTCAAAGACTTTGGCTGCTTCCTTGACACTGTATCGTAGCATATTCATGTACTTGTTAAACTCCCGATCCGTATATGCTCTGCATGCCGCCCAATAGACATCCTTGTAGGTGGTAATACGTTTGTCCTTGGATTTGGCGTTCATCTCCAAATGTCGACAGCATATGGCGTGAGGGGCGTTTGGGTACATGGCAGAGATTGCGGCGCTTATGGAAGGAGCCCTGTCAGACATAAACACCAACCCTTGCGGGTCTTCGATAGCTTGTCTCAACATGGACAGAAACCAAGTCCACTCGTCCCCGGTTTCGGACTTGCCTACGCCGAAAGCTACTGGAACGATGGAGTTATCCCCGTCCATGGCAACCGCTAGGAACATCATACCCAAGTAACGGCCCTTTAAATGGGCTGCGTCTATTATCAGGACACGACGTAGATTTTCCAGAAATGTGCGGATCTGCAAAAACATAGGTTAAAATGTTATAGTTTATAAAGTGTAAATGTTATAGTTTATAATGTGTAAACATATGACGTGTTAAAATACGTACCGCGGGTCCAAGGGCCACGAAGCACATCTCAAACCGTCCACGTGAATCAATCCGTAGCTGCGTGACAGTACCAGGGTTCTGCAGCTGCAAATTATATAAATATGTCGGGAGTCGTTCATACGACTCCTCGAACGTGCCTCTCACCATAAACAGTGCATGGCAGCGCGCACGCCACGCTTGGTGGTAATCAATCGTGACGCCGAACTGCCGGTGAACGTCGTGGACGATGTCCTTTGGACGCAATGACCTGCTAACATCAAGAAATTTGTTTTTCAGGATCGCACCCAAAGTCTTTTTGCCGGCTTGTTTGTGGTGGGGATTAAGTTGCGTCCTCGTACAAGTGTGTACGTCGTGCAACTTTCTAATCATTATCGCCCCTCCTTTGGGACCCGTGTGAATCGCGTACAACCTCCACTCACACTTTTCTCTAGCACATTCAACTACGTATTTGCTTTTGTCAGATGCCCGCACGCGACTTTGAAAACCCTCTTCCAAGAACTTGAGTCCGATCTGACTTGCTAAGAGATCCTTCGAATCGAATATCTGACCTGCTGTTAAACTTTCACTGCGAATATAAGGTGTAGGTTCGTAGCTTTGTGTCTGGGTATGGGAGTCTGGAAGAATAGGGGGCATATCAAAAAAGTCATTTATCTGACTACATGATTTTCTACTAGGGGTATATTCTTCGTGATCATCATTATCGGTGTCTGATCTGTCTATTTCAGAATTACCCGTTCTGAAAACGTGGGTTTCGTCATCAGCAACTCCAGCAGTACGCCATTCGTGTGGTTGTGGTGGTTGTTGTTGTTGAGAATCAGGCTGCTCTATTTGTTGAGAATCAGGATGCTCTATTTGTTGAGAATCACCCTCCTCGTCACCGTCGTCGTCACCGTCGTCGTCACCGTCGTCGTCACCGTCGGATACGCCGGGATACACAAAGAGTAATGGGGGTCTTTCTGAATCGACTGCAAGGTGCAGAAAAGTAGAGATATCCCCATCGTTGGATAAATCCACAAATGACCCATCGCCATTTTTAAATACTAACTTGCAAATATCAGAAGAGTTGATTCCACATTTTTGCATGGCGTATGCAACAAACTTCTGATAAGTGTAGTTTAGTGACACTTTTACACCATGCTTAGATTTATAAGCAAAATTCCACTCATTGTTATCTTGCACCCATTCACCATCAAAACAGAAATATAGCTTAGCTTTTGCAACAGATGAACTCATTTTTTCAGTAGTATCTCAAACACAAAATATTGCAGAAAGAAATATTCCAACAATGAAATCGTTGTGTGGGGATTATGGCTTGAATTTTACGTCTATTTATCAATGAAACAACCAACATATCAGAAAACCAATCTCTCATTTCATCCACAAACTGGTATTCCAAAAACATTGATTTAACATTGATTGAAACATGCAAATGAATTTCAACCACAAATCGGTCTTTAAATTGCAATAATTGTGGAAAAAAACAGTAAAAGAATGCAAAATTCGTCTAAGTATAGGGGCTGAAAGTGTAAAATTTCAGGGACCAAAACTGTAATTTTTTGGGCCATCGCGGGCTGCGATCGCGGGCAGGGACCAAAAGTGCACCGCGACCAAAGTTGATGGGCTTCGCGGGGCATTTGGCCCCAAAATACGTGCCACGTCAGCGTATCCCGCGATCGCGGGACCCCATCGCGGGTATTTTGGGCATTTTTGCAAAGTTGAAAAATTTTAGGGTATTTTGTTAACAGTTGGTTTAACTTGGGGTATTTTAATTAATTTCCCTAGAAAAAATATCACCTTTATGCCTATGGTTTTATAATCAAAAGATTTATTAATAACATATTTATGTAAGTTATATGTTTTTTGTCAGTTTAAAAGTTTTATCAAATAATTAGTTTCATTTAAACATTTATTCCAAACAAAAATACCGTAAATTTTCTATTCATTAAACATACAAAATTAAAATCAACCATTCGTTTATACTTACTACAGATAAACCTTGGTTATCTAAATATACCATTTTATACGAGGTATATCCAACCTTCCACAAACCCTACTGATACATAAGTCGTTGATTGAATTCGTTTGATTGGTTTATTTTATATCTAAATTAACCAGCCATAAAACCTAACTTTCGAAACCATAAAGTAAGGAATTACTTTGGGGAAATTAATTAAAATACCCTAAGTCAAACCAAGTGTTACCAAAATACCCAAAATCTCTCTCATTTTGCAAAAATACCCATTTTTTCCACGATGGGAGCCCGCGATCGCGGGCCAGGGACCATTTCTGACACTTTTTTAAACTTGCAGGGACCATTTTTGAAAAATGGAATCCCGCGATCGCGGGCTCATCCCGCGATGGGGTACTTTTTGTGACTTTTCAATTGCAAGGGACCATTTTTGAAAAATTCCAGGGACCATTTATGAAAAATTCACCCGCGTTTGACACTGTTCACCCGCGTTTGACACTGTTCACCCCCGCTTTTGTCCAATTTGATGAATTTGAATTGGAATGTTACACTTTCAACCCCTATACTTATTTACTAAATTTACTTTATACCTTTTACTTTCATTATTTTAATTTTACATTTAACACATATAATCGTTTATTAACTAAAGAGTAAACTACGAATTTCGTCCTTGTGGTTTGTTGTTCATAACTATTTTCGTCCCTATTCTTTAAAAATTGCTTTTTTCATCACTGTGGTTTGTAATTCCTTTCTTTTTTCGTCCCTGGCACCAACTCTGACACTAACTCTGTTAAAAAGGTTATTTAGATTAAGGGCAATTTGGTCTTTCCATCCTTTTAGTTTTCTTTGTTGTTTTTATTAAACAAATTCCCTGGTACAAGCATGTGCACCCACAAAATCAACCACTATGCTTTTCTTCTCCAGGAGACCAGGATCAAGAGACCAAACACTTACTCGGATAAGCAATAATCAAGTCACATTACCTACCGGATTGATATGGCAAGGACCAAAAATCTTACCCGGTAAGAGCGAATGCAACGTATGCAAGGACCGAGAGTCTTATCCCGTTAAGTGAGTGCGACAACTCTTACCATGGTTAGCGTTTACCGTGTGAATTGTTGCATACGAAACCGATTTATAGGACTAAAATCTTACCCGGTAAGTAAGTGATAGTGTTAAATTTGATTGGTAAGCGCTTACCCAGGTAAGTGTTTGGTAAACGGGCCGAGGACTCACCCGCTCCACTCCCTCTCCTTCGGTGCACCATTAAGAGACCAAGACACCATGAAATCCAAACCCATTTCTAGAAACTTGAAACTTGTAAACCTTTTTAAGAAACATGAAATCTGAAACCATTTTCATAAACTTGACACTTGAAATCAAACCCAAAAACCATTTCTAAAAACTTGTGAAATTTGAAACCAATTTTATCTCAACTATCAAGAGCACAGTGTGTCATGTATTCAAAAATTAAACATATATCAAGAGCATGCCCATTGTAGGTCTGAATCAAAAAACTAAAATCAACATAAATCGATTAAAACCCACACGGTTGTTCGAGAAAGACAGAGTTTAAGATGTTATGGTGGTCGACATCGATGGTTCAACCTCCCCATGATGGCAAAGGCATGTGTCCGGTGGTCGGTTGCAAGCCCGATCTACTAGCTAAGTCCCCGTGGTCGCTGCAGAAACACGTCAATGGCCACGTGATGGAGTGTAAAATCGACTGCAAATCGTTGAACACCAACGAGTTTCTTAAACATACAAGTCCGGAAAATTTTGTGTTTCTTAAACATATGGTGGCCGGTGCTGATGACGGTCGAGGAAGACGATGCAAGTTGTGGTTGGTGTTGATGGTGTCTCGGTGTTCTAGTCGACGAAGGGGAGAGGAACCGACAGGAGGGGAAGCGTTTGCTACCGGAGGGGAAACTTTTGTCGCCGTAGGGCGGTAGGGGAACAGGGAGATGGGGCGGAGGTTTTCTCAAATAGGGTATATTATATTATATAAGTTATTAAAAAAATAAGGAAAAGATAAATTAAAAAAAAAGGAGAAAAGACCAAATAGTCCCTGAGTTAACAGAGTTTTATAACAAAATCTGTTAGAGGGACGGAAAAGTCAATAAAGTGCAAACCATAATGATGAAAAAAGCAATATTTATAGACCAAGGACGAAAATAGAAACAAGTAACAAACCATAGGGACGAAAACCGTAGTTTACTCTTAACTAAAATACGTTAAAAAAATACGTTTTAATTTTAACAAATTACACCATTATAATCGTCTATTCGATACGTTCGAAATGAGCCCAATCTTGAATTTTTTTGGATTTATATATTTTAATATATATCATATACAGTTATACACTACATAAAAAAATATTTTTTATATTTAAAATTCATACCCTTATAGTTAATTATTTAATTTATGGTACATCTCTTTTTTTTCAATTTTTTTTTACACTCCTATCGCATTAACATAATAATCATATATTAACTAATTCATTAAATCGTTTTAAATTATTTGAATGTGTTTATAGAATGTGTTTATAGATACCCTAAACCCTAATCATATATTATTATTTGAATGTGTTTATAGATATCGTGAATGGCAATAGGAGAAGGTGAAAATGGGTATTTGGCGAATGATGATTCATGTGTGTTTGGAGCTGAAGTATTTGCAGTTACAGAGTATGCACAAAATGATCGATGTATTTCCAACGTAACTTAGATTAAAATTATCTTCTTCAGTTCAGTCCCGTCCCGTCTCATCCAGTTCAGTCCCGTCCAGTTCCGTCCCGTCCCATCTAGTATGCGTACCAAACGCTACCTAAAAGTACTGTAAATTAAATAATTAACTATAAATGTATAAATTGTAAATATTAAAAATATTTTGATGTAGTGTATATGATATATATTAAAATATATAAATCAAAAAAATTCAAGATTTGGCTCATTTCGAACCTATCGAAGAGACGATTATAATGGTGTAATTTGTTAAAATTAAAACGTATTTTTTAACGTATTTTAGTTAATAAACGATTATATGTGTTAAATGTAAAATTAAAATAATGAAAGTAAAAGGTATAAAGTAAATTTAGTAAATAAGTATAGGGGTTGAAAGTGTAACATTCCAATTCAAATTCATCAAATTGGACGAAAGTGGGGTGAACAGTGTCAAACGCGGGTGAATTTTTCATAAATGGTCCCTGGAATTTTTCAAAAATTGTCCCTTGCAATTGAAAAGTCACAAAAAGTACCCCATCGCGGGATTCCATTTTTCAAAAATGGTCCCTGCAAGTTTAAAAAAGTGTCAGAAATGGTCCCTGGCCCGCGATCGCAGGCTTCCATCGCGGAAAAAAGGGGTATTTTTGCAAAGTGGGAGAGATTTTGGGTATTTTGGTAACACTTGGTCAAACTTAGGGTATTTTAATTAATTTCCCATTACTTTGTCCTTCAAGAAAGTGGAAAAGTAAAATTTAATTTTCATAAAATCAAATAATTCCAATTTGAATTGAATTCCCACCCGATCCGATCAGCGATCCCTTTTCTCACCTTCCATAACTTAAACTTTTGTTTCAATCTTTCAATTTCAAACAACATAAAAAGATTTTAAGAGGGTACAAAGATAGCGAAATGCAAGCTTCCTTGTTGACATTTGAATCCCGTTAACACGCTTACATCCTTTCACGATTTTGAAGATAAGACGTTTCTTTTCTATATTTTTTCAACAGAGGAAATCAAGAAGATTCAAAAATTATGGTTGCCGACGAGTCTTTCACGTTCAAGGAATGATTGTGTTCGCTTTCATAAGTCACAATAAGCATCGTTGGATCATCCAAAGCTCTTTCAACATGTTTTCTTGCAGGACAACCTCTTAAACTGCTACATTTATAATAACCCCTAAAATCCATAATAAACAATAAAAAAAAACTTATTAGTATAAACCAATTAGATGAACAATCAAGGAAGAACTTAGAGTTGACTTTTTACACATGATTGACTTTCTTGTCTTTAATTATTTGGTTGTTGGCAATATTTACCTAATATTCCTTGTGATTGAAGATATATTTCTAGATCCCCAATTTAAAAATAACCAAAATACAAAAGTCCAAGCAACCCACATATGTCAATTACCCAATATACCCTTCACCATTAGTCAAACTCTCTGACTTTTTTGGGGAGGCTCCATTGTCCAATGCCAATGAAATTAATACCCCGAGTTATGAATCAGAATCACTGAGTTAAGATCTAAAACCAATTACAAGAGATTTACCTCGGATGTGGTGAACCTTTGATCGGCTTTTGACCGTACTTTCTCCAAGAATAATCGTCCGGCGGAATATCGGCCATCTTCAAGCTTATCGCCGGCACTCTCACCACTCTCTTCATCCTTGATTTCCTACAAATAATCAAGTTTTTAAAAAAACTTAAATAATTGATCATCGTGTTGACACCCAGATGGAATTAATCATGGTTAGAAGTTGTGTTCTTTAACATCAAGCGTTGTGGCGTACCGGTTAAATTCCTAGGGATGTGGTGGAATATTCCATTTGTCCAGCGTTAGAATTCAGACATATACAACAATTGTGGTCACTAAGGTTTAGTCATTGCTGATGTATTAGAGCATCTCCAATGCAAGGTTCTTATAAGCAAAAAACGGTGTGTCTTATGAGAACTACCATTGTAGAGAGTTCTTATAAGAACTTCATCCCCTCGAGTTCCTATTTAAGAACCACCATGAAGTTTGCGTGAAATGTCAATGTTTTTATTCGACATTTATTTATAAATATAAAATAATTACTGATGTAGACAAATACATTAGACATACAAAAATAAGGTTAGAACTACTATTTTGGACTTTTATGTGAACTTTTAAACTAATGATGTGGAATTGAGGTGACATTAAAAAGTACAAAAATGTTCTTATATAAGAAACTCCATTGAAGATGTTCGTACAGTCATAATTTACGAACAGATTAGTCTAAGCATAGGCTACGTGCTTCCCAAAAATGTGTTCTTCAGAAAGGAATGAGAGTTAGAGTACCTTTTTTTGGAACAATGGCAGCGACCAGAGGAATTGGTGCACTTTGTGTGAGAATCATCGATGGAATTACATTTCCTTTTAAATGAAGATGACGAAAGATTTGGTTGACCAGCGGAGGAAACCTGCGAAAGATTCGTGATTTGGAACCCAGAAGACATCGATGGCTGCAATCCCTCGGTGTCTCCGGTCAACGACGACATAAAAGAATTCGCCGGAGAAACCGCAGCAGTAGCGGCGGCGAAATTAATAGTGGTCGTCGGAACATCCTTCCGATCAAAAGATCCCGATTTCACCAGCGGCCGGAGTTCCGACACCTGAGGAGTTTGTGGCATCCGATGAATCGATGGCCCAGAATAAACCCTCTCCGCCGTCGCTACGGCGGTGGTAGCTAATGTCACTTTTTTCTCCGGTGGGTCTGAAACGGGTCCTCGTCGGAATCTGGCGTGACCGGTGGAGCTCCGATCGAGAAGAGATATGAATTTCTTGAACTTAATAACAGCAGCATCAGCGACGGCTACGTAATCGGTGGTGGAAGAAGCATGGGTGGTGGCGGAGACGGAATACGACGGTTTACGGTGGCAGTGGGAGGAAAGTAAGCCGATAAGATTTTGAAGACTTCGAATTCCGGCGGCGCCGGCTTCTTTAACGGCGGTTTCTTCCATGTTACTACCAAGAAAACTGGTGTTTGAATCCATGAATTTAACAGCCATAATAATAAATCGGAAACATCGGAAAATTAGAGAGAGTGGGGTGTGGATCGAGAAAGTAAAAGGGGAAATTAATAATAAATGGGGAAAATAAATGTGGGGCGAGTCAAAGAGAAGATGCGGTTTGTGAAATAACAGAAATGTCCTTGTATGTTTATCAGTAGTCAAAGAGAGAAACCAATGGTGAGATTACACGTCATGTCAGAGATTGACCGTAGTTGTGGGCCAGGGTTCAAGTGTTGAGAAGAAGCCTGGAACAGCTACGATTTTAACGTAAAGTCAAACATCGTGTAGCATTTTACTTTTCCATTCCCAAAAATTAAATAGAAATGAAAACAATTTGTTTTTTTTTTAAACTTTTTTAGTGTAAAATATTAAGGGAAATTAATTAAAATACCCAAAGTCAAACCAAATGTTACCAAAATACCCTAAAATTTTTCAATTTTGCAAAAATACCCAAAATACCAGCGATCGCAGGATACGCTGACGTGGCACGTATTTTGGGCACAAATGCCCCGCGAAGCCCCTAAACTTTGGCCGCGGTGCACTTTTGGTCCCTGCCCGCGATCGCAGCCCGCGATGGGCCAAAATTTACAGTTTTGGTCCCTGAAATTTTCAACTTTTGGTCCCTGAAAATTTACACTTTCAGCCCCTATACTTAGACGAATCTTGATGCTTTTACTGTTTTTTTCCACAATTATTGCAATTTAAAGACCGATTTGTGGTTGAAATTCAATTGATCTATTGGAACAAACACATATGATATTGTTGATCTAAACACTGATTTGTAAATGATATATATACACACATACATATGCTTCTAAATGAACATTGATAACACAGCTAGTTTGTAAATGATATATATATATATTCGTATTATATATTTACACACATAAAGAAAATAGGAGAACTTCAATTTTTCTTAGTATTTTCTTGACCTTGTTCTTGCATCCATGGCAGTGAATGTTAACTCTGAGTACACATGTCTGTTTATATATTCATATTAGATACGTTTTAATTTTAACAAATTACACCATTATAGTTAATTATTTAATTTATGGTACATCTCATATTTTTTTTCAATTTTGTTTTACACTCCTATCGCATTAACATAATAATCATATATTAACTAATTCATTAAATCGTTTTAAATTATTATTATTTGAATGTGTTTATAGATATCGTGAATGGCAATAGGAGAAGGTAGAATTGTTTATAAATGGGATTTTGACAAGTTGGTATCACTGGACTCATTTAAGAATTGTGAAAATGGGTATTTGGCGAATGATGATTCATGTGTGTTTAAAACACTTCAGCTCCAAACACACATGAATCATCATTCGTCAAATACCTATTTTCACAATTCTTAAATGAGTCCAGTGATACCAACTTATCAAAACCCCATTTCATATTATATATATACACACACACATACATATGCTTCTAAATGAACATTGATAACACAGCTAGTTTGTATTCCATCCAACAAGCTCTTCATCTTCAATCTTTCTGACCCTTCTTCAACGGCTTCTGCTTTTGCAACCACGTATGGCCATTGTGTACCACAACCCGCACACACTTTAGCAAATGAGTTGAGGGTTGTCATATATATCTACAAGAGGAGTTGGCCCACGAATGAGGTAACCTCTGACTTGACCTTGCATGATGTATCCAACCTAACCGTGGTTCAGCGGCTTAAAAACTACTTTTCAGAGAAATTAACAACAACAAAAAATACAAAACAACAACACAGTAAAAAAATACAAATAACAACACAGTAAAAAAAATACAAAACAAAAAAAATATAACCACCACCTACTTAAAAATTGATTTAGTTTCATCAATCCAAGCTTGCTTCTCGTTTACCTTCACTTGAATAATTGCGAAGTCTTGCAGAATATGGTGAATTGCTTCTTGTTCTCGACGAACACGAGCCTCCCGAGCTTTTATATCCTCTTTCATCCTTTTGATCTCCCTGTCTTCCTCTTCGATCTTTCTCAAATGGACTGCCTTCCTGTCCATCATTTTTTTCCACTCTTCTATTAGTTCATCTATCTCCTTTTCCTTTTTTGTTATGGCGACCTCGATTTGAGGTGGCATTTTTTCAGGAGTAGACTTAGGGTTTGATGACGATGCCATTTGTGGATGAAATGAGAGAAGAGAGAAAGCAATTCAAAGAAAGAAAGCAAGAGAGAAATCAAGAAAGAAAGCAAGAACAAGTGTGAATTGTGAATTGCATATTACTGATATTTATGGATGAAATCTCAAACATGCAAATGAATTTCAACCACAAATCGGTCTTCAAAGTACAATAATTGTGGAAAAAACAGTAAAAGCATGCAAGATTCGTCTAAGTACAGGGACCAAAAGTGTAAATTTTCAGGGACCAAAAGTGAAAATTTTGGTCCATCGCGGGCAGGGACCAAAAGTGCACCGCGGCCAAAGTTGAGGGGCTTCGCGGGGCATTTGGGGCCAAAATACGTGCCACGTCAGCCCTAGCCCGCGATCGCGGGATCCATCGCGGGTATTTTGGGTATTTTTGCAAAATGATTTTTTTTTTGGGTATTTTGGTAACAGTTGGTCAAACTTTGGGTATTTTAATTAATTTCCCAAATATTTATAGATTCGATCCTTGAACTTAATTTGTTACATATTAACCACCGTGTTTGCAATTTGTTTTGGAATTGGTCTCTAACTCGGATGGTCGTCTACCACGCCCATTAACCACGAGGGTAGATTAGTCATTTTACAATTTTTCTCTATTTTGGTATTATTATTTTCATTTTTCTTTCTTTGAATCTTCATCTTCTTAACTCGTCCATAAAAATCAAAACTTAAAGGCTAAAACAAAAACTATAAATCAAACTTATTTGTTTTATGGGAGTACAACCAAAGAATCATCAGCACTTGATGATTAAGTGGATGAAGTGTTAACAACATGTTGGTCCCAAAGAGGTTATACAAGTTTGTAGAAAGGGGGGGGGGGGGGGTTGAATACAAACACACAAGTTTTATCTTTCTAAATTGTTTATTGATATGTATCAAACAATTTACAGTTTGTTGCGGAACAAGATTAAGAAATAAACCTAATCTAAACAAACTATGAGAACACTAAGAGTTCTTGCACTAGAAATAGAGATTAAGAGAATCTAGAATACTAAGGAGAGTATTCTAACACACAGTAGTTGTAACGCCCCAAAATTTCAAGGAATTTAAAATTTTTAATTAAACGCTTTATATAAAAACTCCATAAATAATTCCAACATATTAATTGCAAGGACATAAATACTGTTCAAGTAATCAGTAACCAGCGGAAACAAAGTTCAATAATTAAAACAAATATCAGTCAGCTCATCCCGCGCGCCAGTGTGTACCCGTCACGCCTTAGAGCCACTCGTACCTGAAACCACAGATTATTGGGAAAGGGTAAGCACGAAGCTTAGTGAATTCAAACACATGCGCAGGTAGGAATTATATACACATCATCCCTACCCGCACATAAGCAACAATATCACAGATACATAAAATGAGTAAACATCTACAGGTAATTATGTATCCAACCACCTCAGTACCATCGAGGCCTCGGTCCCACCGAATTGCAAGATAACCAACACCTCAGTACCATCGAGGCCTCGGTCCCGCCGAATTATAACATAATCAACACCTCAGTACCATCGAGGCCTCGGTCCCACCGAATTATAACGTAACCAACACCTCAGTACCATCGAGGCCTCGGTTCCACCGAATTGTAAGGTAACACAAATATACCAAACATTCAAATCAATCAAATATTATGCACCACAACAACTAGTTCACACCACAAAGACAGTAATACAAGCAACTATTATGACATGCATACAACCCCTAACTACACAGTGAGAGAACTCACCTCGAATGCGCGCCCAGCTTAATAACACAATTCAAGCTTCACAATTACGGTCACTTCCCAGCACCTAAATGCATGTTAAAACGTGTCAATACAAGACCCGGACCCTATGACACGACACACGCTTAAACCGTCACTAAAACTAAATTCCGTTCACCCAAAACAGGTCTGTTCGGGACCTGTTTCGACCCATTTAAACCCAGAAAATTCCCAATATTATTTCATGACCAGAAAGTACGCTGAGTTAGGGTTCCAAGGACATATTATACGCCTCCTAACGATTTTTCTACAATTTACTACGGATTTTACAAAAACAGTTTCCGAAACAGCGAAATTCAGCACCTTTCAGTATAAAACGACAAATCGACCCATGCTACGTCCCGAGCTGGGTTTTGCACAAAACACAGAAAAGTTTCTAGACTCAAAAAGGGAACTTTTGACACCAGTTTCACCCCAAACCGAGTTACGAGCAGAAAGTTACAGCTTACGCAAAACAGTGACAGAACTGCAGTTTCTTTTACATAAAATGACGATTCACAGAACTTACGACCACTTTTTCGCCCAGCTAGAGGCCGAACCAGTTTTCCGCTAAAACACGGAAAACGTGCCCGACCCCGAGCTTGAACCGTGGGCGCCAGTTTCGGCTTAAACGGAGTTACGACAGAAAAGTTATGATTAAACGAAAAACTGGACAGAACCTTGTATTTCACATAAAATGACGATTTTATAAACGGTTACGCGGTTACGGTTACGGGTTAGAGTTTTGCGATTAAACTAACGATCGGGATACGAGTTCTAAACAACACCCGACACCACCCACTGCCACCTCCGGCAGCGGTGGTCGCCGGCGACGGTGGCCGTTTTCCGGTGACACCGCGACGATAAGGAAAACGAAAGAAAAACGGATAAACGGAACCTTACCTCGATGACGACTCTCTGCAGCCACGACCAACTCTTCCCCCTCTCTCGATGCTCCCTCTCTTCGCTGCACTTCTCTCTCTCTCTTCGCTGCTCTCTCTCTTGCCCGTCGTTCTCTCTCTCTTGCACTCACTTCGCCGGCGAACAAGGGAAGGGAAATAGGGTTTCGGTGGTTGTGCCGCAAGGAAGAAAACGAGAAAGAAAGACAAAAAGTGTTTTTGTGGTTGTTTCCTTTTGCCGTGAAACCTACGAGAAGGAGAAATCAGTTTCTCCCATGGGCCGACCCTCAAATAGCCCCTAGGCTTTCCAACTCTTGCCCTTCTTACCCCTAGTACTTAGGATTTAACAAATGATCAATCATCCCCACAAAATAAACCGTTTTAGGTCCTTGACGCTTAACCTCGTTAAGTATATTCGTTAAGAGAAGATAATAACGTAATTAAATTAACTTAAAATAAATCCGCTGAAAAACAATTATAAAAAATTAAATAAAATGTCTATCGGGACACGGGCTTTACAACTCTCCCCCACTTGAATTAGACTTCGTCCTCGAAGTCTATGCCCGTGAATAGCTCTAGACAATTCTTCCGCATCTCAGCCTCGGGTTTCCAAGTCCACTTGGAACCCCTTCGGTGTTGCCACTGGACTTCCACTAACTGGAACCTAATTTCTCACACCGTCTAAGAATTTCCCGAATACTTCCTTACTAACAACACTCCTCCAATAATACTGAACATACGATCGGAAGAACACTCCAACAACTGGAATCATTCCTAGTTAAACGCCTTCGGTTGTATCCCAACCTTAGATATTCCATACATCCCGATTCCAATTTCAAGCTCTAACCATTCTAAAGATGCTCACCAATATACCCTACAGGATACTCGAATCCGATCATTCCTACCATTAACTGTCGATTAACTTCTACGAGTTCCACTAGACCCCCAAAATTCACAATGAAACACATTAACAAACATCGACCACCCGCCGAACATCGGTCCAACCGATTACAATAACAAACATCGGCCACCCGCCGAACATCGGTCCAACCGATTACAATAACAAACATCGGCCACCCGCCGAACATCGGTCCAACCGATTACAATAACAAACATAAAGATATCCCCCCACAACCAAATCAACTAACACACACGCAGGTCATTCCACCCTAACCATCCGTCACAAGCGATCATTTCAGGGTTACTACTACCGTCACCATGATTATCTTAAAATCGGCTACAACTCTCCGATTATACTAAAGGTGTCTGGCCTCAAGCCCAAAAGTCGACACCTAACTATACCAACTACCTCGAAATGGTTGATGCGCATTTATTCTCTTAATAACCAAAGGGCATCAATCCCTTAACCGATACTATTCGGCCTACAGTACTAACGCGCGTGGAATACCTACCTTCCACCGTCGACGTATCATCCACGCTTGCTCTACGAAGCCAAGTCACACCGTATCGAGGATACACCTTGACGTCTACCTCCCAGGTAACGCCTCAAGACCCAGCACACCGGAACTACCTCCCAGGTAAGTGCCCACAACTATATCCTCCTAGTATCTACTGGAAAGTCTAGGTTAGAACACATGAATACCGGGGTCCCACCCCGAGATACCCAACCGACCATTACCAACGACTGACTAACGCGTCTAAGGATCCAAAGCAAACAGCCTACCAACAACAAGCCTATTCCGGATTGACTCACTCACCCAAAAATGCAAACACTCAAAGTGCAAAGAATGCCAAACAGTGCGACAAAAACAACTCATCAACTAGACTCCACATCGAGCCATTAAAACCGGGCAATTGGCCCATGACTAACTCCAAGTCAAAACCGAGCAAAATGCTCCACGCTTGCTAGACCCATCGGTCGGAAAATGCGTTTAAACAAAGTTTAAGCAAGCAATACTCTGAAGTCAACCTTAGTCTCAGACTCAACACGGGTTAAACAAAAGAGTTTTCCAAAAGGACTCATACCCTGAAAATTCTCGAAATGACACATGACGCTTAAAAGCACATTTCCCCAAATGGTTTACAAAATCATTTACAAAATATTTTCAACATCAGGATTTTCATCTCAAAAAGATCGTAAGCAATAAAGCCACTATTACCAGATCGATAGTTACGCAAAACTGGACACGCTCGTCCCACATAGGAAAAAGATGTTGAAAATCGTTCCATTGCAGTTCGGTTTACTCACACAAAAGCAAAGCGTAATAAATAATTTCTTTAAAAATGAACCGCCTCGATTCCAGTATGGATTGACTCATGACGTGCACTTAAAGTAACCGCTTGACCTTAAACAGGGTGCAACAAAGGTGTGCACATAATTCAAAATAAGTTTCACGACATTCGATTCAAAAAATTCCTCTTTTAATCATAAACTGACGTGGCACAGGGTTCGCCACAAATTTTCACGCGTCAGCTAATCACACAAAACGATGACACGGTTTACAAATATATTTTTGTTAAAACACAACTGTCTCGTGTAAGTTTCAAACTTGAAGACAGAAACCAGTCCGCTTCTATTAATTGGAAATACCGACTAAAATCTCATAAAACCTCAAACTGGGGCAGGCATGCAAGCTTGTAACACTTCCTCAAGTTTCGTACTTGGGACATATAATGTCAAAACATTATAGTTTAAAAAAAAAAATTTATCGAAGATGCTCAAAATACTCGTTTCCTCCAAAGCAAAAGTTTTTAATTTCCCAAAAAAAATGAACGGTAATTCTAAATTAACCGAATGTCAAAAATCTACGCATTTATATTTCCAAAATATAACACATTGTAATCGTATGCATGATGTTTACAACATTAAAACACTCCTTGGATCAAATGGTCTTTCATTTCGACAAAAAGGAACTAAAGCATTTTCTTGCACGACTCGTTCATCAAAATGCCGAGAACAAAGGTTACCCCAGTATGCATACCCCTAAGTCGATAAATCGCATTTTCATGAAAATGTCAATAAAACCTTTAGCTGACTAAAAAGCGCACTAAACAACTCCTTATGAAATGTTACCAAAATTCCTCCATGCATCACTTATGTCACGCATGAATCAATCCACACACTGAACTATTTACAAAGTAAACACTTAGTAA
Source organism: Saussurea involucrata (assembly GCA_033807775.1). Taxonomy (NCBI): domain Eukaryota; kingdom Viridiplantae; phylum Streptophyta; class Magnoliopsida; order Asterales; family Asteraceae; genus Saussurea; species Saussurea involucrata. Next base: position 16,308,391 of record CM066317.1, on the reverse strand, counting down.
CACAAACCCTCGAACGAAAAGTTAAGCGACACTAGAATTCTAAACTCATTTTAGACAAATCACTAAAATAGCCTTTAAACAGACATCGTGGAATGTAACTTTCCGTCTCAACTCTAACACATGTGGAGGAGTTCCAATGTTAGAGTCTCAAGCCGTAGTCACTTACCCAACATCTTAACCACCACAAAACACGGATATTATCGTACCCGAAAGAACCGTTGGAAAATAATCAAATGAAACAATTTTTTACAAAGTTTTCAACTCCCGTGATAAAACGGTTTCAAGCATTTTCAAAACTATAATTCGAAATCTCGTGTGTGCTAAACATTTCCCAAAGTTTCAAAACACAATCCATATAAAGATCGGAAACACAAGAATTAATTAGTGCAAATCCTATTTTCAAAATAAACTCTGTGCATGACTCAGTTGGCATTCCACGTCTCGACTCATGCTCCTCCAAACCTCCCCAATCCACTATCGTCCTCCGAACATTTAACCTCTTAGGGCAAGATGGGGAATTACGTCAAATAAACCCTACGATTTTCCTCAAATCAAAGTCGACTCTATAAGACTATGGCTCTAGCGCAATCTTCCATCTTGGCCCGAAATGACCTACTTACAACAAACATCGATGACATCGTCACTCAAAGTGACTAATACTAGAATCGTCCTTCTATTCTAACGACTACTGGATTAGATCCTTCACCACTACCCTCAACGATCATCCATCAAAGCAATTCAAGTACACACATGTACTAGTAGGTTTACTATAGTTGTTTCTCCTTGCGATGGCTATTCTGGGTAGACAAATACAACGCGTTATTAGCACATAATAACTCATACTAACAACACTCACGCTCAACTCCTTGGATTCCTCGTGACTTCCCCGACTCGAGCATTGATCCTGTGTTTCCGGTAGTAGGAGCTATACTACTACCATCCACACCTATCATCACCCGTTCCGAGTTCCATCCCAAGGGGTCCAAGAAGTTTCTCGCCGAAACTATACACATAATACAATTAATCCACACATGCCAGTTCAAGAACATATCCTAAACAGGCAAACTCATACAACTACTGTATATATAAAACCATCGGTCTCCCCGATCAGACAACAACAATTGAATATATAACTAACCATATGCTTGCACCAGCATATATATACATCCACCCTTCCTAGCTCCCTAGGAATTTCCTCTTATCCCACTACCCTTGCTACCACCGAATCCCTACTAATTATGACGAGTGACCTCGCGAATACCCGATTATATGCAGTGCGAAATAAATAGACAGTCGAATACAAGACTCTATCCTAGAACGGTTGGACTCAAACAAGAGCTGCACAATAGAACTAAATCGAATATTCTAAGGCTATAAATCTCTTACTGCATACAGCCTAGAGGGCATCCACTTAGTAACCTATCATAATTAGCATAAATTCCTAATAGCAAGCAGTTCAACATACAGCATAGTGTCCACAACAGGCAATCTAGCGTGCATACTCTATGATCTAGAAAGAAATAAAACACTAAGTACTGTACCTTTCCCCTTTGGCTCCGGCTGACTGTACACACTGCGCCTCCGATCACCGTTCCTCGAACGGGTTTTTACTTTTTCTTTTATTTCCAAAAAGATTTAATAAAGAATTTGAAAATTCCCCAGCCGCAACTTGAGACCGAACACACCGAGGTGCGTTTGATTCACTCAAGCTGTGCTCTGATACCAAGTTGTAACGCCCCAAAATTTCAAGGAATTTAAAATTTTTAATTAAACGCTTTATATAAAAACTCCATAAATAATTCCAACATATTAATTGCAAGGACATAAATACTGTTCAAGTAATCAGTAACCAGCGGAAACAAAGTTCAATAATTAAAACAAGTATCAGTCAGCTCATCCCGCGCGCCAGTGTGTACCCGTCACGCCTTAGAGCCACTCGTACCTGAAACCACAGATTATTGGGAAAGGGTAAGCACGAAGCTTAGTGAATTCAAACACATGCGCAGGTAGGAATTATATACACATCATCCCTACCCGCACATAAGCAACAATATCACAGATACATAAAATGAGTAAACATCTACAGGTAATTATGTATCCAACCACCTCAGTACCATCGAGGCCTCGGTCCCACCGAATTGCAAGATAACCAACACCTCAGTACCATCGAGGCCTCGGTCCCGCCGAATTATAACATAATCAACACCTCAGTACCATCGAGGCCTCGGTCCCACCGAATTATAACGTAACCAACACCTCAGTACCATCGAGGCCTCGGTTCCACCGAATTGTAAGGTAACACAAATATACCAAACATTCAAATCAATCAAATATTATGCACCACAACAACTAGTTCACACCACAAAGACAGTAATACAAGCAACTATTATGACATGCATACAACCCCTAACTACACAGTGAGAGAACTCACCTCGAATGCGCGCCCAGCTTAATAACACAATTCAAGCTTCACAATTACGGTCACTTCCCAGCACCTAAATGCATGTTAAAACGTGTCAATACAAGACCCGGACCCTATGACACGACACACGCTTAAACCGTCACTAAAACTAAATTCCGTTCACCCAAAACAGGTCTGTTCGGGACCTGTTTCGACCCATTTAAACCTAGAAAATTCCCAATATTATTTCATGACCAGAAAGTACGCTGAGTTAGGGTTCCAAGGACATATTATACGCCTCCTAACGATTTTTCTACAATTTACTACGGATTTTACAAAAACAGTTTCCGAAACAGCGAAATTCAGCACCTTTCAGTATAAAACGACAAATCGACCCATGCTACGTCCCGAGCTGGGTTTTGCACAAAACACAGAAAAGTTTCTAGACTCAAAAAGAGAACTTTTGACACCAGTTTCACCCCAAACCGAGTTACGAGCAGAAAGTTACAGCTTACGCAAAACAGTGACAGAACTGCAGTTTCTTTTACATAAAATGACGATTCACAGAACTTACGACCACTTTTTCGCCCAGCTAGAGGCCGAACCAGTTTTCCGCTAAAACACGGAAAACGTGCCCGACCCCGAGCTTGAACCGTGGGCGCCAGTTTCGGCTTAAACGGAGTTACGACAGAAAAGTTATGATTAAACGAAAAACTGGACAGAACCTTGTATTTCACATAAAATGACGATTTTATAAACGGTTACGCGGTTACGGTTACGGGTTAGAGTTTTGCGATTAAACTAACGATCGGGATACGAGTTCTAAACAACACCCGGCACCACCCACTGCCACCTCCGGCAGCGGTGGTCGCCGGCGACGGTGGCCGTTTTCCGGTGACACCGCGACGATAAGGAAAACGAAAGAAAAACGGATAAACGGAACCTTACCTCGATGACGACTCTCTGCAGCCACGACCAACTCTTCCCCCTCTCTCGATGCTCCCTCTCTTCGCTGCACTTCTCTCTCTCTCTTCGCTGCTCTCTCTCTTGCCCGTCGTTCTCTCTCTCTTGCACTCACTTCGCCGGCGAACAAGGGAAGGGAAATAGGGTTTCGGTGGTTGTGCCGCAAGGAAGAAAACGAGAAAGAAAGACAAAAAGGGTTTTTGTGGTTGTTTCCTTTTGCCGTGAAACCTACGAGAAGGAGAAATCAGTTTCTCCCATGGGCCGACCCTCAAATAGCCCCTAGGCTTTCCAACTCTTGCCCTTCTTACCCCTAGTACTTAGGATTTAACAAATGATCAATCATCCCCACAAAATAAACCGTTTTAGGTCCTTGACGCTTAACCTCGTTAAGTATATTCGTTAAGAGAAGATAATAACGTAATTAAATTAACTTAAAATAAATCCGCTGAAAAACAATTATAAAAAATTAAATAAAATGTCTATCGGGACACGGGCTTTACAACTCTCCCCCACTTGAATTAGACTTCGTCCTCGAAGTCTATGCCCGTGAATAGCTCTAGACAATTCTTCCGCATCTCAGCCTCGGGTTTCCAAGTCCACTTGGAACCCCTTCGGTGTTGCCACTGGACTTCCACTAACTGGAACCTAATTTCTCACACCGTCTAAGAATTTCCCGAATACTTCCTTACTAACAACACTCCTCCAATAATACTGAACATACGATCGGAAGAACACTCCAACAACTGGAATCATTCCTAGTTAAACGCCTTCGGTTGTATCCCAACCTTAGATATTCCATACATCCCGATTCCAATTTCAAGCTCTAACCATTCTAAAGATGCTCACCAATATACCCTACAGGATACTCGAATCCGATCATTCCTACCATTAACTGTCGATTAACTTCTACGAGTTCCACTAGACCCCCAAAATTCACAATGAAACACATTAACAAACATCGACCACCCGCCGAACATCGGTCCAACCGATTACAATAACAAACATCGGCCACCCGCCGAACATCGGTCCAACCGATTACAATAACAAACATCGGCCACCCGCCGAACATCGGTCCAACCGATTACAATAACAAACATAAAGATATCCCCCCACAACCAAATCAACTAACACACACGCAGGTCATTCCACCCTAACCATCCGTCACAAGCGATCATTTCAGGGTTACTACTACCGTCACCATGATTATCTTAAAATCGGCTACAACTCTCCGATTATACTAAAGGTGTCTGGCCTCAAGCCCAAAAGTCGACACCTAACTATACCAACTACCTCGAAATGGTTGATGCGCATTTATTCTCTTAATAACCAAAGGGCATCAATCCCTTAACCGATACTATTCGGCCTACAGTACTAACGCGCGTGGAATACCTACCTTCCACCGTCGACGTATCATCCACGCTTGCTCTACGAAGCCAAGTCACACCGTATCGAGGATACACCTTGACGTCTACCTCCCAGGTAACGCCTCAAGACCCAGCACACCGGAACTACCTCCCAGGTAAGTGCCCACAACTATATCCTCCTAGTATCTACTGGAAAGTCTAGGTTAGAACACATGAATACCGGGGTCCCACCCCGAGATACCCAACCGACCATTACCAACGACTGACTAACGCGTCTAAGGATCCAAAGCAAACAGCCTACCAACAACAAGCCTATTCCGGATTGACTCACTCACCCAAAAATGCAAACACTCAAAGTGCAAAGAATGCCAAACAGTGCGACAAAAACAACTCATCAACTAGACTCCACATCGAGCCATTAAAACCGGGCAATTGGCCCATGACTAACTCCAAGTCAAAACCGAGCAAAATGCTCCACGCTTGCTAGACCCATCGGTCGGAAAATGCGTTTAAACAAAGTTTAAGCAAGCAATACTCTGAAGTCAACCTTAGTCTCAGACTCAACACGGGTTAAACAAAAGAGTTTTCCAAAAGGACTCATACCCTGAAAATTCTCGAAATGACACATGACGCTTAAAAGCACATTTCCCCAAATGGTTTACAAAATCATTTACAAAATATTTTCAACATCAGGATTTTCATCTCAAAAAGATCGTAAGCAATAAAGCCACTATTACCAGATCGATAGTTACGCAAAACTGGACACGCTCGTCCCACATAGGAAAAAGATGTTGAAAATCGTTCCATTGCAGTTCGGTTTACTCACACAAAAGCAAAGCGTAATAAATAATTTCTTTAAAAATGAACCGCCTCGATTCCAGTATGGATTGACTCATGACGTGCACTTAAAGTAACCGCTTGACCTTAAACAGGGTGCAACAAAGGTGTGCACATAATTCAAAATAAGTTTCACGACATTCGATTCAAAAAATTCCTCTTTTAATCATAAACTGACGTGGCACAGGGTTCGCCACAAATTTTCACGCGTCAGCTAATCACACAAAACGATGACACGGTTTACAAATATATTTTTGTTAAAACACAACTGTCTCGTGTAAGTTTCAAACTTGAAGACAGAAACCAGTCCGCTTCTATTAATTGGAAATACCGACTAAAATCTCATAAAACCTCAAACTGGGGCAGGCATGCAAGCTTGTAACACTTCCTCAAGTTTCGTACTTGGGACATATAATGTCAAAACATTATAGTTTAAAAAAAAAAATTTATCGAAGATGCTCAAAATACTCGTTTCCTCCAAAGCAAAAGTTTTTAATTTCCCAAAAAAAATGAACGGTAATTCTAAATTAACCGAATGTCAAAAATCTACGCATTTATATTTCCAAAATATAACACATTGTAATCGTATGCATGATGTTTACAACATTAAAACACTCCTTGGATCAAATGGTCTTTCATTTCGACAAAAAGGAACTAAAGCATTTTCTTGCACGACTCGTTCATCAAAATGCCGAGAACAAAGGTTACCCCAGTATGCATACCCCTAAGTCGATAAATCGCATTTTCATGAAAATGTCAATAAAACCTTTAGCTGACTAAAAAGCGCACTAAACAACTCCTTATGAAATGTTACCAAAATTCCTCCATGCATCACTTATGTCACGCATGAATCAATCCACACACTGAACTATTTACAAAGTAAACACTTAGTAACACAAACCCTCGAACGAAAAGTTAAGCGACACTAGAATTCTAAACTCATTTTAGACAAATCACTAAAATAGCCTTTAAACAGACATCGTGGAATGTAACTTTCCGTCTCAACTCTAACACATGTGGAGGAGTTCCAATGTTAGAGTCTCAAGCCGTAGTCACTTACCCAACATCTTAACCACCACAAAACACGGATATTATCGTACCCGAAAGAACCGTTGGAAAATAATCAAATGAAACAATTTTTTACAAAGTTTTCAACTCCCGTGATAAAACGGTTTCAAGCATTTTCAAAACTATAATTCGAAATCTCGTGTGTGCTAAACATTTCCCAAAGTTTCAAAACACAATCCATATAAAGATCGGAAACACAAGAATTAATTAGTGCAAATCCTATTTTCAAAATAAACTCTGTGCATGACTCAGTTGGCATTCCACGTCTCGACTCATGCTCCTCCAAACCTCCCCAATCCACTATCGTCCTCCGAACATTTAACCTCTTAGGGCAAGATGGGGAATTACGTCAAATAAACCCTACGATTTTCCTCAAATCAAAGTCGACTCTATAAGACTATGGCTCTAGCGCAATCTTCCATCTTGGCCCGAAATGACCTACTTACAACAAACATCGATGACATCGTCACTCAAAGTGACTAATACTAGAATCGTCCTTCTATTCTAACGACTACTGGATTAGATCCTTCACCACTACCCTCAACGATCATCCATCAAAGCAATTCAAGTACACACATGTACTAGTAGGTTTACTATAGTTGTTTCTTCTTGCGATGGCTATTCTGGGTAGACAAATACAACGCGTTATTAGCACATAATAACTCATACTAACAACACTCACGCTCAACTCCTTGGATTCCTCGTGACTTCCCCGACTCGAGCATTGATCCTGTGTTTCCGGTAGTAGGAGCTATACTACTACCATCCACACCTATCATCACCCGTTCCGAGTTCCATCCCAAGGGGTCCAAGAAGTTTCTCGCCGAAACTATACACATAATACAATTAATCCACACATGCCAGTTCAAGAACATATCCTAAACAGGCAAACTCATACAACTACTGTATATATAAAACCATCGGTCTCCCCGATCAGACAACAACAATTGAATATATAACTAACCATATGCTTGCACCAGCATATATATACATCCACCCTTCCTAGCTCCCTAGGAATTTCCTCTTATCCCACTACCCTTGCTACCACCGAATCCCTACTAATTATGACGAGTGACCTCGCGAATACCCGATTATATGCAGTGCGAAATAAATAGACAGTCGAATACAAGACTCTATCCTAGAACGGTTGGACTCAAACAAGAGCTGCACAATAGAACTAAATCGAATATTCTAAGGCTATAAATCTCTTACTGCATACAGCCTAGAGGGCATCCACTTAGTAACCTATCATAATTAGCATAAATTCCTAATAGCAAGCAGTTCAACATACAGCATAGTGTCCACAACAGGCAATCTAGCGTGCATACTCTATGATCTAGAAAGAAATAAAACACTAAGTACTGTACCTTTCCCCTTTGGCTCCGGCTGACTGTACACACTGCGCCTCCGATCACCGTTCCTCGAACGGGTTTTTACTTTTTCTTTTATTTCCAAAAAGATTTAATAAAGAATTTGAAAATTCCCCAGCCGCAACTTGAGACCGAACACACCGAGGTGCGTTTGATTCACTCAAGCTGTGCTCTGATACCAAGTTGTAACGCCCCAAAATTTCAAGGAATTTAAAATTTTTAATTAAACGCTTTATATAAAAACTCCATAAATAATTCCAACATATTAATTGCAAGGACATAAATACTGTTCAAGTAATCAGTAACCAGCGGAAACAAAGTTCAATAATTAAAACAAGTATCAGTCAGCTCATCCCGCGCGCCAGTGTGTACCCGTCACGCCTTAGAGCCACTCGTACCTGAAACCACAGATTATTGGGAAAGGGTAAGCACGAAGCTTAGTGAATTCAAACACATGCGCAGGTAGGAATTATATACACATCATCCCTACCCGCACATAAGCAACAATATCACAGATACATAAAATGAGTAAACATCTACAGGTAATTATGTATCCAACCACCTCAGTACCATCGAGGCCTCGGTCCCACCGAATTGCAAGATAACCAACACCTCAGTACCATCGAGGCCTCGGTCCCGCCGAATTATAACATAATCAACACCTCAGTACCATCGAGGCCTCGGTCCCACCGAATTATAACGTAACCAACACCTCAGTACCATCGAGGCCTCGGTTCCACCGAATTGTAAGGTAACACAAATATACCAAACATTCAAATCAATCAAATATTATGCACCACAACAACTAGTTCACACCACAAAGACAGTAATACAAGCAACTATTATGACATGCATACAACCCCTAACTACACAGTGAGAGAACTCACCTCGAATGCGCGCCCAGCTTAATAACACAATTCAAGCTTCACAATTACGGTCACTTCCCAGCACCTAAATGCATGTTAAAACGTGTCAATACAAGACCCGGACCCTATGACACGACACACGCTTAAACCGTCACTAAAACTAAATTCCGTTCACCCAAAACAGGTCTGTTCGGGACCTGTTTCGACCCATTTAAACCTAGAAAATTCCCAATATTATTTCATGACCAGAAAGTACGCTGAGTTAGGGTTCCAAGGACATATTATACGCCTCCTAACGATTTTTCTACAATTTACTACGGATTTTACAAAAACAGTTTCCGAAACAGCGAAATTCAGCACCTTTCAGTATAAAACGACAAATCGACCCATGCTACGTCCCGAGCTGGGTTTTGCACAAAACACAGAAAAGTTTCTAGACTCAAAAAGAGAACTTTTGACACCAGTTTCACCCCAAACCGAGTTACGAGCAGAAAGTTACAGCTTACGCAAAACAGTGACAGAACTGCAGTTTCTTTTACATAAAATGACGATTCACAGAACTTACGACCACTTTTTCGCCCAGCTAGAGGCCGAACCAGTTTTCCGCTAAAACACGGAAAACGTGCCCGACCCCGAGCTTGAACCGTGGGCGCCAGTTTCGGCTTAAACGGAGTTACGACAGAAAAGTTATGATTAAACGAAAAACTGGACAGAACCTTGTATTTCACATAAAATGACGATTTTATAAACGGTTACGCGGTTACGGTTACGGGTTAGAGTTTTGCGATTAAACTAACGATCGGGATACGAGTTCTAAACAACACCCGGCACCACCCACTGCCACCTCCGGCAGCGGTGGTCGCCGGCGACGGTGGCCGTTTTCCGGTGACACCGCGACGATAAGGAAAACGAAAGAAAAACGGATAAACGGAACCTTACCTCGATGACGACTCTCTGCAGCCACGACCAACTCTTCCCCCTCTCTCGATGCTCCCTCTCTTCGCTGCACTTCTCTCTCTCTCTTCGCTGCTCTCTCTCTTGCCCGTCGTTCTCTCTCTCTTGCACTCACTTCGCCGGCGAACAAGGGAAGGGAAATAGGGTTTCGGTGGTTGTGCCGCAAGGAAGAAAACGAGAAAGAAAGACAAAAAGGGTTTTTGTGGTTGTTTCCTTTTGCCGTGAAACCTACGAGAAGGAGAAATCAGTTTCTCCCATGGGCCGACCCTCAAATAGCCCCTAGGCTTTCCAACTCTTGCCCTTCTTACCCCTAGTACTTAGGATTTAACAAATGATCAATCATCCCCACAAAATAAACCGTTTTAGGTCCTTGACGCTTAACCTCGTTAAGTATATTCGTTAAGAGAAGATAATAACGTAATTAAATTAACTTAAAATAAATCCGCTGAAAAACAATTATAAAAAATTAAATAAAATGTCTATCGGGACACGGGCTTTACAGTAGTTCAGCGAGAGAAGGAATGGCCGATTACTTCAAGAATGAAGTAGGGTTTCCTTTATATACTGCATGCATTTAATGCATGTCAGTATACCTTTACACGTGGCAGCCTCTGGTTGGTTGCATGTTTTGACTTCAATAGACAACCTAGTGGCCGCATGATGAACAGTGTAAGATCAGAGTTGGTTGTACGATTCTGGACAAAAGGGATGTCCGTTCTGACATAATCGTACGAAGGCGTGCAAGGGGATAAGACAAAAGTTGCTTGTAGAGGAGGCTTCATGATCAGCGTTCGCTGAATGATTCTTTATCAGCAAATGATAAAGTTCAGCGTTCGCTGAAGTCTTCTACTTGAAACTTCACGTTGAGTGGACAAGTCTTGGCTTCGCTGATATCCGCATCAGTTCATTAGTAGACTTAGTCGCTGGTTCTTTGGCTTGATCTTCGACTTCAGCGTATAACATGGTTGACGTGAATCTTGTCTTCAGGGATCATAAGTAAACAACATAAGGTATCAGCGATCATCAGTGAGACTGAACAGGCTCAGGGCTCACTGATGAACAGTGTTCGCTGAATGCATAAATTAAAGAACATGTGTTTCCTATCAGCGGTACTAAACAGACTTAGTATTTATCAACGATAGTGAAACTCTAATACATATTGTCTACTTACAATTTTCACTAAGTGTTTCTCAGGGTCATTATCAAGTCACTGAGGGTTTGGATCAACAATCTCCCCCTATTTGATTATGACATAGCAATAAAAGAAAATTGCTACGTAAAAAAACATAAGAATACAAACACACAAGTTTTATCTTTCTAAATTGTTTATTGATATGTATCAAACAATTTACAGTTTGTTGCGGAACAAGATTAAGAAATAAACCTAATCTAAACAAACTATGAGAACACTAAGAGTTCTTGCACTAGAAATAGAGATTAAGAGAATCTAGAATACTAAGGAGAGTATTCTAACACACAGTAGTTCAGCGAGAGAAGGAATGGCCGATTACTTCAAGAATGAAGTAGGGTTTCCTTTATATACTGCATGCATTTAATGCATGTCAGTATACCTTTACACGTGGCAGCCTCTGGTTGGTTGTATGTTTTGACTTCAATAGACAACCTAGTGGCCGCATGATGAACAGTGTAAGATCAGAGTTGGTTGTACGATTCTGGACAAAAGGGATGTCCGTTCTGACATAATCGTACGAAGGCGTGCAAGGGGATAAGACAAAAGTTGCTTGTAGAGGAGGCTTCATGATCAGCGTTCGCTGAATGATTCTTTATCAGCAAATGATAAAGTTCAGCGTTCGCTGAAGTCTTCTACTTGAAACTTCACGTTGAGTGGACAAGTCTTGGCTTCGCTGATATCCGCATCAGTTCATTAGTAGACTTAGTCGCTGGTTCTTTGGCTTGATCTTCGACTTCAGCGTAGAACATGGTTGACGTGAATCTTGTCTTCAGGGATCATAAGTAAACAACATAAGGTATCAGCGATCATCAGTGAGACTGAACAGGCTCAGGGCTCACTGATGAACAGTGTTCGCTGAATGCATAAATTAAAGAACATGTGTTTCCTATCAGCGGTACTAAACAGACTTAGTATTTATCAACGATAGTGAAACTCTAATACATATTGTCTACTTACAATTTTCACTAAGTGTTTCTCAGGGTCATTATCAAGTCACTGAGGGTTTGGATCAACAATCTCCCCCTATTTGATTATGACATAGCAATAAAAGAAAATTGCTAAGTAAGAAAACATAAGGATAAAAAGGATTCATAAAATATTTGTCCCATTTACTGTTTTCGGGGATCTTTTTAAGTATTGATGGAGTAAAGTACATTCACTGAATTTTTTCATTAAACTTCGTATCAGTTACAAAGGGAAGTGGAAAAACTACAAGTACAACGAATAATAATTACATGTACAAAAAGATACAAGCTGATAAAGATAGAAGAATTACAAAAGATGATCTTATCAGCTACTCAGGTTCTTTCTTGACGAGTTTATCAAGAGTATCAGTCTGTGGAATCATCCAATCAGGGACTGTGACTCCCTGTTCCCTTCTTTCCTTAGCTTCCCGGTAGATGTGGGGTTTTAGGAGTGATCCAAGTAGACTGCGTCTGTATTCGCACCAGTAGAGTAAATCTCTGAGTTGTTCGATTGGAGTTTTATATAACTCAGAGATGCGTTGAAAGCATTCGCGTACGGTGAAGTCATAGAAGAAAATGCCATAAGGATTGCTTATAACTTTACTAGGGACGAAATCTTTAGCGGGAGGTAGAGATATGTCGAGTCCGGATAGATCAGGGTTGGGGCCAAGAACTGCTTCACGAGAGAAATCAATCCCTGTCTCATTTCTTAATGTCGGGCCTGGAGAGGAAGGAGTCTTCTTCTTCTTTGGAGCAGCTCACTTCTTCTGAATTGGTGGAGGGGGAATATCAACCGCTGAGGTTACGAAGTCGATCAACCTGTTTATGGCTTGTTTAACATAGGTCTTGAAAGTATAGCGGGATCGCTGAATTGAAATTCTCATTTTCAACCATTCAGGGAAATCGAATTTATCCAGGTCTGACATGTAGAAGTTCTGAAGAAGCCGTTTTCTCTGACTACTTGGACACGAACAATTGGTACCTTTTTATGATATTTCATAGCATATCTTCCTTTTACGTTTACAGCGCTTATCCTTGATCCGTGATTTCTGTAGTGGCATATCTTCTTGCACCAGTCCAGTGTGGTGTCACTGACTTTGGTCTTTTCCTCCTGGTTGATCTTTTGTGCGTCCTTTAGGAGTTTTCTTTGAACAGCAACAGGGAATTTCTTCAGGGCTGGATCATCAACTGAACGCTGAGCAAGTTCTAAGGCATATTCTTTGTCTTTTTCTTCAGCCTTCTTTCGTTCAGTAAGGAGTTTCGCAGCTCTGAGGGATTCAACGATTTCCTTTTTATATAGGATGTTAAGATAAGGAACGAAGCGTTGATCCTCAAGCTTTTGAATCATGGCTTCTCTCTTTTTCAGTTCTTCTTCACTTGGCTTTTGAGGAACCAAGGAAGGTCTTTTCTTGTGCGAGAGCAGTTCTTCTTCAGGTTCATCAGTCTCAGCGAAGTCTAAGACCAGGATTATTTCATCATCACTCGGGGCTGGGATTATTGGAGTTGTAGCAGGAGCTTCAGCTTGACCCTCAAGCAGGGGAGAGGACTAGCTGAAACAAAACGATCACAGAGGTAAGATCATTTGGGAAAATAGATAGAGAAAAAATGGGTTAAGTGTTTAGAGGTTTGAGTGAGAGTAGAACTGAGGTTGAGAAAGGATAGAGGAGGGATGCAATGTAAAGGAAGAATAAGTAAGTTACCTGACAAAGTGGCTTGCTGTAGAGAATAGCCAAGTTGCCTTCAGCGAGGCTTTTGTTTTTGCCTTTGTCAGCTTCAGACGCTGCAGGTTTGGTTTTGGTGGTCCTCTCCCCTGATTCTTTGATAACTACCCCTTTCAGAGCTGGGGTCTTTTTGGGTTTGGGCTGGAAGGAGAAGTCAACATCATCATCGTCATCATCATTATCTTTGGGTGATGATGAAGGTTCGTCTTCCTTAAGATCCAGTTCTACTTCGTCTTCTTCTCCTTCTTCCTCGAAGTCATCTTCATCAGAGCCAACAAGCACTAGAGAATTAGCTTGTTCTTCGACATTCTCCCCCTCAGAATTTGCAGGGTCGGAGAATTCGGTTCCCTCAGGGTTTTCAACTCCCTGAGGTTTATCAACATTTTCCTCCCCCTCGGAAGTATAGGGAAGGTCTTTCTCAGTCTTCTCCCCCTCTTCCACATATGGAGGAGGGGAGGAAACAACAGCAACATCAGCATCTTGTTCAGGCGCCCTGTCTTCGAGGCCAGGGATACCCGAATGATTAACAACCGCTGCGAGTCTGTCTTCTAGGCCAGACAACACAGGGTTGACCTTCTCAATGAAATCCACCGCCTTCTCCATCTTCTTTCTATCAGCCTGAGATAAGTGGGATAAATGGACGACGGGGGCGTTCAGCTTCTCGAGCACTTGTTGTAATAGTGCGTTTGAGGAATCGACCTTTAGAGCTAGGTTTGTCATGCCGTTCTTCAGTGAAGAGACCTCTCCTTAAAGATTGCCCACCACTATCTTCAGCGTTGTGACTTCGCTAGACAATGCGGTGAAGTTGTTGGAGAGTTCGATGTTGGTGGCTTTCATGGTGTTGAGGGATGAGGAGTTGTCGGCGAGAGCTGTAGCAACAGTGAAGAGGCCACCTTCCAGCTTTTGCAAGTCAGCGCTGGAGGCCATCTCTTTCACCTCAGTGGTGAGTTTCTTTAAAGCTTCCCCAGCGTCTGTAACCGTTGAGGAGTTTTTCGAGAGAGTATTGGTGAGAGATTCCACCTTCGTGGACAAATCCGTGATGGAGTTGTTGATGGTGCCCAAATTAGGACCCGTAAAAGAGAAAAACTTATGAACAAAGGAAAGCTCAGAAATTGGGGGTTCAGAGAGGAGTGTTTAGTATACCTGGGGGCGGGTTGGAGAAGGTGTTGAAGTCACGGTGACCAGTAAAATTCTCCATGTCGTCTTCCATATTAGGTTGACGCTGAGAGCCACCAGGTCCATGATTTTGATCGATCAATAGCTGTAGATCCTCAGCCGCTGTGTCGCTCAGGTGAATAACGCATGAGGTTGAGAGTGGGGGAATTATGAAGCTTGGAGTGACCAAAGAAGATGAGGGAGGAACAAAGGTTGAGAAAAGAGTGTAGGTAGCAGATTCAACATTGGATCCGCTGAAGAATGTTTCAACAGTACTTTGAGGTACTGAGGAAGGGGGGGTCCTGATCCAAGATAACTTCAGTGTCTTGAGGCACTGAGGTGGGTATAAAACAGGTTGGTTCAGCGGATGTGGCGGAACGTGCCACGAAACCATCCAACGTCTTCTGTAGAGAGACAGACGCGGAGTCTTCAGCCTGGGAAGGCTTAGGGGTTGCTCCTTAGAAATCTTCTTGGTCTTATGGATGCCAAGTGGGGTTTCATATTGTTTTCTCTTTCGAGATGGAGTGGTTGGTGCGGCCTGGGTACCAGCGGTTGGGACGACCGCTGCCGTTGAGGTAGCCACAGAAGTAGAAGAAGCAGGAGGGCGGAGAAGAGGTAAAAGAGTAGAAAGACGTACCTCGTTGGTGAGTGGTTTAAAGTCCAGTACCTTAGGGCCAACCTGGGACAACCTCAGGTCTCCCTCTTTAGGGTACTTATCCCCAAGTGCTTGCATGAAGAGAGCACTTAGGAAGCAAGGATAGGGGACATTCGCTGATCGCTTCGGTTCTTCGACCCTCTCCATCAGGTCTTCAAAGATTAGTTTGGCCCAGTCTACATGGAGCCCTTTCATCAACGCATACCCCATAGCAGTCTGGGGCTTTAAGGCCTGATCAGTTGACCCCGTTTTAGCTGACATGCAGCTGATGAGATGTGCTAAGATGAAGTTCATCTCGCTTGGCATTTTGCTTTTCAGCACGGTTGTTATCTTCTTCTCAGGGAGGTCATCTCTCCCTGTGTTCCAGTTGTACTTCATTGCATCCAGAAAGGCAATGATTCCAGCTTGGCCTTCCTTGGTTTTGACGTCAGGTAAGGAAACAAATCATTTTTCTTTTGAACTTCCGGGGAGATTGAGAGCAGACCTGATCGCCCGGGGATTGATCTTTGCTTCCCCAAACTCGGTATCAAAGAGGATTACGTCCACCATTTTGTCAGGGTTCTTGGTGGAGGCAATATGAGATCTTCTGGCAGTGTACCAGAATTGGCAAAGTAGGTTCTTGTGGGCTGGAGGTTTGATTGTCAGTGTTGTCGCCAGAGGACATGTCTTTAGGAAGTTTACAGCGTCATTGAGACGAGTGACCTGTTTCTTTGGGGGAAGTTGAATAGGGCGTAGGGGTTGTTTCCATGGAATGTAATATGGTCCATTGAGTGACCCATGTTGGGAGCTTTCCAGAGTTCAGTAGATGAGGTGTTTGATGCAGGACAATCAGCGTTTGATGCCATTTCTGTTTAACACATGAGAAATGAAGAAAATGAAGAAAAGTGTCTTAAAGTGGAAAGAGTTTCCAAAATACGAATTTTGTTAGGGTTTTACAGTTTCCATTTAGAGAAAGAAATGGAAACTAGGGTTGTCTAGTTTTGAAAAAGAAGTACAAAACATAGTGAAAATTCTTGTTTCCATTTTCCTTTTATGGAAAGGATTCTGAAAAAACATATGAAAATGTCAAGTTTAAGATTTTTGTTAAAAACTTGAAGAACAACCTGTAAACAGATTGTGTCTTTTAAAACCATGAAGAAGATGATTTTAAACATTAGAAAAGTACATTGTTTGATCTTGTAAAAACAAGAATAAGATCAAAAATGTGGTTTAAGATGGATTAAAGAAGAGAAATGTAACATGTTTCGTAAATAAAGATGAAGATTAACACAGGTTCTTGAGAAAATAATCCGAATGCCAGAGTGAGTTCTTGTTTTCGAGAGTAAGTTCGCGTAAAAGGTAAAAATATAAACTCAAAGGGTTTATATAGTAATACCCCGGGTAAGTTCGTTAGTTAAATGTTAGTTCCGTTAAATTTATTTAACTTTATAATTGATGTTTAGGGTAAGTTTGGGTTAAATTAGGAGTTAAGGGTGTTTTGGGTCATTAATGGAAAGCTTAAGGTCTAAAGGGTAATTATGGTTAGATAATATCCCTTAGGATATTCAGATATTTTCATTATCTGCAAATATCCAGATTTAAGGTATGTGTGTGTGTTTGGAGAGAAAAGAAGCAAAAGAAGAGAAAGGAGGTTAAGACTTCAAATTGGTGTGCTTGGAAGTGAATCTGAGGTATGTTCCTTTATATTTTGTGTTTGTAATTGCTTTTAGAAGGTTTCTATCGGAGTAGAAACATCATTTACATAACTGGTAATAATTCAGTCGAATTCTGGGTGAAATTGGGATGAACTGTCAGTAGTTTTTGGATAAGATGAATGTGTCTGGTAGTTTCTTGGGTGGTGTCTGTTAATGCCAAAAATCGCACCAAAGGGACAACTTAAGGTCGATGTGGACTTAATCAACTAAATAAAGGATCTTTCGACGAGACGTGCAACGAGGGAAAAAATAAATGAGACAAGGGATTTGATGACGCAGGAAAAACCTCATGCGAGGAAAAAACCTGCGGACGGCAAGGGATGTCGTCGCTGCACTATGGTCGCCAATCAGGGGCGACGTCCTTGGTACTGGCGTCGGTTGTACGATGATTACAATACAAATGAAGGAAATACTTCGAAATGTAAAGTACAAGTGTTTAAATGTGAAAACAGGTGTTTGTCGTGTGTGAATACAAAGTGTAATCTTCTGGTCGAGGGCTGATGTCGTGCGTCGAGACTGATTCTTGAGCTTTTCCTTCGAGTGTTCTTGAGTACGCTGTAAGATTCTGGCTTTCAGTACTTAATCTCCAGAGGTTGAATGTTCTTTGCTATGAGTTTAGATGATTTTCTCTGCTGGGTAGTGATGTTCGCTGGAGTGTATTGGATGTTAACCGATGTCCCCTGAAATGAGGCTTTAGCTTGTCTTTTATAGTCTTCGCGTCATTAATTAGTTCCATTAATGATTTGATCAACGGCTGGAAACGGTCGCCAAGATGAATGTTCATAATACTCTTCGTCCGTTACGGCTATCGATCGTTAATGGTTGCGTCGGTTATGTCCATTGCTCTTTAATGACTTTGACTCCTACATTAAACACTTAACAAATGTAACAGTCAAGGTTAACGTTAGCTTTGGTCGAAGGTGCAATGATCTTACCCGATGGTCGCACGGAACGGGCGATACTATGGTCGAGCGTCATGGGAGACGTGCAACTTACCTTTTACGGGCGACGACGGATGTTTTATGGGTTCCTGTCGAGACCTTATCTTAACACAAGATTTAGTTCATAATCGTGCGTCTTACCTGTCCTGGTCGTGGTCGTACGACGTGATTTTTTGCCCAAACAGTTTGCCCCCAAAATTTGAAAATTGAATGTCAAATATAAGTTTTAAATTTTGTCAGTCGAAAAAATATGACAAGTGATGGAAATTACCTTGGTTACCTTGGAACTAGGCTGGTCTGCTCTTAACTGAACGAGAAGTCGAAAAGGGAACGGGGTCGTGACGTCATACTGACACACGATGATGCTTACCAGCTGTCGAGGATAGGTGTTGACGATCCCTGCGGTCATACGAAAGGACGGGGACGCACATCGGTTATCCAGGGATTCGACTTGACATGATCGACTGCATAAATAAAGATTACGATGGATCTTTTCTTTGGCGATTTCCGTTCGATTAAAACTTGTAAGGATCCTTTGACCTAATTTAAGTTTTTCTGAGATCATATAAGATACGACCCTCCAGTTTGCGTATGCGTCGCAAGTCTATTGCTAGAAAGCCTAGAAAAAACTGGGATATTTGGGGGTTTTCTGAGCGTCAAATCTTGTTGACGGGTTTAGCGATGTCGACGGAGCCTAGGAGCACTATCCGGGATCAAGACGCCCTAGACGACTTTAGGGTTTTAGCAAAAATCCCTGCGGGGGTTACTGTGAGTAAGGCCGGTAATATTCGACCGGAGATGTGTACCGAGGGGTACATTGTTATATACGAATACCCGTTCAAAATAGGCTTTCACTGGCCATATTCGCCTTTAGTCAAAGAATTTATGTGTGAATTTGATCTTTCGCCGGGGCAACTGATGCCCCAGTTCTGGCGAGTTATCTTGATCATCGAACGACTTACCTCCAACTGGAATCCACCGATGAATGTGAGGGACCTTCTGACGGCGTATAAGGTCAAGAGTTATCAGTACCGTCGTTATAGCTTGTTTTCAAGGTTCAAGGGTGATCGCACCCTGGTTTTAAATACTGCGGTCAACGACCGTGGATGGAAGAAGAGGTATGTATTCGTACGGGCGTCGACGCTGGACACTGATAGTGGCTGGAGTAGGGAGGGTTGGAATATGACGGGTGAGCCTTTGACTGTACGTTTTCATGTTATTCTGTTGCTCGATTGTTTCTTCGACTGATCTTCTTTTTTGTGCGGAGATATTAATTTCGATAAAGTAGAGCCGGATGATGTTTCTCGGGTTAAGGTTGAAAAGTTCTTGGAATTTAGTACCGAAGACCGGTCGTATGTCACGCGTCATTTGATAGACGAGGATGATGACATCATTTTCTTGAGCGACAGAATGAGGATGGGTCGAGAGGAGAAAGAAGAAGAGGAAGACTCTGAGAAGACTGAGGAGGAAGAGAAGAGCGAAGAACCAGAGGTAGAAATAATTAGTAAGTATCCTTTTGTCTTCTTTTCGCTTGACCTGGTCTTTCTCTGTTCTGAATCGTCTAACTTCTTTCTTTTACCGTTCAGGTGAATCTCAAGCACAGGCGACGTCTTCTGTTGCTAGGAAGATGGCCCAAGTCGAAGTAGCTCGCGAGGCGATGGAGAAGGACGTTTCGACAACTAGGTCGGGAGTCCTGAAGAGAAAAGAGGTTTCGACAGCCGGGTCGGGCCTCTTAAAGAGGACAAAGATGTCCGTTCTGAGGGAACCGTCTTTGAAGACGGGTAACCCATCGAGGGTTTCCTTGTCCAGGAAGGCGAAGGCGTCGGTTGCGACCGGCGCGGAATCTGTGGATATTGCGCAACTGGCGACGATGTCTCCCGTCGTCCTATCCGGCCCTTCATCGGCCGACAGGGGCAAAGGCGCGCAGAAGGGACCTTTGGGGGAAACGACGGTCAACTTTACGTTGCCGTCGGGTTTTCTGGACGACAATGTCTTGGACGAGACGAAGTTGTTCCCCCATTTGGAAAAATATTTGCTTCCGTCTTTCAGGGAGCGTTTTGACGGGTTTTCTTTTGAGAAGAAAGAGTTCCATACAATTGGACTCTTGTTCTTGGTAAGCCTTTCTTTCAAGACTTGTCGTTTGTCGTTGTCGTTGTCGTGTTTACTAATGCTGCTCATATTATGATTCTTTAGGCGTTCCAAGCTTCTCTGGCATTGCATGCCGAAACGACGAATATAAAGGTTTCAACGGCTTCTGTTACCAAAGATGAAGATGCAGCACTAGCTAAAGAGAAAGCTGCTTTGGAACATGAAGAAGCGATGTCAGCGCGCCTTGACCATGCTCTGGACGAATTGGATGCCCTCAGTCATACAAGAGACGAGATAAACTCGCGTTTGAAGGAGTCCTTTACTTTGATGCGCGACCAGAGAGAGGAGCTGGAAGGGATGAAGGAATCCGTAACCGCGAAGAGGAAGGAAGTCGAGGAAATCAAGGCTAAGGTGATAAGTTTGAAGAAGGAGTCTGATGAGTTGAAGGACGAAAATAAGTCTTTCCTTTGTTACGCTCGACTTACTGCGCGTGCGGCAATTATGCGACGTCACCTGCAGGGTAAGGATCCTTTGGCTTCAGCGTCAGATGAGCTGCGTCTCTTTTATGAGAGAGTCGGGACCGAGAGAGATCTCGACTTGGATGACCAGAGGGAGGTCGAAGAGGAGGCGGTTGGTGAGGGTTTTCCAGATGAGGTATCGGACAAGGTCGTGATCGATGCTCCTCCACAACCTTAGAAAAAAAATGTATTTGTTTGTTCATGCTGCTCGACCGTTAGTGGTCGATTATGTATTCGATGGCTTATATAATGAACGCAACTTTTGCTTATGCTTTATCCAAACCATGTTTAACCATGAAGTCGAACATAAGATACGTATGAAATCATGCGACTAAGGCATTCATTGTAATACGATGACAAGAACGTAAAACAAATATAAAAACACGCGATTAGAGCATCCATTCAGTGTATGAAAGTTAAGAAACTTAGGGGTAAAGTCGTTTAGACTCTGCGATCGTACGACCGGATCGTACAGTGAGTTTGTATCGTATGCCCCTGTGGAGAAATAATCAAGTTAGAGACCTGATCGTTTATGTCGTTCGACCTTGCGATATTAAAGTCATACAGTAGACTTAATGATTACTGTCGTGCGACTCTGCGATAACCTGACGTGCGATTCTGTGATAAAACGATGTTGGAGGTTGGTCGTTGGCTCACCAACGACCCTCCGATGCTTAAGTCAGTAAACGTTTTGTGAGAAAAAATCGTATGAGAAAGAGTTAGAGAACGTACCATTTCAGACTCTCTCTATTTGCCCCTGTCATTTATTACCGTACTCTTTTTGGGAGGAAAAGGTAGGTCTTAAATGACAGAATGACACGTAGAAATATTGTCCCGCGGTCGACGATGTTGTTGTGCGACGAGGCACCATAGTAGACTTATCCCTGTGGAAAAGATATTGTTAATTTAGGGATAGAAAAACGAACCTGTCGAGAGTTTGATCTTACGACTTCAGTTTATTTTCTCTTTTGATCTCCTGGATTCCCCATGGCGTAGGGAATTTTAATTAATAACTTTTTCATGCTCGGGAGTCGACGGTCGATGGCTATTAGCTGGAATAGCGACATCGTCGATGATATCTTTGAGATTTCCTTTTGGAAAATGGTATGCTAGTTCCTTCTTCAATGCGATACAGTCGTCTGTCGCATGACCATGATCGGCATGGAAGTCGCACCACTTTGATTTATCCTTCTTAGCATCGTCCAGGTCGAACTTCTTTGGCCATCGAATGGTAGCTTGGGAACTTTTCAGAGCTTCGACTAGGTCCTTTGCAGATCCTTTGAATCCGTAAGAGGATATCTTGGGGTACTGAGAGAACTTAGCCGTGGTCTTGGCCTCTGCTTTCGTCTTGAAACGAACATTTGAAATTTGGCGCGCTGGCTCTATCATGGAAACAGCCTTTGTCTTGAACTCTGGCTTTCTGACGCCTAGTGACTTCTTGTCGTCAGTGTGCTTGCGACGAAAGGCTGCATCGTCTTCGACCCTCATATATGCTAAGGTCCGAGCTCGGACGTCTTCGAAATTCTCTGGGGGATATTTGGTCAGGTCGGTGTATAAACCCGAATTATTGTCCAGACCACGCTTATAGGCTTCGATTGCGGTTTTTACGTCGCAATTACGGATGCTGATCATTTCGGCATTGAATCTATTAAAATAACTTCGAATAGACTCATTAGCTTTCTGCACGATGTAATATAGGTCGCTAGTCTGCTTCTCCATCTTACGACTGCTGGCGAATCGCTGGGAGAATTGATTTACCAACTCAGCAAACGACCCGATGGATTTGGGTTGGAGATTGATTAACCATTGGAGAGCTGGACCAGTGAGAGTTGCTCCAAAACTCTTACACATACATACTTCCTGGTACATAAATGGAATCGAAATCGTCCACATGAGCTGCATATATTGTGCGACGTGCTCAGTCGGATCGGTCACACCCGAATACTTGGGAGTGAAGGCAGGAATGTTATATTTCTTTGGAACCTCGACGGTGGCGATCTCGTCGATGAAGGGCGACGCTTGATACCCCGAGCGAGGCTCGACGTCGATAGGCACGGCTGCCCCAGGCAACTTAGCGAGCAAGGATAGGACACGCTCATTTTGGTCTTCTAACATCTTCAAACGCTGAGCGACGGGATTGTTTAGATCGGGATTTGCCCCTGTCGAGGGAGTCGT
Organism: Saussurea involucrata; assembly: GCA_033807775.1. Classification (NCBI taxonomy): domain Eukaryota; kingdom Viridiplantae; phylum Streptophyta; class Magnoliopsida; order Asterales; family Asteraceae; genus Saussurea; species Saussurea involucrata. Next base: position 16,285,464 of record CM066317.1, on the reverse strand, counting down.
CCCTGGACTAGTGCCATTACCATGCGACGAACCATTGGTGTCCCCGTTGAACGGGACGAAATATGGCTGCGGCCCATAGTGGAATTGTTGCGGTCCATTCTGAAATGGCTGCGATCCTTGTTGGAAAGGCTGCGATCCACCTTGAGGTCCATTCTGAAATGGCTACTGAAATGGTTGCGACCCTTGCTGGAAAGGCTGCGACCCTTGTAATGGCTGAGACCCATTATTCATGGGTGGTGGCCTTATGTGCTGAGGAGGAACTGTCCCAAATTGAGGATTTGAGTTGAACGGCCCTGGCTGTTGATTCTGCATGAACGGGCATGGATGCTGATTCTGCGCGGATGAACCTGGATTCGTGACAAGTGGTCTAGGGCCATTCTTGTCGAACGATCTTGGAACTGGGTTCTGCACGAACGACCTAGGACCATTTTGAGGCCCAAGAGGATTTCTTAACCGCGCGATCTCCTCAGCTGCTCTGCGATTCTGCTCTGCCATTGCATTGAGCTGGTTCCTGGCGACTTCGAGCTCCTGATACATCTGAGCAACAGCTTGCTGTGGATTTCCAGAGGCTGCCATTTTCCTGCAACAAAAAATAGAAGAAACTCCAAGAAACTATTAGTAGGGTGCACGTTCGTCGAGGATTTTCTCTAGATGAGGTCCCACGGATGGCGCCAAACTGTTAATGCCAAAAATCGCACCAAAGGGACAACTTAAGGTCGATGTGGACTTAATCAACTAAAGAAAGGATCTTTCGACGAGACGTGCAACGAGGGAAAAAATAAGTGAGACAAGGGATTTGATGACGCAGGAAAAACCTCAAGCGAGGAAAAAACCTGTGGATGATAAGGGATGTCGTCGCTGCACTATGGTCGCCAATCAGGGGCGACGTCCTTGGTACTAGCGTCGGTTGTACGATGATTACAATATAAATGAAGGAAATACTTCGAAATGTAAAGTACAAGTGTTTAAATGTGAAAACAGGTGTTTGTCGTGTGTGAATACAAAGTGTAATCTTCTGGCCGAGGGCTGATGTCGTGCGTCGAGACTGATTCTTGAGCTTTTCCTTCGAGTGTTCTTGAGTTCGCTGTAAGATTCTGGCTTTCAGTACTTAATCTCCAGAGGTTGAATGTTCTTTGCTATGAGTTTAGATGATTTTCTCTGCTGGGTAGCGATGTTCGCTGGAGTGTATTGGATGTTAACCGATGTCCCCTGAAATGAGGCTTTAGCTTGTCTTTTATAGTCTTCGCGTCATTAATTAGTTCCATTAATGATTTGATCAACGGCTACAACGGCTGGAAACGGTCGCCGAGATGAATGTTCATAATACTCTTCGTCCGTTACGGCTATCGATCGTTAATGGTTGTGTCGGTTATGTCCGTTGCTCTTTAATGACTTTGACTCCTGCATTAAACACTTAACAAACGTAACAGTCAAGGTTAACGTTAGCTTTGGTCGAAGGTGCAATGATCTTACGCGATGGTCGCACGGAACGGGCGATACTATGGTCGAGCATCATGGGAGACGTGCGACTTACCTTTTACGGGCGACGACGGATGTTTTATGGGTTCCTGTCGAGACCTTATCTTAACACAAGATTTACTTCATAATCGTGCGTCTTACCTGTCCTGGTCGTGGTCGTACGACGTTATGTTTTACCCAAACAGTGTCCGGGTAAAATGTTGATAGTGTCCGGTAGTCCTTTCTTGTAGGTATCCGGATGAATCGACTAACCGGGTAAGTCCTATTTCCTCTAGTTTCCGGATGAAATGAGATACCGGATGATGTTCGGATTGCTTTAGTATCCAGGTGTTATCCGGATTGGTAATGATATCCGGAAAGTTGGTGTTGTCCGGATTGTTAGTATTGTCCAGAAAGTTTGGGTTGTCCGGGAAGTTTGGGTTGTCCGGGAACTTTTGCTGTTTGGCCAATTTTGAGAGTTTAGATGCTGTCGAGTATTGCGTAATCTGTGTTTTGTTAATTATTGCATAGGGAATGAATGAGGACTGAATACTGTGGACTTAACTTAAGTACGGGTTTGCGGGAAATAATTGAGAATAGGATTTAGATAAGTTTATCTAAAGTTCTTGGTCCTAGTAAGTCTTGTGCGTTCTATTTGGTAAAGGGATATCTGTACCTATTTGTTTCAGATGCTGTGAATCGGAGGTGAAAGCTAAATTCGTTGGAAAAGACCGAGAAGAGTTTTTGTTAAGCAAACAAGTGAGTTTTTACTTAAAAATGTTTTCTAACTGGAATACATATATGTGAATAAGTGTAATAATGTGCATATGATGTTTATATGAGTATTACACTGCATGAGTGCTAGTTGGCCGGGCTTAGGACCGGTGTATGTTGGCTGTACAAAGGGATAGTGGTGTTGGCTGTATTCAGTACAGTGGTGTAAATTAATTAATTGTCTCGCAACCAATTAATATGGCCAAGAGAAAGAGATGGAAAGATACATGATGCATGAGTTTTAATTGGTATTCCTATGTGAATTATGTGTATGATGTTGTGCAAATGGTTTTTAACTAACGGGGATTTTTTCACTAGGCCTCAAGGTCTAACCCTCATTTTGTTTTAAAAATATGTATTCCAGGTCGTGGATCGAGTAAGAGCAAATAAGAAGGTTAAACCGCGAATAGCTTTTGGAGGACTATGTAATTGAAGACTATGATGTGTTTAGTAGATATAGCATGTTATTAGTAATGATGTAAATTTACTAAGTAAACGTTTGTAATGATGTATTGAATGTTTGTAAAGACTACAGGACCGTATTTGTTATATAATGTATCTTGGTTATGTAACGACATTATGAAATATATGTTACTTGTTATATGTTTGGGAACCGGGTTGTTACAGATGGTATCAGAGCCCTAGTTTAAGGGATTTAGGTATTAGTATCTGTACCTAGACTTAAACTGCATGTGAAGTAGGATGTCCCTATTATTGTAGAACCTTGGGGTGTTAAATATAAAAAGGTAGAAGGAACATCATGTAAGGTAATTTCATTTTACACCTGGCCAGTGTAATTGTGATCTTACAGGTATATGTTTGAACTGGAATACCTTGTTATATGGGGTATGTGCTTATGTGTATATTAACCTTGTCTGAATCAACAGAATGGCAAGTGGTACTAGACAAACGAATCGGGAAGGAGGAGGAAATCCGAATAGACAACAAACCCAACACCCGGAGGAAGGGGAAGAGGGGGAGAAAGAGGTGGAGGCAAAATTGGAGGCAGAATTGGGGGTAGAACTGGGAGTGGAGCTCCGCCGTGAGGTAATGAATTTGTTACTAGGGACGATTTAACAGCCGAAATGGGAAGACTGCAGGCCAGTATACAAGCCATGTTTGATCGAACTTGTCATAATGAAGCTGATACACCAGATCCTGGTCAGGAAGACGAGATGCCTATTACACCTACAATCACACCAGTACTAAGAAAGTGTGACTATAAAATGTTCTTAAGTTGCAAGCCTCCAGCTTACTCGGGAGATCGGGATCCAGTGAAAGCTATGAAGTGGCTGAAGGAAATAGAAGCTATCTTCAAGACTAGTAAATGCGCTGAAGAGGATAGAGTACTCTATGGAACTGCAATGTTGAAAGGCGATGCCCTATACTGGTGGGAAGCACATATTTCCTCGGGAGGATGTGATATATATTCTACTTTCTCTTGGGAAGAATTCGTGATAGCTTTCAGGAAACAGTTTTGTCCTCAAGCCGCAGTTAAACAATTGGAAGGGGAGTTTATGAACTTGCAGCAAGGGAATTTGTCAGTTCGGGACTACACCGCTCGTTTCTTGGAAAAGTATCGTTTTGCGGAATACTACGTTGCTACGGAGGCCATGAAGATTGAAAGGTTTATCTTTGGATTGAATGCAGAAGTCAGAAGTTTTGTGATTGCTAAAGGACCAGAAACTTTCTCCGCCGCAGTAGACGCCGCGGAAACCGTGGAACAAGATAAAGGGAGAAGTACTAGTGATAAGAATGTGGGGAAAAAAAAGTGGGAAGGACCGCAGTATGATCCGAAGAAGTCCAGGTTTCAGTGATTTGATAACCGTCCACCTTTCCGACCAGTTGAAAGACCTTGCCCAAAGTGCCACCGTTTTCATCAAGGAAGTTGTCAAGTTGATCCTAGAAACTGTTATAAGTGTGGAAAGATCGGTCATATTGCTAAAGACTGTCGAGTAGTTAGATTTTGTTACTCGTGCAATTCTCCTGATCACCTTCAGTCCGATTGTCCACTAGGGAGAATACAACCGGGTGGTACGTCAGTAAGACCAACGGGTGTTAGACCGGTAGTACCAAGGCCAGAAGTACCAAGAGCAAGGGGCCGTGCCTTCCAGATGACAGAGCAAGAAGCAGATAAGACTCCCGATGTGGTTACAGGTACATTCTTAATAAATTCTACACGTGCTAAAGTGTTATTTGATTCCGGTGCAAACCGATCGTTTGTGTCGCCTTCTTTTGCTGCCTATATGCATTTAAAGCCTAAAGTGTTAGATCATGCGTTAATGGTAGATACGGCTAATGATAATCAAGTACCGGTTAATGAGGTATTTGATAGTTGTGTGATAAACATAGATGGGTGTGGAGTGCATATTCAGTTATTTCCTATAGCCTTGATCGAGTTTGATGTGGTAGTAGGAATGGATTGGTTAGCCGAGAATCAGGCTAATATAGTTTGTGATAAGAAGTTGATAAATGTTGTCTTACCTGAGAAGGGACCAGTAGTGATTTATGGTGACCGTAGAAATCATCAGTCTTGCCTGATCTCTTTGTTGAAAGCTCGTAAGTGTATCAATAAAGGCTGTTCAAGTTACTTAGCTTATGTAATAGATATTAAGCTAGAAAAGAATAAGCTGGGAGATATTCCGGTTGTTCGTGAAGTTCCGGAAGTTTTTCCAGAAGATCTGACTAGCCTTCCGCCCGTTAGACAAGTAGAGTTTGGTATAGATCTGATTCCTGGAGCCGCTCCTGTTGCTCGTGCACTGTATCGTTTGGCACCTCCAGAGATGAAAGAGATGATGACTCAACTGCAGGATCTTTCAGATAAAGGCTTCATCAGACCTAGTTCTTCGCCGTGGGGAGCACCGGTTCTGTTTGTGAAAAAGAAGGATGGTTCGATGAGGATGTGTATTGATTATCGGGAACTGAATAAGCGCACGATCAAGAACAAATATCCGCTTCCCAGAATTGATGACCTCTTCGATCAATTAGTTGGAGCTTGTTATTTCTCCAAGATTGATCTAAGATCTGGCTACCATCAACTGAAGGTTAAAGAAGAAGACGTTCTGAAAACTTCTTTTCGCACACGGTATGGTCACTATGAATTCTTAGTGATGCCTTTTGGATTGACGAACGCTCCAGCTGCTTTTATGGATTTAATGAATCGGGTATGTAAGCCATATCTCGATAGATTTGTTATTGTATTTATCGATGATATACTTATCTATTCCCGATCCAAAGAGGATCACGCACAACATCTTCAGTTAATTCTGGAATTGTTAAAGAAGGAATAGTTATACGCTAAGTTCTCTAAGTGTGAATTCTGGCTACGGGAAGTTTAGTTTCTGGGGCATGTAGTTTCCGAGAAAGGTATTCAAGTTGATCCGACGAAGGTAGAAGCAATTGAAAAATGGGAACCGCCGAAGACGCCAACAAAAGTACGAAGTTTTCTGGGTTTAGCCGGTTACTATCGAAAGTTTATAAAAGAATTTTTTCGTATCGCTACGCCTCTCACTAAGCTAACCCGGAAGAATCTAAAGTTCGAATGGAAAGCAGAACAGGATGAAGCATTCCGAATATTGAAAGAGAAACTCTGTAGCGCACCGATACTAGCATTACCTGAAGGTTCTGATGATTTTGTTGTTTACAGTGATGCTTCCAAATTGGGATTGGGTTGTGTACTAATGCAGCGTGGAAAGATTATTGCTTATGCTTCTCGTCAGTTAAAAGATCATGAAAGACAGTATCCTACACACGACATGGAACTGGCAACAGTTGTTTTCGCGTTGAAGATTTGGAGACATTACCTTTACGGCTCTAAATGTCAAATTTATACTGATCATAAGAGTCTCCAACATCTTTTCGATCAGAAGGAACTAAATATGAGGCAAAGAAGATGGCTAGAATTGGTGAATGATTACGACTGTGAAATCCTTTATCATCCGGGAAAGGCGAATGTGGTAGCTGATGCACTAAGTCGAAAGGAGTGGAACAATAAAAGCTATTTCACTACGAGCTGAACTCCTACCTAACATCTTTGACGAATTGCAGAAGTGTCAAATAGAAGCTTTTCAAGAAGAACACTTGAAACCAGAACGGTTAGTGGGTATATCAGCATTGCTTGTAAAAGACGATCGTGGGTTGTTGTGTTTGGGAAACAGAATCTGGGTGCCTCGTTTGGGTGGTTTACGTGATCGGGTACTACAAGAAGCTCATCAATCTCGTTTTTCTATTAACCCAGGTACGAATAAGATGTATAAAGACCTGAAACAATTTTATTGGTGGCCTGGAATAAAAAGAAGCATTGCTCAGCATGTGGAAGGTTGTACTACTTGTAAGAAGGTAAAGATTGAACATCAAAAGCCGTTTGCTCAGTTGCAATGGTTAGAAATACCTATGTGGAAATAGGATCAGATTACTACAGATTTTATCACGAAGCTACCAAGGACTCCGAAGGGATTTGATGCCATTTGGGTGATCGTTGACAGATTGATGAAGTCTGCTCACTTCCTACCAATAAAAGAAACTGATTCGTTGGAACGATTAGCCAAGTTATACATCAACGAAATAGTAACTCGACATGGGGTTCCAATCTCGATTATTTCTGATCGTGATAGTCGTTTTACTTCAAGATTTTGGAGGAGCTTTCAAAAAGAAATGGATACACAGATAAAGCTAAGTACGGCGTATCATCCTCAAACTGACGGTCAGAGTGAACGGACGATTCAGACTTTAGAAGACATGCTCCGGGCTTGCATTGTTGATTTTAGGGGATCATGGGATAAGCATTTACCGTTGATTGAATTTGCCTACAACAACAGTTATCATTCCAGTATACAAGTGGCACCGTTTGAAGTTCTGTATGGTAGAAAATGTCGAACGCCTCTATGTTGGAACGAAGTGGGAGAGAAACAGTTAGCGGGGCCAGATATAGTTCAGTTAACCGCGGATAAGATTACTCAGATTTGGAAACGTTTGAAAGTAGCTCAAGATAGACAGAAAAGCTACGCTGACCGACGTTGAAAGCCGTTAGAATTCCAAGTTGGAGATTTCGTAATGTTAAAAGTCTCGCCTTGGAAAGGAGTCATTCGATTTGGCAAGCAAGGTAAACTGAGCCCGAGATACATTGGACCGTTTGCAATTGTAGAAAGGATCGGTGAAGTAGCCTACAGATTGGATCTTCCGCCAGAGTTAAGCAGGATTCATAACGCGTTTCATGTATCGAATTTCCGAAAGTGTTTCATTACGCCGGATCAGGCAGTTTCTCTACCAGATATACAAGTTGATGAAAAGCTGAATTATGTTGAAGAACCTGAAGCCATAGTTGACCACAAAGTTAAAGTGTTGCGGAACAAAGTAATCAGACAAGTGAAAGTTCAGTGGCGACATCATAGGGATCAGGATGCTACTTGGGAATCAGAATCAGAAATGAGAACTAAGTACCCACACCTTTTTGCCTAAACCGAATTCCAGGACGGAATTCTTTTAAGGGGGAGATAATGTAATACCCCGGGTAAGTTCGTTAGTTAAATGTTAGTTCCGTTAAATTTATTTAACTTTATAATTGATGTTTAGGGTAAGTTTGGGTTAAATTAGGAGTTAAGGGTGTTTTGGGTCATTAATGGAAAGCTTAAGGTCTAAAGGGTAATTATGGTTAGATAATATCCCTTAGGATATTCAGATATTTTCATTATCTGCAAATATCCAGATTTAAGGTATGTGTGTGTATTTGGAGAGAAAAGAAGCAAAAGAAGAGAAAGGAGGTTAAGGCTTCAAATTGGTGTGCTTGGAAGTGAATCTGAGGTATGCTCCTTTGTATTTTGTGTTTGTAATTGCTTTTAGAAGGTTTCTATCAGAGTAGAAACATCATTTACATAACTGGTAATAATTCAGTCGAATTCTGGGTGAAATTGGGATGAACTGTCAGTAGTTTCCGGATAAGATGAATGTGTCTGGTAGTTTCTTAGGTGGTGTCCGGGTAAAATGTTGATAGTGTCCGGTAGTCCTTTCTTGTAGGTATCCGGATGAATCGACTAATCGGGTAAGTCCTATTTCCTCTAGTTTCCGGATGAAATGAGATACCGGATGATATCCGGATTGTTTTAGTATCCGGGTGTTATCCGGATTGGTAATGATATCCGGAAAGTTGGTGTTGTCCGGATTGTTAGTATTGTCCGGAAAGTTTGGGTTGTCCGGGAAGTTTGGGTTGTCCGGGAACTTTTGCTGTTTGGCCAATTTTAAGAGTTTAGATGCTGTCGAGTATTCCGTAATCTGTGTTTTGTTAATTATTGGATAGGGAATGAATGAGGACTGAATACTGTGGACTTAACTTAAGTACGGGTTTGCGGGAAATAATTGAGAATAGGATTTAGATAAGTTTATCTAAAGTTCTTGGTCCTAGTAAGTCTTGTGCGTTCTATTTGGTAAAGGGATATCTGTACCTATTTGTTTCAGATGCTGTGAATCGGAGGTGAAAGCTAAATTCGTTGGAAAAGACCGAGAAGAGTTTTTGTTAAGCAAACAAGTGAGTTTTTACTTAAAAATGTTTTCTAACTGGAATACATACATGTGAATAAGTGTAATAATGTGCATATGATGTTTATATGAGTATTACACTGCATGAGTGCTAGTTGGCCGGGCTTAGGACCGGTGTATGTTGGTTGTACAGAGGGACAGTGGTGTTGGCTGTATTCACTACAATGGTGTAAATTAATTAATTGGCTCGCAACCAATTAATATGGCCAAGAGAAAGAGATGGAAAGATACATGATGCATGAGTTTTAATTGGTATTCCTATGTGAATTATGTGTATGATGTTGTGCAAATGGTTTTTAACTAACGGGGATTTTCTCACTAGACCTCAAGGTCTAACCCTCATTTTGTTTTAAAAATATGTATTCCAGGTCGTGGATCGAGTAAGAGCAAATAAGAAGGTTAAACCGCGAATAGCTTTTGGAGGACTATGTAGTTGAAGACTATGATGTGTTTAGTAGATATAGCATGTTATTAGTAATGATGTAAAGTTACTAAGTAAACGTTTGTAACGATGTATTGAATGTTTGTAAAGACTAGGGGACCGTATTTGTTATATAATGTATCTTGGTTATGTAACGACATTATGAAATATATGTTACTTGTTATATGTTTGGGAATCGGGTTGTTACATGATGGCACGCGACACGTCCCTTAAATCTTATTGGACAAGAAAACGAAACGGGCGAGTGTGCCAGACAAAAAGGCGTGCCATGGTTTATCCAAAGGATGACGTCACAAACGTCCTTTCATATTTTAAGGTGTCTCTGAGGGTTTTGAAAATCTCAGGGACATTTTAAAAATAAGAAGCACTGATTAGAAATATCAGTGAGATTTAAGAGTTTCAAAAGAATCACTGAAAGGAAGAGATATTCAGCGATGTAATTTATTTTGAAATCTTGAATGTTGAGGCCAACGTCAGCGATTAAGAGATAGAACATACCTTGATATCAGCGAATCAATTTTGTTCAGAGATTGGATGATAAATAGGGACATACTAGTTCATTTTATCACTGATCAAATGCCAATCCCTGAAGATTTTATTCTTCTAGGTTCAGCATTCCAAGCTCGCTGATGAGAAAGTTAAATCTTGTCTCATCAAGAGGTTTGGTGAAAAGATCAGCTAACTGAAAGTCAGTGGGAATAAAATGAAGTTCTATATCACCATTCATCACATGATCTCTGATAAAATGATACCTGATCTCGATGCGTTTGGTCTTTGAGTGTAGTACTGGATTGTTTGCTATGTCGATGGCACTAATGTTGTCGCAATAGATTGGAATTTTGGAGAGCTGAAGGTCATAGTCCAATAGTTGATTTCTCATCCATAAGACC